>JAKFAO010000012.1:0-600000 GCA_021527695.1 Naematelia aurantialba
CTAACCCCTAACCCCCTAACCCCCTAACCCCCTAACCCCTAACCCCCTAACCCCCTAACCCCCTAACCCCCTAACCCCCTAACCCCCTAACCCCCTAACCCCCAAAGGCAACGGGCTTCTTGAACCCAAGCTACTGGCTGGGGGTCGGGAATGGACCCCATGCTACTTACCGCCTCACCGCCAACCTCGTAACAAGGGACGGTCTGCTCGCTAATGCCCACTGGGTCTACGAGCAGGCCACACAGGCCGACATGTTCCGAGGCAGTGCGGCAGACCACCCCACCAAGGCCCAGACCCAAGCCCTGACAGACATCCTCAACGCCGTTGGCTGGAATGCCGGGATAAGGTCACCGACTAAGTCCCTCGATCCTGATGCTTGGTGGCACTCAACTCCCTCCTCCGACAGGTCGGACATCTTTAGGGAATTTACCAGGCAGTACCAGACAGACGAGGAGATCCGGGACCTATTCGAACAAGCCAGGAGGAGCACGAATCCGTACGCCCTGCCTTGTAAGGCCCAGCCAGGCAACCCAGACCACCGCTACCAGGTCCACCTTCGGGCTCCATTCCGAGTACGATGCTCAAACAAGGAGTGCAAGCATAAACTACAGAGGACCGCCCTCGTCCACTGGATCGCAGAGCTCGTTCAAGGAGGTGTTATCGATAGGACGGCACTTGGTGTCTGACCCACGATTTGCTTCCGTCCTTGGGGGTCACCTTGTCGACGTGACCGAAGATCCTCGATATCTCTTTCCACATCTTGACCATGCATGTTTCATTGACATATTCTGGTAGGCACCACCGCCCTCCACCAGCCCATGCCATTGATCATGCATTCCATGCATGATCATTCGGTGCCCCCGTCCCGGAATCGGGTTGTAACCCCTAAGAGACCATCTATAGCCTTGTCAACTATAGGTTCCTGGTCTCTCCAACCCAGGACTGCAATCAGCTCTCTCATTCGAGCGAAGTACTCAGAGGCAGTTCCCGTCTGTCTCAACTCCTTGAGATTTCGACGAGCCGTACCCCTCTCGTCGGGGTCCCCGAAATTATCCTTAAGATACCTCACAAAGGCGTCTCTCGACGAAAGCTCGATAGCCGGGGGAACTGCTGTTGCCAATGGTCGAACGGCGTCGAGAGCTACACCTCGTAAGTAACTCATCATGAACGTCACCTTGATCTCCTCAGTGTAGTACCGAGAGGGCTGAAGCTTGAACACCAGATCACATTCCATAATGAACTGGTTGAGTTTCTCGGGAGCTCGACCATTGAAGGTATCGGGCTCTCGAGCTTTTGGTTCCTTGAAGTTTGACGAGGGACTCGACGAATCTCTGACGAATCGCTCGCGCTCCCACTGTTGGTGTTGCTGCTGTGTGGCTATGGCGCTCATATACGCCATCATTTGCTGTTGGAAAACAGCAGGGTCTATGACAGGCGGGACGAAAGGGGTGTGGGAGGCTCGCTCCGGGCTCTGTTGTGGGGAAGGATCTCGTCGAGACCCCTCTTGTCGCTCGTCGATCTGCTCACCGAAGTCGACGAACGAACCCGAACCCTCGAGGTCCTCTTGAACCCCAGAGTTCAATCGTCCCTGATCTCGCGCTGCTTGGCGAGTGACTCGTGAGGAAGGTGGAATGGACATGGCGTTAACTTGGCTTGATGGTTGTGCGCGGTAACAGCGATCCTCGATACTGTCACGATGCTCCGGTCTAACTTCGGCGACCTGGGACCGCTGCACAACGACTAGCTTGGAATTGGACGAGTTCCGCGCGAACTCGTTGAGAGAATGAGGAAAGCCTTGACTTGGGACTGGGACGTGGACTGAGACTTGGGCGATCTAGAAGAACTCAGATGAGTGGTTGTAGACCCGTCGAAGTTAGAACGAGATCGTTGGGTCTTGGACTATAGGACTCAATCGAGGATTGCTGAGGAACCTCACTACAATCCGGTAAATTCTATATACTCTCGTCGAGACGAGTAGATACTCGCTCAACCTAGACGAGTTCCTCAACCCCCACGTGACAGCCATGCCGCCATCCCGGTCGCGTGGATAGTCACGTGACGACTCGACGACGTCTCCGTCATGACAATAAGTTACCTCGCTAGACCTCAACACCGCCTGACCATCTACACTACCTCTCCGAGTTTGCCGGATCCCACCAAGCTCATCATGCCTACACAACTGTCGATCAAGTCACAAGAACCCGAGCACTTAGCTCAACCCTTGTAGACGACAGCTTTCCACTCGTCTTTGATTAGCTTGAGGTCAATCAAGGACGGGTCGTAACACCGTCGCTTTCCACGTCGTCTCCGGGTTTCACCAAGTTTCAGCCTGCCAGGTACGAGTCGTAACACGGATGACTCATACGTTCCTGGGAGCAACTCAACTGCATGTTCAGCGGGATTGAATGTGCCAAAATTCAACTCTCGGGGGCGGATATGGAACTTCTGGAGCAGTGGAATAAGTGCTACTCATAGAACAGGGCATAAAGTAAGCTCCTTTGTGAAACTCCAAACCCCGGAACCACCCTGTAACCCCAGCAGAAACACACACAGTACTCGCGTACTGCCCTACTACTGATACAACCCTAACACCCTTACCTCACCCTACATGTTCCGTCAACAAACCCATTAGAACAGCTTTACTCTCTTCAGTTATACCCCTTTTCAAACGCCCAGCAAGGTACGCAGTGTACGCCACAATTCCCGCACATCGGTTCTTCCCTTGCAGTCCAGGCAGAGCGAATGGGTGTCCGCACTGCAGAAGTTTTTCTAGATATGCAAGAGCGTCAGCTCGAGCTAGGGAGGGCTCGATCGACGCGGAGGGAGAGGCGTCGGAGGACAGCGATGGTGTCACAATGATGTATGATTCTTGAAGGCGGTCGTGGCCGTCAAGCACAGAGGCGTACGTCCATATGACCACTGAGTCCAAATTAGTACATTCACAATGTGTCTTCGAACCCATTTCAGCTTACATGTCGCAATATACTAGTGTCTAATGTTAGCGCTGAACAAGACAGCAGTTTGTAGCTTTGACTCACCAGACACCATGGAACGATACTCGGCGCTGTCTGGAACCGTGATTCACTACTCCATTGGAAGACGTGTGACAATACTAGCACCGTGGTCCGTCAGAACAGGACGTGGTAAATCTTCCTACTGCACTCACACTCAGCCGCCGCATAACAGCTATACGCGCCATCCTGGCTCCGGGCCCAAGTATTGACGTACGCATTCGCCGCTGCCCATTCACCGGGAGATACTGGTCGACCAGCGATTTCTTGATGATACATCAGCGTCTCGATTATCTTCTCATGTTCAATGACTTACTGTTGGTGCCCGCAAATATCCTGATCTGCTCTGTGTCGCTGAGTAGCAGTACACACCCGAGATATGCGAATGGGATCCCTGCAGAATGGATACACGACTCGATCAGCGGCGCTGTTGGTGGCTTCCTGTGGAGAGCTTCTTGTCCAACGTGGTTTCGCCAAACCCCAAACGCTTGACGCAGGGAGTCTTTCCACCCTGTAATTTTGCTATCATGTATCATAGAGAGGTCGCCTAAGTCTCGCCAAAGTAGAGTCCAAGATATGGATAGAAGGCCATACAATAAGATCCAGACAGACAGCTGCGTCACGTTTGGCGGGATCGAGCCTCTTCCGGCCAATTCTCGTAAAGCGTTGCGGAACGATGGTTGAGGAAGACTCTGTCGCAGAGCTGTACTCCACACAAACGGATCAACAGCGTCCCACACTGCCTCGTCGACAGGGAAGTCAATCTGTATGGAAAAGCAATGCGTCTACCCGGATCAGCACGACCAGTTTGCCAAACGCACCAACAGATAATGCCTGTACAGCGCAGCGTTTTCGGTATCCACCATGAACGCAAACCATCCGACACGTTTACGTTCCTCCTCCTCGACCCAGCTGAGCCAGCATGTCAAAGGGTTGTCAGACGGTGAGATCTGGGTACGTTCGTAATGCGGTAAGAAGACGCCGGACAGACGGGCGAGCATGATTGAGGGGGAGTGGAAAATCTGCTCGACGTCAGCGATTCCCTAAGGGTCACTGCCTGTTTACTCACTTGTCCAACGTCATGCTGTTTCAAAGAACAGAATGACCGTGCAAAATAGTTGATGAGAAGCAACGTCTGCAAACTCGATACAGGAGCTACCGGCTCATCTTCGACGACCTCGAAAATCCGGTTCCGAATCCGCTTATGTATTCTGGTAGCGACTTGCAAGCCCTCTTTGTCCTCGGCAAAGGCGGATCCGATACAGATCATTGTTAACAATAGATCAGGCGGCAGACGTCGGAAGCAAAGTGATTGGCGGTGTATAATGGGGTACAGTGGTGCAAAGTGCCTGTGGGCGGATATTAATTTCCTAGCTGACGTGGAACTCACATAAAATACAACTCCAAATATAGTCGCATCTGCTGTAGCCGGAAGGTCGAAGATGAGGGCTCGCTTTTTGTATCCGCCTGCGTTCACAGATCAGTCAACTCATATCTACAGTGACCTAAAGGTGCGCTTACGTCCAACAGCTCCATCATCGATGCTCGCACGTTCTCATCCAGAATATCATGGCGAGGGAGCATTGTCCACGCACTTCGGCTTATCCAATCATCCGAGAAGCTGGGATATGCATGTGATTGAGAGACATTCGGCACAGCGTACGTATGGTAAGGCTGAGGCTGTCTTGAGCTGGCAGCGCTAGGCGGTCTTCTCAGTGACAGATTGGCCGCAAGAGATTCGCGTCGTACCCGATTCTGAAGTACGGGCGGCGGTTCGTCCTGGACCAAACCAGCATCGCCGCCGTCGCCGCCGTCGTCGACCAAAGGCGGCCTCTTGCTAAGGTCGCCAGTGCTGAATAGGTTGGAATTGGGTGAAGCGTTGAAGAGCCACGATAAGAGGTCATCCATATTATCCCCAGTTTGAATGGGCAGACTCCACTCGAGTTCTTCCCCGGCTGTGGTGGTAGTGGGGTCGAGCGACGGCACATGGTCCTCAACTGGTATGATCGGTGGCTGATCACCATTAGGGCCGTCGAAGGGATCAATGGGCATCCGGGGCAGTTCTGACGGGTCCGGGTGTAGCGGCCATGAGGTCGATTTGGTAGAAGTTTTAGATGGTGACCTCGACACGGAGGATGCGAAGGGCATCTGTGAATCCGGGACGATGACTTGCCCGCTGCTGGACATGGACGTATCGCGCTGTCGGGGCGGCGCCGATGAAGGCTGAGCAGTCGATGGCTCGCATGAGAGGTGTCGCTTGCGCTTGAGACTAGATCCTGCAGGCGTTATATTCAGTGGTCGATCCTCCGCCGGGGAAGCGGAACTGCGTGATTGCCTCCTCTCAGATGATTGTGGGTCGGCACGACTTCCTTCCGCGCCAAAGGTACAAGCTTTGGCTTGATGCCGCCTAAGGACGTCAGGTCTGGCGAAACCCTTTCCACACAGCTCGCAAACGCTTGTCGGTCGATCATCTAACATATCCAACCATGCTAACGTCAGCCATTCAATTCGAGACCATGAGAATGTATGCGACCCCAAGATAAGACTCACGGTTGAGGGCATGCCGCTCTAAATAATCTCTCCGCCAATACTTCTTTGGACACTTTGTACACGCGTGGACCCTTCCTGATGTCTCTGAACTTTCCATACTCGGCGTAGGGAGAGTGGTTGACATTATGTCTGATGCAAAGGCAATGTTACTGGTGCAGAGGCATTGCAAGAATGAGCAGGGAAGCGTTGTTGATAAGTGCTAAAGAGTGGGGAGATGACCATGGGATTAGTGATATTGCCACGTCATGCGTACTTGAATCCCTCACTGCCTATGAGAAACCAGTCCCTAACCGTGGTATGCATGCACCTATGCGCTGTCTGTGAAGTGTGGTCGCACTCTTCTATCACCCTCTTTGCTTCAACATGCTTGTAAAGAATGTTGTCATAGCTATATGGACAAACGTCGTGTCAGCGACCCAGAGCATTTGCCAGGCATCATGAAGGTGGATACTCACCCACTCTACGCTCATATCACAATATCGATATCCATTGCGGAGCATCGGTGACGCCGCTTCGAAGGGCCATATTGGTAGTCAAGGTGGCCTTGGGCTTTGCCGTCGCCCGGCCAACTATCACACAGGTCTAAGCATGCATGGGTGCATTGCCTGGTCAGCAAGCAATCTGGCCTGAACGGAACGCGTCGCTCTTCGGCTCGTGCTGTATCATCCCTGTGCCCACGTGCCTGCCCACTTCGCTTGGCGATATTGTATCGAGGCATCCCATTCCCATGACAAACAAACCGAATCCATAGATAGGTCACCATACAACGCATAAATGAATATTACGGGAGACCTAAACCCGGCCACTACCGGTGTCAAGGCAGCAGCTACCTCACGTACGTAGCATTGAGCCGCATGCCGATGTATTCTCCAGAAGTGACGGGAGGGTACTTCTTCGGTCTGGTCTCGGACCAGGTACCGGGAAGCACGTCGATGACTTTGTCGGGGTTGGCCGAGCAGAACTGTCCATATCTCAGCCTGATGAGGGAGACAAGGCACTCACGTATGGGATGGAGAATCTCTCCCGGGTCATGTTCTCGTCATCATCGCGCTTGGGAGGCTCTCTCACGCGGTGCAGAGTAGATCTGAGCTCGTCGTTTGACCAGCGCATCAGGAAATCGCCAATGTTAAATATGATAGCTCCAGGCACAGGCGGCGCAGGGAGGAAGGTCCCCGGGCGGTGCTGATGCACTTCGTCATAAAGGTCTTTCGCATCCGATTAAAAGACAAACTCACTGGGTCCTCTACTTCTAAGCCTCCCACGTCGTCTTGGAAGAGAAATGTGCAAGTGCCAAAGTCCTTCGAGATGTCAGCGAGGCGTCGTGGCCACAATGAACAGTATCGCTCACGGTGTGCGCTGCGATCCTTCCCATTTCCCCAGACTCGAAGACCTTACGCGGGCCCGATGGATCTACGCCGCGATAGTTGGCGTTATAGCGCGTCCAAGACAGCACACAGCACTCACAGTGCAAGAGACGCAACTGGTTGTCAAACTCGTTGTGGTATTCCTCAAAAAACCGGTCCGGCACGCCTGGCATCCCGACCGCCAGAGCCTTGAGGACTTTGACCTCGAGCAGGCGACAAGTCTCCATGAACCCTACACAGGTGCTTCTCATTCCTGGAAGGTATTTCTCCTCGAGCCAGATGTTGGCGCATCGCTTTGATTTTTCATTGCCTGGTACGTGATGCATTAGCAGCGTCGGGAGGTGAGCTTGAAACCCTACTTACCCATATCGAAACTCTCCTTGAAATCGGGCCGGGTCTTTCGGAGCTTGTCCAGCTCGTCGTTGTCAAAGACCATCTGAGAGACCTGCTCCACCCCGATGCCGGAATAGCCACTATACAATACACAAGTCAGCCACCTGGTGTTTTGCATGTACGAGCGCACCGATGCTTATCCCCTTCAGGCGGGTGAGGGGCAGTCATCTTGACTTGGTACGGCAATTCGAAGAACCTTTTGCTCATCGCAAAGACAGCGTCAATCTCGGACTGGTTGATTCCATGGTTGATGATGTAGAGGAAGCCAACGTCGCGACAAGCGGCGTAGAATCGCTCGCCGATCTCCTTGGCAGCGGGGCCGGTGCCGTCCCCAAAGTCGCCGAAGTCGATAAAGGGGATAGCGGAATCTGCACTTCCCATGTTGCCGATGGTCACTTTCTTGGTTGCAGAGACGGCGGATACTATGAGGTGAGACGAGATGGTATGGTTCGGCTATCGTATACGCAAAGAGAGAGAGAGAGAGCTTCACTGGCGTCCCACAGTCGGCTCGGGTCGTTCGTTCTACGTTCGTTCTCCGAACCGCCCACTTGGTGGGCTTGGTGGGCAGGGAACCTGGGAACGGCCAGGTGGGCATGGACTCTTAGAGAAGATAGCGCTGGACATAGTGATAAGGAGAGAATCTCTTCGAGAAGAAGTGTTCGCCCCTCTGCAACACGCTCTCACTCCCACTTGATCCCGATCTGCAGTCGAGCATGACATCTTCTACTGTAAGGGAGATTTCTTCTGACACCAGTCCTTCGGGATGGTCGCGCTTCCTCAAGAAGCTCGAGGTGCCCACCGACGAGGATGCTACTTATCAAGTCAGCTTCTCACGTGCTTCCGACGAAGGTTTGCTGACTCTCTGAGCAGACGGACCGTTGGACCAACCGAGATCTCATTCCTATGCCGAAGGAGAGACGAACTTATGCCATCTGGTCATACGTGATTTATTGGATCATCTCGGGAATGTGCATCAGCGCATACACACTTGGTTCCACTCTGCTTGCGTACGGTCTCAACTGCCAGCAGGCACTTGCCACCATTGCAGTGGGATCCCTCTGCGTGTCACCTCTTGTGAGTCTTGGGACGATTGATATGTGCTGATCTCGTAGGTCATGGCTTGCGGGTGGATGGGCGAAGTAAGTGATAGCCTACCATCGGCTTCTCCATTGCTCATGTGTTTCAGCGCCACCACATCGGCTTCACTGTTGCATCACGCTTCTCATGGGGCATGTATGGGTCATACTTTCCTGTGATCATTCGTACTTTCACCGTAAGCTGCGTTCTCGGGTAGTCACCACAGTCGATGCTCATCGGTTATGAAGACAATCTTCTGGGACGGACTCCAGGGTAAGTCAATAAATACTGCGCAGGGCGCGGCCTAATGCCTGTGACGTAGCGTACTGGGGTGGCCAGGCTATGGCAGTGACACTCGGTACGATCTTCACTGGCCTCTACAAGATGGACAGCACACTTGCCGGCGGTGTTCTCCAGACCAAGGACCTAATTGGAATGTTGTAAGCAGGGCCCCGGACAATCCTTCACTAGCACTTACTCGTTGCAGGGTCTACTACGTATTCTTCGTGACTATCATGATAGTGCCCCCTGAGAAGCTTCAAAAGCCTTTTATCGCGTCGTCCTGCATGTTTGTTTCCACGTAAGCCAAGTCTGATCACAATCCGTGATAGGCTCTGACCCTTACCTTCCCTAACCAGCCTTATCGGCCTCCTCGTTTGGGGCTGCTCCAACAACGGTGGCGGGGCTGGCCCTCTTTGGAACACCGCAGGGACGCCCCTCCACGGCTCTACAGGCTGGTGAGCACTCTTTCAATTACAAGCGTTAAGCATGCTAACCGTACTGCAAGGGCGATGATGTTTGGCATCGCTGCCGTGCTCGGCTCGTGGGGAGGTGGTACTCTGTGAGTGCTTCCTGCACTCTTAGTTTCATGTTACTAATAAACGTCCGCCTCGCAGTGGTCAAAGCGACTGGACTCGTTATGCGGACCGGCCCAAGGCGCCGATTATCGCTCAAACCATCGCTGCCCCTCTTGGCATTTTCATTTGCGGAACGGTCGGTATCATCGTGACCAGCTGCGGGAACGGAGTCCTGGGTGTGTGGATTCAATCACCGATGGCGCCACACTGACGTCTTGTTGCAGGCGAGACAATCTGGGAGCCATTTGAACTTCTCTATGCTCTCCAGGCACACTACAACAACTCGCCCCGTGCCCGGGCGGGCGTCTTCTTCGCGGGCGCAGGCTGTGTTGGCGCGCAGCTTGGAATCAGGTGAGCTCAAGAAAGCCGTGAACACATGCTAATGGTGAATCAGCATCGTTCTCAACTCTGTATCTGCTGGTATGGATCTGGCCGGACTATGCCCCCGCTACCTCAACATCCGACGTGGTGCCTATAGTGAGTAAAGAGCGCACAATAGGGCCCGTGTCGGACCGCTAACTCAAAGCCATAGTCCTTGCAGCTGCCGGTTTGGCTGTCAATCCCTGGCAGTACTTGAGCAACGCTAGTACTTTCTTGACCGTCATGTAGGTTCGCGTCTATTGACAAATGTGACCATGCTCATACGTCCTCTATCAGCTCGGGTTTCGGCGTCTTCCTCGCCCCATTTACGGGGGTTATGCTGGCCGACTACCTCGTCGTCCGAAAGCAGACCTTGGTTCTCGAAGATCTGTACAAGGGAGACCGTTCTTCGATTTACTGGTTCAATGCGGGTTTCAATTGGAGAGCGTTCGTGGCTTGGACTCCTGGCGTGGCTGTCCTCATGCCCGGCTTTATCATGAGTGTCAAAGACTCTAACGCCTGGAACGCGTGGGTATGTGGATTCTTTGTCGTCTTCACACAAAGCGTTTTCTAACGGTTGGGCCGACTACAGGTGAAGCTGTTCCATCTTGACTTTTACATCGGTACGTGCCCTCTGTTGTACAGTACCCATTGCTGTTACCCATTGCTGATTTGTACCAATCTTCTAGGCGTTGGCATTTCATTCCTACTCATGGTAGTTATCAACAAGATCTCGCCGCCCGCCGGTCTTGGACTCGGCACCAAATACCACGACGACAGTGTTTCCTTTGGCTCTACAGACACAGGCGTTGTCGGCTTTGAGCGCGAGGAGACTGAAAAGGAAATCCCTGGCGAAGCCGAAGGCTATCTTCCGCACCACGGCTCAGTGGTGCTCACAGATTCGAAGGTATAGATGTTAAGAGCGTGGAGGTGGACTGTCGCCGTGGTCGGGGTTGTTCGATCATGGTCTAAAGGTAGTAACGTTGTGTGTTTCCGCCCCGTAGCATCGGCGCATCATGTCTTCTTGTGCCCGGTAGCTCAAGTTGTCGATAGGCATGCTTTATTTATTGACGTTGTTGGTTTTGTCAAACACCATGCCGTCCTTCAGCAGCAGCGTTGTATTAATTTGAAGGGACCCAATAGACCCGTAAGACCCGGACGAGACCACCGGCGTGTTCTGCAAGGATGACATACCCGAATCTAGCGTCAAAGTAGACTAGGAGGCTTTTCCCTTGTGATGACCCGGGAAAGTCTCAGTTGATTCTCAAGCCGAATCTGTCCCGTTCAATGGTCAAACATAAGGTGGCGGAATCATAGACACCACTGAGGGGAGATCTGGCTGTCAAGGTCACTATGCATGGGTACGAAGCCGCTGTCACTGTTTCGGACAGGCATCGTGCCGGAGGCATCCTTTGAGATCCATTCATTCCTCACCCTCAAACTCCTTCAGACCCTCGTAGTATTTGTACCCTCTGCAACCAGGGGACATTAGCAATGATGGATGCCATGCTGGACTCGATACTTACATAAGCTCAGAAAAGTCACAGTAGCGAGCACGCGCCGTGGTGCTGCCGTATACGCTGCTAACATCCTCGGGCGTCAAGGTGATGTATCTGGCATTCTCAAGGATGCGCTTTGAAGTGACGCTCTTTGGAATGACCGAGACACCCTCCTGTTGTTCATGCATCCATCAGTGGCAAGCCAAGCTGCAAAAAGCCGGGACCTACTGCAATCTGAAGAGAGATCAGGATTTGAGCCGGAGAGGCGTCATACTTCTTGGCGAGCTGAACCACTGCAGCGTCCTGCATGACAGGCGGCAGCTTGTCCCCTTTGCTGTAGGACGGATTGGTATTGCCTAAAGGAGAGTAGGCCGAGACGTGCATGCCAATCTTGGTTCTGGTAGTGAAACATCAAGAGGATACCTCGTGACCCACCTCCTTGTGCCACGCAACGAACTTGTGCTGAGGGAGATAAGGATGTCTCTCAAGCTTGGTGAAGAAATGAGTCACAGATAGCTTCTTGATGTAACGAACTGACCTGGTGCACTGCTGGCTTGACCTTGCAGTTGTCGAGTAGCTTCTCAGTTTCGGTCTTGCTAAAGTCTACGCACTAATGGGTATTTGCTACGGTCTACGATGAGAAAATGCGCACTGCTGATGCCAATGTTTCGGCACTTTCCAGTATCGAGCAGTTCTAGAATTGCATGGTCAGTCAGCTTTTGAGAAGACACCAACCGACTTCTCAACTTACTCTCCATCGCTGCCCAGGTATCGGTGTAAGGCACATCGATAACCTTGATGCCCTCCACCTCGGGGTCCATTGCACAAGGGTAGTGCATCAGGTAAAGGTCGACATAGTCCAGCTGAAGGTCTGCAAGGGATTTTTCAAATGCTAAAAGTACGTCTTTAGGCCGATGCGCGGCTTCGAGGTTACATTAGGACAGATCGTTTGACTCCATTCCAGCGGCTTACTGTTCCAAAGCTGTTTAATGGGTGCTGTCAGACCATTGAGTCTGTCGACTTTGTGGTTACTAACCTTTGCAGTAACCCAGATATCCTTTCTTGGAATGGCGGACTCCTTGATACCTTGGCCTTTACAGGGTGAACAACATCAATCGGTGGAGGGTAAGAGCGTAGACTGTCACTCACCAACTTCTTTTTCGTTGCCGTAGATACTATATTACGACAGTCAGCACATACGTACAGCGCTGGTCGATCTCGTACCTCGCCGTGTCAATTAAGCGCTGATACAGGAAATCAGCCGGGGCGTGGAGGGGCGGAGGGGACGAGACTCACATAACCATTCTGAAGAGCAAACTTGACAGCCTGCAACAACCAAGAGCGCTTTGTTAGTTTGCTAACAGCTAAGAGAAAAACAAGGATGTAGCTGTAAACACGGCGTTCGACGTCAGCTCAGTCGGTCGTGATGTAAAGAATATCATACCTCGCCTCTTTTACTTCGCCTGGAGCCGACTGCCATGTCCCCAGACCAAAACCGGGGAGGTTATCGCCAGATGGCAACTTGAACGCTGGGAATTCAGAAGCCATGGTTGGAGTACGTTTCATGTGAAGGATGTCTTTGCCATATGTTTTGTTGGAATTTGCAAAGTATAGCATCGGTAAGCGCCAGCCGTGGGCGGGGTCTATCGATCAATCCCGTGCGAGGTCCGGCCCAAACCCAAGAGTATGGGTGAAGAGAATCCGAGAGTGGGCAAGCCTGGGAACTCCCCAGTTCATCCAATCATAGTATGAGCAGTCTAATTTCGTTCGTTGCAACAACAGGTTCGCTATCACTACTGTTTGGAAGGCTATCTACTAATCAAGTGACACCGATCCGCACAAGTGGGCGGCCATTCCTCCACGGATATAAGCGGCGTATGGCCAATAGGCAAACGGGGCTTGCGCCGCAACGTCAGCTCAGGATGTGGGCTATCGACTCAGGTGGGCGGGCATACCATTACGAATTATGGATTACTGTCAGGAACTTATCCGACCAAACTCGACCTCGCTCCGAAGGACACCTACAAGCTCAGCGGCAAGGCTTAAGTTAGAGTAACTTGGCAACACCTGACGTCGTTCGTGTCATGAGGCTCGGGCTCTCGTCTAGGCTTTAGCTAAGTGGCACAGCAGTGCAACTGAACTCTAGCCTAACAGCGTGCCAGGCATGAATTATCTTCCAATCCGTTTGTCCAAGGCGCGAACTGTACGCGGTTGGAGTTGGAGAATCGCGAGTGCTGAGTTTGGACTCCCCTCTGAAAGGGCAACAGGCGAAGGTCATGTGCTCCAGTCTGGGCCTACATGTACTTCCTGAGCTGCCAAAGCTTTCAACCGCAGAGGTGGGGGCCGCGGAAAATGCTCCACCGGATCAGCCCATCGGCCCTTCTCTGAGAGGCCGCTAATACATGCCTTGGCAGTCTGGGCAAGGAGACGCTTCCCCAAGAACGGTTTGTTCCAAGTACCACACCTGAAATGGGTTCGGGACAACGCACCTCTCACCATCGAATTCCTGCTTCTCGGCTACGATCGCAACCATCGGACTGTTTTCCTAGCAGGACTGGTTGGGACAAAGACAATCAAACTGCTCTAGGTCCTCACCTCGAGGGAATCTTTTGCGGACGCATCTCGACTGTCGTTTTCGATGCTCTCCTTACAGAGTGGTTTAGTCTCCAAGGAGAGGGGACCGCAGCGATCATGGTCTTTCCACGTAAAGGATAGTATAAGTCCGAGGTATTCTCACATACGACGAGACAGGTGACGCGCCGAGATCCTGCACTGCAGGTCCGCGCAGAGTCGCGCCTCGAGCCAGGACCTCGGATACAACGTGCCCCACTTCTCTCGAAGTCTGCATCAACTGCAACGGGCTGTACGCGGGAACGTACGTCGCGTCGCCAGCCAGAGCATTGTTTCATCAGTATGGTCATTCTGTTCTAGATATGTCTACTGTATTCTTGAGACGCTACAATAACCTATTCTGAAGGAATTTGTGAAAAGGGCCAGGGTCACAATCGCACTCTAAAGATTAACAACCGCGTTCTATCGTGAACCTCGAAGCAAAGAGCTACTGGAAGTCCACCTACGCCATGCTTTGCCCCATATAAGGAAAGCTATCGTGAAGAAGAAGGCAAAGAAGACGGGGATCGAGGGTAGGAGGGTCGCCGTCAGTCGTCCCCTGGCGATGATGAGGTCACTCATATAATAGCCGGCGGCGAAGGTAAATATGTCCTTCCAGAGCGTCATGTTGAAGGAGATCTCTCCTGCATATTGCTTGTAGCTATTTGATCAAACTTCCTTGAGCATTTAACATCAGAGTAACGAATCCCGACTCACGTGTCGATGGCATAACTGCACGAGCAGACGATGGGGGCTGTCACGCCAAAGCCATTGATACCATTCCCGAGGACCAGGGGAATAGCCCAATGCCACCCGTATTCAACACCGCAGCCGTAAAGAACGATGCCGATCATAGATAATATACCTCCAGGGATAATGAGCCACAGTCGCATTTCAGGCTCGCGGATACCGCCGTTATTACGGGTCCGACGTTTGAGATCCTGAATGATCAACGAGAGTTCGAAGACGGGAGATAGTGATCTTACCCAGTCCGATAACGGACCGACTACGAGGAATCCGAGCAGTGATCCTATGACACTCGGAATCGCAGTAAGTCCTACCTGACCGACAGTAAAGTTGTAAGGCGCGGCCTATGCAAATATACCACGTCAGTTTCGAGATAACCCCGTGAGTCGGGACGGAGAAGCTCACGCTCCAGACATAGGCAGCCACATAACCGCCTGCTGCTGAGGAACCACCATACTAGAATTGCCGTCAGAAGGGTTTACATGACCACCGGCATAACTCACTGCCATCCACCATACGGACACCTGAGAAGCCAGCTGTATCAGCGAAGTATTCAATCGCCTTTGCTACTAGACTCACAAGCCATGTAGCTGGGAACCTCAGAACACGCAGCACCATGAATGTCTCTTTGATGATATTGTACTCGGGATCCTTCGCGGGGAAGAGGCCGTATCTTTGAGCCGAGGTCGGAGCTCCTTTGCCAACCAGGCTTATGCTGAGTCCATGCGCTGCCCGGTTTGCGGCCTCAACTTCGACTATGGTAGCAGTAACCTCGGCCGCCGACTCCATCTTCTCGTCGGACGGGTCAACGCCTACAGTCTGCTGTTGGGTGATGTCGGAAACCTCCAAACTGCCTACGGCCTCTCTTCGCCATTTCGCTGAATTGCGTCAGCCCTAATATCTTCGTCTTGGAACGCCGCCAGGGGAGAAAGCTCACTCTCTGGGCAGATGAAGAAGATGACCACCTGGGAAAACGCAATCATGGCGGATATCCAGTAAAAGAACGCTCGCCATCCAATCCCTATGAGAGGAATCAACTCTCAATTCAGATTTATTCTTGCTCACCGTTCTGTTCGAAGGCGGCGGCAATCGGCGAGGCCATGCTGGTAGCCGTGCAGATGATGCAGCTTTAGGAGTTGGATTTCGAGATCAGCACACTTGTCAGGGTGAGACATCACGTGGGCCCCCTCACAAGGAAATACCGTGGTACAACCCTCGCTCCTGTGTGAAAAAGACGCTACAGCCTTGTAAGAGAGGTTGCGTTTGTGAAGTCCGGCCCAGTCACTTACTCGGCGATCTGATAAGGTCCGATAATCTCCAAAGGTGCTCCTGTGAGTCCAATCAGGGTGCGAGCAAGGAATGCACTCCTGTAAGAGCCAGCGGCTGCGAACCAAAAGGACATCGCAATGGATAACAAGTTGCTGAAAAAGACGGCCGGACGTCTTCCCCATGCCATCGAATAAGGAATCTAAAGAGATTTTAGTTCAAGACTCGTCACCATTGAACGCTCAACGAACCCAGAAGAAGTTTCCCAGACCCAGCAGTAATGCCATCCAGGACGTCTATGAGACCGAGGCCGCTGGTCAACGTTGTGTGCATGGATGGGTTCAAATCTTCACTCACGAAGGCAGCAATTTGATTCTCGGTGGCAGAAAACTCCAACATGAGAGGAGCATAAATAGAGGCCAATGCGGACTGAGTGCATGTCAGTCACAGTTATTAATCCCGTGGCTTTGGCGGCAGGATGGACTGAGGGGTCAAGGGGCGTTGATTTACCACTGCAATAGTGATCCACACCACATAGTTTTGCACGGCGATAAAGGACAGTGTCTGAGAAAGAAGTCATTCAGCAGCGGCTCATGTGATCGGCAGTCATCGCTCACCTTCCAGGTCCTGCTCCAATTCAGAGGATCGCTCGGGTCGTCCGATGGAGGAGGGTAATGAACCAGCTCCTCCTTGCCATCCGGATCAACCTGCTCGGTTCCGACCGGGAAGTCGTATGTGTAGTTGATCAAGGACATGTTGGGAATCAGATGCCGATATGGAGAGCTGCTCAAATCTGCTTCGTCGTGCCCCTTATATCTATCTTACCCATAGACCGTAACGCTCAGAACGCAGTGCTGGGTAGATACCGCGAATGATCGTTGGCGGTTGCACTCGCCAGTCCCGAATCTACACATATGCAGCGAGTAATATATGCAGGTCGGCGACTTTATCTAAGCAACAGCATTTCGCTGAAATTGCCTTAACCCCTTACCCGTCTTCCTTATCTAGCCAGCGTTTGCGGAATCTCACGGAGCTTAATCGGCTCGGCCGATAGTCGAATACCATTACTCTAACGTGTATCCCCTCCCGAGTCCGCAACCGAAGCTGGACGGCAGATCTTTACATTTGAGACGGCATGTGATCACTCTACAAGTAAGGCTTCGCACCTGCGCACCATCCAAAACTCCTAGACTAATAGCTTTGAGATGAGCTCCATGGCCGCCACGCATGTTTCTTCCTGGAGCCGACCTTGCGACGCAACCTGGATGCATACGGGCGCATCCTGAAACAGGACAGGGTCATCTGTAAAGAGCATTTTATGTCAGTTGCAGAAATCGGCCCAGGAGGGTTGAACCTTACAAAGCTTCATGTGCTGCTCGTCAAGCGGGTTGGACGCTTTCGAGGCTGTCCACTCGGAAGTGATAGCATCTTTGACTGGATCGACTGTACTGACGGGTATGACGCCAGCCGGGAAGTCTAAAAGGTTCCAAATTACCTGTAACAGTGAGTGCTCATCAACTCACTGCTGCGGAGGCGCTAGGCATGCTTACGTGATAAGTGGGCGATGTGTATACGTCCACAGGAGGAGCTACATGGCCCGCGACAGGGGAAAGAACAGCGTCAATTCTACCAGTTTCCGTACGTGCTGCCAATTTCGCGACGAAGTCTGCATATGTCTTCTCAAAGACGTTTCGCTTGCGTATGGTGCCGAAGAAGTCGGAGCAGGATTCGACTGTCGTCTTCAGCGGACCTGTAAGAATTTCTCTGAAGAGCACAAGTCAGCTGCTATTCCGTGACTTTCTGATATGGACTTGCGGGTAGAGAGGCTCCCCTGAAGCGGCACAGGCGTCGACGACGGCGAGACCGCCGCTAGCGCCTAGGATCTCCCAACAAAGCATCATTCCTGACATCCACAGGTCTCCCACATCCATTGCAATGACTGCACGGTTGTCAGCCAACACTGTTACTTGGTAAACTTGACGATGTCACCCGCCTTCGTGGCCGGCTGATTTAAGCTTCTGCTCGACCTCGAGTAGAGCACGCTTTCTCCACGTCAGAAGCTTCTCGGGTAGACCGTGCTAACTGCACTCACCTGGATAGGAGGGTGAGGTGTGAATACATTGTCATGCTTGATGATAGCAAAAGTGCACTTTTTTGGCAGCTGAACTGGTCTCCATGGCATAGGCACCACTTTACGATGAAGCTTATTAGCTACGAAGAATTATACCAGGCATCAGTCCAACTCACCATGAGGATCTTTCTTCCATGGTTCCGACGCCAGAACGCTGCTCATGAGAAGATCGATTCCAGCCATGCTCCGGGACAGAGGACCGGCAGCGGGAAGGATGCCTTCATTGCCTTGGGCCAAAGCTGCCAAGCCGAGGTACGGCATACGTCCTGCGGATGGTTTAAAACCATAGAGACCGCAACAATACGATGGTATCCTGATAGAGCCAGCGATGTCCGTTCCGACACCCAATGGGGACCCTTTGAAGCCGATCAGAGAGCCCTCTCCTCCGGATGAACCTCCACTGGAGAGAGACCTGTTGAAAGGATTGAGAGATCGACCGAAGATGCTACAGGGGGCAATGTAATTCAGCCGTGATCACCAATGAACCCCTATTACGGCCACCTACTTGTTTTTGGAGTGCGCCAACATGAGACTCAAGGGTATCTGTGTTTTGCAATAGAGTACAGCACCCTGCTCCAAGAGCGCGTCCACGATGACAGCGTTGGTTTTGGGAATGTTACCGATCCATGAGACGGTTCCTATTGTGGTTTCGATACCGACAATATCCGCTTGGTCCTGGATGTGCGGAGGACAAGGTGAGATGGTGGAATTACTACCGTATTGAAAGGTCTTACCTTCAAGCTGACAGGTACTCCGTGCAGCGGCCCAACAACAGATCCCGTGTTAGCCAAGATATCATCGAGCTCCTTTGCCCTCGCTAGAGCCCTGTCGAAGAAGATTTCGGTCAGGCAGTTGACGACCTGTTGAGCCAAAGTCGCACGCATACAGAAAGCTGCAGCTTTGTCAATGGAAAACCAACACATGACGCCGCTACACACCTACAGCAACCTCATACGCCGAATATTCTTTCCTCTTGATTCTGTCCGCCAGAAGCTTGACATCGTCCAGGTCGGTGATCTCAAGCTCCTTGGCTGTCATCTTGCCGCTTTGGGCGGCGAAGCCAGCAACATTGGTGACATCTGGCAAAGGAAGTTGTTGCCTTGGCACGGTGTACTTTGGCGGTATACATGCTGCTTGTTGTGCGACCTTTGCCGCCACTTTGATCTGCCAGGGGGCGAGCTCCTCTGGCGCAGATACCATCATATTGAATGACGAGGGAATAGTGTGGAAAGTCTTGGACTCACAGTGCTCGTTGCTCATGCACCACCCGCTCCTTTTTATTGTACTGTGTTGGACAAAGGCGATATTCGGCGCAGGGGATTCGCGTGGCAGGGACAGGATAGATAGCACAAAGAATGGCTAGATAAATGCTAACGGAGAGTGACGGCAAACTCCGTAACTCTCTTATCTACCCAACTGCCTCTTGACAGAGTGATTTACACATCCTCACGGGAACGGTTGTCCATGAAGGCATCATGCCTGCATCCAAGAGAGCGTCGAGAGGCCGAGGTGTAGGAATCCGCGTTCCTCAATCTCGTTCTCGGTGGGGTTGTTTTGAATGCAAATCGCGAAGAGTCAAAGTGGGTAGCCAGCTATAGTTTGGACCCCGCTCATGCTCATGTCCGGTTCTTAGTGCTCGGAAGAGCGAGAGAAATGCTCATCATGTAAGGATCTGGACGTCGAATGCGTATATCCCGTTCGACCGACCACGAGCCAGGCCACAAATGGTGAAGCTCAGCTGTCGCACCCATGGGCGATGATAACCGCTTCCGAGCATCGGCCGTCCAGTACCCCATTGCAATGGACTTTGCCCCTGTCCGAAGGCGACGATAATGCTGGGGCTTTTTCTTCTCTGCTGTCACTGGACCAAATACCCTCCATTCTGACAGGCGAAGCGGCCGTTCCACAACGTATGCTTACGACCATACGGGCCGAGACGATGGACCAGCCGCCCGGCGGTAATGAGGTGGAAAATTCGAGATCGGATGAGACTGCCTCTACCAGTGCGACAACGTCCTCGCTGCAGCCAGCAGCCTTTTCGACAGAAACGTTGGCCAGCACCGAGGCCGCAATGGATCAAACAGTGTCCCTGACAACGGGGACAAAGGCTACGAAAGACGCTCCCTTCTCTTCTCAGTCTTTGAATGGGCAGGATTGGCCGGGAACGTCTACAGTACCTAACTGTCTGAGGTTCTTCCAGCCTTTCATTTCGGCTCTAGGACTGGGCAAAAATGATAGAGTACGGTCCATCCTTTTTGAACCACGACATTGGGAGGTCAGTTGCTTTGAGCCACTACAAAGTTGAGATGGTCTAATCGGCCGCGTTTCAGCTGTTACGAATGTTTGAGTACGATACCAACCGATCACTGGTTACGCGTCATGAGCAGGTGAGACCCGCCGATTACTCTGATTTCTAACACGGGTTCAGAGCTCATCTCTGACCATTTTGGTGCGAAGCAATCTGTCCAAGATCCAGAATGATTCACCATCGATAGCGGGCGTGCTTCACGCCATCTTGTGCGCCGCAGCAGTACATCGGAGCAATTTAGAAAACTCTACCTCGAGTCCTCGCAACGCGGGCTACTCCGCCAGTTTCAACCCACACGGCCAGTCAAGTGTAAGATGGCATTCAGGCTCCTTGGAAGCACAACATCATCGACAGAAAGCGCTCTCGATGATGAAGATAGCGGTGGAACAACAGGAGATGACTGAGCAGGCGAAATTGACTGCGAGCATGCGGTGGAACCAATATCTCATTCAGTCCATCTCAATCATCCTGCTGATAGCGGCCTCTGTATGTCTCAGGTCTCGCCTGGTGAAACAGAAATGCTGATCTTGCAACGCTCAGATTATAGAGGGCGACCCTTACATGCTGCCCGTACTCTTGCAGACGTATACCGCCGGAGTTGCTCCTGCTTGCGAACCGCCAACACCTCTTCTCCGTCTACAAAAAGATGTCATCGAGCATCTTTTCGCCATCTACGATATTCTATGGTGTCTCACAAACAGAAAAGCAGCTGGTACTATAAACCGCAATATCATCATCTCGGAACGTCAATCAAGCGGATATGGTCCCATACAGGACGTAGAATCGTCAGTAGCCTTCCGGAGAGACCTATCTCACATTTTTGGGGTCGGCTTCGCAATGTGGAAAACGTTAGGTACCGTCTGCAATTTGGTGCTCCGCTATAGGACAACGAGAGACTCAGCGAACCAGTCCCCCGCCTCACAAAGCGCTACCTTGGCACTCTCGGAAGTGGTGGCTGAGGCTTCAGGGTTGCTGTATCATCTCTGTGAGAGATGGGGGAATGACGAGACGGTCCTATGTCGTGCTGGCGAGCCCATGCGGATACAGCTCGGTAATGAGGCAAGTAGTCACATCAGCCGACCAAGTCTCTATGAGCTTATTCTGATCTGTGCATATCCTAGATGTTCCGCCACGCCTGCATCATCTACCTTCTCAAGGCGGTGTTCTCAGCAAGATCGCGGGACAGCCGGATCCGGGCAAGCGTACGTGCTATAGTAGAATATGTCGCCGAAGTCCCGTTGTGCGCACAGGTTGGGGTAAACTGGCCCTTAGTGGTGAGTGACAGGCATCTTCCCTTGGTATCATGTCAACCTGATCCTCATCCTCTTCAAGGTGGCTGGAGCGGAGGCTCGAGATGAGAAACATCGAGCGACCGTGCGCTCGCTTCTGCAAGTGAGTGTGTCGAACGGGCAGAAGATGTATGGCGTCTGCCTTGCGGTGCTTGGTCCCTTGTGGGAAGCTAGAGATGCGGGTGATGAGAGCTTGTGTTGGAGCGAAGTGACAGCGGAGCTTGGTGGCCCGATTATAATATGAAGTCGCCTACGTTTCAGTGGATGCCAGAATCACTTCTGGCGATAGCTTCGCACCGTAAGTTAATCAGATGTCGTTATGACACTGGTTTCATCTACTCCATGCTTCGTTTTAAGCTTCCATCATGTCAGGACCCTCATCACGCAACTTGGGCAATGAGTCAATTTCTACCCCCAGGGCGTGATGGTCGTGGTTTGACTCAATGTTGGACTGACCCTGGGCTGACAAGAAGGGATAAACATTGAAGGAGCAAAGCATGCCGTCCAGAAAGCTCAACGGCGAGACGATGGTCATGCTATGGGTTCGCGCTGTTTGAATGCTAAAAATTGCAATGTCCATATACATTCTCCAGACCCCGTTCTCTGAAATTCTCTACAGAACGAGGACAGATCCTATCAGGAGCGCTAACAAACCTCCGAACCAGGCGGTCATTGTTGAGCGTCCTTGAGCCCCAGAGGTTGGCACTGCCAAGGCTGCCTGAGTAGTAGTCCCCTGTGCCGCTGCCGTGGAGCTGGTGAGCCACTGAGTTGATGTAGGAGCGCAGACCGATGAGAGGTTTGCCATCGCTGTCGCCATGCACTGGGAGAGCGCCGATGCTGACGCCGAAGAGGTGCACAGACGGGCCGATTCAGAACTAGAAGACGCTGCAGCCTGAGCGGCGTTTGGAGTTGAAGACACAGCCAAGGTCGTCGGCGTTACAGAGTCTGTCTGTACGGTGGAGTGGAAAGACGTGGTGCTGGATGATGGCTTCGTGCTGAACGATGGCTTCGCGCTTGACGATGCTGAAGACTCTCGTCAACGTGTACCCTCCCTATCATGCGCATCTAACATACCTCCGCAATGGGATACAGTCACCGTGAGAGTCGCATACACGGTTTCGGTGCAACCGCTAGAGTCCGTTAGGGCCGCTCGATAAACGTTTGTGCACGACTTACCATCCTGTTCCAGTACCCTGTGTGGCCTCGGACGATGACTTGGCGACTGTCACGGTCTTCTGTCCACTTCCCTGAGAGCGTGTTTCTTGTCCCTGACCTGCGAAGGTCTTGGTGGCTGCACTACCCCCACCTCCGGTACCCTCGCCTCCCGAACCCGTACTTTCCCCGCTTCCCGTACTCGCACTTCCGGCACTCTCCCCCCCAGCGGCAGCGGTGTTTGTAAACGTCACAGTGGACGCGATTGTCGTGGTGACCGGTACAGCAGTAGTCACCGTACTGCCGCCTTGAACGACCGTGCTGAGGACGGTAATGGTCTCTACAGACACCCCTCCTGTCAATGTAACAGTCTCCACAGTAGTGGCCGTTGTTGGGACTAGCAGTGTGGTGACGACTGAGCACATGTCGTCAGTATCCGTGGTGACGGTATTTGTTGTAATGGCAGTGACTCACAAGTCTCTGCAGGGAGAGTGGACGTTACAACCCGCGTGCCGGTCAATGTCTCGGTCACCATCGACACTATCACCGAGCCCGCTTCGGCCAGAGTGGTCGTGATGTAGCCCGTTACTGGCACCAGCGACGTTGAGACACCTGATGTATGTCAGTCTACACGAAGAAGCCGACCAAGAGCACTCACTGGTTGTACCGTTTTCAGTGATAGTGACCAGACTGGTCTCTGTTTGCTCAGTGGTCAACGTCTCAGTCACTGTCCCCGCCGACAGGGTGATTGTCGTGGGCAGCACAGTCACTGTTGACTCGGTGACGGTAAGTGTCGTGATTTGAGCTGGTTGGGTGACCGTTGATACACTGTCGACGGTTGTGGGCTGCAGGAGGGTGGTGGTGACGACTTCACCAGCTGCGGTGAAAGTGGTAGTGACCACGTCTGTCTCAATGGTAGTGACCGCAGACTCCACGAATGTAGCGGTCGTAGTATATGTAGTAGGGACGAAGACTTGAGAAGTGATGACCTCAGTTGTCACCACACCGGGAGCTGTCAACACAAACGTGGTAACAAGGCCCGGAGCGGTTGTGACATCAGTGACAGTGCTAGCTGCGAGGGTGGATACAATCGTCGTCGGCGTCCCGGCTATAGTGGTGGCCACCGTGGTGACTACTCCTGCGAGTGTAGTCGTAACTGTATCGACCTCACCGGGAAGCGTAACAGTGGCAGTCGTAACAATGCCAGGCACTGTGGTCACGACTCCAGGTGCCGTAGTCACGGATGTCACGGTAACGGGAGGGAGCGTCGAGACGACCGTCGTGGGAGTCCCTGCGATGGTTGTCGCAATAGTCGTCACAACCCCTGCTTCGGTTGATGTGACGGTGACGACTGACCCGGATTCTGTGACAGTGAAGGCTTGACCACTGGCGGTCACTGTCACACCAGAGGCAGTGACGGCTGGTATCCGTCAGCACGGTCGCCGCATCTAGAGGAGCACTTACACGCGGTAACGGTGACAGTGGCAGCCACGCAACCGTCACTGAGATCATCTGGCTGCGTGATTCTTGCTTGCTGGAGAGCCACACCGGTCTGGCTGAGAACCCGCCCGTCGGCGTTTGAGCCGGTCATAAAGGTGACCTGCGTAGCGGCGAGCACGATGCCTTGGAACGACGCGCCTGTGCCCACTGTAAACGTGCCCGCCACCTGCCAGAACACCTGCGAGGGTCTGACACCGCCCACGAGGATGATGCCGGTATTGGCTGCCTGAGCGAAAGTGCCCCTGCCCAAGTCAGTCCTGGTGGTGAGACGACCTGAAGAATGCTCACGGAATCTGGAACACGAAGACGTCTTCGCAGCCCCCTGACAATATCACGTTCGAGGACACTGTGACACCTGTGGTGAAAGTGTGTACACCGGGAAGCAAGGTGAGACCACCGATCTCCCCCGCGCCTTCGTTCACGAAGTCGCTCGCTCGTCCCGCGGCACTGTTGTAGGCGGTGAGCATGTCGTTGACGGCTGTTGTCAACGTCCCTGGTGTCGGCGACGCGTAATTGGCTGCTGTGACCTTTCCGGAGACCTGGGTGGATGTCGCTGAGGTGCTGTCAGCGGGGGATGGCGTGGCGTGGAGGACAGAGTGAACTTGCCATATTCTCCACTACTATCGAGCACCAAGGCGAATCCGGTGATGGAACTTGACGCAGCAGGACTGATCCCCATGTTCCCAACAATGTAGGAGTTTGCAACATTAGTGATTGCTGATTCGGCGAGCACAGCATAGTTGATGGCGGTGCCAAGGTCCACTGTCGTGGTGAGAGCCAACGAACCAGACTTTGTGAATCAGCCGACGAAATGACCGCAGCAGAGGGATGACTCACGATTGCCGCCAGAAGGAGCACGGGCTGCGAGAGACATGTCAGGCCGAGCAATGAAGGCTCCATAGGAAGAACTCACCCTTGCCCAGAAGTTGACGCCGCGGAATCGCATGTCGTGTTGGCTGGAGTCACCAGGTGGGCCTGTTGGAAGCTGAGCAGAAGAGTACAAGTGGCGTCCTGGGTGGTGGTGAGTAAGAGAAGTCTCAACAGAAACTGAATGGTTGGGGATAGAGGACTCGGAGGATCCTCCCCAGAGAGGTTTGTCGACCAAAGCGGTGACAGAGCGGGGGCATGTGCATCCGCCACCATGGTCATCCTCTCTTCCTTCACGGCCAGTGTTGACATTGTCCGTGGTCAGATGGCATTGGCTGTGGCCGGCAAGGCATGGATGTAGTCTTCTCTGGGTGATAAGATATCTGATTGTTGTTGTCCCGGCCCTTGGCCCCGAGGGTGAAGAACCGACACCCCAGTCATGTCGGACTAGGCACCCTTCATGGGTGGAAAGCAACGCCGCTTAGAGTTCACCAAGGAAGCCGGCAACGTGGGCCACGCCTTGACCCCCCCCCCGCCGATGACGAATGTTATGTCAGCCTTTGTTAACATGGGATTCCAGACGTGCGATGACCGTCAACATAGGACGCAAGAAGCGCTTTTGGGAGAGACTGCACATATTAACGTTATCATCGAGATCCGTGTTTGCTCGCGGCGTACCCCCTCCATGTTCTCGCCCCTCTCATCGCCCGCTCTTGCGAACAAGCTCTTGGATGCTTTGATGAGGTAATAAGTAATGAAACAAACAAACAACAGGGTACGTATACATTCAATGCATCCGAGGTGCTTGTGTTCGCCATGTCGCAATAGATGGTAACTGAAGAGTTCTCACTCGTCAGGGTCCTCCGAGAGTAGACTATGCGCGCCAGAGGAGACTGCTCGTCTGGTGGGGGATTTCACGACACGCGACAGACTGGAATCATTATTGGGTTAAAAGGCCTGACCTGTTGAGAGAGATCACAAGCGCTGAGCGAGGAGCATTACCGAGCGAGCCGTGTTTCTTTGCGAAACATCACAAGGTGCCGAGCGCACTACGAAGCAGCGGTGGGGGTATCCAAGCAGTGTGTGAGCAGTCCACATGCATGCACTGGGACCCTCGTGAGTGGCATCTCTGTGGAGGTCGGTAAATGGCCGTTGGTTGGCCAGGACATGGGCGTAGACGCACGACGGGCGGGAGTCTAGCCCCATACTGATATTGCGCTCAACACCAATCAATCAACTGGTTCCCCCGCTGTAGAGGATAGGGCTGGGACTAGAGGTCTTGCCTGGACGAATGCGGTGAACTGCCGCCGAACATGCGGAGACCAACCGGTACAGTCAACATCCGTGGCAGCCACTACACTGAACGCATTGATAGATTTCTCATTGCCAAGGGTCCCACTGTATACTTCTATGGACAAGCTTACACTAGTATGCAGTACTCTTTCTATGCATGCAGGAGGGTTTGTCCCAGTCAGCCGGCTTCGAGGCCCTTGGAGTCTCTCAAGGTAGCCCTAGGACATCTTGGCCGGCAGCAGTAAAGCAGAAACGCGCGGCTTGCGGCAAACTGCCGTGACAAAATCTCGAGACCTCGTATGCCTCCATTCAATATATCTGTCTCTCCCATATCTCTTCTCTATCCCGCAAACAGTTTCTGTCACCGTGCACAGACTCCCTCATGTCGACTCTACTGCTCAAACGCCCCGAAGGCGATGTTTCCTACGACGATACTCAAGGATCAGGTCGCGTCGTTGTCCTCGTGCCCGGCATGGGCGATCTGCGACAATCGACCCGTTTCCTCCAGCCAATGCTCCGCGACGCCGGCTATAGAGTCATCAGGATGGACTTGCGCGGTCTTGGAGAATCCAGCACCACGTTTGAAAAGTACGCCGCTTCCGACGTCGGCGACGACATTGTTGCCCTTCTAGAGAGCCTCGATATCACCAATGCGATCGTGCTGGGCAATTCGATGACCGCTGCGAGCGCAGTGTGGGCAGCGGCTGAGGCTCCGGAACGCGTCAGTGGAATCATCCTCACTGGTCCCTTTGTCCGAGACGTGCCAGTAAACTTCTTGTTAAGCGGCCTCCTCGCAGTCCTCTTTTGGCGTCCGTGGGGAGCTGCGTTCTGGCGGATGTGGTTCAAGTCGCTTTACAAAACCAACCCACCCCCGGATCTAGACGAGTACGCCACTCAGGTCGTCAATAATATCAGAGAACCAGGTCGACTCGAGGCGGTGCAGGCCATGGTGGCCGCTTCCAAGGCGGCTTGCGAAGCAAGGATTCCCGAAGTGCGCGCAAAGACCGTGGTTTTGATGGGTAGCCTGGATCCAGATTTCCCCAAGCCGGCCGAGGAAGCAGAGCACGTTGCAACAGTGCTTCATGGGAGGGTGGAGATGGTCCCAGGTGCTGGGCACTATCCTCACATCGAGTATCCTGAAGTGGTGGTCAAGGTGTTGCAGGAATTCTCCTGACGAGATGACTAGGGTTGTCGCGGTTGTATGTGTCTGGCACCCTGGATGAACGCAGGCGCTTTGATGGGGGCCTAAGATTGCTACATCCCGACAAGCGGGAGAAGCATTCATCAACTGACGAGGTTGCTGCCGTCGAGAAGCTGGCCTGCTCTGGAAGACAGAGATAGCTCGACTAACAAGCTGGGCATAGCTATTATGCTTTCACGACACGACCCTCTGCCCGCAATATTCGCTTACTGCCGATAGCTACGAAGACTACTATATGATCCTTCACCCCGGTGTGTTGACTTTCCACCGTTTCCCTGCTGCATGGACTGCCGCTGATCACCTCAAGGCATAAATCTAAACCCCACAGCCTTCTCTGCCAATTCTCCAGTCTCCATGGTGATACCGGTTAGCTATTGGGCATCGACGTTAGTGCCTGCAGCGCCATACATGATGACTCCACCACTCACCGGTCCCTCGGCGATATCTCTTCGCTTGTTCTCTCGCTTCAGCAGATACCAGTGAAGGACACAGACAGGCAGGCCTAGTATGGCCAAGGACTGCCCAACGCATCAGCAAACTGAGACAACTCGGAGAGACTTTGCGCACCAGGCAGATGGCTGTTCCTTTCGTATACTTCGGCGCCTGACTGGCTGGGAAAACATACCCAGAGGCAATACTAAAATAGCACACGGCGTCGTCAACGACCCTGCCATAGGTACCCCCATAGTCGCTCACGCCAAAGCTTGGGCCACCGCAACCATTATCCCAATGTGACAAGCTCGTTTCGTCTCGTTACCGGCATTCTCAGCGACCCAGGTCAAGTGCAGAGGTATCGGGACTGTGGAGACCGCTTAACATCGAGAATGGTGTAGTACTCTTCTGTGCCCGCGTCCACTCACTTGACACTCCAATCTGAGTGAAGACCAGCCCAGCGTATCGAGCGGCGTGGGCCGTCGGATCCGTCCCCATCAGAATACCAAAGCCGAGGATTTCGAAAAGGTATCCGACAACCACAAACATTGCTCGGCATCGGAAGAAGTCGGCCAACCGAGAGGTGACAAGGATCATCTGAGTACAAGTCGGTGTGGGTGCTTGGAGCTAGCAGAACTGGCTATAGACATGACTCACGAGCATGGCTGACAAATAGCAGGGCAAGCTTTTGACACGCAACAGTCAATGAGGGCTCGTACTGATTCACGATACGTACGTGAGGACCTGTGCTTGCGCTCCAGTGTAGCCTACAGGAAACGGCTTATCAGGACTTGAGTACCGTTGAGGGAGCGTACATACCGAGTTCCAAGATAAGAGTCGGCAGGAACGCTCCGACAACTGCGCCAGTGAAAATGCTGATGCCATAGGTGATCGTGGCTAGTATCGCTTCTGTCAGAACAGCAACTGAGGGAATGACCACACAAACTTACGGAGGATCAGTCGGAGATCGTAGAATGACTCCCATACATGCCTCCACTTGATCTCAACGGTGTCACTCCCAGCTTCCACTGCTTTCCGGGCGATGGCGAATTTCCGTTCCTCTTCTGTCAAGATGTTGGTCGTCGAAGGTTTGGATGGAAGTATGAGCAAGGACAAGAGTCCGAGGGCAAAGGTGGCTGAACCCTCAATGATATAGAGCAGTTTCCACGGTTGGATGCTATACGTCTTTTCTTCCAAGCCGAAAGAAATCTACGCAAGCATATCAGCGACAGATGCAGGCGTGAAAGGTTGTCAAACACACCAGACCATTTATGACTCCACTGAGCTGTGCTGTACACTGCCAGATCGCGAGTCGGAAGGCAAGCTCTTTGCGCATATACCATCGAGCAATGTAAAACGGGATCACAGGTCCAAAGCCCGCCTCTATAGAGTGCAAACGCTTGTCAGGCGATCTCTAGCGGCCGATCCAACAGTAGACACCGACTCACCTCCAACTCCGATCAGCAGTCGGGTTCCGGTGGCAGCTCCAAAGGTGGTCGTCGCAGCTGTAAGAGCAGCAGCTGCTCCCCAGAAGACGGCGCCGATGCCCATGACGATATTTGTTCTGAAACGTTTTCCAATCAAACTACCGGGGATCACTGCAGACGGCCACCGTCGCTGTCAGTCACCTGCCTGTCCTGCAATCTTTGGCCAGCAGGAGGCTGAAATCTGGCTCACGGAAAGCGACATATCCAATGAAATAGCTCCCATTCAAGAGGGCGTATTTCGATCCAGTAGGGTCGCCTCCAAAATCCTTGATGAGACCAAGGATCTTGGCATTTCCGAGGTTGCCCTTGTCTACATGCATGTCAGGCTAAAAGCAATGATGCACCCATGGATCGAGTTCACTCACCGAGCTGTGCGACAATGTAAATTGCCGAACAGATGGGCAACACCCAGATGTCGAACTAAGAGTTGAAAGGGTGAGCGGGATTGAGACAATTCGGACCAAGGCATACCTTGCGCACGACTCGCTTCGTGAGTGACTTGTAGTGGTGGGACTCGAGGTCCATGTTAGTATACGTAGGTCCCGCTGTCACCGGGCCGTCATCTTTGTCAAGATGTTCAAACATCTTGACATCATCTTTGATCTCGGAGTGGTGGGCAAGATCGGACGACATGGTGGATAGTATGGGAGCAGTTTAGCCTCGACTTGGGTTGTAAATAGGACATTGCAAGCGGTTTATATAGCCGTTTGAGTCGTTTAATGTGGTGTTGCAGTCTACAAGCAATAGAGTGCGAGATCCGGACCTGGGATCCGTTCCGGAGTTGCCAAGTCCCCCGCAGCGTTGGCCCGTGGGATTCCCCATGGAGTCCCAAGATATCGGGGTCCGTTCCGGAACTGCAGACGTCCGTGTCGGAGAACGGTCGCTCACACGACTTTGTCCCTCTTGAGAAATGTATACCTCGACTGAGATGTTGGCAGTTTGCACCTTTTCATTGACCTTGTGACTCCAGCACCATGCCCATCGCCACGAGTGCTCCCCTGGCTGCCCCCACTTGGCTCGTCAATGCACCCACCGGGCACCTGGTTTTGCAACTGCTGACAGGTGCGACCGCCGCCGTCACATGTCATAAATTCCCCATAGCGTCCTACTACCTCTACGTGCCAAAGATCCACCCCCTCAGCCGTCGACTGGTTGGCCTGCCACCCGCAGGCGACATTACTATTCTGCCTGTCGTGGTAGTCGTCCATGGCAGTGGTAGAGACGCCGCATTAGAGAGAGACAGATGGATCGAGTTTGCAGAAACCCATGGATGTGTGGTGGTGTCTCCGTTGTTTCCCGTCGACATCGGCGTGAGTTTATTCGCTGTTCTGTGGATAAAAACACTTACCATGAATGATGTGTAGACCCTCGATGGCGTGGACAACTACAAGCGATTGGTCTACATGCGATTGGGTGCCAAAGACCCCATGTTCTTTGACGAGATCATGATACAGATCTTGCAAGAGATCTCCGAGACTTGGGGTTTCGTCGACATCTCGCGTGTATCTATGACTGGCTTCTCCGGTGGCGGCCAGTTCGCCCACCGATTCTTCTATCTCCACCCGGACCGTCTTCGTTCGATCAGCATTGGCGCACCCGGCAACGCAACGTACCTGGACAAATCCCTCCCGTGGCCGGCAGGAATCCAAGACGTACCAGACTTGTTCAACGGTCTCACTATTGATATCCATCAACTATCTCAGGTCCCCTGCCAGCTGTTTGTCGGATCGGCCGACGTCTACCACACAATCAATTACGACGGCACTCCAGCCAAATACTCGCGATATGGTGTCATCAAGAAGCTTTCCGATAACTTTACAGACCTCGGACTGCCTCATATCTTTGACGTGGAGCAAGGAGCGGCACATGAGGGGCACAAAATGCTTCACTCGGTGCAACAGTTTGTTCTTAAACACCTGATGTGAGCTCAGACATGTCGGTGTGATGCTGCTTCGAGCTCTCGAGCTAATTCTGCCTGCATAGGTCGTCAAGCCAATAGAATGATTGGATCGACTTGACACCCTCGGCTCAGTGCTGCTTGTCCTTCAGAATATGCACTACTGTAGAATATATCAATACATTCGCTGGTGCCCTAATTGACATTGTCGTTGCCGATAATATCCAAAATCCAGGCATCAAAGTCTATATTACTCATACCCTGATGAGAAGAGGTCATTCCCTGTGAGACTGTGGTAGATCCAAGGTCACCCAGACCGCTTTCGAGCATGACCGGATTGACAAATTCACCACCGGTCCCATAATAGTTCGATTCTCCCATCCCAATGGTGCGGTTCTGAGCTGATTTGGCAGCAGCTAGGCTGGCGTCGGCTTTATTGCAAAGGTTGCGGGTCTTTTGAAGCAAGATTTTGACTCGCAGCAAGGGTGTTTCAGCATATATGCGATTCATGACGTCCACGCCAAGTTGAAGATGCTGCCTGCAATGAGGGGCCAGCGCGCACAGTGGTCTTCGAATCAAGGTGGCAGCCTGGCAAGCGATCGCTCCGAAGAGATCCATAACATTTGACTGTCAAGGCGAGATCAAATCAAGAAAGGCATCAGCACAAGCCAGAAGGCATGAATGATAGGTAAATGTTGGCACTTCAACTCACCCCCCATTGGACACACCTGGGACTGATTCGCAATATTGTCGAGACGAGGTTGATAATGTTGGTAGACGACTCGAGTACGACCGCAAGAAAGCTTGGAACTGTGAGCCCTTCCAAGGGATCTCCATGAAGCGACATTGTAAACGAGGACCGGTGAAGATAGACTGGCCGGAATCTGATGAGCCGCATCCGCACTCCCGAGTATGCCTCGGTGCACTCACGTATTGCGATGTTGTACAGAGTGGCAAGCCTGATCTGCTGTAGCCTCAAGACCAGTGGAATACCTTCATCGCCGAGTGCCGCCGAGAGAATGTAATCGGCCGTAGAGGTAGGAACATGTCCTTCTGGCAGATTTGGGTCGAGTTTCCAAAGGGGGGTTGATGTGCATCTAAGGTGCACCGGGACTTTACCATCGTATGATCGCAGGTTCTTGTCCGCAGTCATGACGGCTAAGTGAAGCTCAGTTCTTACAATGAACAGCTGCTGGCTGGAATGCTCACCGTCATATGTTGGATGCGTAGTTGTGAAGACGGTCTCCAACATGTCGCTCACAACAACCTGGAGATCCCATTTCCACCACAAGAAAGAGATGGGGCTCAGACTGCTTGGGCGCGCCGTATCGGTACTGGACGGGATTGACAATGGCAGACCGAAGCTGAAACTCTGCGACATTGTTCAGTATAAGGCCGTTATAGCCACAGAAAGCGACTAACATGGACCCTTTCCAGCTGGCAGATCTCCCACCACACTCGCCGACGGTGGTCCAAGCCGGGTTGCTCTAGATTCCACCAAGACCCGTCTGTGGCGAAAACACTAGGTTAGCCAGGTTTGGGACCGCACAATCCATTCTCACCCCGATGAAAACCAGCAGCCATGCCCAATCGCAGCATCAACCCTACCAACACGTAAAGCTCCTCGGAACGGCCATCCGCATTGAGTGTGTAACCACAAATGAGGTGCATCGCTGCCAAGCTGTCCACTGAAATATCCTTCAAGAAGCCTCCCAGGGTCAGGCAGGATCGCGTACACGCGTGATAACGAGCCGCCGCCGCCGCCTGTAATGGGGAGTAGGGTCTGACGAGTTCGCTGAGTGCAAGGACGGCGAAGACGAGGGCAAGTTTGTGCGGGTGTGGAGGTGGAGAGCCTTTGACAGCAGGGTAGACTTCCTGAAGGACATCTTCATAGAAGGAGCGAGTGAAGGGCTCGAATCTATGCCGAGCATCGAGGGCGATAAGCATCCAATCCGGCAAGGCGACGAAGGAGGGAACGCACCTCCAGCATGTCATCTCCCAATAGCACTCTTCCAGGGCTCTGGCTTCCGCTTTCGATGGAAGACAAGCCAGTAGCTTACTCATCGTCGCTGCCTTTGTCGATGTATCGACACGTTTTAAAGGCCAGCCGATCGATTGCTCCAAGCGATCCATGGCCGGGTCGTCTCCTTGTATAGTAGCCGGATCCTCTGCCTCATCTTCACTCTCTTCAGGTGAGACGATGTGATGTTCAGCTGCGGTGACGCCGTAAAACCGACTGTTTCCTCCCCTCTTCCAGGTGAGTTGGCCGACAGATTCGGTTACACCCGCCCACGGGGGCACTGCGCTGCCGACAGTGGACCGCGGAGAGGGGCCCGACGTGGAGAGTCTCTTGAGGTCTGCAGGCGGTATCGCCTCACCACCAGCAGACGTCGCCTGATTCCGCAGCAGGGACTCGAGTTGGGCGACTCGCGTCTGCAGCTGATGAATCTGGGCGGTCTTTGAGATTCCATGCGCAGAACTTCCCTCGGGGCAGAGGTGAGAAGTGCCCCGTCTGACGCATTCCGAGCAGGGCCATTGTCGGCTGCCTGTAAAGTGGTCCATCAGTTTCCTCGTTTAGTGACTTGTGGCCAACTTACACTTGAGTTTCAGGCGACGGCACTCTGTACAGTTGAGCTTCCTGCCTCGAGAAGGCCCGGACGAAGGACTGTCCTCAGCAAAGACGTGCGCACTGTGGTCACCCATGGCTCATGGATACGAAAACGAGGACTGTACACGCCGGTTGTAGACCGAAAAATGATCTCTTCAACTTTGGGGGCGAGTCGGATGACAAGGTCACAAGGATGACAAGGTTGTCAACCCGACTTGCCAGAGTTCTTTCTAAACGACGCGCTGGATCTCGTCGTGCTCACAACCCGGGGGGGGGGGGGGGGGGGGAGTGTAGGGGGCTGTTGACTGCGAGGGAGACGGACATTGGCACGACGGCCCTGCACAACGCGGAGTTGCCCGTCTGAGGCCCGTAGGGTCGTATGGTCTCTCGGCACCGCCTTTACTCCTGTCGTCCTTTTTGTTTGGACTCTCTATAAATGCTCGACATCCATAACACGCTTGGGAGCGCATCGCAGCGAGGGGAGGAGCATAGCTGAAGAAAGCGCGACGCTTCTCACACAGTCTAGTATTTTGTCACGCAAAGCAGGACGACGAGCCACGTCTCGTTGGGAGCCCTTGGCAAGACGGCATGCGGGTCAATGTTCTCGAGTACGATCCTGCGTGGGCCAAATCGTTCCAGCGTATCCGGGAGACGCTCTTGGCTGCACTGGCCGACGTTCCCATTGTCAGCATTGAGCATGTCGGCAGTACTGCCATACCCGGCCTCGCCGCCAAGCCCATCATCGATATCGACATCATTGTCGAGCCTGCACATCTGCCCCAGGCTGCCGCAGCCCTCTCGTTCAACGGATACACATACAACCCGGAGCCAAGGGGCATCGACCGAATGTCGTTCAGGTACAACGCGCACAAGCACGATGCTGGAGCGGTTCAGCCTACGGAAGATGGCGATATCAGGCGAGCGGTGTACCTCAACATCCCCACCAGCGTAGCCCTACGGAACCACCTGGCAGTCAAGGAAGTCTTGATGCTGCATCCCGATCTGGTCGAAGAGTACTCGGAGCTCAAGAGGGGTCTGGCGAAGGAAGAACACCATAATATTGGTTATTATGGGCTGAAGAAGAACGACATCCTGCGGAAGATCCTTGCACAAAGTAGTTTGGACACGGAAGCCCTCAACGCGGTCGCCAAGGTCAATGTGATGCCACCCCTGAAGAAGTGAGACCCCAGGTCTCCACTTCTGTAAACGGCCTTGCAACAACGCGAAGACTGGCAACTGTCCTCTGCTGAAGGCACCAAACTCGAAGCAGGCAGACACTGGAAAGCTTCCTTGCCGCTCTACCCAACGCGACGGATGCTCCCGGTGCGGCCGCCCCCCAACCTCCCGCCGCCCGACCACCCTCACCCTCTCTGCAGCCTCGGACCCAAACTCCAGGTCTCATCTGCTCCGACCCTACCGTTCGCGAGTCTCCCCTAAATACGCGATGTATACGATGGCTTACCGGTCCGCTTGGATAAGCGGTATTGTAGCTTACACCTCGTGCCGAATCATGAGCAGAAGATACATCAAACTGAGCTGACGACATATGTTCATTGTGCTTCGCCTGAAGGCACACGTGCTCCTACACTGAAATCACTATTAACACTTCTACCACTGCAATGAATAATGGCATCACTCCGAACGAAAATACAGGTGCATCTCCTTCACCGTCGCTCTGGCAGGTCAAGCACTGAGTGTCGCGGAAGACGCATGTTTGGGGTACATCTTCGCTTGACGACTGTATATGTGCTCGGTCCCGTTCACAGGCTCGTACAGCTTGGGACGATCGGGACCATAGGTGCCTGTGGGGATTGATGAATGATTTGCCGACGATCACCACTGAATCTGGCTCACCGGGTAGAGGCTCCACGACAGTGTTCTCTGTCGGTCCGCAGAACTGTAGTGGATCAGCACAGCAACTCGGCAGGTATTGAACGACGTGCAAAGGGTACGCTGTATCTTTCAGGCAGCAAACCATCCTTGACTGCATGTGGTGGCGCCCGCACCCGGTGCATTGTCGAGCGAAGTATGCCTGTTGTTAATCAGGGACTGCTTGAACCGAAAACTGGTCGCTCACCATTGGTCCACCTGGACATCATGTCGCCGACATTGACTTTGAATACAGATGAGCCCAATCTTCTGACGTGAATCTCACTCACCGGTGATAGCACCGTCAAGAGGTGGCGCCGGGATGAACTCGTCCCGCTGGGCATCGAATACTTCAAGGCCTCCCACTTTGTCCTGAAACAAGATCGTGATGTATCCGTAATCCTAAGAGGTGAGCGCGTACGTCAAAGACTAACGGCGGCACGCTTACCGTGTGTTCGTTAAGCCGGGCTCCGCTCTCTGAGACCTTGCCACCGAGGTAATGCTGGATTGAAAATGTACGCGTCGGGCCTCGCTGATGAAAGCGGTCAAAGTAGTTGACATCAAGCTCAAGGCCTACAGCTAGGATCCGTAGAAGCTTGAAGTAGACCCCCTCGCACTCTTTGACGAACTGGGAGGTTACATGTTCGAAGTTTGGCAAATCGTCCTTAGACGGCATACGATTGCGCTTATGGTCTAGTTCGGGGTCATTGGTGGCTATCGTGAGTACAGCATCTCACGAGTGTCCTCACAGGTGAATTTGTAGGACTCGTTCACTCCAGGCGCCCCTCGTACAAGTGCCTCGAGCTCAGCGCCATCGGCCTCGGTCGTTAGCATCCTGCTGCACCTCCACTGCTTACGTCGATGTTCTGGGTGATTTTGGAAAATCCAGGGTAGGCGTATCCCTGCGTGTCGATGCCGTCTGTGCCGTGCAACATCTTCATCTTGGCTTCGGCTGGAAGCGACATGAGTTGGCGAGCCTGGTCAGTCAGCTTTGCGGATCTGCTTTGCGGCTTCAAACGCCTACCTGGTCAAATGTCTTGTCGATTGAGTCTTGGGAGACCCCGTAACTCGTAATATAGGCAAAGCCGCGGTCGTGGAACGCCGAAACGAGAGAAGCAGCGATCGCATTGTCATCCTGTGTGATCACTCAGAAGAGACCAGCAGACAGTCAGGGGCGAGACTTACGGGACCGTGGCCGTCTTGAAAGTTACCGACATCAACGATAGGAAGTGCATAGGTGGCGGCTGGCATTGTCGTACCGTCAATGTCCGCAAGATGTTGTATCTAGCTGTTGGAAGTCTGCATCGAGCCGCGCGGATGTGCTGCTTTATCTCGCACTTGATCTTTCTTCGCATGTGAGCATCCTGAGTGTGGTCGCAGTTGCGCCCACATTCCGAGCCAGCTATCCCACACGTACGCTATCTTTCGACCGAGTGGTCCAGCAATGCATTCTGTGTAGGAGCACTCTGAGCAATGTTGGTGCCGACACCTCCACAATTGGTGCACATAGATAGAGACATCGGCCCCCTTGAACAAACCCACATTAACCCACATTAACCCACATGAACCAGCATCAACAAGCTTGATCCCCACTTTTCTTGGGTACTTTGTGACTCGCCATGTCTCGATACAGGTAGATAAGCATCTTTTCCCCGACGTATATATATTCAGCACGGAGCATACACATGCAGGGCGCAAGTGCCAGAGCTTCCCGCAATGTCTTGGCAAGGTCTGAAGCAAAGGCTGGTCCTAAAAGACGCCCACGGCAACACGGCCTCTGGTACGTGGATGCGAACTTTTGATCCGAGTACCCCCTAACACTCAATATCCTCACAGCGTGGATCAACGATGACATCCGTCCATTGTCGCCAGAGACGCGACTCTGGGTGAGTCGTCTCAATACACAGGGAGATCCCTAGTAACCCCATTTGCAGACTTGGCGGACCTATGGGCTGTATCAGTTCGGTGTCTGTAGGTCACTCTGCAGTCGCGTGCCAGATTGAACTGACCTCTGTCTTTTTAGCCGTACTATTTGTAAACTGGTCTTCCGCTTCTAGTCTACTAGTCTACGGTATCGTAAGCAAAATTGCATTGGAGATCAACTGCCTGCTGACCAAACCTAGACTGTCTGGCAAGCTCTGCTTGTCGTTATTATTGGACAACTTCTTACCGCTGCGATCGCTACCATCGGGTGCAACATTGGCGCCGAGTGGCACATTGGTTTCCCGGTTCTCAACCGCTTGTCATGGGGAATGAGAGGCAACGTCAGTCGGTACTAAGCTCACATGTCGTCGCTAAATGCTCGTTAAACGAACAGTGGTTCCCTATTCTAAACCGAGTCGTTCTGGGTATCACCTGGTTTGCGCTGGAGTCTTGGTATGGCGGAAAGTGTATCAAGGTCTGTACTCCCGTAGTCTATCCGTACAGCACGTTGACACGGGAAATCTCACCAGGTCGCCCTCGGCGCCATCTGGCCATCCCTCTACAACATCCACAACCCCTTTCCAGCGTCGCTCGAGATGGATGGGTAAGTATCTGCGGTCGACCTACCTCGATAATGCACTGATGAGGCATCAGAGGCGACTTTCTCTGCTGGGTCATCTTTCTTCTCTTTTGTATACCAATGATCTACCTGAGAGTCGAGGTCCGTCCCCCAACTTCATTCATAATGTCGCTGAGACCAGCTATAGAAAATGCTCATCCCAGCGGTCATTGTCAGTGGCACGGTCTGCCTGACTTGCATCGGGATGCTGGGATGGTTTGTGCACAAAGCCCAAGGGGGAGGTGTCCTCCTGCACACTCCAGAATTCTTCGGTGGTGATCCTCCCCTGGCGGGTTCGGCGCTGGCTTGGCAGATGGTGCTTGGTATCACGACTCAAATCAGTGGTCTCGCTCAAGGTATCCTCGGATTTGCAGACTGGGGTAGATACAGTACGTTGGAGGTCGTGGAAGGACAGACTCGGGCTGACCAGCTCCAGGCAAAAGTCCCAGCCATGCCCGTCTGCCTTTCTTCGTTGGGCAGTTCATCGGCTCTGTCTTCGTATCGGTGATGGGTAAGCCCGAGCTTTAGCTTTGGCAAGAGTGGTGTCGCTATGACTAACCCGACAGGGCTCATCATCTCGTCATGTGCGGCCACAATCTACCCGGATGTTACAGAGTTACTCTGGAATCCCGCGCTGATTCTTTACAACATCCAGCTCCATGAGTCGAAGAGTGCGAGAGCTGGTATTTTCTTCGGCGCCATGGCATTTGTCCTGTCGCAGTATCTGTGAGTCTGCCCTGGCTACTCGTCTTCGCTGACTTGATAGACTTACTGTTTCTGCTTGCAATCTTATTGGCGGTCTCGACCTCTCGGGAGTGATGCCAAAGTACATTAACATCCGACGAGGCGCCATCATTGTCTTCGTCGTCGGCTGCGGTAGGTCGCCACCCTTTGAGCCATGGATGTTTGCTCACAAGACCAGTAATGCAGCCATGGTCACTGTTGAGCGGTGCCAATACCTTCTTGACGGTAATGAGCTCATGTGAGTCTCGCCCCTTCATCAATCCGGGGTGGCGTCTTATATTCCCATAGACGGGATTTTCCTTGCCCCTCTGACGGGTATCATCCATGCCGACTACTATCTCCTTCGAAGACGCAGGATTGCATTGTCAGACGTGTACGAGCCGAGTGCTAAATCTGCGTTCTGGTATTGGCGTGGCTTGAACTGGTATGTCGCGTCCCAAATGCTCTCGTGCTCAACCAGGTGCTAGGCGTCCGATTGTTGCCTTCGCCCTTGGTTCAGCGCCTCTTTACCCAGGCTTCGTTGCCAAAGTACGCGGAACAACAGCTACCCTAGCCCCCGGCTGGCTACACGTGTATTACTTGGTGAGTAAATTACCGTCGCAGATGCGGGAGACTGACACCCCTCTAGACCTATCCCTATGGATATTGCGTAGGAGGCATTGTCTACTGGCTGTTGTCTCTCCTATTCAGACCTCCCAACATTGGTGTTGTCGACGAGTATGACATCTACGGTACATTTGGCCCAGCAGAAGTCGACCCGACAGGCCGGATCCACGATCAGCAGCTGACACACTCGGTCGGACCCGTTGTATCTGAGCTCCTTGGTCACATTGAAGACGGCGCGTCGAAGGATGAGGACGACAAAGAGAGACAGTTGGTAGACGTCAGTGTGGCCGAGGCGTAGGGAGGGACCGCTGGCGAATGGGTGCAAGGGTTTATAGAATTGCATACAATGCAAAAGCTGCATCCAAAGTGAGACGTCTGTACAAGACCCAGTAAGTAATATTTTATTGCCAATCTGGAGGGACCACGATGCTCGCGCCCACCTCGCCTCCCCACATTCCTGCAACTCCACACAGATCTCCCAGCAAACACATCTCGTCCTAAATGAATGGTGGAGCGGAGAGTGACATCGCGTTTGAGCCGAGCACATCTACACGGCACAAGCCTACATATCTGTGCAGGTCAGAAGGGTGTGGAAAAAGGTTTCAACGGAGGGACTACCGCGATCGCCATGAGCAGAACCACGTCGAGGAGAAACCATACAAGTGCGAAACTTGCGGGAAAGGGTACTATAGGAAGGATGTTCTCATACGACACTCTACTCTTCACGACCCGTCTGCGCCAGCCCGCAAGAAGAAGAGGACGGTGGAGCGCGGCGATTCGGTAGAGGTAGGTCCTGCCTCAGTTCTCCCTACTGAGCCCGTCCTTCTAGTCACCCAAAGAAGCCGGTCCATCGGTTCCGTCGTCGTTGCCTTCGCACACGCCGCAACGATCCCATACACCAGGAGATGCCGCATGCCTTCAAGCCCCATCTGCCGCCTACGATGAGCTGCAAGATGATTTACAGACCCTTGCCAAGCTCATCAGCCCTAATCCCGATGACGAGGAGTGGTATACACGAGAGTCGGTGACCCTCATCTTCCCTGCGGCCGTGAAAGCACCTGTGATCTCTTTGCAGGACATTGTGACAGACGATTTCGTCAGCTTTCTCAAGGGGTTTCTAGCCGTGAGTAGAAGGAGTTTATGTTGACTGCCCAACTCAACTCTCTTAGTCAATGAAGAACCCCTCTACGGTGAGTGGACGATACGTGCTCGTGGAGCTCACCATTCCTAGTCTGCCGAGGCCACGTCAATGGCCGACTCCTTTCTCTCTCGTCCCTACCTGCAGACCTGTATTGAGCTCTACTTCCTCAACTTCGACCCCATACGACCAATAATACACCGTCCCACTTTGCAAGAGCCCCACAACAGCGATCGCAATTGGCTTCTGCTGGCCATTGTCCTGATCGGGTCGACTTACAGCAGGAAGTCCGATGCATACAATATCGCCAGTTCATATCTCTACCCCACAGTTCAGTCTTGGTTGTCAGCTGTGAGTGCGAATCCAGAAGGGGGCTGAACGGCGTCATCAGGCAATCAGCAACGCAGTTCCCGATGTATCTCTCAGACTTCTACAGGCAGCGATGTTGCTGAACTATTTTGGCGCCTTTTGGGGCACACAACAAGACCATTATCGCGCACTATGTGAGTTCATCAAGAGGGCTAGTTGATCTCGGCTGAGCTCCAGTGCATCACCCTACTCTCCTACAGCACTTGCGATTGGCAGGATACCGACACATCCGTCTGGAATCCTCTTGTCATCTTACTTGGTCGGAATGGGCTACCTATGAGGAGAAGAAGAGGCTAATGACCTTTGCGCTGGTCTGTGACAGTCAATTCGCGGTCGCTTTCGGCATGGATATACACGTCCCCTTTCGACGGATGGCAATATGTACACCCTGCGCAGACTCCATATGGAGGTGCACGACGCAAGATGAATGGATAACCGCTGCATCTCAAGGAGGAGGCATCGTCGAACAGCCCCCGACTGCCGCAATTATGCACACTCTACAAAGTGACAAGATGCACCCCACTGTGACCGATATCTTTGCGGCCTCCATGCTTGTGGCTGGCTCACTCACGGCCGCCCCTCTCAAATCGGTCCGACATCGGTCGGGGGAGCACGACCCACACGCGAAACGGAAACGTGAGATGCGAGGTGCTATACTTTGGAGTTGGCATCAAGCTTTCGTATCGTCGTTCGCCCATATCAAGGACGACAAGATGGACTGCGAACTATTGTACCACCTCGGTATGCTACATCACTCGAACATTCCAACCACGCTTCTACGTATTGGGGCAGGAGAAATCCGGGTGGCGCAGTTCCAAGTCAAGCCATTTCAGTATGAGACGGCGTTGGCAAACCTCGAGGCCATGTCAGACAAGCCCCCAGCAGCATTCTCCGCATGGCATGCGGTGCAGATATACAATGTAAGACAGAGCAAGACTGCGCAATGCTCACTTCAGTTTGTGCTGGACTCCCCTGTCGACGAACGATCATTCGAACCATTTGCAGGTTGGGCATTGTATCTCGCTTTTCTGGCTTTGTACGTCTACGCAGCCCGGTGTGTGGTTATCTGACGACAGCAGGTGGCATTTTGGGGTCCAGAAGCTCATCAAACCTACACTCACTCCCCTAGACCGACTTTGCATCCAACGGATTGGACCAACATGGACAGACATCGAACCTAGGCTAGCAAGACGAAGCGCCTTGGCGTACTTGGCCAAGTTTGAGCCATATCAGAAAGTCCCAGGGGATTATGCTCAGGTGCCGAACCGCAATCATCTCCTTGGTCTGCTTGCGTACACGATTCATCTTTTGCAGGGTCTACATTGGCAGATACGTGAGTCCCGGGTTGGCTTTGCTGGGGTTGACATGACAGTCGAACAACCTCGGATAGTGCTACGCGGCTTGCTATCTTCCTGTGTCACAGATAGCGCGCTGCACGGTTAACGAATGCTTAAGCATGCGATTGGATCGCCTTTGCCTTCGCCCACATTGCCCACCTCACTCCACATCTCGCCCACATCGGCCTGTCGGAATTGGTTGCCGTAGCCAGCGTATAGTTGTTGGCGAGCACAAGTCTGCCGTGTGCTTGCTTGCTGTCAATGCTATAGTCCGCGATGCTCTTCAAAGTCAGTACAGACAAGGCATTTGAGGGTGACGCGAGCATCTACACGTTTCGATCCGAGGCGCTGGGTCAGACATGGTCAACATTCGGCGTGTTCATCCCCCCAAATGCGTGCGTGTCGAAGCCTGTCCCAGTTGTGTGGTACTTCCCAGGCATCATGGTATCGTACCAGGCAGGCTTCATAAGGGGAGGCCTATATGAGCAAGCTGCAAAGAGCGGATTGGGATTGATTTTCCCCGACAGTTCGCCGAGGGGAACTGGTCTGGCGGAGGAGAAAGTCGATTATCGTTTGGGACCTGGAGCAGCGTACAACGCAGACGCGACAGCGGGTGAGCTACATCTGAATTGCTAGCACTAGGATTATCCCTGTACTAAAGCCGATAACCAGAACCGTGGTGTAGGTATTACAAGATGTTCACGGTGAGAAGACATCACACCATCTTGGCAGATGAGACGGTTGACTGTGGTAGCATATCACCGAGGAGCTCCCTCGAGAGTTGAGTGAGGAGGGCCTGCCTCTCGATTTTACCAGGCAAAGCTGCATTGGCCACTCTGGTGTCAGTGCTTTGGAATGACGCATCATTGCAGGAGATAACAGAGTAGGGAGGTCATTCTGCAATGCAGCTGCACCTGCTCAAGCCAGAGACCTATTTCTCCGCATCCGTGAGTCTGTCAGGGACCGGATCGCGTATATTCAGACTGACCACGCTGACATTGGCAGGGAATTGCGCCATTCTGCGATCTTATGGGGAGCGAGATTGGCGCATATGTGATTCCAAGGATGTTCAAAGGCGGCTTCGACGAATTCAGGCCGCTGAATGTTCCCAACCTCATCAAGGAGGTGCAAGGAAGGAAGATCAATATTCTCGTCACATCAGTAAGCCGAAGGTGGCGGATGAAGCTGCGTGGAGTTGACAAGGATTCTCCAGGGCACCAACGATGTTGCGGCAAAGCCCGTAAGGCAGCCCCGACGACACCGCGTCTAAGCTGACGTCCCCACCTCGCACAGGGAGGCATGATGATTGATAGTCTTGAACGTGCGGTTGCTGAAGCGGGAATCCCATCGAGTGACTTCGTCCTGGAATGGCACGAAGGATATACGTGAGACCTCTACTTCAGAAGAGTGTCAAGCCCTGACAACGCTTAAGGCATTCATACCATTACAACGCCACCATTGCCTCCCGACATCTCTCCTTCCATGCGGATATTTTGAAGAAGCTGTGAGCTTCGAGCATTTTCTCTTGGGCCCATTGACCTGTGCCTCTCAGCCCTCAAGGGAAGGCAATTGAGGCGAAGCGAGACAGCTTGGGAGAGCGTCCTCCATGGGAGACGAGAAACATCAAGAAGACTGTAGCACCAGCTAAGGCGGGAAGCGAAATTGCGGAATGGATTGATGTGAGGAGCACTCGACCCGGTTTCCTTACGGCTTCCTGGCTGATGGTGACTAGGCCCTCAACGAGACACACACGATACTCATATTCACTCATAGCGGCATCGAGAGTAACGAACAAAAGGCTTTATGTCGGCAGGCAGAGCACTATGTGGCCACAAGGCCACTTCCAGACGATCAGATCTTAGTGATTGAGCAAGTACTGATACTTCCAGGACCGTCAGGTTGATTGACCTCGTCTTAGCGTTAACGGTCATCCTCATCAACGCCAGCTCGAGGAATACTTCGCCAAGACGCGGGGCACACGTTACTGGCCCGCTTGCTTTACCCACCACATGTACTATGGAGGTCGGTGCAGTGGTTTCAGCGTTGACACGAACTGACGGTCAACCAAGGCATAAACAACCTCCTATATACAACGTGTGGCACGGATATGAGACTCGGACAGCCCGGAGTATAACTCGGAAGACAGAGAAGCGATACATTCTCGCAATAGCTCATAGTCTTCCTGGATCAGGCAACGCGATGTAGACATGCAGCTATATCTCGAATCGATTCCCATGTCAACTGTCCAATTTGGGGGAATGATTGCACCAACTGTTCCCCTTCTGAACCAGACCGTAAGATGGGTATAGAGCATGCAGTAGTTCGTCATCGTGAGATCACCACCCCATATGTGGGGAGGAGGTAGGTGGGCATGTGGGTAAGCTCGGACAAGCGCGACCCTGTTGATATGCGAGTCCTCCTGTGTTCCCCCTCGACATCTTTCGTTGCGCTGGGCTCGTATATCATTCCGCGCTGTACTCGTATACTGAGGTCCCTTATCTCGCCGCCAATCTACCTGTACCATCACACGATCCTCCAGTTCTGAACATGACACTTGCTGTCCCTCGTTTACTTCGCATTGGTGTGGATTGCGGAGGTACCAATACCGATGCAGTGATCCTTGACCTTACTCCTGGAGCGCAGAAGGTCGTCATAGACGCGACCAAGTCTGCCACCACTCCCGATGTCACCCATGGCATCCAAGCAGCCGTCTCGACCGTACTGGACCGGAGCGTGCCTTACTCATCTCGAGGTCAGATCCAGGCCGTGTCCATTGGGACGACGCACTTTGTCAACGCCTTGATTCAACGGTCTGCAGATCAGCTCGACAGAGTCGCGGTGGTCAGGCTCTGTGGGCCATTCTCAAGGATGACCCGACCTTTTGCAGCTTTCCCATACGAATTGCGCGAGATCATGGAGGGACCCCACTTTTTTGTGGAGGGAGGCTTGCAGATCGACGGCAGGGAGCTCTCCAAAGTGAGCCGTGTTAGTATTCACCCGCTGACATACAGGTCGACGAGAAGGAGATTGAGGCTGTCTGCGAAAAAATCAAATCCGAGGCAAGTCGGGCTCAAGAAGTCGCTGACTTGTAGGGTATTCGCACCGTGGCGATAACAGGCGTCTATGCCCCCATTGATTTCACCCTCAAACAAGAGGAGCAGGTTGAGGCTGTCATCAAGCGCTGTATCCCCGGGGTCTATACGTCTTGCTCAAAAGATGTTGCCAACATGGGACTCCTCGAGAGAGAAAATGCCACGATTCTCAATTGCTCGCTCTTGCCCTTTGCAGCTCTCACCGTTCAGGGTTTCCGGACCGCCGTCAAGGCGCTCGGTCTCACCTGTCCAGTATTCGTCACCAGCAACGACGGTACGTTGCTGAGCCTTGAACAAGCCGCAGTACTCCCCATACGTACATTCAGCTCGGGCCCCACAAATTCGATGAGGGGAGCTAGTTTCTTGTCACGGCTGGCAGAACCAGACGGCAAGAGGGAAACGGCGTTGGTGATCGATATCGGGGGAACCACCGTGGGTTGTCCTGTTGAAGGAGACTAACCAGTTCAAGACCGAGGTTGGGGTACTCCTGTAAGCATGCTCAGGTTGGTGAGTGAAGAATCTAACATGGTCAGACCTTCAGGCTTTCCTCGACAAGCAGCGAGCCAGCATGATCTGTGCGGCGTCCGTCTCAACTTCGCAATGCCTCACGTCACAAGGTAAGGATCTGCTCTGGCCCAAGCTGACCTTCAGCATCGGTCTCGGGGGCGGTTCACATGTGCGCCAAGACGCCGCCTCAGGCAAGGTCACCGTTGGGCCCGACTCGGTCGGCTATCGGTTGACGTCCGAGGCTCTGGTCTTTGGCGGATCGGTTCTTACCGCGACCGATATCGCCGTCGCGGCTGGATCAGATATCGGTGATGCATCCAAGGTGCAAGGACTCTCATCAGACCTCGTCAATGGAGCCACGGCCAGAATGAAAGTCATGCTCGAATTGACGATAGACTCGATGAAGACGTCGACCCAGGTTTGTCAATGTGACAGGGTCACGCTTATCAATAGGACATCCCGGTCTACCTTGCCGGTGGCGGAGCCATGTTGTGTCCCGACGACTTGCACGGTGTCAGCAAGGTGCATCGGTTTCCACATTACGAATGTGCCAATGCTGTTGGAGCCGCCATCGCCCATGTGGCTGGAACTGTGGACACAGTGGAGGAGATGGGCTCCAGATCTGTCAGCCACGTAAAGGGAGAAATCGAGGCGCGGGCTGTTGCGCGTGCTGTTGCGGCAGGTGCGAAACCCGAGACGGTCAAGATTATCGAGTCCGAGGTGCTGCCAGTAGCATACACGGCAGGAAAGTGTCGTTTCTTCGTCAAGGCGGCTGGCGAGTGGAGCGGAACGGGCCAGTCATCGCTCGATGTCGATGGGGCGGATCGGTCTTCCAGGATGCTGCCAAAGTCTCAATCAGCCAAATCGAAGCTATACCCTGACAGATGTGACACGATTTGGCGGGTGGATGATATTCTGACATATCGACCAAACGTCATCCGCGGCGAGTGGACTCTCAGTGAGCTCGATCTCGAGTTCATCTGCATTGGGACCTACATTTTGGGCTGCGGCGGCGGGGGAGACCCATGGAATACGTATATCGGCATCAGGGAGATGGTCCGAGCTGGAGCCAGAATACGTGTGGTCGATCTCAGTTCGTTAGCGCCGAAGGCTCTCATCGGATGGGGTGGCTCTATGGGCAGCCCAGAGGTAGGAAGTGAAAGACTCTTGGGGCACGAGTACATCGAGTCGACGAAGGAGCTTTTGGGGTTCCTCAAAGTAAGTGAGCCAGTGGCCAACGGCTTATAGGCAGATCGATAAGTTGGATGCTTTGCTCGCTCTAGAGATTGGCGGATCTAACGGGATGATCAACGTGAGCACAATTGCAGGCAGTGCTGAGCCGCAGATGGTTCCTGGAGCTAGTACACTATTAGATCTACCCATCGTTGATGGTGACTTCATGGTAAGTGAGACGATAAGGTTCTGTGAAATTCTGACCCGCTTCTTAGGGAAGAGCATATCCAGTTGGTATGTGACTCTCAGGCCCTGGGTTGGCAACTACGTTAAGCGTTAGGCTGGCAAGTGACTCCGAACGTTTTTGACACTTCGACCCGAGGCGAAAACATCATCCCCTCCTGTATCGCGAGCGGTGACGGCAACGTAATGGTCCGTAAAGTCATCATCCTTGCAGGGAGATCTTAACACCTAGTAGTTCATGACCAAAGCGAAGCATTACACGTCAATCGACGCCTCCCTTAGAGCAGCCTGCGTGGAGAGTGAGTCGCTCCCAGCGATTTTTGCTGATCCATCAGTGGGCACACGAGTCGGTCATTCGCGCCGGCCTCATACTGTCGAGTTTTGCACGACTGCCATGATCCGAAACACGCTCTCTCTCAGTTGGCGTATCGGGCGGGCAGTCATGCTCGCCCAGAAACAAGGAAATATTGCAAATGCTGGGGGTATCATAATCGATGCTCTTGGTGGGCCAAGCTCGGGCCGCGTCCTGTTCGCTGGCAAGATTATCGACGTAAACCGTCGTGTCTTCAAGGGGCATTCAGTAGGAGAAGTCGTGATCGCAGCTTTGGCATTGGAAGAGGAATCAGAATCGGATCAGCTCGAGAGGTTCTCAGGGGTCATCACCAGTGAGTGCTCAAATGATGACTGACATGTCGCTGACGGGGAACAGTCCCTTTCAAGAATGAGAACCTCTATGTGAAGCACGACGTAGATGGCACAAGCAAGGTGGGGGTGGCGCAAACCATCGTCGGAGCGCGCTGACCCATGTGCAGATTCTGGCCACAGTTCCTGATCTCATCTCCGTACTTGACGCTGGCAATGGGCTTGCGCTTGGTACTCAGGACTACAAATACGGACTGCGCGTGATAGTGTTGGGGGTGACAGCTGCGCCTCAATGGACTAGTACTAAGAGGGGTCTGGAGATCGGTGATCTAAGGGCTTTCGGGTAGGCTGGCTTTCATCAAATACGAGCTGTCGTTGACCAGTTAGCATTGACGACATCCCGTACCAGGGGCTGGGCAAGTACTCGGAGCCTAGAAGTGTGATCGAAGAGTTCAACGTGGTAGTCTAGAGTGTATAGATGTTGATGTTGCATGCTCGCGTCCCCCCCCTCAATGGGCCCTAACGCCAACATGTCACCCCCGACAACAGCTTTGCCTGAATTCGCCACTCGTGATTTTTAAACTATTCCTCGATTGGGCAAGTCTGTTTGAAGCTCTCTGGAGAACAAACCCAAGCTTGAGGATTGCAACTTCCCATTCCTCGCTCATACACGGAAATGTCGAGGGACGATACTGTCAGCGTGGCCCCTTCACAATCTACGCCGTTGTCGACAGGCGCGATGGATGAGCAGAACGTGCTAGAGCATTGGGAGATCCCATGGTCAGCGAGCGCCGACGGCCACGACTCGTTTCTATCGTCGGTAATCAACGACTCGGCATTTACTCCAGAGTTCCCTTGGGACTCTGAGGCGACGACTAGCACCTTCGGCGTTCCGCATCCCATCGGTACAGGCGGCCCGAGCTCGGAGGGACACAGCGGACAGAGCGACCCAAGGCGAGGGAGCGGATTTGCAGTGGGGCAAAGCCAGCACTCGCCGCAGTCCCCGGTCGACTTGATAGGCCAACAAAATTACTCTCACCCCTTCGACGCAGTCCCTATCGTTGCTCCCTCCTCGGCCTCACTATCTGAGACGTTCGAGCAGTCGCTCTTGCGGACATATTCCGACCCGATGCTCACCAACACAAAGCTTGACCCGTATGACTGGACCAATCCTCAGTATCTCTCCTCTCTCTTGCAGAGTCATCATGTCCCTGCTCATATGGCGGATTTTGGCCAATCCCGTATTCCTCCCCAGCTTTCGTCATCTGTTCCATCGGCCCTTCCAGTTCCCCACCCTAGTCTACAGTCCTCCTCCCGATACGTGGCCCCTCGGCAGCCGACCAACATCGGCCATTCGCCAACAAGCCCGCTTCCCTCTCAGCCTATCCCGTCACCAGCAAGCCTGAATCGCCCTTCAGATCGGACACCTATACAGCTACATCATCCTGATGCCTCGAATCGACCTTCGTCGTCGCCTACGCTTGTTGCCGGACAGCGTTGCTCGCGCTGCGGGACGACCACGTCGACGCGCTTCAGCCTCAACAGCAAGGGCAAGCTCGTGTGCAATGTCTGCCGGTTATTCCTCGTGACCCATGAGGTGGGGAATAGAGTCAGAGCATAGACCTCTCCGGCGTGCTTCAGGAGAGAGCGATCCGGCACTTCCCAACCTCGGCAAGCCCCACTGGACTAGAAGATCAATTAGCTTAAAACGTCTTCCCGATCCTTGGTCAGATAGACTCGCCCCTCGCCAGCGCGGCGGCGTGGCAGCATACAGCGATGACGGCTTTGGCTAGACGACGAATACGCTCCCTGGCCGTACCTAGAATATCCCCATCACCTAGACCCCCACCCCGCTTTTGCTTAACGCCAGCACTCCATGACTATTAATGTTGATATACTTGCGACTCTTCGTGTACGGCGTTGTACGTATGTTTGTTGTATGTAGTATCTGGACGGCTTCGTCCAACAGTGAAGATGAACGGCCGTTTCATCATGCTTCCTCACGTCACGATGAGCCAAACCCGCTCTCCTGTAAACGTCCACGCTTTCTTCCACCGGCCCGTTCGGCCGGTCCCAACCGTCTGCACATTGACCGGCTGGTAATACCATTAATAGTCATCATACATGCCAAGCTCTCTTGTCCCGGACGGGCAGCATGAGTGACATCCACAGCACACTCGCCCTCCGAAGCGGGATACAGGTAAGCCTCCTTTGCAGAGACACTTGCTGAGAAGGGCAGGTCCCTCGGATGGTCTTTGGCACCGGTGCGATTTTCGAGCCTGGACCGATTCACCACGCCCTCGATGTGGGGTATATAGCATTCGACACAGCCCAGCGGTACAAGAACGAGAGGCAGGTCGGCGAGGCCATCCGATCGTACCCCGGCACCGTTGACCGGAGCGATCTCTTCATCATCACCAAGGTGAACGTTGCCGGTGCGACGGTCGAAGAGACGCTGGACGGTATCAGGGAGAGCGTGGACAAGATCGGTCTAGGCGGCTATGTGGATCTCTTTCTCATCCATGACCCCTTGCCTGGGCCGGCAGGGAGGAAGATCCAGTGGACCGCGCTGGAGCAAGCCAAGAAGCTCGGCTTGACGCGAGCGATAGGAGTGAGCAACTTGTGAGCCGTCGTCTTCTGGGAGGTCTCGTTGCTCATACATACGCTTAGCACCGTGAGACACCTCGAGGAATTACGGTCGTATGCGTCCGAGATGCCAGAGGTCAATCAGATTGAGCTGTCTCCCTTCAACCAGGTGGGTCATGGCTCATACACGTGACGCGAGCCGATGCTATGCCTAGGAGAAGGAGATCACAGCATATTGCCAAAAAGAAGGCATTCAACTCCAGGCGTTCGCCCCCGTCGCTCGAGGCCAAAAGGCTGACGATGCTGCGCTGTTGGAAATATCCAAGCAGGTGGGGAAGAACTGGAACAAGGTCCTACTTCGATGGAGTTTGCAGCGAGGGTTAGTCAACTCCATGAGGCAAAACCTCATTGCCAGAGCTGATCCTCACAGCTTGATGGTCACTTGCAAATCTGCGACACCCTCACGGATCTCTGACAATGCCGAGATTTTCGATTTCTCGCTAGACGACGAGCAAATGCAACAGCTCAACGCGCTGGACTGCGGGTTCAGGGTGACACCGAGCACGCTCGCCACGGTCGAAGAGAGGCAGAAGTGGATGTCTAGCGTTCCATGATGGCCATCAGCTTTGTATGAGAACACACTATCAAGCCTGGGGACAAGCACAGCATGTTGGTGAACTGTGCCGTGGTGCCGCAGGACCCAAGCCTACTGTAGCCATCATGTTGTGAATCATGAAATGCAATATTGCTATGCAAGTGACTTCTAAACACCGTACAACAATCAGTCAAGGATGACAGGATGCCCAAGCATGCGAGTATGATATGTAGATGGTGGTGGCTCGGCCAGACAGCCTGGATGGGCAATATTGTCGAAGTATGGCCGAGAGACCTGCCTCGATGAGGAATGCCAAGTATATGAACATTGGTGTTGGTCATCGATCGCAGGAGGCGAGCAGCCCGAGCAAGATTTCCACAGGCTGCTCTACTGCAACATCATCAAACGTGAATCATGGCTCGAAATCACTACCTGCTTACGAATGGGCCATGGCAGGCTCTTCAAAAAGTGCACGGCGTACGCCAACAGGCCGATGATGTTGTTCTGGATGTCACCAGTCGGGTAGTGACCAGGAGTCTTTTGATGCGGTTCGTACTGTGCGAGATACTCGAGGGCGGATCTTCGGGCAAGTCTTGGTTCTATCACTACTTCGGCTGGCCCGGGTCCGGTCATTGAGACGCAGAGTCTATCGAGGGGTCCGTAAGAAGGCTTGCCCAAGGTGATAGTTCCTATGTGCCAAATTGCTAGAGTGGCAAGATACAGCGCCCACCCCGTAAACGGATCGTGCGAGTGCTCCTCCGTGGAGGATTGGAGCACCAGCTGAGGCGTCGGGTCAGCCCATGAAGATTGCGTGATAGGCAGTATGTACTGACAGTGTAAATTTGGACAGCATGCCAGAGGGCAAAGGTCCCAGCTGGCGACGGGGACAACTCGGCCAGAACATTGAGCGCGTGCTCTTTCTGCCACGGCTTCACAACGATGCTGCCCACCCTATCTTCACCAGACGCCATGCGAAGTACCTCGACGTTGATATTTGGATTGTGGACGAGGCTCAGGTGATATTCAATCTCACAATTACCCCTATCATTGGTGGAGGGCAGGAAAGACGAGAGAAAGGCGTGATGCCAACTCCAAAGTACGACCCCGGCAAGCTCCATTGACGGAAAATTTGGGTTCTCGCCAGGCGGGGGAAGCCGGAGTGGCGTAGGTACGTTGGAAGCCACGGCTCCAGCTAACAGTATCGAAGCATAGAACACGGAGGTGGGACCTGGAGACATGGTATCATTGCTGAGGATGTGCTCGTAAGCTGCCTCGGATGGCGTCTCCCTGATTGTCGTGCTTGCAGATCCTATCCACTCCTCCTCCGTGCGAGCATTCCAAATGTCATCCTTGCAGGGAAGACAAAATCGCATTTGACGAAACGGCGCACGAATCGCTTCTCCGAACGCGACACTCATTTGTGAATCGATGATGAGTGCAAAGGACGCCAGGCGTTTTCGTTCCTCGTAGTCGAGCCAATCTCTCCAAGCCAGGGATGTGGAAGAGGGTAAACAAGATTGCCATACTCCAGCCAACTTGAAGATTTCAAGGCACATTGCATGATTGACTGCGTGATCAGCCAAATCTCTTCGGATTCATATGGCCGACTGAGGACGCGTACCTAGAGCATGATAGTGCTCCTCCTTTGCCGCCCAGAAAGCGCCGAAATAATCGAGTAGAACAGCCGCTTGTAACAAGCGCAGCGGCACGTCGGGGACGGCTTTCAAGAGGATCTGGAGGAGCTTAGCTCATTCGCGACATTGCGGTACTTGAAAGGGGCGGCTTACAGTGTTAAATTCTGACCGAGCAGACGGATAGAGGGTGTGACTAGCGAATTGATATGTCTCTTTTTGACTGCTATAGGCAGATCCTACCAGGACAACGGCAAGAAGCAGCCAATGTTCGTCCTGGTCTTCGAGACGCCTCAGACTTGGACGATGCAGAATCGGCCGTGTTGGATGGAATTTTAGATAATAGAGCTCCAGACAAGTTTCCAGGTACTCGGCAGACCTGAATGACAGGGCAGAGTCCTGTAGCAAGATCAGCCACGACTGGAGTGTCCCTCCGACTCACGGCGGGCTGGAGGTTGGATACAAGCGTCATCATAAATTGTACAAAATTTTCCGTTATGATATCGGGTTGAAAGACGGTCGGTTGGGCGCTTCTCACAGGCTTGATGGTGATGTTGGATTCCTTGGCATAGAAGCCGTCTTCTTCAGGGAGCGGTGTAACAATCATGTAGAGCGAATTGACATCATCCCCAGGCTCCTTATCGATCATGCTGCTCCCAGAAACGGGGTCAACAGCCTCGGAGGGGTGAGAAGACAACGGATGGGGAATAGGAGACGAAGAGGGTGACCGTGGTGAGTATTCCAAGATCTGAGGACGACGAGCAGCGTGGTCAGCTCGACCAGATAAGGTTGGTGGTGACTCACCCTGTCCTCGGCGTCACTCACATGCTTCCTCTTCAGGCTGAACGCGGTACCAGTTTCGTGGGCCTCCCTTTGGTGGCGCATGAGAACATCGCGCCGATAATATCGCCTCTGGCATTTGGGGCATGAGAACGGCTTCTCTCCCAGATGTATGGCTTCGTGCCGCTGATTTTCCGCCTTTAGCACCTGTGCCAACGACGCGGACCTTCGACTCACGTCTCTGTAGTCACGTCGAGGAAATGCCTTGCCGCACCAAGCGGTCCGGCATGCAAATACATTGCGCTGCGATGGCTGCGCCGGATTCTGAAAGGCCATCAATGATGACTGCCCGAGGCCCCCGTCATCCAAGAGGACTTTGTAAGTAAAGACAGGAGAGTCTGTTGATAACGATCGGATTGCATGTGGCGAAATGCTTACGTAATGCACTATGCTGCCCAGGTATAACAGAATAGCAAAGCAGAACTCAAGTACACTAATAGAACACTAGGAATACTCCTCTATCACACTGCGCGGCTTCACGTACTTTCCCAGAGGCTCATATGGGATATCGTACCCGAACGCCGGGAGCGCGCCCATCTCCAGCCCCCGAGGCGTGTCTGTCCATTGTGGTGCTGCCGTCACTCCGAGCACAAGCACGCGCAGGCCGTATTTGTAGTCTGGCATACGTCAGCCAGGAAACGCGGTAGGGCGAAGCACCCACCTTGAGTACCGAGTGCAGTGCCATTCTGACTATCAAGGACAGCAATGAGATCGGGGACACCAGCGACGATCTGTGATTGGTCAGACAAGGTGGAACCTGCAAAGAGTCCGCGATCTCACCTTGGACTCTCCGTTGACAGTGTGTTCGCAAAACAGATTCTCGTTCTTGAAGGGGACTACAAAGCGCACACCATCAACACAGTACTTGCCAAGATGCGCTAGATCGGGACTTACTGGTCAGGCGCCCTGCGAAATGCTGCCTTTTTAAGGCCGGGTCCTCGTCCTCCTCTTCCTCCTCGTCCGCTGCCAAAGCTTGAATGATGAGCTCTCCGACTGTGTGACCCTTGTACATGGTCCTGTTGACAGTCACGATTTTGCCCTGGAAGAGGACTTTGGCTGTTGAAGGACCACCGAGTGCATTGACGAGAATCGCACCAATGTTGCCAATCTGAGCCTGCTTGTTCGCGAGGGCGACGGCTCGGCCGAGACGCCATGCCTGCGAGACCGTGTTCTTGACCATCATGACCTCACACTGGGCTTTGCTGAGCGGACGGCAGGCGGCACCGGCGTGTGTTCCCATCTCTACGCAGCTGGCCCGCAGGATAGCGTCCGTATCGCGATAGTGCTTCGCCTTTGTCATGAACTGTAGTCATGCCGTCAGAGAGGATCTTGCTTGCGCAAATTCTTTAAGAAACGACCTAAACAGACTTACCACTACATTGCCGTCTCCACTGCTCATGGCAGAGGGCAGGATCAGTTCCCCTTTGTTCCCTGTGTCATATACGTTTGGTGTCGTTTGCCACCCAGTAGGATAGGCCCGGCCCATGAAGTCACCATCGACAACGGGTAGGTTGAAGTATGTCGTGGAACCGGCAATCAAGTTGATCATCCCATTGCCGCCGCCGATCTCAAGTGCGGCGAGCGCAGTGACTTTTTCGAGCTTCATGAAGGAGATGAGCTCTCGGATGGCCTCGTTGTACCTATGGGACTATCAGCTCATTGTCGTCGCTGAATCCGACAGACCTACTCCTCGCCCATCAGCCGCTCGGAAGAGACTTCTGGAGATCCTATGCCACCACCCCAAACGATTTCTGCATCGGTGGCCACAGAGCTCAGATCCACCACCTTGCACGTCTCACCCCTTCGCACCATCTCTCTCAAAGCCAGAAAGTCATGTTGGGGGCTACCGCCGCCTCCACAACCAAGGATGTAGCAGCCAGTTGCGATCCATTCGAGGTCGATGTCCGACAGCGTCCATTCGCCGTTTGTCACAGCAGGTTTGTAGGCCAACATGTCTGATGCTTGAAGGACAGTGTCCACTTTCGGAAGCACCTGGTTGAGGTTGACGGGTTTGATGGGTGAAGACGATTGTGCAGATGAAGCCTTATCATTGGAAAGGAGTTCCGATGCGTCGTGTGCCGAGTTGATGACGAGACTGCCAGCCCCTGTCCACTCACCCGCTGCCTTTACATAGAACCGGCACCTCCCGGTCGTGTCTGAGCACAGTGTCAACTACAGCTCGACGCCCAGAACGAGGAAGAGTGAAGTCACTTACAGGCGATAGGTATGGCCTCGCTCTCCACGACCTTGCACGTCTCTGGATTGGCTCCGTTGGCAATGGCTTTTTCGATGGTCCGCTTCTCAACCATCTTCTGAACCTCCAGGATTGAGAAGTTTGATGTGTTTTCGAAAGTGTCAATTACGGCCGATACTTCGGCACAAGCTGCACCGACCGCATTTGCTGCATCGTAGAATGGGAACCGATGGACCTGACTCACACCCCTTAGGGAGTCTGGAACCAAGATGGCTCCACCGCCGACGAGATAGACGGGGACATCCTGGGTATTTGTCTTCATAGTGTCGATAGCGAGCTCGATCATGACCTTCATTCGCGCCTCTGCGGCTTCCAGATCGGCCCTATCGAGATTGCTCACGAGCGAAGGATCGCCAACACCCTTCGCTTTTCCCAGCGCAACCGCGACATCTGTGGCGGTGAACACGTTGCCACCGAACGAGAGGCATTGGTGGATTTCGTAGCCGACAGAATCTGGGCCGATTGTAGTCTTGCCCGTCTGGTCCTTGCGGACACGAGATCCGCCGCCCAGGCCAAAGCTATGAACGTGCGGCATGGAGAAATTTAGAGGCACACCACAGAGCTCATGATGGGCTGCTGCTTGGCGAGGGAACCCGGTTGGTCTAGGGAGGACGTCAGCCTGCGAGTGTGATATGATCTTCAACCACCATGGCTCACAAAAGAACACCGATCTCAGTCTAGATTGTGTTGGTCAGCTTTGACGGACCAGCAGACCGCTGTACGTACAGTGGTTCCTCCCACATCGACCACGAGAGCAGTCTCTTTCCTTGAGCCGCTGTTTGCCAGGCGGGCGAGAAAGTTGGCGCCTCTCATCGAGTTGGTAGGACCGCTCGAGAATGTCTTGATGGGAAACTTTGCTGCCTGCTCACACGTCATGAGGGTTCCATCGTTGGATGTCAGAAAGAGCGGGCAGTCCAGCTGCAATGCACGAGCAGAGTCCTCGAACCCGGCAACGGTAAGGGTCGCAAATGCGAGGAGGGCTGCGTTGAGGATAGTGGCATTTTCTCGTTCCAAGAGGCCTGATATAGGTGAGTTTCGTCATCCTTAGAGGACCAGCCCAGATCGTGATCACAGAGAGTGTGTACTTACCAAGGTTGGCGACTTCCTTGCTGATGGTGACCTTGACGTCCGGCAGCTCCCTGTTGATGATTGCGCGCACCGTCTCCTCCTGCTTGATGGTCGCGTCAATCGGGCTGTACACTGAGGAGACAGCGATTGTCTTGATCCCCTGCCGCTTGATTTCCGCGCAGATACCTCGGATCTCGGCAACGTCTACCTGGCTGATCTCCTTTCCGTCCACCTGGAGTCCTCCCTCGGCAAAGAAGACGGGCCCCTCGAGGACAGCCCGCAGCTCATATGGGAACGCAGCAAACGGTGGAGTGAGTCTGCTAAACGGCCCACACAGACGGATAACGGCGACACGCTCGAGCTTGGCGGCATTCCGTTCGATAAGAGAGTTGACGAATGATGTGGTACCGATGGCGACCGCTTGCAAGCGATTCTTGTCTATTTGCGCTTTCTCGAGACATCCCTGCACCGCCATCTGAATACCAAGTGTGACATCTGCAGTAGTAGGGGCTTTGAATGACGAAAGTACTGGCGTTGGTGTCCCCGGTGTAAGATCCAGAATCGCGGCATCCCTACGGGTCGACCAACGTGAGTTTTGCTCTCTAGCTGACCATCTTGCACACGACGTACGTGTTGGTTCCTCCGACATCCACCCCGATGCGCAAGGTTTTGGCAATGGTCATCTTGTCACCTCGGCTACTGTGGTAGGGGATGACTCGAAGTCTTGTTCAGACGTTTATGATATCAACAGCAGTATTTCATGCTCCGTAGTATAGCCGACACGAGCCTTATCTTGTCCCTTCCGAGCGACTCGCTGCTTTGGGTCCCCAGGCGCCCATGGGTAGTGGGTAGCCCACCGCAGCAAGAATGTGGGCCGATACCGCCTGAGAATCGGCGGACGACAGCCGCCGCTTGAAGCGAAGAAGCAAAAGTTTTTGGTGATACTGCTGTCGGTCAAGACGAGATCTCTCGGAGCGGACCCGCTGCAAGCCCACGAGGCCAGACGCCATGCAGGAGCAGTCTAGATATGCGCCATTCGGTGGTATGACCGAACAGGAAATGTGGTCACGATATTAGGAATGCTACGAGCATCTGCTACCGCACAATCGCACTGCCGGGGTCTTTCACTGGCCCTTCCAGGGGGGGTACACCCATACCCATACCCAGCTCACTGATGGTTCCCCCATTGGTCCTCCCACAACGGGCTTGTCAGAGTTGCCCAATGCACTTGTTGATTGGTTGCCAGCACGTCTGCTTTACCTTGGCGTTGGATCATTCCCTCCCAGATCTAGTGCCTCGCCCGCCGCAGTCAGCCCACGGTGGGCATGGTGGGCAACCAGTCCCCCGACACCTTCGCTCACGACTCGGTTGCCATTGGTTTCTCACCCGTCGCCTGCCAAACGATTAGATAAGGTCCCAGGCGCATCCTACAAAAGCCACGGGCGGGATGCCTCATGGCCGCGCAACCCCTCATTCACACTACTCGATCCGACCCCATAGACATCGACCACACAAATCGCAATGGTGTGGGACAAAGCCACCATTCTCCGCAAACTCGAGGTTCCACAACGTGAGGAGGAAGCCGAGATTTGGCAGACGAACCGCTGGGTAGGTCTGTCGGCCCTGGACCTGCGCGATTTCGCAGCTTTGGGGGCAGCTGGCAAAGCTGACGTTTGGATGCAGCTGAATCGCGACAATGTCCCTCTGCCTCCCTCGAGACGTACTTGGGGCGCGTGGTCGTTTGTCGGCTATTGGCTGGCGACAGGTGTGAACATCTCGGGTTGGACTGGGGGTTCTTCGTTGCTCTCACTGGGCTTGACAGTCGGTAAATGGTGGTCTTTTGCCTGCCCATACTCTGAGCTGAGCGTGACAAATAGGTCAAGCCATGGCCGTGGTTGTCATTGGTCAATTTTTGGTTGCGGCCTGCGTTGTTCTCACTGGACTCTTTGGCGCCAAATGGCACGTTGGATTTCCAATGTGGAACCGTGTCGTCTGGGGCATTCGCGCCTCCTTCTTCCCACTCGCCAACAGGATCGTGCTCTCCTTCACCTGGTGTGCATGCCAGGCATGGTTTGGGGGCCAGGTGCTCAAGACGCTGTTTGGAACAATTTGGCCGTCAATCTACAACATGCGCAACACGATCCCCGTATCGTCCAACCTCACGAGCGTCGACTTTATGTGTTTCATGCTGTTCCTCATCATTTCAGTCCCTCTGCTGTACATTCCGCCCGAGCACTACCGCAAACCGTTCCTATTCACCGCGGCAACTTCGACGATCACCGCGTTTGCGCTGTTTTTCTACTCGCTAGCCAAGGGTCATGGTGCCGGTCCATTGATCAGCAGTACAGCTCCCGAGATCACTGGTACTGTGCAGGTACATGGATCAGAGCTTGCTTGGGCAATGGTCTACGGAATCAGCAGTCAGATGGGCAGTATCTGCGCGGGGGTACGTCGGTTGCTGTCTATGGTTGTCGCGGACAGGGCTGACTGTCGCGCTCCCCGATACAGATTCTCAACATGTCGGATTACACCCGTTTTGCCGTCAAGCCCGGTGACCAGATGTGGTCTCAGCTGTTGGTGGTCCCCATCATGGGCACGATAACGTGCTTGATTGGGATCATCTGCACGTCGGTCGCGGCAGAGACGTATCCAGACGCGGGACTGCTGTGGGAGCCGTACGAGCTTCTCACCCAAATTCAGATGAGTGGCGGCAAGGGGGCTAGGGCAGCGGTGTTCTTTGCCTGTGAGCGCGTCTCGGTTGACCGCGGCATGATATAAAGTTGACCATGTGTGCAGCGCTCGCCTTCCTCATCTCGCAATTTGGTATCAATATTGCCGGCAACGCCATTTCTGGCGGAATCGATCTCGCCTCGTTGTGGCCAAAATACATTGACATTCGACGCGGTGCCTATATCGTGAGTGGCTCATCGACAAGCCGGTCACTCATGCTGCGCAGACGACCCTCATGTCGCTTCCCATGTGCCCCTGGGCATTGCTGAGTGGTGCCACCGTCTTCATCTCGGTCATGTCGGGATACGCCACGTTCTTCGGCCCCATGACGGGTCTGATGGTATTTGATTACCTTTTCGTCCGCAGGCAGCGAGTCAAGCTCTCGGCGATGGTACGTTGGCTGCTGTCCCGTATGTCCGCTCCTGATGGTATGCCATACAGTACATTGCGTCACCCGAATCGATCTATTTCTACTGGAAGGGAGTCAACTGGCGAGCGCCCGTCGCGTGGGTCATTGGTGTGGCGCCTCTGTTCCCCGGTTTCCTGGCGTCGGTGTCGACTATCACAGTCCCCGTTGGCGCACAGCACATGTACTACCTCTGCTTCCCAGGTAGGTTTTACCCCCATGACAACGCAAGCGGGGTGCTTTGGCTCAAATGACATAGCGGGTTTCTTCATCTCCGGTGTGGTCTACCTGATCTTCTGCAAGATTTGGCCAGTTGCGGGTGCGGGCGAGGTAGACGAGTACGACATCTTTGGAACCTTCGGGTAAGTGCCATAGCTCTTCATCGCACAGTATAGGGCCAAACTGAGGCAACGATAGCGTGGCGGGAGCTTCGCTCGATTGGTCGGACGGTACTATCAACGTCCTTGGCCGCACGGAAGCCCAAGTGGGTGACGAAGACAAGGATGACAAGGCCATCGATCCTGTTCTGGCCGTCGAGGAGCGCAGCTTATAGAGAGCGGTATAAATTCGGGCCAAGCTACTGCGGCTGTGGCCTATATCGCGTTTTAGACAGACCATTACTCGTTAAGAATGTTGTCCGTCCCATTTTTTGTAGGCGAGACACAGATCTCTAGAGGGACAGCCAAATGCGATACATTGCCTGCTCCTTACTCTGACATTACCCAGACGCTCCTTGTTGGTACTCTGCTGTGTCTAGCCTGGCACTATCCCTAGCAAACAACACTGATCCAGGTCACTTCGGCTTCCTTGATATCAAGGCAGCCGACGATGCACAGACGGCAAATTGGCGAGTGGCGAAAACTGAACGGTCAGACGTCGTCAGCTTAAATGACGAAAACAACTCTAGAGTCAAAGCTCACCTTCCAAAGTTGTGCATTCCCAGCTGTCACACAGTGCTTGGCGACTCGAGTATTCTCATCTGGCCCGTCTATGATATCGCATGCATCAACCAAAGCGTCGGCCAGTGCGTGACGGACAACTCCATCTGATGACGTCATACCTTTCACGCTCCTTTCAGTGTCCATCGTTGAGATTTCTACTCGTATGCAATTTGTGGATGCGAGTGTCGCACTGAGCCGTTCCAGTACCATCCACTTGATGTAAGCAGCCATATTCGAGAGCCGCCATGGCAGGAACGTTCTTCAGAACTTCATACCCAGCGACACCGGCGGCCGGCCCCACCGAGGGACACACTTCAAAGACGCAAGAATGGTCAATCAAGGACGCCCCGCTACCACCCCTGGACTACAACCTGAGGGCCCATCGACTGGGCATCGCGGTATTCTGGAGCCTCGTGCTGATCGACTCGGTCGCGATGCCCATCTCGCTGTACTTTGGCCTGTGGTACGGGACCTCGCTTAGCCCCAATGCCGTGTTCAGTATCGTCACTGCCGCTCTTGGTGGGGTCAGCATAGCAGAGTACTGCTGGAGGCTGTGGAAACTCGTAAAGCCAGACAGCAATTGCCGGTGCCAGGGTGCCCGGCGCTACCAGGTGAGTCACGGACCCTGCTTGTTGGCATCTAGGGGGATACTGTGCTGATGGACTCCCCTTCCCATGCACGCTCAGCTCGATTGGTTCCATTGGTGCGTCACGACCATGTGGATCTTTGTCATCGCCGAACTTGTCGTCGGAACCGTCTTTACAAACCCCCCAATACGTCTTCTCGCCATGCCGCTCGCGTCAGCCCTCTATCTATTTGGAACGGTGTGCATCATCATTGACAGCCTGCGGCTCGTGCACGTTACCTTGCCCTTCCCCATCTCCTCGCAGCAGCCCGGCCGCATTCTTTGTCCCGCCATCTACCCTTATATCGAGGACATTGTCGCCGTTGATGGCGGAGGCGGGACAGCGTTCAGAACCCGCTTATCCGACCGATACGAGGCAAGCGGCGTGTTCCGGCAAATGCTCAGTCGACTGTCCTTCTTCTGGGGAGTTGGCGGGGAGGCGGCAGCGGTGCTAACGACCGTGCTTGTGTTTGCTCTCGAGAAGGACGCAGCGTACGTGGTCGGCTGGAGCTTGCCGTTTGTCTGGGCTGGAATTTGGGTCTTATTGACGATCTGGTACGTGAAGAAGCAGTTGAGGCGGGAACGTGAGCTGTGGAAACTACAATCAGTCAAAGCATAGACTTACATCTTTGGTTGAATATCACATGCATGTATGTAGATGACGCTCCGAGGATAGAAAGGATCGCGAGCAAGCCAAGTGCGAAGGAAGAGCATGTCTGCCATGGGAAAGGATTGCAGCCTCGAGGTTATGCAATACTTCGCCAACGGGGCATTAGCCATGCGACTGCAATCTTAGCCATGCGACTGCAATCTGCCTGAACCCGGGCTGTACTGAGAGGGAGAACTTTCGGGAATGCCGAACCTATGCATCATCGCAGCTCTCTTCGGACCGCCTTATTACAACAACGCCAAGCTTAGTCCTTCTTGGCCCACTCTGGTGCCTCGTCCTTGCCCTCCTCTTCCAACTCGTCACCTTCCTCCTTGGTCTTGTGCACAGTGGTCTCGGCGTGCTCCGCCGGGGCGTAGATGGTGAACAGGCAGAGCGGGGTGGGGCCGGTGTTGATGACTTGTGATCAGAGCAGTGGTGTCAGGAGATGCGACAGTGAATGACAGTGAATGCCAGTGAATAAGGGTGAATAGCAGTGAATGCCAGTGAATAACGATGAAAGACGGTGAAATGACAGAAGGTGAAGCGGTGATTTAGATGAGGGGAGAGTCTCAGTAAGCGACGTCACGAGTAAGACAGTGAGCGCTCACAGTTGTGCTTGGTTCCCTGAGGCACAATCACCATGTCGCCAGCTTTAACATTGCGCTCCTCCCCGGCCACGACGGCCTTGCACACGCCCGAAGTGAAGATGAGGTGTTGGTCGACGGTGTGGACCTGTCGTGCAGAAGAGGGAAATGAAGCAACCACCAAGAAGGATGGAAGGAAGCATCGAGACGGGGAAGGAAGGAAGATCAGAGTTGATTCAAGTCGAGATATGAGAGTAGGGGACGGAAATGTATCTGATCAGCTACGTCGTACTCAGTGCACACCTACTTACCTCCTCGCCAATCTCCCCACCAACGGGCACGTCATGACGACGAGCTGCGAGCTCTCTCCCGTCCAGAGCACGTTGCGGAACTCGGGGTACTGGCTGGGAATGGCGTTGATCGCCTCCAGATGGTACATCTTCTTGGGAGGCGGTGGCATGGTTGTTCTCTTTGGGGCGTGAGCGATAGTCGAAGCAGAGAAGGCGCGCAGCACGACGCGCGGGGACGAGGACGCGATGACGGCTGGGTGGGAAGAAGAGAAGCGGGTGAAGAGGGTACGTGAGACGGACATACTGGTAATGTCAGTTGTGCTTGACCTGAGTATTGCGCTGGTGTGTGGGTTGACGCACAGAGCAGAATATGGTGGTCCTTGTCAGAAGTAGAGAGGGAGATGGTCTCGGAGTAAAAAAGTCAGCACAAAGGTGAGTCTCGAGGGATCGGATGATGTCATACAGCGCACGGACATGGAGTGGCGAAGAGGCGAGTGGCTTTGCCTGTCCACGAGAGAGTCCAACAGGCAAATCTATGGCAGGTGGTACGCTGCGGTGTAGGATGGGTCATGAGTCATAGATACAAGCGAGCAAGAGAGCTCCCAACGGGAGCAATGGCGCACATCTTGCGTGTAACGGACTTGTGCGGAATATGCAAGCGTCCATCCACGGATACAGGCTTCATTCGCATTATTTTCTGAGATCATTGTTCATGCATTACCGGCGCTACCTCTCCCTAGTCATCACTACCATCTTCGTTTCCCCTCTCCCAGCCTAGAACGCATCAGCAGCATCACATCTCATCACGCACCTTCTTTAGGCGAGTCACTCGGGTGACAAGCGTCCAGCCCGTCGCCGCCACCAAGCACGACATTGTTGCATACGTAGTGAATGTCCGGTGCATCGTCTTTGCCCGGCTTGATGGAGACATGATCAAAGGTGAAGTCCCTGCAGGGAGTCTTTTTGGAGCAATCGAGCCAGACCACCCGGTTCAGAGCCGAGGTGCCGGTGATGTTGGACAAGGTGATGTTGTACCAGTGGAACAGCCCGGTGTCGTGCCCTTCCCCTCGATGGGAGTTGAGGTAGGTGAGACTGTTTGTCAATGACTCAAGGACTGTGATCTTTGTACGTTTACAGCTGGACGGATGAGATGGCTGGTACCTACTCTGACTGGAGGAAGATTGGCCGGATGATTTCCTTCATGGTCACATTGCTGACCCTGATGTCCTTGCCGTATCCGCTACCTCCTCCACCGCCGTTGGGTGGTGTGCCGACCTCGTATCCCATCCACGACTTGAAGTAGAGGCCGTTCTTCATTCGGTGCTGGGAGGACGGTAGGAGGGTAAGATCGGTCATCTCTACATCGTCAATGTAGTCGATGATGCCCTTGTATTGCCCGATCGAGCCGAACGCGATACCGGTACCGCCTGATCCCCATCAGCATGGCCCATGATGGATGATGCGGTTTAAGAGGACTGACCGAAGCATGTCACGTTGCGAGCACGAATCATGGACGAGTTGGGCTTGAGCGCAAGACAGTCATCGCCTCCCTGATACACCATGTCCTCTGTCCATGCGAATCAGTCGATGAGATCTCAAAGGTAAGAGATGGGGACACGCACCAAATGTGACGTTGTGGGATTTGTATGTGTCGCAGCCGTCGGTATTTTGCAGCCAGTTGAGAAAGTGCACGCTGGCTTCCGGGTTGTACTGTGTCGCGTTGACATAGTAGTTCTTGTACAACACGTTCTCGGAACGGATGACGATTGATGCCCAGAACTGGGGCTGGATGACGCTCCAGTTGCGCACGACGACGTTCTTCGAGTCGGAGATGGCAAACGACATGGGTCTTGCGCCTATCAGTTCACCCATCTCGCGCCTCGAGCATAGCGGAGGGATCCACGAGGCAATGGGGGGGAACCTCGTGACTTACCGCCCATACTTGTTGCCTTCATCCTTGGCCCAGTTGTACCACACATCGCCGTTACCATAGATCCCGCCCTTGCCGTTCCCCTCCAACACGTAATTGCTGCCTTTGATGATCCATGCCAGGGCGAGGTTCTGGAACTCGAAAGGGACACGGTTGGCCACCCAGTGATCGATGTCAGAGGAGAACGAGATCCAACCGTGCACGTCGAGTATGGCGTCGTTGAGCTCGGTGGTCAGGGGCGAGCCGATTGTGCTGAGGAATCATTCAGCCTCGCAAAGAAATTCAAGGAAAGAGACAGGTAGCAAATGATCGTGGTCTACTTAGAACGTATAGTGTGCAGACTGGATCCTGGCTTGAGATTTATGGTGAATAGACTGGAGACTCACTAGTTGGCATCAGGCAGACGGATGATACCTCCCTTTCCACAATGTTTGAACGCAGCCTTGAAATTGTCGTCGTCATACTGGTCCCCGCCCTTGGGGTGGAGCACACATAACTTGCGCTTCAACCCGCTCTCAGGATCGACGTACGATTCGTCAATCTCGAGCAGGGCGGAAGCGGGCGGATCCGACTCGACCAGGCGTGTTGCAGCGTCGAGGACGTCCTGGCCTCTTCCTAGTGCTAGGTCGATCACCGAGCCGCTCACCACCGAGGTTCCGAGGCTCAGTCCGAGACTCAGCAGGAGCGCAGAGACTACACTGGTTCGCATCGTCGTGCTCGAGGACCAGGAAGTTTCCGCAATACAAGTCCTGGTAGGTTGCTCGAGTCAAAAGAGTGGGCCGCATTGCGTTGCTGCATTTATTATGAACCCGGTCTGCCGGTGCCGAATCCGGTCGCCGGTCAAGTCGTCGTTCCTCGTAGCCGGGTGGAGGTGTCTCATGCATTCAACTCTCAGACTATTGTACCTCGTGGTTAACCATGCACCGATGCATGACCACCCCCATGCCACCTCGAATTGTACACGAGGCCAAAACCCCACACTCGCTCATGACTCCATCTTCACGCCTTCTACGTCTTCCACCTTGACCTCCACTTCCTCTCTCTCATCAGGCCGTCCTTCATCCCTTCCCTCGTCCCTGCCGACTGCGTCACCCTTCTCGACCGGCCGATGCGACCTCATGATCCGTGCAACATCTACGAAAGCCGCACTTCCGTCCATCTCAGCAAGCCGTCGAAGAACCGTGCGAGTCTGTGCGAAAGCCTGGGTTAAATACGAGCGCTGCGGGAGATTGTGGATGCCTAGCAAGGCTGGTATCAGCCACACTCCATTTGCAGTTGACCATGCTACGTTTCGCAGGTGTCGTTGCAGTGGGGGCTAAAGATCACTCACGTCTAAGCTCCGCGACAACGCCATGGGCGATCTCATTTCGCGTTTGTAAACCTGACACACCATCCTCGCCCCATGTCGAAGGGTCACGCCAGACGAGCCCGAAGGCTTCGCGCAGATCGTCCGCCAGGGTGAAACCAGATACACCAATGTGCACCCCATCCCACTTCTCTTCTTTGGAAATCCGTGCAAGAGACTCGCCAAGCGCAATCGCTTCTGTAGCATCGTTTCGCAAGACGCGCAGGAAATCAAGGATCCGCAGACGGCCCTTGAGGCCCAACGAAAGTTGACACGAGTTCGGATCATCTGCTGCCGTAGAATAGGGTGTATTGGCGCCCAGATCTCGATACGATAGACTCCGAATAAGCTGCCATCGGATGGTAGACTTGTCGGACGAAATGATCTCGTGATGCAGATATGTGAAAGCGGAATCCAAATTCGGGAACTCTGTCGCTCTCCACTCGGATTTGGGATATTTATGTGCGGCTGGTCGCGATGAGTTGACCCGTTTCGGCAGCCAGCGATTGTCGTCCGCCATCTTGGAGAGGACTAGCTGAAGTGTACGATCATGCCCACTATGTTTCAAGTGGTTGAGAACCAGTGCAGCTTTCGCCCGCTCTCCCTCATTCCGCAGTATCGAGTGCCTAGGCAACCGATCGACGGTGGATGCCCCCGCATCTGGCCGCTCGTCAAGGCAGGGACCCACCAGCACTTGATCTACGAGCCGAGGGATCACAAGCGCGCTGGAAGGATCGCTGACATTACGCAAGACGGACGCCTGAATGTCGCAAGCGTAAGACTCGATGTCAAATGCAAACGGTCCGAACAGATTGACAGCAAGTGACTCGCCCACAGTACGAAGACCGATGGCTGGATGCAGATCGTTAGGTAGATCCTTCCAGCGATGACCTGAACACATCAGCGGGTGTTCAGATTTCCGATACACGACTGATTTACCGATGAGCTTGCCATTCTTGGTGAAGAAAGCCCGCCCAGTTGTATAGTCGAGACCACATCCGACAGTATCCCCGACTAATGAGCTGTCAGCTGTTGTCACTCGCGGAAAACCTGCGCTCGGCTGACCTCCCCACTTTTCGCCAAAATTCTCTCCCGTTCCCTTCTCCTGAAATAGTCTGCCATCATCCCCATGCCATCCCCAACTGCCCTTGTCCCACCCCACAAGCCGAGCAAGCTGGCATCCTCTCTTCATCCAGCCAACACTCATGAATCCCTCTTCTCCTTGGTCCAACACGACAACCTCGTAATAATAAATACCCACAGCCAGAGGAATAGGATTTGAAGTGTGGATGGCACAAGCGTCATTATCTGTCCGCGTGGGCGTGCGATGCGAGGTGAATGTAATCATTGGCCATGAAGCATTGGGATCTGATGGAGGATGGTAGAGTGTCACAGCCAAAAATGAGTCTGGGAGTGGCTGCTCGAATGCGCTTGGCAAGGGAACCGACGGGTCGAGCGTGGTGTAACGCAGATACGAGGGGCGCGGAGACTTGAGTGCTTTCTTCGGTTGGAAAGCAGGAGCGGTCGGATCCAGCCGACGCTTCTTTGCGGGTCTGTCATTTGTAGCTGAAGAAGACAGTCTTCTTCGAGCCCCGCCACTTCGTACAACTAGAGGCGTTGAATTGCGGATATATTCAAGATTGGTCGGTGGTAATCCAGTAGACCTCGCTTCGGGACGCAAACTGCCCCGTCTCGCCCCCAATCCAAGAGGGATGACTCGTACGTTCTCCGTGGGCGAATCGGGCTCGCGTCGGCGATTGTTTCTTCCTCTTCTTAGGCTGCTGCCTGGTGTGCCGTCTGCTCGTCCCCAACCATCCAAATCATCTCCCGTTCGATTTTCCTGTGCGTAGAGCCTCTCTCTGGTCGCAACCGCTCTTTCCAGCCATGGATGTTCTTCTGCGTCTTCTGCATCGTTGTCGTCCTCTGCATTCGGCAGGTTGAACCCGGGCAATGCCTCTTCTGGATCCCATCGTGGAAGGCCGAGTCGGGCAATGCGGCGCAGCGCCTGATTGGCGGCACCTAATCTTGCCGCGCTGGGTTGCGCGGTATCGGCGACACGGCGAGTATCGAAGACCTGAGGGACATATCCAGAACGCCGTGCCGCGTCAATCGCACCCTCCCAAGATCCGTTCTCTTCACGCTCCCCGCTTCCGCTTTGCTCCCACTCTCGAAGGTAGGTTGTCGGCGTCGTGACATCGTCACTCCTCCAGATGGGGATCGGGAGCGTCCGACGAGTCCGCGAACGGGTGGGGGGATTATAGGCGGTAGGAACGTCTCGTGTTGCTAGGAGATCGTTCAGGGAGAACATGGGGGTGATTGGGCTAGGGTCGCCTCTTCTTTGAGAGACACCATGTTCACCATTTGCGATCCCATTGAGAAGAAGCGATGGGTCGGTACGGGGTCGTGGCTGTGATGGTCCACCTTCGGGTTCGCCAGAGTGCTCTGGAGCACCTTCAATCGCAGCGTCCATCCTGGTACTACGCCAAGGAGGCGGGGGGTGAGATGAGTGTCCAACAGGAGCCACCGGGTTCAAGTCAATCAATGCTCCTGTTGGCTCAACGTCTTCAGCATCAAACAGCATCCGCGTGACATCAACGCCAATCTCCGCCGAGAGTGAGGGTTCGGCACGAGTGTCTTCTCTTGGTGCTTCAGAATGGGTCTCGGGCCCATTGTGCTGGGGACGGGCGTCATATCCATCCTGACTGGACATTGGGGCTCCAAGGCGTGGTGTGCGCGCCAATTCGTCGTGCTTTTCAGAGTCGATGTGCTGTGAGGGGGGCAAGTATGGAGGCAGGAGGCGACTCTAGGACAAACGACAGGAACGCTTGTAGGCCTGCAGTGTTTAGAGAGCGCCTAATGTCCAAATTCCGCATGCCTAAACATGGACGCGATACGTCCTCCCAGATGAACAACACTTTGGGACGAGTCGGTCCTGCTTGACACTCACAACTCGCTCTCGTCGCACGTTGCCTATATCCAAGTGCGAGTCCGAGAACATATCCCGACTCGCGCACTACCGCAAAACGCGGGATCCATGTCATCTTGGCCGCCTCCTCTGCAACATCCAGCTCAACGATTATATCCTCCCGAGCAACAGCCTCTCCCATTCCAGCGCCAAGAGCCATACACAGCATATAATCAGCCGCCTTATTCACCGCAGCCGTACTTGCAGCCTCCCTACCCTCCGCCTATAGCTCCAGCTCCATACCCAACGGATCCTTACTATCACCCTTCTCCTGCGAACTATCTCACTGCCGGTCCACCGGTCCAGGTAGAGCCGACGCCCGAAGGCTATCGGTATACGTCCTCACCACAGCCCCTCATCAGTGTACCACCGATCTCACCGCTTCAACAGCCCTCGCCAAACTCCTATACACAATACGACCATTCCAACCTGCCACGCTCCGACCCAACCATCAACCCTTCTGCTCTTCAACTGCCTCAAGTCGAAGCTGCTGTCCATTCAAATCCCCCAATCAAACTTCGCCTCAAAGTCCCCGTGCCGGCGGCAACTGAGGAAATGGGCACACGGCGACACTCGTCCGGTACGTCTGTCAAGGTCGAGCAATCGCCCTACTCTGCTCGTCCTGTTCGCGAAGCCCGCAGAAACGCGCAGCAGAGTTTGCGGAATTACAACGATGATCTGCCATCAGATATAGATGAGGACACGGACGGAGGCGAAGAGAATGTGGACGGCGAGGAGGATGAGGCACCCGCCTACCCGCCAGAAGAACGGCAAACGCGCAGCGGCCGCCCCAGCAAACCTCCAGCACGGTACAAGGCGGAGGACGACTTTGAGGATCGGATGATCGAGACTAGTCCGCTCGTACCGCAGGGGGAACGGAGGACCAGTGGGCGATCCAGAAGAAAGATGTATGCTGATCCGGACGAGGAAGACGCAGAGGGAGAGGAGGAATATATGGAGGACGTTCCGCAGAGGAAACCCTTCCCCCCTCGACAAACAAGAGCATCGAGGGACGCAAACGCTGACGAGGTCAAGGCTGGACCCAGCCACAACGGCGAGACTGCTTCCAATCGGAATACACGAGCAGCGAAGCGGGGGAGATCACGGCACTCCAGTGCGGATGGTGAAAGCTTTGAGCCAAGCGGGACCGAAGGGAGCGAGCCGGACGATCTGTCAGAAGATCCCATGACCCGCAATTTCGAGGAGGACGAAGAGGACAGCTATGCGTCAGCGTCGACGCCACCTCGCAAGACCCGCTCGCAGGCACGTAGGTCGGCTCCTACCCGCCGAAGTGCTCGGAAGAGCGCGAGAAATCAAGATTCCGAAGACGATGTACCCGTGAGGCGGAATTTGCGTGAGCGAAACGGCAAGATCAACTATCAGCTACCGCCGCTTGACATTTCAGCCGAGCTCGCCGCCGAAGTCATTGAGAATGTTGCACGGCCAGGCGGAGGTCGCAGAGGGACTGTAGGTTTCGCAGGTGGGACCAGGTTCGGCGCAGGTGCAGGCAGGAAAGGGCTGCCATGGAGCATGAGAGGTCAGGACCTAGCTCAGGCGATGGGCGACCCAGATACCTCAGATTCGGTGAGTTCTCTGCCGTCCGTCGGCGTACTAGATGGCGAAGCTGACAACCGGTAGGATCTCGACTTTCCCCTCAGACCGAGCGCTGCTGCTACCAGTAGTGGTGGCCAAGCCAATCTGCCAGCTCCAACTGGAGGTAAGGTCAACGCACCAAGTGATGTTCCGAATTTCGGCAGGATAAACCCAAAGTCATGTGAGTCAGATCCCTTCCATGACAGACATGTAGCTGAATGGAGCAGCGATGGCGGATGCCGATCCTCTTGGCGTGAGCATGGACATCACTTTTGACAACGTCGGCGGCCTTGATGGGCGTGAGTCCTCCGTACACCGTGCAGTGCGGGGCTGATCACGTCAAGACATCAATCAGCTCAAGGAGATGGTGGCCTTGCCGCTTCTCTACCCGGAGCTCTTTCAACAATTCCACATTACACCTCCTCGCGGTGTACTCTTTCATGGACCACCTGGAACTGGTAAAACCCTCTTGGCGCGCGCACTCGCCGCGAGTTGCAGTACAGGCAATACAAAAATCGGTATGTCACCATGAAGGAGCGCTGTGCTAATGTAGCAGCATTCTTCATGCGCAAAGGCGCAGACGTCTTGTCGAAGTGGGTTGGAGAGGCGGAACGTCAACTTCGGATGTTGTTTGAGGAGGCAAGAGCGGCGCAACCGAGCATCATCTTTTTCGACGAGATTGACGGTTGGTTCTTTGGCTATACGGGGACGATAGCTCATTCATGGCAGGCCTGGCACCTGTGAGGAGTTCGAAGCAGGATCAGATCCATGCCAGTCTCGTCTCAACTCTGTTGGCTCTGATGGACGGTATGGACGGCCGAGGTGGGTTGTTTCATCTCACCAGGCACATCTTCGTCGCCCCCCCCGCCCTAGCAGTCTACTCGATGTAACATCGCAGAGTCACGTGCCTGACGTGTCAATAGGCCAAGTCATCGTGATTGGTGCTACCAACCGACCCGACTCTGTCGATCCAGCGCTTCGGCGTCCCGGGCGATTCGACCGAGAATTCTACTTCCCCTTGCCCAATAGAGAGGCTCGCAGAAAAATCATCGAAATCAATACGCGGAAATGGGAGCCACCGTTAGAGAGTGATACGCTGGACCACTTGGCGGTATTGACGAAGGGCTATGGAGGCGCGGATCTACGGGTATGTATCACAACGCGTCCATGCATGCACGGACGCCGTAGTGTATAATCGACACGCAGAACTGACTTGTTACCAGGCGCTCTGCACCGAAGCAGCCCTGAACGCGATCCAAAGACGTTACCCCCAAATATACAAATCCCAGGATCGTCTGCTTGTTCAACCAGGAACCGTCAAGGTGGAAGCCCGAGATTTCATGATGTCTGTCAAGAGTGCGTTACATACTCATCTATGATTCCCACGACGAGCGGTCTAACTTGTCAACGCAGAAATCACCCCATCCTCTGCCCGTTCGACTGCGTCTCCCGCTCAACAGCTTCCTGAGCATCTTATACCACTGCTCAAGGCACCATTGGATCGCCTGATCAACGCGGTGGATCAGGTATTACCAGTGCGTAAGAGCAAGACTGCCTTGGAGGAAGCCGAATGGGAGGACGAACATGCGGGATTTGCAAAGGAAATGATGGTGCAAAGTGAGTATTTACAGGAGGCCTCGGCTCATCAATGCAGATCTCGCAAAGCTGCGCACTTTCCGCCCTCGTATCCTCGTACACGGCAAAGACGGCATGGGGCAAGCATATCTTGGTCCCGCCGTTTTACATCACCTTGAAGGGTTCCACGTACAGAGCCTTGACTTGGGTGGACTGATGGGCGACTCTGCAAGGGTATGTCAGCGCTGCTGGCAATGTGGATCGGACGCTGACGTTTTAGACTACTGAGGCTGCTTTAGTGCAACTCTTCGTCGAAGCCAAGCGACATCAGCCTAGTGTTTTATTCATCCCGTCTCTTTCCACGTGGGTCATGACCCTATCTGATTCTGCTCGGACGACCTTCAAAGCTCTTCTCGACTCGGTGTCAAGTAGTGATCCCGTATTGCTACTCGCTATGAACGATGGAGAGGCTGAGGCGCTACCAAGAGATGTGAGAGCGTGGTTCGGACTAGGCAGGGAAGGGAAGCTTCAACTCACTCCACCAACGGCGGTATGTTGCCGGCGGAAACAGAGAGTATGCCTGCTAATGTTGCAGGTCGAGCGAGAAGCGTATTTTGCATCGCTTCTTGAGACCCTTTGCAAACCTCCCTCCGAGTTCCCTGATGCTGTCCCGCGCCGAAAACGTATTCTTGAGCATCTACCATTAGCACCCGCATTGCCGCCACGGCCACCTACCGAGGCTGAAATTCAGAGAGAGCTCGAGAGGGACGACAACGCGCGGAACATGATGGTCATCAGCTTCACCGGGTTGATTCAGGAGTTTGGTAAAAAGTACCGCAAAGTCGTGCAGTCTGTCCGCGTGAGCACGCCTCCCTGGTCTCGTTGAAGATGCGCTCACGCCAAGGTAGGACGACGCGATGGAATTGAGTACGTACTTGGCAGAACAAGCAGTGTCTCAGTCATCTGCAGAAGCTGCTTCACAGCTTGTGGAACCAGAACCCCTGCTAAACGGCCACACCAACGGCATCGCCTCCGTGCCGGCACCACCGGCGCCTGTTGCCACAGTGGTCTCTGCCGAGATCCATACGACCGGACCACCCCAGCTCGCCGATCTCTTTGCGTCTCCGGTCCTTTCACCGGGCGAAATCCCGGAGCCCTCCAACGCCAATGCCACCGCCAATCCGGCTGTGCCCACGATCGTACCTCCAACCTGGCAAGCACACGATCTCACCATCGATACCCTGCTACGCAAGCTCGTGAGAAACAAGTACTACCACCCGCAAGATTTCCTGGACGACATGCATCGTATCGAGGAGAATGCGAAGCGCGTGGGGGATCCGGAGAAAGAGGGCCGAGTGGCGGAGATGGTGGCGCAGGCCGGACTGCATATTAGCGGATTCGATAAACGCTGGGAACCCGAGTTTGAGCGGCTACGAGAGAGAATGAAGTCGAGGAAGGAAGAGCGAGCAAAGGAGAAGGAGAAACGTAAAGCTCTGGAAAGCGAAGAGGGAGAGCGAGACCCGGCACTGACTGCCGCGGAAAACGTCGGTCCAGATGTATCGATGATGGAAGTGGACGGAGACGAGACCGTCGGCAAGAGGGCGAGAGAAGAGGACGGCTTAGAAGATCGGGATGGCAAACGACCGCGGTCCCGAGCGCTGGACGTGGATTCGATTCTGTCCCATCCGCCACCGAATTCTGCGGCCCCTACCAGTCCATTCGACAACTCGGTCCCGACTGTCCCGCCTCCGCGCCCGGTCGTGCACGCCCCACCGCCCGTACATCCACCGTTTGTCTTACCGACCGAGACTCTCGGCACATTTGCTGCCGAGCTCAAGCATGCCACTCACAATCTCAATGTCGATCAGCTAGAGCAGTTGCGAGCCACATGCTACGACAGGCTTTGGAGAGCTCGAGCGCAGTGGGACAGGACCGAACTGCTGATGGATCTGAGGGCCCTCGTGGGCGAGTTTGTCAAAGAGGTGGAAGAATTGCAGGCAGAGCAAGACTGAGCATGCTGTCAAACTCTCTGTCTTTGGTGATCCTCGAAGTAGTGGTCTTGGTACGAGCAAGCGGTCGTGTAACTATTTGTTCTGGGCTCTCCATGGCAAGTGTCTCGAATCTACCGCATGTCGGTCGACAAAAGATGCACATATTGCTTTGGCAGACGTTCATGTACATCGAGTGCATATGTATCAGAACTGGTCTCAACAGAATACCGCGCACGCTCGTCACGCCTGAAACGGCTAGGCAAAATGAACGTTATTCCGACTGCGCGCCGCCCTGCCCTTGCCTAGCTTGGCGGGGTTCTGCGTCGGAATAGGGAGGACTGCTGATTCGGTGCTGCCGCTGCCTACGCTCGTCTTTCGAAGAGTATTTTTCCGCGACGTAGGAGTTAGGGCTTTCCCTTTGGACAGCTTGGTCGGCGCTTCGTCATCCTCCCGGTCGGTCATTGTATCCAGTGTCTCAAACCGCTGGAATCAGCTAGGAGCTTAGCATGGACCAACCCTCTTCCGCAAGCGGGAACGGCTGGACACCTCTTCGAGGGATTCTTGCGGATGATGAGTGGCCACCTTGGGGTCAATCGCAGTTACCTGTGAGTCTGGTAGACTCTTCTGCGTCTCTAAGGGTAGAGTCCGCGAGGAATCGCCTGTCTTGCACTGGGTATGGACAGAAGTCGTGTGGTCGAGCGTTACATTTGATGGCTCGAGCTGCATTGTCAGCTCCTCCCAGAGTGTTTCAGCTCGTACCCCTTGCGTTGGAGTCAAGCTTCCATCGGGCCACCGGGAATCAAGCATCGCCTCGAGGCCATTGCCCGTGGATGGGAGCATATCCTAAAGAGACTTTAAGCCGGCAGTTGACGATACCTGCCTGTTTCCCGTCCAGCTCCCTATTTCGTCCTTTTAATTCGTCTACGAGTGTTTGATACTGTCTGGCACGATTCTCCAGTTTTGCACAACGATCCTTTGACTAGCCGAGATCAAATCACGTTCGTCTCGGTAACCCACCAGCTGGGTTTTGTCCTCTGCGATTGACATTAGCTAGGACCCGCGCTAGGAACGAATCGGCCTACCGGCTTCCTTCAATCGTGCCAGAAGTAAAGATTGCTGACGTTCTGCATCAGCATGTATGTGGTCGGCGAGTTCTGGAAAGTCAGCGGCCATATTGCGACTCGCCAGCATACCCTTCTCCGCGACAGTCTGATACGTCAACGGAGGTGAAACACAATCAGGTCAAGACGAGGCTGTGAAACGCTTTGCTAGCTCACAGATTCTTTGGCTTCATAACGCTCGAGTGCGCTGCGAGAGTCTGCCAGAGGCGCATTGCCCTCGACTGGCCTAACCGTGCTTGCTTTATCGCGAGCATGTTCGTTAAGTTTGCGCCTCGCTTCCTCAAGGGCTGTCTGTGTTCATGTTAGCTCGCTTTGGAGCACGGTAACTGTTCATTACAGTTGTCTCCAGCAGCTTCCTGGTCGCGACCTTCTCGCGCTGATCGCTGCCAGTCACTTGATCCCGAAGTCGCTGTTCACAGCGATAAGCTACATTGAACCGTTGGATGACTGACAGACTTACCTGGAGTTCTTGCTGGTTATCATTCATGTTCTTATCGCCGTCTCTCCTCAACTCTCCCTCTTTCACTTCGAGGAGCTTTTGCACTGTCGCATTCTCTCTTCGTACTGCTGCCAACTCCGAGGCGAGAAGAGCCTGCTCCGCTTTGGCCTCTTCATAAAGCTTTTGAACAACACTGAGCTCTTGGGATCGGCCTTGGACTTGCTGAATCTGTCTGAGAGGTCATCAGAATCCGTACGAGCACCTGCAAGCGGTGAAATCACATCTCCATGTCTTCTGACATTCGTCGTAGAGCTTCCTCCCAGCGGATCTCCCCCTGGCGTCGTTCAGCAAGTTCAGCCGTAAGTTTCTTGATTGCCGCTGATTGTAATCGATCTACGCTTTCGTCGAGCCCTTCAACATCCGGCAAAAGCCGCTCCAAGATGTCTATTCTAGCTTGCAGATCCCCATTGAGAGCTTGTTGTGCTATGAGGTCTGACCTGGCATCGTGTAGTCTGGCGGATAGTTATCAGACCGGCATACCAAGGTGACGTACTGCTGAGTTCGCGCTGCCATTGTCTGTTGCAAGGCGGAGACCACATCGGGAACCTCCAATACGGTCGTGGGAGTTCCACTATGTGGTAGATCGGGACTAAAGTCTTCAGCCAAAGCTCAAGTAAATTTGCAATCACCTCTTCAGCTGAACAGCGACCGCGCTCAGCATTGTGCTGAGGTCTTTTTCGCGGCTTAGAAGCATCTGATGAGTTTCATCGCTGGTAGTCACACCTTCAGTGTTGGGTTCTGCACACCACCGGATGTGCTTACGCGATCCTTTGAGATGCGGTGAGGGCCCTATCTTTATCCTGGAGGGCATCACGTGCTTGTGCTAGTGCAATATTGACTGAAGTTAAGTTTTGGGAGGCCAATGGCCGCACATACCATTTGACAGCTTAGAAGTGGCCACTTTCCACTCGACTTGCAGTGTGGCTAGCATTTTGACAGCCTCTTTGCCCTTCTGGAGAGATTCTTGCAATTCGTTCAACTTTGTGTGGACTTGACTCAGCTAGATCAGTAGACCTACTCACGCTCCATTCGAGTGGCCTTTTCCGATGACAGCGCATCTTGTTGCGCATCGAGTTCGTTCTGTAGGGCTGTGACTTGCATCTGTCGGGTTCGGGACAATTCGTCAACATCAGCATGACTGTTGGATACGTTAGTCGAGTGAAGGTCCAAGCACGGACATCTTCTTGCTTGCTATGATAAGCGAGCGGTTATTTTCGTCAAGCGCAGCATTGGCCTCCTCAAGTGCTTTGACTCGTTGCAAGGCATGCTCAGCTTCGGTTTCTTTGAGTTTGAGCAAGTCGTCGCGTGAGGTAACTTGACTCCGCATCTTGTCAACTTCGAACTCCAGCACTCTGCATCGGTTGCGCTACGATGCGTGAGATGGTTATGGACAAGATAAATTGCCACGCACTACGGCGTGAATTTGCTGCTTTGCAGCCGCGTCGTATTGCGCCAGACAGGAATGTAACACGTGAGATGGGGGGGCTCTCAGGAGAGTCTCAGTTGACACACCAAGGGTCGTTTCAGCATTGTGGATTGTAGCGCCGATGACTAGGTGGTCAGGTCGGATAGGTCCATCAGAATTATGAGGCACGGAGGAAGACAGGTTTGGATGAGGATGAGAGTTGTTCGGCTCATGATGAGGGTGGTTCCGGAGCGCGCCATCTTGGCCACTTCGTACAGGGCCTCGCTTCGTTGCAAATGGAGACGACTTGACATTATTGTCCAATGGTGAGCCGTCAGCTCCAATTGACAGCGTTTGAGGAATCGCTGAAACGTGGTAGGAGCCGTAAATTGGGGACCGTACACGCCCATTTCGGTCCCAAGAATCGGTAGGAATTCTCCCCTCGGGCCCCAGCGTGGAGCTTACACCAGCGGCCGGCACTGAGGTGCTCATGGAATCTTGGCGCCCGTGTCCATACTGCTCGCGTACTCCCATGGGGTCCAAATCATTTGATGCGCTACTTGCCATTTCTCCAGGTGGTGCGTGCTTCGTAGGGGTCTGCTGTTCCTTCGTAGGGGTCTGCTGTTCAAAGAGGGTCTGTCGGGGACAACGAGCATCTTGGGGAACAGAGTTCCTAAATGGAGTTCTGACTTGTGGCGGGCCACCTCCCTCGGCTCTGAACTGCTTCGTACTTGTTGGGTTGATAGACGGTGCGGAGAGGGAATCATCATTAGACGGCCATTTGTAAGCACGATTGGTTGGAGGCACATAGTCGCGTCGCGAAAAGTTGAGCGATACTTCTGGTGTCTCAACCGGGCGATGCTTTGTAGGAGTTGTGAAGTAGCGCCCAAACATGTGGGGTGAGCCACAGCGATGTGAGCTATTGTTTCACTAGATGAGTCCCTGACGGAAAACTGGGTACTGAAGGTGGCGATAACAGCGAGTGCCTCTTCCAGGTACAAGATGCCTAGGCTAGTTTGTCGGATTAGAGAGAAGGGGTACGAGGGCTCACCTGTCAATGTAGCTACTTCCTCTCCCAGATCTTTGAAAACTCAGCGGAACGATCGTTAGAAATGTTGGGTCATGAAGAAAGGAAGAAGAAGAGACAACAGCAGCGACATCTGGACGAAGTGGGTCCGGCATGTCTCGTGTCGTTCTTTCTTTCTTTCCTTCATTCTTCCTGCCTCCATGCTGCGAGCAGCTGAGAATTATACCTGATTACCTGCATGTAGTCTTTCTGTTATATTTACAACTCGTCATTGTTCATCGAAGCGGTGACCAGCTAGTGGGGACTAAGATGGCGGACTTCATAGAGTCAGCGAGCTTGACGGTCTGCTCACTGATCAGCCAATAAAACCGAACGTAATTTGTGGTACTTACCTCCTGCACGGTATCGCTCCAGCTTCCTACGGACCACGCTTGATCTCGCGTTCGCTTACGAGCCTCCATATCACTGTGGGACGTCACATGTATGAACAAGTTGTGGAACGTTGGATGCTCACGGGTATTGCCAGATATGATGGACCTCGTGCAACTGTCCCACTTGGGAAAAGAAGGCCCCGACTGGTTGCTGGCAGACTGTTAGAAGGACAGTTGACACTTTAGTCGACACCGACTCACTACAAAGCGCCTTCGCGCCTCAAGCCCTCTTCTCCAGGCGCTTTCCCACTCTAGCAACTTCCCGGGCTTGAGCTGGTAGCTCCGCATTTCAAAGACACCTCCATCCGGATAACCCGAATCTCGCGGTGGAGACGATGGCCAGAAAGAAAATTCGGACATGATCTGGTGTTGCCTAGAGCCGACAAAGGGGAAAATGGCAGACTCGAGCTTGGTCATATCCTGCAAGTGTCAGCCTGGGTGGATGGCAGACTGTTCGAGTACGAACCGAGTCATTCCTCAGGGCTCGCAATGTTGCATCGTAGCCGCGGTACCCCTCATATTCCAGAATGTGGGTAAAGTTGTCGACGCTCCCGACCACAGTCTCCCACGATCCAGTCAGCTTGACTCCGCCTAGCTCTGCGCCTCGCTCCCGTAGGGTACAAAAGTATTTTCCAGCTGTCTCTAGGTATTCGGCTCGCTTAGACGGGATGACAGCGTGCGTGATCTTCTCGTGAACATATTTACCGCGACCGACCAATCTAGAATGAGAGCCTGAATCGCCAGCTACAAGACCTTCGGCTCGAGCCTTCTTCGAGCCATACATCAGAGACTGAAAATATCAGCATCTCTGAGGCCATCTACGGCAGATAGGAAGAAGGCTTGTTGATCAGTAGCTCTCATCACATACCCCTAGAAAGCCATTCCCCCCTTTCGCGGGATCCTCATCTGGGTCGACGGGTGGAGCGTTGTCACCGGCCCGAGGGTTTTCTGCACCGGCCAATGCTCGGGCGCTCGAGTGGACTGCGCGTACAGCCCCAGGAGTAGTACGCAGGTGATACGAGAGGGACGCAAGTATCGTTTTGCTGGCAGGCATGATGAAGACTGCAAGACTGTCCAAGTTGCAGCAAGCAGAGGGTTGATTGTAAGGCCGCTAGGGGCGCGGTGGGTTACCGGGTAGTCATCCACCGGTGGGGGCCCCGCCACAAAGGTGGAATCGCCGTATCGCCGCTCACTGGGACGGGCCCCTGCTGCTCGCCGCGGTGACCGTCGTCCCAAGCTGCTTGCAAATGTTGGTTCGAGTGCATCTCGTCTGTCGACGAGGTCAAAAGGTGACTCTTAAAAGGTACTTTTCCGCTTTACGAGCTTCCAAAAGTCGAATATAGGCTCATCATTTGTCTTCTTTCTTCTCAACATGTTCCAACGTCAACCCCAACAATGCGACTCGGCGCGCTCATCATTCAACTTTGGTCCTTGGCCGCCTTGTTCTGATGTTTCAGGCTTCTTTCTTTGAACAAATCTAGGAGGCTATACCGCTGAGGTGTAGAATTCAAGGTAGGTTGGCGCCTTGGACGGGTGTCAATATAGCTCTCCCTTGGAGTCCGCCGGCCGACTGATTTGCCAGGACTTCCCGGCGCGAGGAAGGAAGGAAAGATGCTGACCTGAGCAGAGCTCGCAGTCATGTCACATCATCCTCTCCCTGCCAACCCTTCGAGTCTCCTTCCTGGAAGGGTAGATTCTCGTTCACCTGCGCCGCATATGCGCGAGAACGTAGACCGGCCCGGTGACGAGCGGCCAGGTTTCTCCCGTGCAGGCTTTGCTCCAATACCGCACCGACACTCAGATGTCGTTTCTCCTCCGCGTGACGGCTATGCTCGTGGTTCATTACCGTCTGGAAGATTCGAGGAACCTCTGTATGGCGGAAGAGAGAGGGACTTTCCCCGCAGGGACTTAGATCCTATCTACGACGATGATCGGTATGATAGACGCGAAGACTGGGACCGGCGGGGTCGTGGTAGAGCTGACTCGATGGGTACGTGCTAGGACCACTCCAACTAATCCTTCAGATCGCCTAAAGCGTCCTCGTTCGCCTTCGCCTTCATTTGCGGCTCGCAGGCCTCGGATGCATTCACCCTCTCCCCCTCGCGGAGCGCCTAACAACTTTCCGGATCCCGCTACCATACCTGAACAGCTCAATTTTCGTGATTTTGCAATCTGGTTTCGGGCTAGTCATCCCAATACAGCCAAGGCGGACGAGGAGGAACTGAAGAAAGTTCGTGAAGCTTTGGAAAACGGGACAGCAGATGCCAAGACGGCAAAAGAGCGAGTCGGTATGGGCAAGCGCTACGAGAGATATAGGAAGGAGTACACCTCTCGTCAGGTAGGTTGAGGAAATATGCCGACTAACGATTAGCTCTACACAATGTACTTGACTCATCGTGACTCCGAGTGGTTTAAGGATCGCTATTCTCTGGATCCGGCAGCTGTAGCACAGCGCCGACGTATCAATCGGCAAGGACGGGTGCGGACGACAGAAAAGTACCTGGACCAGCTTCGTGCTGGTGAATACGATAATGTTTCATTCGATATGAGCGGTGAGCTGAACCACATCTCGCACAAGCGCGTAACTGATTAGTCAGATGAGGGGAAACGACCCGCCAACCCCAGGCGCGAGCCAGACGTTGAGGAGCCTGAAGGATTAGATCGCGCTTTAGGTGACGCTCCTGTGTATGACGAAAGTCGCATAGAGATTCCACCCAAGCCAAGCTCCGTCTTCATTAAAACCGTTCCCCCAAACGCGACACGCAAGTCTCTAGAGGAGGTACGCAGTTCACGTTGACCCCGCTCATACCTCAGCTCTTCACCAAACACGACGGCTTCCAGTATCTCGCATTGACAGAACCGGCTGTGAAGAAGGGCTTCCACAGAGTCGGCTGGGCACAATTTGCAGAAGGTGTGGACGTTGCCGAGGTGGTGAAGAGTCTTGACGAGAGCCACGTGGGTCTGTCTATTAGCGAGCATAGCTAATTCCAAGGTCGACGGCTTTACGTATCACATCACTGTCAACTCGACATCGTCGATCGGCAAGATTCGAATTACTGCTCCAGTGGCAAACTCTCTCGAGCGGCTTGAGATAGATGGCCGAAAAGCGAAAGAACTCGCTCTGAAGCTTGAGGAGGAGCTGCTTGGTGAGGACGAGGAGGATGACTCTCCGCGAGGGTTGAATGAGAAAGCCACGGAGCTTGTCCAAGAGACACTTGATCGCATTCTGGATGAAGAGGGCCTAGGCGGTGACGAGCTTTCATCAGAGATCCGATTGCGGAAGGTGAGCTGTCTTACTGACCGCGTTGACGAATAGGCGAAACTCGTCGCCGACCATTGGATCTCGTTCTTACGCCATGGTTTGTCAACCTGCTATTACTGTGTCGCTCCGGTGGCTTTTCCCGAAGAGCTGCACCGCAAATGCATCGGCCATTTCCGGCCCCGTCCTACAGACAAGCAGACCGATGCTCTGGAAACATTGCCAGAGGCAGTCGAAGAAACCCCCAAAGAGACTGTAGCCGAAACAAACGGCAAGGGCGAGCACGACGAGGAGGATGCAGACAAGCGGGATGCCGAGGAAGTGCGGGTCGACGATGCCGAACGAGCGCCGGAATTCAAACGAGCAGCATTCCCCTCGAAAAGCACTGACGAAAAGTGGGAGGAAGCTTTGGACAAAAAGCTGCAGCCATTATTGGAGACTGTCAACCCGGTAGACTTTGAGGGCAAGGACATTGAAGAGTAAGCCGACATTAATCATCGTACTGTACTGACCCAACGCAGGGAGACGAAGCGTCTAACGGCTCCATTGATCAAGCAAGAGGAGGCGTCGAAATACCGCTGCAAAGAATGCAACAAGCTTTTCAAGGCTCCTGAATTCGTAATGAAGCACATTGGAACCAAACACGGCGAGCTTATCCAGCCGAAGCTTGACGAGGTGAGTCGACGAACCTGTACCCGGCTGACAGCAGTACGCCTATTTCAACTCGTTTGTCCTTGATCCTCAACACCTGCAGCCCACCAAAGAAGTACCTGCAGCCGTCAATGACAAGATTCCTGCTCCGCCTCCTCCTATGCCGCTCCCCATATTCAACCCCGGGTTTGGTCCTGAGGGAGGCAATATGGGCCGCAACATGGGCCCGCCGGCGTTCAACGTGATGCAGCAGCAGATGATGATGATGATGCAAATGCAACAGGCCATGATGATGGCGGGGGGGATGAATGCTACTGCTCCTGGCGTGCTGGGCGGCGCCGAGCCAATGGGGCCGAGTGGACGGGATTTGGGTGCGAGGATGGGCGGGTTTGCAGACGCACCTGTTGGTGTGGGAGCGCCCCCGGGGGCCGAAGATCCAAGAGCGAAGCGGGGCAGGGTTAGCTACCAAGACCTGGATGAGGTCGGCGGGGGTGATTCGGGTGGACTGCCGTACTGATGCATTGGGCATATGCGATGAAAATATGCATATAACTCATCATGACCAGGCTGGCATCACGACGACGAGACGGTGGTGTGTGGTCTTGTGTATGTTTGGGAGAAAATCATTTTAAAGTGCCACAGATAATAATAGACCCCCTTCGCACTGGAGCGCGTTGAACCTACGCTACGCCCTACAGACACACATTCCCAGCTCTCTACCACCTTGCCATCACCCCCGCATTGGATTCTGTTCGACAGCGTTTATACCCCAGCGATGGACCCGACCAAGGCGCAGACGATCACTGCGTTTACGCACCTCAAGTCGCACAAGGCAAACAAAGTGAGCAGCGACTAGATCTCCGTCCCAGACTGGTCTCTGGTTGCGGCGTGCTGCCTCGTCTTGCTTCTCTCCTTCCTAACCCTAATACATCGTGCTCTTGGGAAGATATACGCTTCCAGAGTGGCTCGTCTTCCTTTTGATTCTCGACACCTTGCGTCACGACACGATGCACGGTGCTGTCTCACTATACGAGGCACTGTGTCATGTCTTACGTTCGGCACTATGGTCCTGCACGGGCTGCGAGGATCGAGATGGTACGACCACGGGCAAAGTTGTACCAGGGGACGAGCGGACATGAAGGCTAGCGGCAGGGGGCTGACGGGATAGGCATGTTTTGACTGCGGCGCCAAGAACCCAACGTGGACGAGCGTGACATTCGGCATATACCTCTGCCTGGACTGTTCGAGCGTGCACCGTAATCTCGGCGTGCACATTTCGTTTGTCCGGTGAGTCTAGACTTGCTCCGTATCACAGCACCTTTTCAGGCCTGTTATGACCGTCGCAAACGTCGCCACTGAACCACTGGACCACGGGCATCTCTGTCTCGGTGTTTGATGGGAGATACTAACTTGAGCAGCTCGACCAACCTCGACACCTGGTCACTCGCGCAACTGCGCCAACTCAAAGTAGGGGGCAACGCGTCCCTAGCGGAATTCTTCACAAAGCACGGCGGGGCGTCCCTTCTTCCTCCTGGGAACAGCGATGCGCGAACACGGTATACTTCGAGACAGGCGGGGTTGTACAAGGAGGAGCTTGCCAAGCGGGTAAGGCAGGATGCCGAGCGGTGAGTCTCCAAAACAGCGCGTCCTAGGATGTCGAGCTGATTACTGTGCTTGACCGTGTCCTGTCCCCTTTGCTACCCTCTCCCTGTCGCTACTTGATTGCGACCCTCTGAATGCGTCCCGCCCCCTCAGATACCCCGCCGGAATCCACATTGATGGCCTCGAACTCACACCTTTGGCATCCCCGTCCAAGGCCGACGTAACGGAAGACTTCTTCGACTCGTGGGACAAAAAGCCAGTCTCAAAGCCGGCCTCTCCTGCACCGTCGGCGACGGGTCCTCCGGGAATTGGCAACCGCTCGTCTCCCGCGGCAACCTCGTCGGCACCGCGAACTGTCACGTCGTCTTCGCTCCGTGCTCAGCCCAGTGCCCGACCTGCTCCTGCTTCCCGGCTGTCCGGATCCACGCCAGTAGGCGGCAAAGTCAGCAAACTCGGTGCAAAGAAGGCGGCCACCAGCATCAACTTTGAAGAGGCGCAGCGCAAGGCCATGGAGGAGGAGGAGAGGATCAAGCGGCTCGGCTACGACAAGCAGCGAGAAGAGGAAGAGGCTCGGGCGGTCAGGGAGAGAGAAGCGGCAGAGCGGAAATCGGCTACGGCCCTGGGGTCCAGTCGCAGTAGCACGCCTGCGAATGGAAGTACGAGAGTGGTGGAGAAGGTTGTTCCTACTAGACTTGGATTTGGACAGACTGCTGGTTCAGCTCAGCCAACAGTGACCAAGACGTAAGCTACGGTATCTGGATCTGTTCTGACAAACAGACGCGCCGTCGAGGTGGATGATCAGTTTGTTGCGCGAGAAAAGTTTGGCAACCAGAAGGGTGAGTGCTTGGTACTTTTGTCTTCACTGCCAGAACTAACGTCTGCAGCCATCTCATCGGATCAGTACTTTGGGCGCGGGACATACGACCCCGCAGCGTCAGCGGAAGCACAGCAACGCCTGCAGAATTTCCAAGGTGCCACGGCCATCTCTTCGAATCAATACTTTGGCCGTCCGGAAGAAGGCGAGCACGAGGAGGGCGGCTTGGCCGGCGAGAGCGTGCTGGGTGGTCTTGGGGACAACGAGACGATTCAAGGGCTGGAGCGGGGTATGCGCGATCTGGCAGGCCGAGTCATGGGCAGCCAAGAGGTCCAGAACTTGGCCGAGGGCGTGAGGGCAGGCGCACTCAAGGTGGGTCGTTGAACAAGTGCCCAGAGACTAGCGTCGCTGACGTGCCTCCAGCTATCCGACTTTTTATCCTCTCTCGAAGGGCGATGATGCTTGTGCATGGGCGGGATCCTGGGTTCTGTGGGATACTCTGCTATACTCTCTTATACGCCTTGATTATGCTTCAAAGAGACCTGGGCTCATGTGATTTATACCCTGCAGCCACTGCCACTGGCGGATGTGGATATCCACGTTTGAGCCCCGATACCGAGCCGCAGGGAGCCCCGGTCTGCTACGTCAGCGCAGTCGGCTAGTCACCGATTTCGACCTTGTACTCTGCCTGTTTCCGATCTCGATCTCAACGAGGAGATTTCTGGAGATGCAAGCATGCAGTCATGTGTGTGTGGCGGGTACAACAGCCCGTGGTCTCATTCATCCTACACGACTCTGGCCATCAAGGCGTAATACACATTCCCAACCACATATAACAGTATTCTCAGTGTGGTAAGAGACAGAGAGCAGATCCATGACAACCCGCCGATCCGCACACCAAGCGCTCGATCTGTCCGCACCTGTCTCGACCACCACCCAGAGATTCCCGTTCTTGTCTGTGATTCCTTCTGTCGACGCGAAAGACGACACGAGACACGAGAGAGCAACTTCCGCAGCGATGGGACACAGGAAACGCGTGCTGGTGGTTGGTGCTGGCGCGGCAGGGATGGCTTGTGCAGATGCGCTCGCCAAGCATCCCGACAGGTTCGAGGTCACCCTCATAGGTCAGTACCGGGTCTTTGCGTGGCCTTTCCTCCTCACCGCTCGTTCCCCAGCCCTCGCCCCTCGTGGTGCTGGACCCCCCCCCCCCCCCTCTCCATAACTGAGGGTGCTTCTTAACCTCGAGAGAAGGCAGACAGCTACGACGGCTGCCCTATGTCAGCCGTATGGAGAGCGACAATGCAGCTAGAGGCACCACCTGGCCTGCAATCATGACTGACATACGCCAGCGGCTGACTCCTCAGACGCCCAGGCATACTGCGGCGGCCAGGCATTCTCCATCCCCATCGATAAATCAAAGTACGGTGCAGAGTGGATGAACCAGGGCGTCCAGGGGGGCTCGTACATATACCAGTGGGTTGCTGGCTCTGCTTCGACAAGCAGCACGAGTCTCTCCCCTCTCCTCCGCCTCGCGACTTGCGCTCTGACTCACGCTGTCTAGGCACACGTTCCACCACTTCCAGAAGCACGGCTACGAGGCCAAGCCGTGAGTTCGATATGTTGCTTGTGTTTGAAGCGAGCTGAGTAGTCAGGGTCGATCTGCAGGTATCGTTTGGAAAAGGCGACAAGGTGGGTTCCCATTCTTGATTCTTGAGCCTTCAATTCCCAGTCTTGACTGTCGAAACTCCCCCCTTCAATCATCGAGTTCCGACCTGACAAGCCAGTTCTGGACAAACCTCTTCCCAACCCATCTGGTGGAGAAGCACGCCAAGGACATCAAGCGCTTCGCTACTGCGATTCGATGGATGCGTCACCTCGAGGTCCTCTTTGCCCTCATTCCGATCAAAGTGACCCTCAAGATGTGGGGACTGAGCGAGGAGTTTATCAACTACATGATCTACCCTTCGTGAGTGCTAGGTTTATACTTCATGAACTCTCGGTTACTCGTCCCGCTCTGGACTCTCGAAATACTCCTTGTCATCCAAAGTTTGGATTCCCTGCCACTCGAGGCGCTACGGTTGTCTTAGCATGCGTTGAAGCACTGACGACTCAGCCTCGCCCTCTTCCTCGGCACAGGCAATGCCACGCCGGACCTTCCCAGCGTCATGATGGAGCGCTTGTACACCTCGCCCACCTACGGGATGTGGTATCCCGTTGACGAAAAGAGTCTGTCGTCAAATTTACCACCAATGGTCGTCTTTCCAGAGGCAACAAAATTCTACCAAACATGGCAGCGGTCGCTCGAGGATAGAGGTGTCATGGTGAGTCACTGAAATAGTGGCGTTGTTATGCCGTTTACTGAAACGACTTCGGGAGAAACGCTGATAATCGATAGGTGCGCCTCAACACCGAACTTACCAAGGTCCTCTCTCGATCGCCAGACGTACACGTTCTCCTTCGTCCTCGACGACAATCGGAGGATATGCACAACCCTAATCTCTCCGATCAGGACTTGCCAGAGACCGAAGAGGTGTATGACGAAATTGTGCTATGTGTGCTGGCCGATACTGCCCAGCGCGTGCTGGGTAGCCAGGCGCGGATAATGGAGAAATTTGTGCTGGGTCGGACCAAGTGGAGCGATGACGTGACAGTGACGCATAATGTGAGGATTTGGCATTCCCAAGTCTAGATGGAGAAAGGCGGTCACCTAGTGGAAGAAGGAGAAAATGCTGAACAAAGTCACAGGACGTTGACTACATCCGCAAGTACTACACAATCGACTTTGACAGGCAACAAGCAACCGCCAACATCTCTGGCCGAGATGATTCCGCTCGGTACAAGAAGGGCGAAGACGAATTCCGCCCGTACGTGAACTCTCCAATGAGTTGTCTGCTGTTATTGACGAGTGAAGCATGTACATGATCAAACAAGTTCCCGCAGATGCTCGAAAGCTCGAAATGTGCTTCGACTGCAACGCGTTCCAGTATCAGCTCGCCAAGGACTCCGGACCCGAGGATCATGTCTTCCAGACCATCTTCCTTAACAATAAGCACGAGCAGACGTGGCAGAAGGATGAGATCCGCAAGGACAAAATCAGTACGTGGTGTCTGCTTCTCAGACCGGACGTCAACCTGACAGATCATGTGATGCAGTCAGGGAAGACTGGTGGCACCAGCTCTGCCATGCGTGGACGCACTATGCCTTTGTGGTTCCGTTCGTTTGGGCGCTCAATTGGAATTCAAAGCATACCACTTATGCAGGCGCTTGGACATTGGTCAACGCACATGAGGTCGCCATCATCTCCGGACAGGTGTGTAGACTGTTGATGCCCACTTGTCTACTCATGGTCGTTCAAATCTTTTCCATTCGTGGCTCCTTGTTCAGCCCTTCTTGGTCTGGCTTCTCAGTTGAAACGGCCTTGTGCACGCACTTGTTCATGTCTTTCCGTTGGGCTCACTTGGTCACGTCTCACTATGAATGCTAAACTATTGTAGAAAGGAAGCTGACGTCTCTCAGGCTGCAGCGTACAAGCTTGGCGCTGACTACCCGGTCGAGCTGTACGAGAATGATTTCGCTCGAAAGTCATTCAAGAGTTACCTGTGGTTGACCCATTTAATGGGTTTGAAGAAGAGCCGTACGAGCTGAAGGACTGTCATGGGATAGCCAAGCCGAAGCTGTAGCGATAGGAGTTTCAATGCATGTCGTGGAAGAGCAAGCCGTTTGCAATGTCCAGCTCGTGCAGTGATAATGGAGTTTGGAAGACAGTCTCTAGTGGTGGTGGGAAACGATCACGGGCCTGCAGGAATGGGGATACGTGCAATACCTGCGCCTATAATGGAAGGGATTACGATATTCGGCACAACATTGAGTGTGAGTGCAGTGTGGTAAATGGGGTAACACACCCTTCTTGTGGTCAGTATGAGACTTTGGCAACAGTAGGATACATACCGGTAGGGGCTGGCACACTGGGATAGACACGATGGTTGCGTCGTAGTGCACGGTTGGGAAGTATCGGGGGTGGTACGAGTAGGACAGCCAAGGGTTGGCGAGTGGCGAGTCGAGGTATGGGACCAACATTGCAATTTCAAAAGAGTGTGTTGTGGGATAGTTCGTTGGGGAATGAGGCTTTCGAAGATAGAGTGGTGAAATGTGAGGGTTGTCGTGACTGACTGGGTGTATCCATATATATTGCTTGCGATTGGGTTCAATACCGTCTCGAAGCTGGTGTCCTTTGTGCCCGCTGCTTGACACATGTGTGACATGTTTTGAAAGTATATGAGACAGGCAATTGTCCCACTAATCTTCCTTCTTTTCATTGATCGCTCATTGGGCCATCATGCACAGATGTCTAGAGCCGCGCCACGAGCAAGATACTTCAGTCGGAGTGTCTGGAAGGGCGCCACGCACGGACGTTGATAACGACACGGCAAAAGCGACCGTGGGAGAGCAAGATCCGACGCGCGTGGGGTCCGCTCGTCCCCTATCTCCATCACCAGCAGCAACACGATTTTGCAAGTCCTGAACTTGGTGTGTGCAGCAGCCTCCAGCGACACGGAGCTCATCAGCACAACGTGACGTGGGTCTATTTGCGCAGTAGCTACTCGAAATGTCCCGCTTCGTCCGACCCGTGAGTCTCCACAGCTACTCGATAGGTCTCGCCTTTGACTCTTGTTGCAGTCGAAATACAGACACGTCTACGGCGAAAAGGCAAAGGTCCACTACGAGAATGCCAAGATATCCGGCTCGGCATGGGACACCGACCTCGTTTCAGCGGGTGGAAAGTACCTCGCTGTGAACTGGCAGGTCGCTGGTGGAGGAGTACGTCTACGTCTTCGTCCCTCCATGTCGCGTCCAATCAACGGGTAGTTCGGTACTGATCTGTCGCTTATAGGCATTCGCGATCCTGCCAGTCTTCTCTCCCTATACTCCGCCTAAACCTGCTGGATTCCCCACCAAATTACCGGACATCCTGCCTCTGGCCCGGGGTCACACGGCACCTGTACTCGATACTGCTTGGTCCCCGTTTGACGACGATCTCGTCGCCTCGGCCGGGGAGGACGGCAAGAGTACGTCCCATACACTCTAAGCTGAGCATGCGAGCTCATACTGTCACAGTCTTTCTGTGGAAAATCTCGGATGATATCTTTTACGGATGGGGAGAGGAAAAATGGGCGCCAGAAGACCTCAGCCCAAGTGGAAAGCTCAACGCTGGTGGACGGTGAGCCCCTTGTGCAACTACGACTCTCGAGTCGAGTCACCATTGACATGATGTGACAGGAAAGTAGGACAGGTCATCTTCCATCCCACGGCATCTAACATCCTCACATCGGCATCGGGCGATCACCTCGTCCGCCTTTGGGATATTGAACAGGGCCAGGACTCGGCAACGATCACTTTGAAAGGGCATGGCGATTCGATTCAAGGTCTCGCTTGGAATACACTCGGTACCCTCCTCGCCACGGTCAGTTTCTTTCCTATCCATCCCAAAACGGAGCCTAGCCACCCCACCCCGTAAAGCAGAGCTGAACTGGGCAGACCTGTCGAGACAAGAAGCTGCGGCTGTTCGACCCTAGGGCGAGCAAGGAAGCAGTAAGAACGGTAGATGGCCACACTGGTGTCAAGGGCTCAAGAGTTGTCTGGCTCGGCGACAGAGACAGGATCGCAACCACAGGCGTGAGCTCGTTTCGTCTTGTGACGACCCCTCAGCTCACCAGTCTGCAGTTCAGCAAGATGTCGGACCGCCAGCTCGGTGTATGGGAGACTGGTGGTCTCAAGAACCTGAACATGACTTCGCTCGACTCTAGCGCGTGCGTGGGCCAATGCATCGTGGATTCTGGGATATGGTCGCTGACAACCTGCAGAGGCGTCATCATGCCATTCTATGCTGAGGGCAACGATGTTCTCCTTCTGGCTGGAAAGGGGTTAGTCTCCTCAAACACGTCAGTACATCCAGCTGATCGCGTTAGCGACGGCAACATCCGGTATTTCGAGTACGAGTCTGATGAGCTCCACTTCCTGAACGAGTACAAGTCTTCAGATCCTCGTGAGTTGCAGGCTACAGGAACTCGCTTACCTTCAGAGCGCGGTTTCACGCTGCTCCCTCGGCGCGCCCTCGATGTCAGCCAGAACGAGATTGCCCGAGGATTCAAGCTTGCTGGCTCCGGTATCCATCCCTTGTCATTCATTGTGCCTCGTAAAGCAGAATCCTTCCAGGCAGAGTAGGTCCACTGCTCCATAAAGCTCCCAGCTGAGCTTTGTCAGTATTTTCCCACCAGCCAACTCTATCGAACCTGCTCTTTCTTCGAGTGAATGGTTCGATGGCAAGACCGCCCGTCCAAAGGTCATTGACCTCGAGACTCACGCCGTGACTACTTCGGATGCTCCTGTCCCTGCCACGCCTGCACCCGCACCTGAACCTGCCAAGCCAAAGGCGGAACCTGTACCAGTCCCTAAACAAGAGCCAAAACTCGAACCAGTTTTGGTGTCGAAGGAGCCGACACCCGAAGCTCTTACACCGCCCAAAGACGAGTTGACTCCGACCCCTCCGTCTGCCGCAGACGATATTGAACTCCCGGCTTCGGCAGCGGCACTTGAGATTGAGCAGCCGGATAGCGAAGACGAAACTCCTGTGTCTGCTCCTCCAACCGGTAGTGTAAAGGAAATTTCTACCGTCACGACTCCCGTCGCAAACGGATCCACTGTATCAGCTGTCAGTGGCCTGCGTCTCACGATTAACTTGAAATGTCACTGATGTCTCCTTCAGCCCAAAGATCATCTGCTTATCAAAAAGCTTTCCGACAAAGCTACGACCCCGACACGAGGCTCGCCTCTATCTGCGGGTTATGACCTCTATTCAGCCGAAGAGAAGATTGTACCAGCACGGGGCAAGGCGCTCATTGATCTGCAACTTTCCATCGCCGTTCCAGAAGGGACTTACGGGCGTGTCGCACCACGGTCCGGTCTAGGTAGGTGATACCTCGGAGCTGTCGCTAAGACTATAGCATCAAAGCACTCCATTGATACTGGTGCTGGTGTGATTGATGCCGATTATCGCGGGCCACTCATGGTCTTGCTGTACAACCTTTCGGATGTGGACTTCGAGGTCCACCCCGGGGACAGGGTGGCGCAGCTCATTCTGGAAAAGTATACGGCCGCACCTATCCTGGAGGTAGAGGTGAGCAATCCCAACCGCGTTCTAGGGAGCGAGATGGTAAAAGAAAATCTCTGATTATGTGCAGGATCTGGAGATCACCGAGAGAGGCGCGGGTGGGTTCGGGTCGACGGGTGGTTTCGGTCACCGCGGTCAGACACTGTGAAGGGTAAATTTGTGATGAATCTCGGTTGTCCTCCCCGTCCGCAGCCCCGCCCCGAGCGTACCGGTGACTAGTCGCCGAGGTTGTCGGTCCCCATCCACCCAGCTCATCGCTGACCTACTCACCGTGCGTATCGGCGACTCCTTCACTGAACTTGGAGATCTATTACCGGTGACCCATTTCCTGAGCTTTGTGATCTCTCTACCGACGTTATCGGTGACTCATTCACTGAGCTCGCCAATGACTTATACACCGCGATCATCAGCTATCCCATCCCCGAGGTCAACGGGCTGTCCCACGCTTCGGAAGCAAATGGTGGGAAGGCGTGACGATCGGTGGCGAGGTCCCCGGCTCCCAAGTCCAAGAAGGCTTTTGGCCGTAGCCTTGTTGCTCAATAACTGACAACTTGCTCTCTCAATGACAGGCGAGTACCGCCGAGAACGTCCGCAGTCTGCAGGAAGGCTAGTCCATCATCGTCGATCATACACCGGAGGTCCAAACGCCGGAGGTGCCCCTATAATGAAGGGGAGCGGCAAATCCACGGAACAGTCTGACCAAAGGAAGCGGCGAGCAAGTAGGAAGCGAAGAGGTATCTACTCGTCTCAACTCGGTATTCAGACTGAAAGCAAGGGATTGCGTAAGGCTGAAAAGATCGGCAAGGACTTGTGTCTAGCTCACCGCCACCCCCCGTTTGGGCTCTCTGAAACGACAGAAGGCCGGTGTTTGGTCCAATGCTGAAGGCTTGCGAGGGAGTTCCTACAGCCTCTCTCTCACTGGCCGTGGCACTGAGCGAAGTCTGGCTATTCGAAGGCACACCGGGGGCAATGAGAGGTCAAAAGGGCGAGGTGAAAACGAGGCCGAGGCGTTCGCACATTGGGCGCACCATGTTTAGTATGAATCAGACCACTTCAAGCTCTAACAACCATCTACTGACCGAGATGCCCGAGGACGAACTTTTCGCGTATCTCGATGCAATCAAACGTTCGGCGAGAAGCGTTAATCAGGAGATCGGAACCATCGACGACGATATGCAGTTGCGCCACATCCTTTATGTCCCTTCCAGTCACTTATCGCTGGAGGAGGCGCTTGCCGGCGCTGACATCGTCAGTGATTGGGGGCACCGCTTGATTCCCTACGGATGGGAAGTCGATGAACGTGAAGTGTCCCTGAGAGGCTTCCTCACCCGAGCACACGACTGCCTGGTAGGGCTCCAGAGCCTTCGTTCCGTTCCGGAACATCTTTCGATCCCCTTCGATACAGCGACGGTCTTGACTGATTATCTAGTCAGGTACAGTTGGGGAGGAGCAGAGGGGTCTCGTAGCTGCCTGTGCGTACAGTCTCGCAGTCCTTGTACCGTTCAACTGCGTGGCTACCAACTGACGAATTCAGATCGGCAGCGAACACGACGTTGGTGAAGTTTTCGAATTGGACAAACAAGAGGCGCGAGGCAGAGACTGAGAGCTATGCGCAGTCTTTGAGGATGGGCCAGTGCCTGCACATGAGCCACAATGTCGTCGCGTTTTGTCTCGGTTTAGTGTCAGTGCTGTGTTATACCCACTACGAAGACATACGCGGAGCCGCCGGCGGTGGCAGAGCACAGCCCTAGGCAGTCGGCGACTTGTCTTCGGGCTGGCGCAATTCCCAAGTAGATGTTGTAAATTTTGGTTGACTTGCATAATTCCCTGTGCACTTTGAGATGCGAAGCGTGAATTCTGAGAATACGATCGGCACGAGATTGGCAAGTTGAATATAGTTTCGACTATGAAGACAGCGCCAGCAACGGCCCACTCGATCTATCGCACGGACATGCTCGTAGCGCCGTTACCCCGAAGTCTTGGTCCTCAATTCGGCCGGCGGTCTTGCCGCCATGGGTTCATTCTAGACTGACCGGCCATGCGTGCCGCCTGTTGATTATCGTTTGGTCTTCCTTCAGAAACTTCGTCGATGGAAATCATCGCCGACTCCTCCCGAGAAGACCGTCTGCGGAGGACGGCGTCTGCTTGTCTAGCTTCTGATCGGCTGAGGCGTTGCATTTTCTGTTACCTTTGTATCTCCCGAAACGTGCTCCACAACTGGCTCCTCCTATTCTGAGCAAACAACGCATTTGCAGTCGGTCGCTCTTCCCTCGAAGGCAAAGTGGCGAAACGTCCAGACTACGAGGAAGGCAATAACACCTCGAATATGAAGGCCCGGGACGATTGACCATAGATGCTGCTACTGGACTGCAATGCCCCTCGTCACCTCAATACATCAGACACTCCCGAGCTTGTACCATGTTGCGACTTTTCCGCACTCCTTCAGGCTCAAATAAGTTCAGAAGTCGGTTCCGTCAGAGTCCCCCTTCTGGTCCCGGGTTCCCGATGCGTAACATGGGAACTCGACAAGGGTCAAGCACAGACGGGTTCGATCCATCCGAGACCCGTACCAGTCCAGTGCCGCTGAGGGAAGGCACCAGTGATTTAAGAGAAACAGTCAGTAGCACGGTGGTCCAACGCGATTCTGACACCCCTGAGCGTGATTGGCGAAGAGACGCTCTTGCAGAGGTTGTCAGCGGTGACGAGAGGAACAGAAGCATGGCCACCTTGGTGGATATAGCAATGTACCTCGTGGATCCTTGTATCCCCGAAGAACAGTCGCAACAGCGAGAACGCAGATTCGGGTTGCTCCTCGATACCTGCCACGACGATCCCAGTGGGTTGAGTCTGCAAGAAAGCTTTTCGGTCGCTTACCGAACCCTTTTGGGCCGGGACCTGCGGCTAGCCCCCGAGGACCAAACGGATCTTCAAAGGCGATCGGTGCAGCGCCTGTCGGAGCATGTGGAGGATATCATCGGAAAGACCGACCGCACACATCCACATTATCGGAACCTTGAGCACTCGAGAGTGTTACTCGCCTTTTTGATGGAAAAACTCGGTGACGAGGGTGGGCACGGCACCAAGTCTAGGTAGGTGCGGAGGAATACGCAGCGCTGATAATAGCAATATGGAAGGTGTCGTTCTCGCCACGCTTCTCGGTGCCCATTCGTGCGCAGTGTTTTCGAGGTTGTGGCACGAGCAGCAGGTGCAACAGTCAGAGGCTGCGTTCGAAGAGCTACAAGCTTCAAGACGCCGCCAGCGGGAATATGACGAGAAGTGTACAATTTGCTGAATATCTCGGGGTCAGTTCACCGTCTTGTACAGTAGGTATCTGGCTGAATGTACAACCATTACACTGTGTCCGTCCCATAGACTGCATGTCTCTAGAGGGCTCGACGACTTAGCCGACGCGTGTAAGGCTACGGCCCGCTTTCGGAATCTGCTGGAACAAGGAAGAAGGACGATGAGGTGACCAAGGATCTAAGAATTCTCGCATTGCCCGAGTCGTCAGAGAGCCCGTCGACGGTGGCGAAGCAGGACTGATTCGAACATCCAGAGTTGAAAGTCTGCATCATTCTTCATCACTGCGATCGGGTCACACTGAGAACCCCATTTGGTATTTGCGGGAATGGTGCTTTTACTGTATCTAGTGCTTGGACGCAGTCGCCACTTGACTGCAGCGTACACAATTTGCAATTTGCTTGGGGTCCGCAAAAGATGTATCCACTGACTGAGCTCAGAGCGTGTCTCCTTTCATCGAGGCTCCTGGAGTCTGGTTAGTGAGAGTAATTTCCGTCATTGAAGACTGGCACTGGGGGAAATCTTCTTGCTCTTCAACCTTTTGGCTGGTCTAGCCTCAAACGACACTTGAATCGTGTTCCGAGCTACTCTCACAGTACTTGCCGGCCATCCCTTGCCAGAGGATGTCGTCCAGCTCAAAGTTATTGGACCGCCTTTCGAACTCGGGGAAAGCACGGTCAGGTTCCAAACGGCCAGCCCTGTCTACGATTGTCACCTCCCGAACTCTACAAACCGATTCATTGGTAACGACGAAGACAGTGATAGCGGGCAGTGCCCTAATGGACTCTCCACAAGACTTCAGGCCACTCGATCGTGGAAGCTCAGGGTTCTGGTATGGCGGAAGGCAGAGGACTACCCGTTCTAATTCCACAGACAGCACATCTTCTCTCCCTATTGCACTCACAGTCCCTTCCAGTGACGGGAGCGAAACCGCTTCCCAGTTGTTGAAAATAGTGCGCCGATCATCCAGCGGTGGAATCGCACCGGTCCCCAGGGGACGCCAGCTCTTTGGGCAGCCTCAGAGTCGAAAGGCTACTTCGAAAATCCCCAGAGTCATGTCGCTTCCAGCTGCCTCGCAGCCAAGTGGCGGTGCCTCCACGGTCAGCGCGGGGCCCGCACAGGTGTCCACACTGACGTTAGTGGTTTCTCTGCCTGTGATATAGACTGCTCATACAGTATAGTAGCTCCACTGAAGCTCATAATCGCTCCCAAATACAGGGAAGCGACAAGGTTGTGGACTCGGTGTCAACCTCTGCACCTAACAATGACGAAGGGGGTACGGATGGGAGATACTCGAGAGGAGCGGCCCTTGTGTGTCTCTTTCTAGTGGCGAGCCTGAGTGGAATAGCACTCAGCACGACAACGAATTGGATCGTCAATCGCTTGACCAATGACCCGACCGAGCTCGAGGATGCCGCCCTGCAATGGGATTGATGTGCATACATCTGATTAGTGTCACTTGGCCATTCCTCAAAGAATATTTATGTAAAGTAAAGTACCGATCTTTTTAACCGCTGAGCGCCCGAGCCCCTACCCCCAGTCAATCGGTGCTCTGTCAGAGGCAGCATGGCAATGGCTGGCATCTATTTCATATTGGCTGTGTAACAGAAGCATATGCATGCGTAGCCTGGACAGCCGCGTACGACGTAGTGTCTGAATATGCAGGAAAGATACGTACGGGAGGTCTCCTCCACAGTGCCCTGTGTGGCGACTCGACGAGGTTTGGCCGGTCGGCGGTGCAAAATGGAGGCTACAAGCACATTGCGATGCATGCGAGCAGAACGGATCACATGGAACCTCCACTGGTTAGTCATTGGAGGGGAAGCTGGTATGCACCGCTTTGTATTTGGCTCCTTCTCCGGCTGAGGCAACGGTGACTGGCTGTGACGGTCAGCAAGGCCGAGGAGACAAAAGGTTGCAATGCCGAGACAGATTCGCCCAAGGGAAGACACCGTCTCACGTCGCTTCCGGGCCGTATGGGACCATGCCCGCAGGTTGTCTCGAAGGCAACTGACATTGCAAGCAGATTGAAAACGGTCAAGAAGCCGAATGTGGCCGTCGTGGCAGCGTTACGCCTGCCAGTGTTCTTACTGTATTCCTCAATTTGGGTCTACCTCCCATTCAACGTGATTCTCACTTGAAGGCCGCCGTCCGCTGACATGCCATCCAGATCTCGAAAAGCGAAGGGATCCACTGCTAACACACGGCCGAGTCGCTTCAAACAGGGCCATAGACCATGGTCTAGAAGAGAGCAGACTGCGTCGGAAGAGACAGACGTCAGCTACCTGCAGGTGGATCCGGACGCTCCGCCATGGACGCTTCCCCAGACCCTCGTTAACACCAAAGAGGTGGTCAGAACCCTGCTTGAACGAACCCTCCAGATCGATTTTTCTGCGTCCTTCGACATCCCGCGGGACTCGGCCGTGGCCTCGCGCATCCAAGCGGCAATGACGAGGCCAGGCGGACTGGACGAGATTGATCCCAGAGACTTCTCGCTCACAAATCACCTGACGATCTTTTCGCACTTTCTGCACACCACCGATCCCGAACAAGAGGCGCAACTTCGGCGTTTCCTTGTCGAACGAAGCGGTAGTCACTTTGAGCGCGAACTGAACCGCCTCGCGCTGGATCTGGAGCGGGCGCAATCGAAACTCATGGAGGCATACACTTATAGTACCGTTCTGGACAACGAGTTGAAGCTGCAGATACAACACGGCGAGGCTGCCGACAGCATGGCCGTGAAACAGCGGTTAGTATTCTGCCTTTCTGACGATCGAGAATTCAGAAGAACTTACCTGGATAGCTTGTACATGCTGAAAACAGTGTTCGGGCGGACAGACAAGTTGTGGAACCGTAAGAGTACCAAGCCACTCAGGTCCATCATTTCAGTCCATCGCCAGACTAGCAGGATCTTGTTGTGCACCGTCTTCTTCATGGCCGGTTGGCTCAGTGCCATGACGCTTCTGTTCTCGACGCCGGTGAGGACGGGAACCATATTTGCGTCAGTGATGTCGGGTGAGCTATCGTATTCAGAGGCGAGTCAGTCGGGGTAATGCCTGGCCAGGCGGGGGCCACTTTCGCCACGCTGCGGCATTCGGTTTCCAGACCGAGATCTACCGAGGCGTCCTGTAATTGATACCTATGCAAAGTGGAAGTACATGCGTCATATATTACAGCCCAAATGGTGTGTACATGTGAGGGAGACTGCCGGGTATGTGAGAGCCACGCAAACCGCCACGCGTGGGTGCCACGACTTCACACCCACTTCGTCCCTCTATCGCGGCTTGCCACCCATCGCGACAAGCCACACGATGTAGCTCCAAGGAGCACCACAGCTCCGCAGAACATGGACCCAGGCAGGTAGTTGTCCTTTGAGCCGATGAGCGCTGCGGTGATGGGAGTCCCGGCGAGCCAGAAGAACGATGTAGTAAAGAATGCCATGCCGAGATACAGTCTGCGCACGGGTTAGCCCACTCGGCCCTGAAGGTGAGGAGGCTGTGCTTACCCAACTTGATCAGGAGCTTTTGCAAATGCTGCAGCGGACGGGTTCACAGCAGCTGCGTAAGCGCCTGCCAATATATCAGTATTCACTGGAGACAACACACAGCAGACAAGCATACCACATGTGGCTCCGTAAAAGGCATCGTATACTAGTACAGCGGGCACGGTGCGTGCGCTGGTCCAGCTGAACAGCATGACAGCTGACAGGGAGGCGAAGAGGGTGAGAGTATTAAGTGGTCCGGCACGCTGAGCGACGATGAGCGGCAAGATCCGGCCAAAGATAGAGCACCCGTTGGAGATCGCGAGGCTTGCCATATCACATCAGCCCCAGCCCTGGCAATACGGAGGAAGCCTACGAGTAGTTGGCCAAGCTAGTGGCCATTCCCCGTGACTGGGCATAGGTGACACCAAATGTCAGAGGGCAGTATCTGCACCCGTCAACCATACGCCATCTCCAGACCCAGGGGGCAAGAGGTGAGTGGGGGAAAATATAGATGTAAGAGGTATCGGGCGACGTACATGGTGAGAGAGACCATTCCTACACCAAGAACATAGAGGTTGTACCCCTTGTCCCGGACTACGTCCATCAGTATGCAACGCGTCGATCCATTTAGTTTCACATACAGACTGTAGGGCTGAGTATGGCCAGCTTTTTCCGCGGGGGATGGGTGGTTGATAGTGTGCAGAATGCGAGTATGACGACACACAAGACTACAAAGGCCACTGCCAGGTTGTCAGTGTCTCCTTCCAATCCGGACGGATGAGTGCCAATGTGGACCTACTGATCCTGACGGCCCAGCCGAAGCCGACAGCAGGGAAGAGGAAACGTAGCATGATGGGAAAGATGATACCCCCGACGGCGCTGCCTGCGGCCTGGCATCCGAACGCGAATGCGCGGTAGCGAGTTCGCCCGAAATGGTGGCTGACGGTAGAGACGCTAGGGGAGAACATGACGCCCATACCGAGGCCCACACCGAGGCCATGCGCCAGTAGGAAATGCCAGTACGCCCGCCCGAGCGAGGCGAGCATGAGGCTGACGACGTAGAGGCCACCGCCGGAGGCGATGAGGGTATGCAGGTAGCCTGCGTCGAAGAGCGGGCCGGAGACGCAGCCTAACAAGGGGCACAGGCAGAGTTGCAGCGAGCCGATCCACGATATCGCGGTCGGCGATGTTGTAGGAAGGAGTGTGGTTGTGTAGTAGGACTGGAAGACGCCAAACTGCCAAGGCAAGGTCAGCACTGTCCGACCGGTGGCGCCAAATCGGCTTCCTCCATCGCTCCTCATCCGCATCCTTCATCACTCCTCCAGGCAGTAGTACTGTCAATGTCGACGTGTAGCACACTTGTGCCGGTGAATCTCGTACAAGTTTCCCGGTCCATACCCGCTTGTCCGCGGCTTCACGGTACCAAAAGTCTAGGTCTACCGCAAACACGCTTGTCGTACATTGGAACCGAGAAGATGGACGTACAGAGTTGGTCATTCCATCTGGCGTCATATCATCAGCATCACACTAGAATGTGATAGCCTTGGTGTGGCCGAAGCACCGCTCACAGCAAATCATATTAACAGTTACAGCCTGCACGTAATATCAGCGTACATCCGACGGCAGTACTAGTAGCAGCGACACAGCGAAACATCCCACGATGCAGCAACAGCCACGCGACTCACCCCGAGCAAATTGATCCACCCTCTCCGTCCGGGACTCAGCCTGTCCTCTCGTCCGTCGACTTCTCCTGCACAATGCGACCCCAGCGCCGCTGCCTCGACGTCCATCGGCGTCAATGTCGCTGTACCATCGCAGTCGCCCGAGACCAGGTCCTTGCTATCCTCCTCTTGTTCTCGACTTTGATTTGTACCCACATCCACACCCACACCCACACCCGCACCCATACCCACAATCGCACCCACACTTGCTGCACATGCACCCGCCTCGAGTCGCTTGTCGACGGCGCCTGCGCCGGTGTCGCCGCTCTCCACACATACACCGTCGACGCCCTGTCCAGCTATACCGGACACTTGCTGCACATCTCGCTGATGAGGATAGGGCTGAGAGTGCACACCAAGGCCACCTAGAACACCTGGACGCTCCCGCGCACGCGCAGTCTCCAGTTCTACAGGGCGGTTCTCGCTCAGCATGTTCACTCGTATCTCTTGACACTGTTGTTCGTCTCGCGTTCACTTATTTCCCGCAGCACCCAGCACATGGTCTTGTACCCAGCGCTCGAAGTCGATGAATAAGCAAGCAATCCAGTACTCTGACTAAGCGTATTCCTCTCTAGTCGAATCGCAATACAAACTCTTCCACCACCACAAAGATGAATAGTTTTAACTTTTGACCCGGCCAAAAGCGGCCCGAACCGGCATCTCGGGTCGGACTTTGCAGATTACGCCACTATACATGCCAACAACGAGCTATGTGCTTACAACAGCAGAGCGGCATTCAATAGCGTAAAGCACCACCAGCGCATGCACACGCGACGCTCGATCCCGCACTGCGTTCCCAAGTTCTTCTCAAAACCGAGCATCTCTCATTACACCGGGTTCTCTTGATGAACGATGTGACCACGCACACACCCGTCGCGCAGTCAAGCCGCCGTGGGGGTCAATCCGCCGCGGCGGTTAAACCGTTGTGTGGAGGTCAAGCAGCTGTGAGGGGCCACCCGCTCTCCTCACCCGCACGGAAACTGATCACCTCGAGCTTGGTGCTTCCACCCCGCTGACAGAGCACGGCGCATCGGTCGTCTTTGAAGCTCACGCGCCACACCGCGTCGCAAGGCTGAGTAAGCTCACGGATGAACATGCCCGTCCGCACGTCCCATAGCTTGACGCGGCCGTCGTTTCCGCCAGATACGATGAAGCGGTCGTCAAATTGCAGACAAGTGACAGAGTTGTCGTGTGCGCACAAGCGGTGCACGCAGGATAGTGTAGCTAGGTTGAAGATGATGACTCGGCCGTCAGATCCGCCCGTGACAAGGCGGTCGCCGGTCAGCTGGAGCTGGCCGACGAGAGATGTATGGCCTTGGAGCACCGCCAGGCATTCACTGTCGAGGTGATAGAACGGGTATATGGTGTAATGTGTTGAGTAACAATCGATGAGAAACAGAGGAAGAGAAGAAACTCGTCAGCAGCTGCGACTTTGGTTGACGTCTCCACTCACCCGGTCCTGGCTGACCAAACTCTGATGGTCGAATCCAGACTGCCCGAGACAACCCGCTCGCCATCGCAAGCGACCGCATATATCTCTTGGTAATGGCCAACCAGAGCGTGTATACATCGACCGGAATCTACGTCCCACACCTGCAAAAATGAAACTGTCAGTCCCAATTGGGCGGTACGTACAGACTCCACTGCTGTGCCAGCTGCAGAAACGATGCGAAAAGACTCACTCGGCAGACATAATCGTAGCTCCCTGACACTACTACGTTGCCAGCAATCTCCATACATCTCACACTCGCCGCATGACCCGCCAGGACATGCAGCAATACGCCGCGCTCAATGTCCCACACGCGTAAGGTGCAATCACGCGAGCCGGAGATGGCGATTGGACGTTGATCGAGCACTTTGATGCAGCGGATGGTAGACGTGTGCCCGCGGAGCGAATAGATGCAGCGCCTGAAGCCAGTCAGCATTGGTCCAAAAAGTATCTCGAGAGGAGCTTGAAAATTAAAACGGCCCAAAAAGAAAACTCGACAAGGGTATGGAAGCGAACCAAACGGGTATGGTGAACTGTATGAGAGGTGGAACAAGATGGGCAAGCCAGACAGCTCGGGGAGGACACCGTAGACGGAGATCCACGAGACTCACCCCGTATCAGCCTCCCACACTTTGAGCTCTTTATCACAACCACCACTGACAACGAGATTCCTCCTTTCTCCTCGGCCCCAACCTCGGGCCGCACCACAAACATCACTTGACCGCATGCGCGTTCCAAGGCCCACCCCAACACCATCATCAGCCGACGGGCGCCTTCCATTGCTCCCTGGCCGCGCGCCAAAGCCCAATGCAGTATTAGGTCGGGAGATCCCATAGCCGTGGGCGTACGTGCTAGACCCTGTTGGGGCCGACATGTCCGCTGGACCCATGCCGCCGGTGAATGATGCGCGCCGTGATTGGCCATCATCGCGATACTGCGTTGGCGGTTTGGGCAGACGCGAAGGCTGGGCGGACGCCTCGTCGTATGACAGCCCGTGAGAGCGTTTACTGCCAGAGGCGGAAGCGGACGAGGACGCAAGCGGGGTCTCGGGAGATGTAACAGAAGTTTGTGGAACGACAACGACCAATGCCCATACGCCCAGCTCGTGACCGAGGAGCGACCGGCGGAAAGAGCCAGTATTTGCGTCGAAAATGTGGATTTTCGAATTGGCCATCCCGATGACAATGTAGCGCGAGGTAACTGACAGAGACGTAACGACCCCATCGTCCTGCGACGTATGTGAAGCGAGCATACGGCCAGCATTGAGCCAATTTGATTCTGAAGGTTCAGCGGTCTTCACAAAAGGAAGAACGCAGCTCACCAGTGAGGTAGGCATGCCGGAACTGCTCTTTGAAGCTCGTCGACTTGGTTGTCTCAATCTTCGGGGTCCCCTGGGTCGGGAAGCTGCTGCTACCAGTGACGGCCTCCTTTTCCCTGTCCTTTCTACCCCTTTTCTTAGGGCTAGATCGCCTCCTTGTGGATCCCCTGGGCTCAGCTGATCCAGGTATAACACTGCCCAGGTTTATCCCCATCCCCATGTTCATTCCCATGCCCATACCCACACCAGGAACCATCTGCCCAGCTTGGGCCATCTGTAGTGCCATGCTCCAATTCATCATGCCCTGCTGCTGTATCTGCAATTGCATTTGCCCGAGAGATGGCGGAGCGTACATCCTGTAGTTTGTGCCGTATGGGCGCGAGCGCGGCATGGTCGAGTTTGGGAGGATAGGGGAGCGGATAGGCGAGGTGAAGCGGTGTCTGTGCATCATGCCTTTCCACGTTCGTTCGTCCTGGAGCAGATTGGCCCAATATTTGGAGACCTGGGACGCGCGCGAGAGCGTGCGGGCGTCGTCGACCTGAAGATTAGCGCAACGCCCGATATACGGAAGTGAGAATGGGACTAGGTATCGAACACCGGGCCGAGCTTGGCGTGAGGGGAGGGGGGCTGAGGGAAGGAAACAGGAATTGGAGTCGCGCAACTCACAAAGCTCAAACAATGCAAAGCGAGCTCAATTGGCAGTTCCCTAAGAAAATCTCGCTTGAGCCAAGGTTCAATCTTGCGGCTGATCACGAGGGCTTCTGGCATGCGCAGCTCGCCAACGAGGAGGGAGAGAAAGGCAAATCGCTGGGTGGGTGCGAGGGAAGTGAATGCATTCAGCAGGGCGGTTGGAGCTAAGGTGTATGAGCCAGGCCAAACGGTACAGATGGCAAGTCGCAGGGAGGCGCAAGGCAGACACCATCCTCAACAATGACAGCGAGGACACACGGTGGTCATCTATTTGATGCTCCAACCAGGCGTTGAGAACAAAAGAGAGTCCAAACGCTTCTCGACTCACCCTGATCACCTTCTTGACTGTCAAAGTGTAGGTCGGCGTCCATGTCCTGCTCCCGTCCCTTGACAGCCATTTCACGCATATTGAGCGTCTCGGTTCCCCAGCCGAGTTCATCGTCATCGCTGTCATGCTGATCCGTCCGATCAATGGGATGCCTGCCGAGCCTTGGGCTTGGAGCGGGAGTCATCACCCCGGCACCACCAGCCGTGCCATTCCCATTCCCATGCCCCTGACCACCAGCACTGCCGCTCGGAATTGGGGTCGATGTGGAGGGCGGCGTGGGGGGATCCTGTTGTCCGTGGATTGGGAGCTTGAGGGACAGAGAAAGCGAGGAGAGAGCGCGGGTCGCGCTGCTCAATGTCTGGCGCACAGGGGCTGGCGAGTGCGCAAGTGAGGACGAGACGTGTCCTGCGCTGGGTGAAGTCGAGGTGGGCGAAGTAGGCGGAGGAGATGGCGGCATGTCCTGAGGCCAGGACATGGTCGCGGCGTCGTATGACAGTGTCGGTACGGGTGTGGTGACTTATCAAGGGCGTCTACCAGGGTGGGCTTCCGGCGGTGCTACGGATGGATGAGGATGGAGGAGCCGAGGGTGAAGGATGTATAGGAACTGGATGTCGGGTTGTTTATGGGAATGACAAGACAGGATACGGTCTGGTGCAAGGGCGACGGCGGGACCCAGGTGAGACAATGGCAACACGCAGGGCTGGCTGGTTGCCGTATCGATACGGCGGCGCTGGTCCTGGTCCTGGCGCTTATAGCCGCGGTACCATCTTCCGAGCGAAGGTTCGGAGCTCACGATCGCACGATGCCCCGTTCGTCAGCTGTTGGTGGGTCTGGTAAGAGTCGAAAAGGCTCGGGTTGCGCCTCGTTGCAGTCGAGTAATCCCCAGGCCGACAGCGACACACACGGACAAAAGGCGACAGAGGGGAAGGGAGAGGAATGAACAATGATGGGGCTTCGTCCAGCGGTTTTCTTTCCCAGGAGTCCAAGCGGAGACAGGATGAGGGGGTAGGTAACAAGTACGACAAAATCAAGGAGACAACGCCAGAGCCAGATACACTGAGAGACAAGGATGAAGGGGATGGTCGAGGTCAAGTCCCAGGATGGAGGAGAGGAAGAGAGATCAATGACAAACCGCCCCTGAAGGTGGCACAAAGAGCCGGTTTCGGCGGGTGGCGACGATTTCAACTTGACACAGCAACGAGGCGAAACAGCAAGTGGAAGACTCATGCCATGCACAGACGGAGACAAAGACGCACAAACACATGCACAGGCGCAAAAGTACAGGCTGTCTATGAGGCAGCATGCCAGTGGTGTCGGTGAAAATAGCCAGTGCGAGTGCGATAGTAAAACTGGCATACTGCATCCACTCTTCTCACATACCAATACTGAGAATCACGACGAACCCGAGACCACGGCAATAGAGCTCCAACCGACAAGAGAGCCGAAAAGAAGCGGTACTCTACTGGAGATCCTTGAACGGGGAATAGGTCTTGAGCCACTCCTCCCACGAGACGAGAGGCTCCTTGACGATCTGCTCGACGTCAGTGGTGTTTCTCTGTCTCCGCCATATCGTCAGAGCAGGATAACATCAAGGGACATGAATGCCGAGTCGCGGGCCGCAGTTGCAAGGGACTATGTCGAATGGCTCACCTTGAGCGACTCGTCGAGCGGCTCGCCCGAGTAGTAGCCATATTCGTCGTTGAGGAGGATCATATTCTGCAAGAGCTCCTCTGCGATATTATCGGGCATCCCGCTGTCCATCAGCGCCTTCTTGTACACCTCGTCGGGAAGCGTGACGTAGGTGATCCCCTGGCCGGCTTGGGGGAACGCTCGGGCAAAGCCCTCGATAATCTCTTGCGGGGTGTAATACGCCACCGAGCCGAGGATGCGTTTGCCCAACATGCCTTCCCGGTCAAGGAGGATGGGCACGACAAACTTGCCCGTGTCGCGCTCGACATCGAGGAGCGGGATGTGGGCGGCCTCCTTGGTCGGAAGCGCCATGACGTATTTGCCCGTCGACTCGTCCTTGCGGATTATCTGGTTGGGAAAGTTGGTCATGTAATAGCCTGGAAGGTAAAACGAAGCTGGCAGGCCGAGAGAGACAATGTAGTCCTCAATCTCGGCTTTCGAATCAAAGTGGTCGATACCGGACAGCTTGCCGTCGGTCGCTGCAGCCGTCAGCAAGTGTCCACAGATCTGCGCGCAAATAGCCTTCTGTTGTTAAGTCACAGTTTCTGGTCTGAGACTTGGCAACACCCCTCCTGGTGCACGTAGCGACAAGGATTCCTATGTCACGGAGTAGCAGACCACATAGCGGCACGGAGAGGTAACTGATCGAAGGATCTACACTTGGATACGTGGAAAATAAGACGCTTGGCACGTAAGCACGAGGACCACTTACCCTTTGCAGCGTTGATCAAAGTCGACCAGACAAGATGCTGGATGCCAGCGGACTTTTATCAGCGACGCGCTCTGTGAGACGCGGCTCACCTTGGCCGCATCGGCAATGTTCTTGCCCTGCTGTATCTCTTTGTCTTTGCTCAAATCGTGCCAGTAATCAGTGACGGCATAGACGGCATAGGCTCCCTGGAATGCCTTGACCAACGACTCCTTGTCGCCGAGATCTCCCACGACCACCTCGACGCCGCGGTCAGCGAGCGCCTTGGCCGCCGGTTTCGAGGCGTCGCGCGTGATGGCGCGAAGGGCGAAGGTCTCCTTGGCGGTCGGGTCAGAGAGCACAGAGTTGATAACGGACGACCCTTGTTTCCCGGTGGCTCCGAGCACGACGAGCACTTTGGACATGGTGTCGACAACGCAGGGGTTGCTGGTGGATACGGTGGTCGACTGTGAATGCGGTAGAGTGGTACAGCGGCGCTGATCCTATGTCAGGAGTGCAGGAGTGTGATATAACGATGGGTTGAGGCTGCTTTGAGAGGCGACTGGTGCAGGACCTCTGCGGCTGCCTCTTTATACCGCATTTCCCGCACCATCGACCACTTGGCGGCTGATCAAGAACGTCCGCAAGGCATTGCTCTTGCGTGTCCGACCCAGGCACCGGATCGCCCTCTTGGTGATCAATCCGCACATTTGTGAGCACTCGCCCCCAAAATTACAAATGCCACGTCATGATTATTCAGACGGGCTTGATCAGACGCTGCCGATTAGTCAGAACCTCCAAGCTGGGACAACTCTCCTGAGAAATCCTCCCGCACATGGATGACTGAGCCATTCCTTGGCTGTCCTTGGTTACTTGCGCTTGTCGCACCGAGCTCTCACTCACCGTCGTGGACACCGTCATGGACACCGTCATGGGCGCTCGTTCCTTCGTTGCAAGCACCCATACCTCCGGATGCAAGGACGTCCTTTGCAGCTGATGGTTGCATGATACAACAGCTCGGATACAACCACCTTGCTCGCACATTCCCCGATACAATACATTTCTCTGATACAACTGCACGACGCCTCGTGCCAGACGGCTGATCCCAGTGACTTCAACCCCGCCACGACTCCTTGATGAACGCCTCGACGTCCTGCCAGAGCTCCACAGGCTGTTCTAGCGCGGCGAAGTGTCCTCCCTGACCTCATCAGCGCCGTGACATCTCTGCGTCCTGCTGTTTCATTTGCCCGATTGACAACTCGTCTTGAGAATGGTCTGAAGCCGGGGAGTAGAACCAACGGAGATATCTGCCAAAGATGACTCACCTTGTCGTGGGTTCGATGCCACGTCACGTCATAGTTTCCATCCGCTTTGATCCACTCAATTGGGGCAGGGACAATCTCCTTTGGAAACAGGCTGTAACCAAGCGGCTTTCCCCGGAGGCCCGTAACATCAGCACCTCTGACGGGATGGGGGCCGGCGGTCGTGCGGTAGTGGTACAGAGACGTTGGGAAAGTATCGGTCAGGTAGTAGAGCGACACATCGGCGAGGATCTGGTCAAGTGTCGGGTCGGTGTCGCTCCACACGAGGAACTTCTCGCCGATCCTGCGGTGTGTAAGTGGAGCGTGTAAGGGAGGAACGGAGAAAGAATGGCGGAAGGAAGGAAGGAAGGACGAAGGGAGGCTAGAGATCGACACTGACCACGCCAACAACGCGATCGGGCTCGAAGCAACCGTGATACCAATCGTACTCGTCTTGGTCGCATGTTCGTTCCGATACGCAAACTCCCACTCGAGAAACCACGCGGCCCGCTCCACGAGCGCTTGGTCTGCTTGGCTTAGCGTGGAATTGTCGAATGTTTCTGGTTTCGGGACAGAGAGGAAGTTGAGGTGGACCGCTGGGCGGGTCAGCAAGGAGGTCTCACCGAACTGTGACTACGATGGGCAACGGGGGCGACGGGACCACGGAGACACCGTGGGATGGAGACGATGTGGACAAAGACCAGCGCGACTTCGACGAGGCAGGAGAATGCGAGAAGAAGAGCAGGAAGGAGAAGAAGGGAACAAACTGCAAAAGGGGAAGAAGGGGAAGGAGGCGAAGAAGGGGAAGAAGGGACGAAAGAGCAGGAAGGGTAGGAAGGGGAAGAAGGGGAAGGAAGGAAAGGAAGGAAAGTAGATCGACACGCACCCTTGCAAGCCTCAAAGTTCTGTCCAAGCAGCCTCGAAACCAAACTGCCAATATCACCTCCCTGCGCGACGTAGCCTTCAAACCCGAGCCCCCGCATGACCTGATCCAACATCACCGCAGTGTCGAAATTGGACCATTCGGACTCCAGGGGCGGGGGAGAGGAGAAGCCGAACCCTGGTATGGAGGGGACGATTAGGTGGACAGGAAGGGTCGAGGGTGTGTAGGTCGTGGTGAGATGGTGTAGCAGGGGGAGGAATTCCGCTCCCTGGTGCAGAGTATCAGCAGCGTTCGTCCCGGCGAGGCCGTTTCTTTCCGGCGGGTTCGCTTCTCCAGCGTTCTTGCTGGGTGTACTGTAATTCCGGTGGAGGGGGCACAGAGGGAGAAGCCAGCTAGGAGGATGGTTCTTTCCTTACGGGGAGACCGATAGTGCGCGGAATGATGTTGCTTAGAGAGGGACGAGGGGAAGACGAAGAACGGAGAGTGAAGGGAAAAACCCACCCGGCCAGCCATGCGTCATGACCACCGGCACGGCGTTTGAGTCCTCTGAGAACAGCGCAATGAAATGCAGGTCGAGCTTGTCGTCGCCTCGGGAGAGGTGGGCGAGATAGTTGGCATACTGGTTGAGCTCTTGTTCGACTTTCCGCCTGCGCGGTTGTTCAGCCTTCCGACTCGCCATGTGCCGTCTCTGTCTGTCATAGGAAACATCCCTTGGACACCCAAGGGACAGAGACAAAGAGAGAGACGGTAGCAAGCGGACTGACCAGTCAAATTTCTCTCGCCAGTACGATACAGCCTCGTCCATCCAGCGCTTGGTCACGCCCACATTGTGCGGCGGATTGACACTTTCGAACGTCGCCTTGATAGGCCGAGCATTCTTCAGGTCGTCCTTGAGCTCGTTGAGCTTGGGTTCAGGGACCGCGACGGTGTACTCTGAGAGCGGTATGGTAGGGACATGAGGGAGCGTCGAGAAGGTCTTGGGATTGGGCATCGTCACGCCTTGGCTTGGATCGACCCTCAACTCGGATAACTAGCAGGTGTCGCTGGGCCGCTCAACTGGTCAGCTAGCAATGGTCGCTAGGCCGCCTGGGACCCATGCATGTCGGGCCAAAGAGATGGTGCAATTCGGTTGGTTGACGTCACTTCGGAATTCGGAATGTGGGATTCAGATTGTGGGATTCCTGCAAATCCCGACGGCGATCTATAGGCGAACTGGGACTCTGTGGCGGTCACTGTCTGCTCGCACGGAGCGGCTTGGTCTGAGTTGGATGGACGAAGACGACATATTGTGCCCTTGGACAAATTTGTTCTGAAGCGATATAAAAGCACATTGTCCATCGTCCATCATCGAGCTCTTCCACCTACGTCCTCTGTCACTTCCTGCCTCCTACCCGGGCTCTCTTCCGTCCCGAACAACCCCCCCTTCCGTCCCGAACAACCCCCCCTTCCGTCCCGCCTAGCAGACCAGACGGCTACTAATACGAGCATTGCCGATCCTCCCCTCCCCCAGATCCGATCAGAGCGACACGCCGTCGAGGCCAAGCGCGGCGCCGACGTTTACGCAGACGCCTTGGACCAGTTCTCCCAAACAGATCTCGACACAGAGGTTGAGGACCTCGTGAGACCTATCCGTGGTGTCAGCTCATTTGCACCGCGGATTGTCCACGTATGATGTGTGTCGGGGGCGGAGACTCGGCTTGGGACTCTGAATTGGACTCGAGACTCGGGACTTGGGACTCCGGGACTCAGGACTCGGGGTTTGGGGATTTGGATTGTTCTGCACTTGAGACTCTGAACTACGGGCTCGGACTGCGCAATCGCACTCACCCAGGGGCACACTGGCATTGTCCTGCCTGCTCGACCTGGTCAGCGCGGCAACACATTGTCGTCTTGAACTGCTGGCCAGCTGGGCATGTGGGGGACGGTGCGGCGTTCTGGCTCGGGCTCGCCGAGAGCGGGAGGTGCTGGTGCGGATGTCCGGCGAGGACGGGGCCAGGCTGAAAGTTGTTGGGGTCGTCGTCGCCGTCTCCTGTCGCGCTGGAACTAGGCGTCGCGCTCGCCGAAGACGGCGAAGATGACGCGGCGGTCGGCGAGACAGTGCCAGACGACGCAGTGGAGGCAGAGGGTGAGGTGGAGCTAGGCACTGCAGCGATGCCGATTTGGTTCTGACTGGACGCCGGGGCAGCCTGGCTGGATACTGGAGCCGAGGTAGGAGAAGCGGAAGACGCCGCGGGGGAGGCCGTTGTTGGCGACGCCGCAGGGAGAGGTACTGAAGCGACGTTGATCGCTTCGTCGGAGATTGTCGTCGGCGCGCAGGCGTTGATGGTCACGGTATCCTGTGACTGACCAGTGTACGCAGTGATCGTCGACGTGTCCGTTTTAGTCTGCGTTTGCGTTACCGTATCGTGCTGCGTCTGTGTTTGCGTCTGGGTCTGGGTGACAGTGACGGTCTGTACTTGGACCTAGCAGCGCAGCAGCTCGTCAGCTCAACAGCTCTCACTCGTATGTTCGACGCTGAAGCGTTTCACCCTCGCTCTACAACTTGGCCCACGTATGACGATGTTTGTCAAGGGGAGAGGGGGATGAAGGCTGATAGAAGGGAAGAAACGACTCACGAATGCTGTAGCCGGGATGGTGACCGTTTGAATGGCGGTGACGCTTGCCGCACCGAGGCCGCCACCGTAGGTGTTGGCAGGCACGCTGGCAGAGTCGACGCCGATGCTACCGTCGCCGCCTCCGTTGTTGCCACCATTGTTGCCACCGGCATTTCCGTTGCCCCCGTTGTTGCCGCCGCTGTGTCCGTTGCTGCCCTTGTCATTGCCACTACCGCCACCGTTTCCGTTACCGTTCCCACTGTTGTTGCCATTTCCACCATTGTTACCGTTACCCCCGATGTTGCCGTTTCCACCACTGTTGCCATTACCCTCGCTGTTGCCGTTTCCACCACTGTTGCCATTCCCAGCGTTGTTGCCGCTGTTGCCGTTACCACCGTTCTTGCCGGCCGTGGGAGATGCCGAAACGGAAGCGGCGCTGAAAACCGGAGAAGCGGAGCTGGACGCCGAAGACGCCGAGCTGGGAACCGCGGCAGCAGAACTGGATACCGGGGCAGCCGAGCTAGATACTGAAGAAGCCGAGCTCGAGATTTCAGCGACTGCGAAACCAGCAGAAGCAGGTGCAGCCGTCGCGCTCTGCGACACAGTGGAGGTTGGCGCGCTGGTGTGCGTCTGACTGGTCGTCTGACTGGTCGTCTGGGGCACGGACGTGGCGGCTTGCGTGGCGCCTTGCGAAGTCGGTTGCGAAGTGGGTGCAGGGGTCGAGACTGCCGAGGCCGAGGTGATAGGCGGTCGAGGCGGGTGCTGAGCCCGAACCACGCCACACGACTGATCTGTGTCAGCGACTTGTATCAAATGCATCGCATTTACCCGTTTACGGGACATGGTGGAACATGCGGACCATGGAGACTAGGGGCGACCAGGGGGGAATAGGGAGTCTTGTAGAGGCAGTATCGGATGAGAGGGAGGACAACGGCCACTCACGCCGTCGGATTTCTTTTGCTGGCCGAACGGGCACTGGAAGGCATCGCCACCACCATCACCGTTACCAGTGCCACTACCGCCCGTGTAGCCACCATTCCCGTCGCAGGTCGGCAACGCGCCAGCAGGGTACTCGAACTGCTTGCCTCCTAGTTGGATCTGCCTGGCGTCAGTCTCAGAGCTTCTACCCAGTCCGCGAAGAAGCTGTTCCAGAACTCCAGGTGTGGGTAGAGATGGAACGTATTGGAGCTGGAATGTGGGAGAGATGGATTGTGAGCTTCACTGCACTCCGGCAGAGCTGAGTGCAGTGAAGCTCACACGCCTCTCGCCCTACTTACCTGCGCTTGCACCCACACATCCAGGCCTAGAACATTGACGACCAGATCCACATCCACTTCCAACAAGATGCCCTGGCCATTCAAGCCCCAACACGTACATCCCAGGTCGTACTGCCGATTCTTGAATGGGCCATTCACGAGCCCACACAACAACTCGGTCGCGTCGAGCAGGTCCAGCGCGGTCCCCAGTGCGCCGTCGATGATATCCGCCGTCGTATCGAGGAGCGGGTCGATCAGCTGGGTGCCGAGTGAACCCGCGCCGAGCGTGTTCAAGAGCGGGTCGGTAAGCGACGTTTCGATGCCGTTTACGAGGTTGCCCACGAGGCCTGAACGCTTGACGCCGAGACTGCCGAGCCCGAGGTTGTCGAGGTCGTCGAGGTTGTCGAGGTTGTCAAGGTTGTCGATGCTGTCAAGAGAGCCTAGGGAACCCAGACTATCGAGGCTGGAAATGGTCGAGTCCAAGCGGCCATCAACTTGCGCGTCGGTGCCGAGTCCACCGACAGGGCCCAGCAGGCCGTCAGTGAGACCACCTAGATCGAGCAGCCTCGAGCGGACGCCCAAATCGCCGAGGTCGCCCAGCAACCCGGGGGAGCCGAGAAGGTTGTCGTCGCCCGAGAGCAGCTGGTCGACAGGTTCCAGTAGGCCGTCGGTGAGCCCATCGTCGGTGAGCCCAAGCAGCCCCGACCGGAGTCCCAGCCCGTGTGGCTGTTTGTCATGGACGTCGGTATGGACGGGCTCATGGGGCCCAGATCCTTTCGAACCATGTAACTGTCCACCGCGGCGAAGTACACCCGACCTAACAGAGGCGACGGTGTGTCTGGGCCAAGCAGGTGCCCGCTCATCATGGTATGCACGGAGGCCCAGTAGGCTACCAGAGTGATCGTTTGCTCCTAGTTCCAGGAGGTTGTCTAGACTGAAATCATCGTCGAGTCCGAGACCGTCGAGTCCAAGCCCGTCGAGTCCCTGACCGTCGCCGGTGCCGTCGTCTGGGCCTAGGTCGTTGCCCAGGCTGAGGGTATTGTCCAGTCCTAGGTCGTCCAGGAGCGGAAGCGGTGCCGTCAGGACGGGAAGCAGCAAGGGTAGGAGCGCGAAGAGCTTGATGTGCCACATGTCGGAGCGGCTCGAGCTGCGCGCAAACGTTGTGTAAACACAGGTGCTGTCAACAAAGAGTAAGTCGGAGGTGCTTTCCAAGACTAAGTCGGAGGTGCTTCGCCAAAAGTAGATAAAGATGCTCTAAGCAAGAAGATAGTAAACTGTGGCGCAGTTGACAAGTCGATCTGAAGCGGTTGGTCGATCAAGAAGGCAAGCCGATAGGAAGCCAAGCTTAGCGCGACGAGGGAAGTCGAATTCGAATCCAAGGTCAAGGCAGGTCGACAAGCAGAGGTGAGTCTCGACAAGCGACGACGAAGAAATAGGCCGTGCAAAGAGCACAGACGAATGCCCCAGGGCAAGAAGTCAAGCAAGCAAAAGCAAGCAAAAGCAAAGCAAACGGAAGATCGTCCGTCGAGGTCGAGAAGCGAATACGAAATGAAGAAACGAACGAGAATGGACATGCAATACGCCAGCGTCGCGAGTATATGTATCCCCCGGCGACCTACCCCCTCCCCCTCAGCACATCACCGTCGACCCGCTCCGCCGCGCACGCTGTCCCGGCTGCGCGCCGAGAACGCAAACAAGCCGACAATGAAACGTTCTGATCTCGCCTGGCTTTCGACGCTTGCAGGTGGCCATGTCTGGCTTGGCCTTGGCGGCTTGTTGATTCTCTTGCCTTGCATTTCGCCATCAGTGGCTGGTCGCACCATCATTGAAGAAACCCATCAGCTCCCTCGGTTGTTAGCCACTCTGTCCAGCTCCGTCCCTCAGTGGTCGACTCGGACACTTGTCAGTAGGTGGACCACGGGGTATCCGGTATCATTCACACACAACTATATTTGGCGAAATATTGTCCTTTTGCTTTGGACGTACGCCTCTAGAACAAGATAAACCCGACTCATGCTCAAAGATCATGCCCTCTCTCGTCTTCCGCACACCCGCTTGCTCACGGCCCTTGACGTCCCTGTCGACCCTGCCTGCACCTTAGGTTATGGTGATGACGTTGCCATCCGCGTCTTTCAGCACCACGAGGTCGCAAGGAATAGCTTCACCGTTGTCCATATATGTCATATTGGTCGGGTCGAGCGGATCGATCCTGCAGCCTTGCGTCAGTAGTGCTCTGAATCATTGAGACTCGCTTCGGTCGAGCAAGACATCGAAACTTGAGTCGTTGGAGACACAAACACCCACTTGATGTTCATCTTCTCCAGCCATGAGCGGCCAAGCACAACGTCAAAGTGGTTCTCCTCGTTGATCATTGCTGGATGGGACGCGGTGTGACTGCCAACAGTGATCGAAACCTTGCCAATAGTTTTCAGTCCGGTGTACCCAGCCGCGCCCATCGAGTACTGCAAACATCAGTCTCTCTTTCGACTTTAGGCTTGAGCGACCAACGTTTGGAGAAACGAAGCCATGCTTTGTCGCAAAGGATCGCGAAAGGTAAACTTGGCGGTAGCCTGACTTGAGCAGCATGCGAACTGCGACTATCAGCGACGGCTGTTCCGGTGGCAACTCACCATTTGGTACATTGCCCACTTTGCCGACCACAGTCCGCACGCCTTGGTTGTTTTGGAACTGCTCATCAGCCTGTGTTCATTCTGACTCGTCCTCGATCGATATGCCAGAACGCTGGCCAACTGGCGATGACACTCACCTCAAGCCATTCGCGTTTATGGACCTCTCCGAGGGGCTCAGCATCGTCGTTGCCCCATTTACTCCGTCGGCTCCGGGTAGTACTAGCGATCGACTTTGGCTTCCCCTTCGCACTTCCGTTTCCGCTAGTGACTCCAGCGATACTGCTGCTCTTGGCAGACTTGGCGGACGAGCCGTTGACCCGCGGGGCAGGTTTACCGAGCTCGGTGCTGGCTTTGCCTGCTGGTGCGTCGCTCGACGGGGCCGAGGCGGACTTGAGCGAAGGACTGGTGGAGCTGGCATTGGTGCGCTTAGCCGCCTTGGACTTGATGGCTGAGCTCGCGGTTGTGTAGGCTGGAGGATTGTGGGCGATTGCAAAATGCGCGTGAGCGTGAGGGGGTGTGAGGTGGAGCGTGGCCGATGAGGTCGAAGATGGGGGCAGACGAGCGTGCAGGATCTCAAAATCTTCATCTGCATACAGGCTCAGCACGACACCGCACGCCCGGATACGGGCAATTGCGACTATCGACTCACCGTCTTCCAGGGAATACCGGCCGCCCTCAAACTCATACACGATCCCAGCCCCGTCCTTGCCCTCTCTCAGCGCTTTCACCGCATTGCCGTCGAGTCCACCTTTCTTGGCTATCCGATCGACCCAGGATGCGTACGACTCGCCGTCTACTCGAGGTGATCGTCAGCACGGTTCCATCGTTGTCGACCCGATGCGACAGGATGCGACAAGGGCAACGCAGGAGGACAGGACGCGACACAGCACAACAGGCAACACAAGATGCGCCTTGATGTGTCGAAGCACAAGGTGGTGGAGAGATCGCAGGCGATAGATAAGGATGCAAGGTCAGACGCAGAGATAAGGACGTGAGACGCGTCGAGAGGGGGATCGGTGGAGATGGGCACTACAGGCACAGCCCGGGTACGAGGAGAGAGGGGAGCAGGACAACGACGGAGAGGTACGATGCACACTGACCTATGTGCGGGAGGGCAAACGACTTTTGAGACGTGTGGACGTTGTAGAGAAACATGGTGTCGATGAGCGACTGCAGGTGGGCAGTGACAAAGGAGTGTAAAGTCCAAGAGTCGAGTGATCAACAGATCGACAGACGCTTGGCGGCGGGAGGTTTCCAATGTAGAAAGAGAGAGAGAGAGAGAAAGAGGGGGGAGAGAGGGGGGGAGACAAGGGGGGAAGGAAGGAGGAGCAAAGAGGGAGAAAGAGGGAGCAATGGGAGGAATGACCGAATGAGCGACTAACGTCATGGCCCCTGTTTTCCTTTCCTTTCCTTGTCAATCGAGGGACCATGACGGGTAAGTTGATTAAAAAACTCCCGGAAATAGAGATATTCCGAGACTGGTAAGCAGTGATAGGCGCGCAGAGGTGAAATAGGCGAGCGAAGGACTGCGGCAATAGGCATGACTAGACCAGAATAGGCGTGGGACCGCCGTGGTGATCGTCAAGCGTGCATCGCGTGTCGTAGTACGTATATCTCGTCATGATCGTCCGACTACCAGATACCCAATGACACAGCCGTATATACTCCATCGTCCGCGCAGCTACTTGCGCTGAGTGATGGTGATCTCGTTGGTGGCAATATTGAATGTGGACACGACATTGACAAGGAACTTGTCTCCCCTACCGACTGGCTCAGCACTTGCACTGCACATACGGCCATACCGGGCCGCAGTGCTCCTTGTAGAGGGGACGCTTCTGGCTCTTCAAGTTTCTTCCCAAGAGGGTGGTAGGGGTGAAAAGAAGCCGGACGCACAAGATGTAGATTTCCCGGAAGCCGTCGCCTGCATCTACGATACTGGATCCACAGCCCAGGTCGTCGCCGAGCGCGAAGATGAGGTCCTGGGGCTGGAAAGTAAACTCGACGCCGCCGATAGTGACGTTCAGATAAGGCGGCGTCGCGTCGCAGTCTACGACGTACAACTGGTATTCGGAACTGTACAGGGCGGGTGGGTCAAACGCCCGGTTGATAGCTTTCGCTACCTCTGTGGCGAGGTACAGCAGCGTCGTTCCTGAATCAAGGATGATGTACGGTGTAGTGGTATTGATCAATTCGCTGCCGGGGAACGTGAAGCGGTCGGCCCGGGTGGTGAAATATGCAGGCTGAGAGACGTTGACTCCGTTCAGGTGGGCGGTGAAGTTGATATTGGGCACGGTGACAGTCGTGTTGGTCACGGGGATGTCTGGGATGCCACCAAAGGTGACGGACCCGAGGGCGAAGACGGTCTTATTGTAGTCGTTTTGCTGTTGGAGGGTGGGCCGCTCCAGGACGAGGGAGAAGTCTTGGTGTTACGGTGTCAGTGGCTGCCCGGCTCGACACCCCGTCTGACGGTGACAGGTGTGTGGAAGAATCCCGGTTTTTCGCTGTCAAACTCTCCCTGTCCAGCTAAATATCTGGGGAGAAGAGGAAGATTCTGACAGACTGTGCCATCTGGAGTAAATTAAACAAAAACTCACACGGGGCCGTAAGACTCTCGTACACCGCCTGGTAGAACCACGGCCTGTACTCCGCTTGATCCTTGTACGTCTCATCCGTGACATTCGGCCCGTGGAACACACTCGTGATCAACGGGTTCGCAAGCCCCAGTAGCCCGCTCGTGACGCCGTCGCCGAGCCAGTACGCCCCGTCGACGACCGAGAACTCGGTATGGTTGACTGCGAGCCCGCCGATGGTGACGACGTCGGTCCCGGCGTAGCCAGTCGCGTTCTCGCCGTCCCCATACTCGATCGAAAAGTGGTTAGTGTAGTTGAGGAGGTGGAACGTAGGCGACAAATGGGGGTTGAAGGGGCGGGGGCCAAAGTCGCATTCGGATTGAGGGACGACCGTGTCGTTGACGTTGTGGCATGTCATGTTGGATGTGTACAGCCACAGGTCGGAGCTGAGCGGAATGAGCACAAGCAGCACCATGAGTAAGACAGGGGAGGGGGCATCGACGACCTCTCGTGGAGGAGACCGCGCTCACCTCCCAGTGTCGAGAATGACCGAAAAGTTCTGCCCGCCGACGGTGATGTTGATCGAGTACCTGGGGCGGGTCAGCGTGAGTCCTAGTTGTAACAGGACGAGAAGGACGAGACCCACTCGACACCACCCGCCGGGCCATCCAACACCACCGTCGTGCCATTTCCCGTAATCGTGCCATTCCTCGTCGCCGTACCATTCCCCGTAATCGTGCCATTCCTCGTAGTCGTCCCATTCGCACTCGTAGTCACCGCCAGCGCCGCCAAATAACTCGCAAACCTCTGCTGCCTGTCCTCGGACCTTGGGACTTTGCCAGCCAGAGGAACCGTGTACCGCGAGTACGGGATCGCGCTCCCACCTAGCCCCGACAGTGACAGTGACGTTGACGTTGACGTTGACACAGACGCGGCGTCGCGTCGTCCTCCTGTTTGAGGGCGGGGATAACGTTGAGCTTGGGAGCGTGCGTGGGGCTGGCCCACCCCAACTGACCCTTGACCTTGTGCTGGAGCTAGTAATGGTGCTGGTGCTGGAGCTAGGAATGGTGCTGGTGCTGGAGCTAGGAATGGTGCTGGTGCTGGAGCTAGGAACGGCGCTGGTGCTGCAGTTGGGAATGGTGCTGGGAAGGGCTCTGGCGCTGGAAAGGGGGATGGGAGGGCAGACACGACAAGCGGCGCCAGGAGCGCCAAGATCAGTGAAGGCAGCATCTCGATTTTCCGATCGATCCTCTATCCTTGCCTGGCCTGAACAGACGTGAATCGACTGCTCCAACGAGACGATGAGAACGACCCAACAGCAACACACACCGTGATGACCGACATACATGGCATTTATAGCACTGCAGCTCCCACGACCCCATCCTCGTCGCCGTCGTTGTCCTCGTCGTCCGAGCTGTTCTTACGAATCGTCCGCGTGTGACAACTCGACATTCCCGACAAATAGATTGATCGGCAAACGGACACCCACCACGCCGTCAACACGTGGACACGTGGCATGACGCCACGACCTCTCTCTTAAGCGGGTGCCTAAGAAGGTGACAAGATATTCGACCACACAGCATCACGGTGTTTAGCAGCGGTGAATTCCCGATCAATGACGAGATACAGCATCACAGAAACGGTGCATAGTCTAGATTGAGATACTGGCACTGACATCCAGTCCACAGCGAGACCGCGATGAAGCTTGTACGCATTCGTCGCTGTGTCACTCTGTCGCCTTGGACATCTCTGCCTCACTTTCCCCCTTCCCCCTTCTCTCTTCTCCCACCTCCTCACTTCTCACTTCGCGTCAGGATCCGCATCCCCGGCTTTGCCAATCCCATCGTACGCCTCCAGCTCAGCCTGCGGCAGCAGATTCACATTCAGCAGACTGACTTCCGAGTCGAACGCTTGGGCAATCTCCTCGAGCGTGTAGCCCTTGGTTTCGACCATGTCTGCAGAGTCAGCGAGATCCTGCATCGAATCTAGCCACTCACATCGCCAGGTGAGGATCCACTGAATGATCACGAGCGGCATGTATACGATGTAGTACTTGTAGCCTGCGACCATCAGCTCCACTCAGCTGTCGTCGCCTATGCAACTCACCAATAGCATTCAGAGCAATCGAATCAACCCAGGTCACGTACGCCCCCTCCAACTGACTAATCGTGTTCCAGACGAGCAGGCCCTTGGAGCGCATCGAGAACGTTTGCACTTCGGCCGAGTACGAGTACAGAATCGGGTTGGAAAAGTTGAATGCACCCAGGTAGACCCATACGAGAACAACGCTACAGTGTCAACCTTGACCACACCAAAGACCCTCACGTAGCAATGCCAGCCTGAGTGTTGCCCTCGCTGTCATTGGCAAAAACGCCGCTGCGCGCGTCAGAGCTCATTACCAAATGGTATAGACAGCTCAGCTTACCCAGACACACAGAGACCGACGAGACCAAGCAGGACGATCGGCCAGATCCATAGAAGAATGGTGCGACGACCAACGCGCTTGCCTACGAACACCGCGGCTATCTGGCAAAACCAAGTGAAGACGCTCAGTCCGGCCGAGATACCGGTCTGAGTAGTGGCATCCGTGATACCGACCAGGTCAAAGACGACGGTATCTTAATGTCAGCTATGCTAGAGAGGTCAGAACTCACAGTAGTAATAGATGATGGAAGCTTGACGAGTCAGCTTGGGTCCGCACAGGGTCAACAAAGAACATACAGCCAGACATCTACATCCATCAGCATCGGTATTCATCGCCAAAGCCAAAACTCACGTTCGTCATAAAGGTCATCAAGATGGTCAATCCGAAGCGCTTGCGATTCGCCCGATCGAGAAGGATCCGGCTCCACTTCTCGGCCTTTGCTTCTTGCTCCTTGGCAATAGCGTCCTTCATCTCTGCAAACTCGAACAAGACTAGCTCGTCATTTGGATCGCCATTACCGTGGTACTCTGCCAAGAAGTTGAGCGCCTCCTGGTCCCTGCCTTTAGCGATCAAGAAGCGAGGCGTTTCGGGGACGAATTGAACAGCAACGAGCACGTAGAGCGCCAGTGGGACTTGCAGGATATAAGGTATTCGCTGGAGACGTTCAGTCTGCCAATCAAAATTGCCATGGATAGAGACCTACCCAACCCCACGAGCTGGACATGTAGCTGGTTCCAAAGATGACCCAGCTGGCAATGACGGATCCAAGGATATAATACGAGTCCCAGGAATGAGCCACGACGGAGCGCGATCGCGGGTGTGTGATCTCTTGCACGACAATAAGCGAAGTCATGAGGAACGACGAGAGGCCGAATCCGATTATCGCGCGGCCAGTGACGAACACTGCAATCAGCGGTGATGGCCAAAGCGACTCACGAGCATAGCCGTTGGCGCCCGAGACACCGGCGATGCAACCGATCACCGAACCGGCAAGTAGAGTATACCCATAGACTAGAATCAGCGACGCCGGGGGGATGAGGCTCACATCGAATGCCCCATTTGCGGCCAAAATGCTCGTCGATGTAGGTGATGATCGGGCCGACCACAAGACCAGAGAAACTGCCAGTAGCATTGAGCAGACCAATCTTGACGCCGTTGGGATTACCGAGGTCCTCGTGCCAGCTGTCAAATGCTTGAAGGCCAGAGATGAGGGACCCATCGTCTGCATGTCAGAGGGGTCTTAGACAACGGCTTACATCCGTTCAGGATCATGCCGACAAAGATGATGCTCAAGAAGCTGCCGTCAGCTGCGGCTGTGAAGAAGGGCTTACAAGTTGAGCTTAATGCGGCCTCTGTCATTGTGCCACTTGACGCGGTCGCGGACGTTCGGGCTGAGCCGTCAGCGTGAGTGTCGATGATGTGGAGGTGATGAGGGCACAATCCACCAAAGCCACAGATGGCACGCGCAACTCGACAAAGGTTTGTGAGGAATCGGTCACAAGACGAAGGGAAGCATTTCGCAAATGGATGGACAAAGACAGCACCATCGGGGCTACAATTACGAACAGGTACGGGCAGGGGGTAAAGAATGTACAGCAAACGATGAGTTGGGCGTAGAGAAGGCGATGGGCAGGAAGTTGAGAAGGCGACGGGCAGTGTGGCAGACATGGAGCCGGGGCTCAGGGAGAGGTATATAAACAGAGGCAGGTAACAGAAGGAGCCGACACGGTCTATGCACTCACATCGACTGCCAGTGATCCATGGCAAGCTAACACGAGTCGTGAGCTATCGTTGGCTGGGAAAAGCAAGCTAGCGCCGCGTGAATTATCACGATCCGCTCGGACGGTATGATCTCAGCACGAGCCGCATGGAGCGTGGCGACGGCGCTGGCTAGTCGCTCTCGCGATGGCGACTGGCACTGGCCAGTCGGCCACCGTGACAGGACTAGACCACGTCGCTGACGCTCCACAGTGCGGCTCGGCACCCGCGCTGCATTTCTCAACCGTCTGGCGGCGTCTGCGGAACGACGGCCGCAAGCGACAGAGCGACCGCAAAGCACGCTCGAACCAGAACCTGCACCAGCACCTGCCCGGATCAAGAATCGCGTTCAAGAACCAGCGTCAAGCACCTGAACAATGAGAGACGACGCTGAGACGATGCTCAGCGTCGTCTCCCACGTCCGTTCTGGTCGCGGCGGCCGGTTTCGCTCTGTTGTCGCTGCGCCGCGTTGCAAGACAGACCGCCAGACTGTGACAAGCTCGCAAGCTCAAAACGTCAAGACGTCCCTCTTAGTCGCCGATAACCATGTCCGGCGACCCGTGTCCGAATCAAGCGGAAGAGGTCGAGCCAGCGAGCGAGCCATAGCGTGCGTGTGTGTCTACGACCCCACCCCGAGCAAGGTGGAGACGCGGTTTGCCGGCCCCATCTTTTTCTTACTGACTCTGAACAGGTGCTTGTTTGACCTTGGCGCGGAAGAGTTTGGCTTCGCAAGTTGTAAGAGATTGGGTCGAGTAGTAGAAGTCTCGGCTTGGGACACCAGTAAAAGTGGTAAAGTGATATAAGAGTAGTAAAGTGAACGACACAAGATGGAAGAGCAGATGGAAGAGCAGATGAGAGAGAGAAGAGGGGAGAGGGAAGAGGGATTATATAGGCGCTGGGAGACGGGGCGGCGGAGACGGAGACGGAGACGGGGACGGAGAGAAGCGCAGAAGCGCACATGACCGTCATGTGGCGGTAGCGCGGTGACATTCTAAATCGATACAGCTCCGGACCCGCGTCGACACGATGGCGCCATGACGATTGTGAGACAGCATTTGGGGGACTGGGACGAACACGATTCGAAAGAGAAGCACGCCTGGGCAGCACACAAAGAGCTGCATGCAGCCTCAAGAAGCATATGCACGTTTGATACATGAGAGGAAATGTCCGTTTGTCTTACAACCCAAGTGTGTCCGCGCAAGGCGGTACTGTCCATTGTCCAAGCACATCGTAACCCTACCAAGGGGTCATGTGCTCCTGCATGCAGGTTATACCCAAAGGCCGAGACCAAGCACTAGCAGCGCTGTCAGGCGAGACACGGACGCCCCCAAGGTCCTGCTTCCTGCGCCGGTTTGCGAAGCGGAAGCGGCGCCGGTCGATGCGGACCCCAATGCGGATCTGGAAGACGAGGCCAGGGCTGTGGCGAACTTCGACGCACTCGGGGTAGAAGTTGGGGACCCGCTCGATCTGGATGTCGTCGTATTTGATGCAGAGATGGTGCTGCTCACGACAGCTGATGGGGAGCCAGAGGACGAAGCAGAGGTAGACGGGGCCGTGTTCACCGAGGTCGTGCTGGCTGCTGAAGGTATCGTGCTGGCTGCTGACGATGTCGTGCTGGCGGCGGAAGACGTCGTGCTGGCCGCTGAAGACGCCGTGCTGCCTTTGGAAGAGCTGGACACGCTGGATGACGAGGCGGCCGTCGCGGCCGCAGCTAGGTTGATCGATCCGCCCCCGATGGAAGAGTAGGTCGAGCATCCCCACGTCGCTGCTGCAGGGTGGGGCGCCGGGGTCGACGCTGCGCCCTGCGTGAACGTCGTGCCCCCGTAGACGCCGGGTTCCTCATCGGTCGGGTCGCCCAAGCAGTCTGTGAAACTGCCAGCGGACTGATAGGTCAGCACTGCACCGAGTCACGACGAAGTGCCCTCCAGCGACCAGCGCGGCAGAAATGGGCAGGAAAGAATGCCAAAGAGATGGGAGCGAAGGTCAACAATACTAACCGAGTCACCTGGAATAGTAAAGTCGCAGCTGAGAGTATCGTAGATATGCTGACAGTACCCCGCAGCGTCTGAGACCCGTCAGTCAGCCACGCGAAGGCGAGGTCACAGAAATTTGCAGGCCTAGGAAACCTCGAGTCACAGCAGAAGACAGACGGTGTACTCACTCGGTCCGTCCCTGCACGCTCTGATGCAAAAGTCATACGAGCTGATGAAACTCGTCCACTCGTGGGTCTGCTCGTATGCCCCGCTGAATGCGTTGGTGAAGACCAAACCGCCTGAATCGGATCAGCCTCTCGACGTGTACCCCCATCGTGCTGCAGCCTCTCGAGGTGGCCGGCGCTGCGTACATACCTTGTGGATTACCAAGGCCAGTCCACGAGTGCGGCTACATGCCAATGTCAGCTACGCTCTGCGATAGAGGAGTGTCTGAAGAGAAAGGCAAAGTAGGCAAAGGGAAAGAGAAAGAGAGAGGGAAAGAGAGACGAAGAAACAGGTGGAAGGGATAGAGAAGAAGACAGCAAGAATGCTGAGCGTGAATGCCAAACTACTCACGTCAAGCTCGCCGCCGTCGTCCCCGGCCGGAATGAGCAGGCTCGTCATATCGCCCACTCCGTTGACCTGCACATAGCTGACCTTGTCGCTTTCGACCTTGACAAAGTGCGCGCCGGTGATAGTGCCGGCTGGGATGATGCGCGTGCCATAGCCGTCGTTGAGGCAGTAGCTGGGTCGTCAGCGGCTGATCTGGATTCGTCCGTAGAATTCTGATATTCTGTGCTGGCCCCGGAAGCAGCAGTATGGAACTTGTAGCTCTAGACCTAGCAGTATGGAATGTTTGACCCTGCAGCGTGCAGTATGGAATGTGTAGGGACGAGCGCTCGACGTCTGCGATTGGCTCGTTGGGAGAGATTTGTCACGAAGATGAAAGATCGGAAATCGCACTCACGACACGACGACCTGCTCTACATTTCCGATCTTGCTCGTCCCGTCTCCCTCGTCCGAGGTGGTCGCTGGCGGGCCCCAGAGACAAAAGTCGTCGACCGAGTTGACAAAGACATTCTGGCACTCTGAGGACTGGGACGACGACGTCCCGCAGGCGTTGGTGCCCGACTGTCCCTCCTGCGACTCGTCGGGCAGCGAGCCGACAGTGTACGTCGCGGTATATTGGCCCGATACGACCGCCAGCACCGGCAGCGCTCCGAAGAGCGCACTGCGAGGGCCGAGCGGGGACCTCATCTTGTCTCTGGCGGATGCGGTGTGTTGCCTGCTCCTGCTGTTCCTGCTATCTGAACAAAGGTGGGAGGACAAGCGTAACGTTCGTGCTGAGAATACAAAGGGGATCCCGAGGAAGAGAACGTCGCAGCAGTAGACGGTCAGAGGATAGATCGCTCAGAGAGCCCGTGTCCGAGATAGCGTTATATACCAACCGCGGATTGGGTGTGTTTATGCCTCTGGCAAAGCATCCGGGCAGCCAGATATTGTCCGATGGGTCATATCGCTCATCCGCAGAGTGTGCCAAGCATACATCTGCCCAACACCTACTAACGTGAACATTCAAGCAATCGTGTGCAAAGTGTTGTGTCCATCGGGAATGGAAAACTATTCACTGTCCCAACCCACGCCCCCTGTCAGGCACAAATGGTTTCAACAAAACAGGGTGATGGTTCCCGAGGGCGGCGACCGCCGAGTGGTGCCGCTTCTGCGGATGCAAACACCTGGATGTATTCTCTCGAGTAGGGCAAGAGATGCAGGTGCGATACCGCCTCATCGCGTGGTCTCACTCCCAAAGTAAGGCTGTGGGCATCCACCCACCCGAGTAACATGGGTGGCTCCAATACATAGCACGGCCGCACCACCGGTTTCAGAGCACCGTACAGCTTGCATGGGTGCGAGCTCTTGAATTGGCGTAGATAATGGGTTGCCACTGCTGCTGACGTTTCTCCACGAGGAAGTGACGTGGTGCCGAGCCGACCACAAAAACGTATCAGGCACACGCAATCCTGGCGCGGATAGCAACTCGCCGTTTCCGTTCCCTCCACTCGTCTTCATCACCCCAAACTCCAACCTCCACCCGCCTCCACCCCCTCGAGGCGCTGACTCCGCGTCTTCCGCGATGTATATAAAGTAAGCCCTCCTGGGCATGTGGAATGGATTTATACCACCTCGACCACGTCACTCGACTTGCAGCACACATTCGCAAGCCACAAGCAAGTCTGCGCTTTACTTGCTGATAAAAAAATATCACTATGCCCAGCGTACTCATCACTGGTATCACCGGCTTCGTTGGTCTCCCTCCTCCTTCTCGTCCTCTGCGATGACACTAAACAGCTGGCGCCTCACGTCGCTCTGAGCTTCCTGACGCGCGGCTGGACGGTCCGCGGCACGCTCCGCTCACCGTCCAAGAAGGCCGCTGTGGAAGATACCGTCCTGGGCCCGTACATCGCTTCGGGCCAACTAGAGCTGGTCGTCACTGGGCCGCTCGAGTCAGGCGACTACGCCGAAGCGATAGCAGGTGTAGACGCCGTCGTCCACACTGCTAGCCCTGTCGAATTCGGCGACGAAGACTTTGAGACGACCCATCTCGCCCCAGCGCTGAACGGGACCAAGGGCGTCCTGGAAGCGGCTGCAAAGGAAGAAAGCATCAAGGCTGTCGTCTACACCAGTACCTATGGTAAGTCCGACACGAGGCATCACAACTCACACACAGGCGCTGTGGGATACCACCGAACTGCCCCGTGGGACCAGGCCGGAAAGGTCATCACGGAAGAAGACTGGAATCCGTACACTCGTGAGGAACTCGACGAGATCGCCAAGACCGGCCACGATCCGTGAGTAGAATCCCATCTTGCCTTGCATTTGAGCCTCCATCCATCGGTAACTGCCTTCTCCAACTGGTCTCTTATTACTTTTTCGAGTAGATCTTGTCGAGGAGCTCTGGTCGAGGAGCGGACAGCTCGGTTCCTGTGACGGGACGGCGGCTAAGCCACCGTAGCGAGAAAAACTTCTACACCCCCGGCGTGCTCTTCTACATGGGCGCCAAAAAGTACGCCGAGCTGGCTGCGTGGCAAGTCAAGGAGACCAGTGGCGCAAAGTGGTCGCTGGCCGTGATGAACCCGACGATGATCTTTGGCCCGCCGATCCAGCCTCAGACCTCGTTGTCCCAGGGCGGAATGTCGACCGAGGTGCTTTATGCTCTGTTGAGCGGAGTGGACAAGCCCATATCACCGGCTTATTTCCCTTACTATGTTGATGTGAGCGTGTTCCTTCCTCCTTCCTCCCTTCTCCCTCCTCACTTCCTTCCTTCCTCTCTTGCCTTCACTCGCACTCCTGTCGCCGGCTCGGTTCTCGCTGCTGTTGGAACATAGCAGATCTGACGGGACCAGGTCCGAGATTGTGCCGAGGCACACTACCAGGCCGTCGTCAGGCAGGCCACTGGACGTTTCAACCTCGCCGCAAGCGGTAAGTCTCTTCTGCCACCATTCATTCCCATGTTTCCAACACCCCGCGTAGTATCCACTGCTCCCTCTCCAGACCGTGTCTTGCGTGTGGAGCAACGCTAATCGATGGCTAAGCATACGACTTCCAGCAGATTGCCGACAAACTGCGCGAGATCTATCCCAACGAAGCGCACCGGATCTGTAAAGGTACGCCGGGCAAGTACGCTTTCCAAGACCCAGGCGTGTACACGCTCGACACGACGCGCTCAAAGGAGATCCTGGGCCTCAAGTGTCAGTGCTTGTTTCTCTTTGCCTTCGCGATCTTCTCATGAGGATTGTGGCCAGATGCTGATTGACACGCAGACCGATCTTTGGACGAGACTATCAAGGACACGTATGAGCGCTTCTTTGAGCTCGAGGCAGCTGGTCTCAAGTGATGGTACAGTATGGAGACTGCAGAGTCACACGTGTCGTTTGCGGCAGGTGGAGTGGAGAGTTATATTCAAGCTGGTTGAACGGATTCAGCCTTATAGCCTAGTGGATATTTAGTCGTCCGTTCAGTCGAAGAGTACCGTGCGAGTACACTTGTGGAGCCGGCAGTCGCTTGTGGAGCCAGCAGAGCTCGACCCAAAGTGTTGTGATAAGGCCAGACACATCGCATGTCAACCTTGCATACATCACGATGCGAGATCCTGCTGTGGCGACACCTGATCCGGTATGAACTGGATAAACTGGACTCTTGAGAACTACGCAGAGGAGCGTGAGCGAAGCCTGCTACGGCAGTGCACGCCGCACTCGACTCACCATGTTCCACCACTCCCACATGTGGGCGCCCATGGCCTCGGGGCTGTCGGTACATGCCAGCAACGAGAGGATGACACGGAGCACCTTGCCTCGCTGCGAAGCTCGTCATCAGTATACGCTCTCTGTCGGGAGTGAAACGGTGGGAAAGCAGATAGCGGTAGCAAGAGGACGCACCATGGCTTCGCCATTACTAGCCACGTCTTCCATGGAGATGCTGGACATGAGCTTTGCACGGACAGGATCCGTACTTGGACAAAGTATCAAATGCCTTTTTGGCTATTCTCTCTTTCTCTTCTCGCAGCGTATCGCCGGGCGACAGGATGGTCGTAAAGTCCATCTGGGGTCAGCTCTGCCATTCGAGGCACCCACCAATGCAAACTCTGCACAGAGGGCCGTGATGTGGATATTTGCCTTTTGGATCCCGCAGAACGCCTCCTCTGCGCCCCTGCCTCGTACAGGTGGCCCCTCGCAGAGCGCTTCGGGCAGACCATCGAGTATCTTGCGAAGCCGGCTCGTTGCTCCGCGCACCCAGTCGAGCAGCGCGTCGGCCGACGGGCTCGCCTCTCGGTCGTTGAGCCATGTGCGGTGTCGGACCTGACACTGGCCCAGAATCTGGAAGAGCTTGACGTTGACGTTGAACCCCGTCATGTGGCTGATGGTCCCTGCGGGCTGCATGCCGATCGACGAGTGCGTCAGGTACTCGTCGTCCACCTCGAGAGGGAGCGGAGGCGTGCCCTCGAAATCATGCAGCATGAGCGGATTACCGTTCGGCGCGTTGGTCCTGCCGTCAGCTCGCTCGCAGGGCCGCTCACTTGTCGGTACAGTACACCTGCCAGTACAGCCGGCGGCACAGCTCGACGTCCAGGGACGAGCCCGCGATGCTCGACGCGGGCTTGTTCAGCTCGAGCGCGTAGACGAGTCGAGTCGCCTCACTGCTCAGGATCGACGACAGCGGCCCATTGGGCGTCGTCGCATAGCTCGAGACAAGGTCACTGTTGTTAGCCTGACAGACAGGCCGACTCACAGAAACACGGACGCCGCGAGGACGAGCGACGGCTGGGCCTGGTACCGTATTTGAACGGTCCGAGAGGCCATCTGGCACTGATACACCAACGACACGAGCTCCTTTCGCGTCATATCGGGATTCTGCAGCGTTGCGGGAATTTGGCATATCCTATCAGTCAGCGCCCGCTTTGACTGCCGCTTACGTATAAGTCACTACAGTCCCAGGTCAGCAGGGATACGGAATGAAGAGGACACAGGGGACGTACTGAGGCTAAACAGCAACCCCCTGAACACCTCGTCCGCCTTGTCCCGCCTGTGCAACACGTCCTGGGCGAACGTTGGTCGGTGGATGAGCGGGACGAGCGAGTGCTGATGCTTCATGAAGAGCGAGACGTAGCGGCAGACCTCGGACCACGAAGCGATCGTCTCGATCTGTGGGATCACAGAGGTGACCAGGGTCTGTTCCGGGGGCAGGATGGATGGGGAGAAGAGGGGATGCGGCGGCAGGGCGAAGTCGAGGGCGGGCGGGCGTGAAGGGTCTTCAGCGGGGAAGGTGGATGCGGCGGCGAGGGGCGATGAATCGAGCACATCTTGTGCTGGTCGTCCTGGTGTGCCCTCGCGCGATACGGTCCTCGACCATCCTGGGCCCAGAGTCTCCGTAGACCCATTGTGTGGCGTCTGCAGTGCCGAGGTGAAGGCGGATCTCGCCGTCCCGAAGAGGCTGTCGACGGCGGGCCCATCGCGCGGGAAGTCAAAGTTGAACGGGTGGTTCGGGTACTCGTCGTCGCGGCGCTCAGCGGGCGGTGGACTACGGACCGACGACGTGGTGGACTCTGCGCGCTCTCGCCCCGAGCCCGACGTGTGACTGAAGCCCATCAGAACCGAGCTGACCGGCTACGTACATGCTCGGCCGGCCAGGCTTCTTGAAGCGGTACTCGTATCGACACTGCTCTTTGCGCCGAAAGCATCTGCGGCAGGGCACAATGTCGAATTGCAGGCGCGCCGCCGCGAGTTCCGGCGAGGATAAGGGATCGCATCGGACCTATCATGGACACATCGGTCAGTTGATAAATTCTAGGACACCGCCAGACGGAGGCACAACTACACGGCCAACGCACTTTTTGGCGCCGGCAGCGATCGCATGTCTCTGTCGGAGACGCTTTGTACGCCGCCGGGGCTGTCGAGGACGACGACGACGACCCGATAGACGGTATCATGGTGACTTGAACGTGGTTTGGACGCAAGAGAATCGGCGAGTTGTTGATTTGGGGAAACCCGCGGGGCCACCGGCGCATCGGCAGGTTAATCACACTCGACACGTGGCGGTGTGGCAGCTGAACGTGCATCTTGTGCTATTCTCTGCCCTGCATACAGTCATACCGAGGTCTCTCCGCACAGCAAATACAAGGTAGACATTGCTAGGTTCCCTATCGCAGGTGCTGGGCAGCTCCCAGCAAATTGGTAGACGGGGGGTCCCAATCATCCTTGGATGTAAACAGAGTTCCCAAAGTATGTGTGAGGGACCGCATCGCCCTCTCCCGGAGCGTCAAGTCGCTGGGGGGTGCCCAGTAACTAGGTTTTGGTATATAAGCTAAACCGCTTTCTGGTGATGCACATCCCGGCTCACTCTTTGGTGGCGGAATAAGGGGGCGCTGCAATTCTGTCAGCCAGATAGTTTGGCAGTGCCCTAGAAAGTCTCACCTGTTGGCCGACAACACCTGCAGGGCACTCCTCTGTGGGGATACGTGGATCTGCCCTCGAAAGCGACCTGTTCCTTGATTCTTGCCGCCGTTTCGCCCCAGGCGCTGCCGTCAGTGCCTCCTCCCGACTTTGAGGTATGATCTCTCATCAGCACGTCCACATGAGCGAGTATTTCAGTCTGAATGGGGTCCGGCCACGGCTGGTTTGATACTTCTGAACCCCTATGAGGAGTAGAGGGAACAGAGGACGTTCGCGCGAGGGCATCGCACATGCGCAGCCGAGTTTCCGGGGAACGAAGGAGCGCCGGGAACATCTTGGTAACTAGTGACTTGCCTGATGCAACCACGTGTGGCCAGTTCACCCGCAGACACGAATCGATGTTGAGCTCAACAATGAGCTCCGAGGTGCCCAGGCTGAGCGGGCCTTGTCGTCCGTATAGATCGGGAATTTCGAGCTGGTCAACGTGAGTGGCCTGATTCACCCCATGCAGTGTCACCTCTCGCAGGCTTTGGCTGTTCCGCATCGCCTCCGTGTAGAGTTTGGATTGGACGCTTCCATAGGTCGGCTGAAGGCAAACACTGACGAGGCGGTCTGCCGCGCGGAACAGCTCGTTGAGATATGTTTGAACGTTTTGGACCTGCATACCTTTCGTGAGCAAGATGCTCATCGACAACGTTCGCAGATTTCCCGCCATTCCAGGTGGATAGGTCTGGTGCATTGAGATCCCCAGTTTTGCTGTCTTAGTGTACAAGTGGAGAGACCGCGTAAGGGTCCGTACGTCTACCGGCGGTCGCCCCATGACCTTATGAGTCGACCGATCATCACGCTCTAAGAGTCCAACGGATAGGTGCCTCCAGGGCGTTGTCCATAACGTCTCGTCAAATGCCTTACAGCTCAGACGTAGAGCGCGAAAGGTTTCTGTTCGAGTTGTATCATCGAATTCTTCATCGATCAAGTCGAAGATTTCGAGCCAGGCAGGGAGCTTGAGTTGTGTTGAGTTGGAAACGACCCCCTCCTGTGGTGAGGATCGATGGGACATTGTCAGAGCTTTTGAACCCCACCTCGTGGATGTGCGGACCTTGGAAAGTGTGCGTACGGCCAGCGAATGAGAGCCGCTGTTTCCAGCGTCTGACTCGTGACGTTTAGAGATCCGACTCATTCCCGTGTTGCGAATGACTGGGCAAGGGGACGAACGGGTGTGGGTTTCTGGGTGTGTTTCTCTTCAATCCAAGTGAAAGGCGGAGGTGTCGTAGGGGGACGCTCAAGTACGCTGATGAAGGCCAGGAGAATCTGTGCTGTTTCCGCAGTGGGCATTTTCTGCCTGAAGCTTAGGGGTTTATCCTCCATTGAGACTATCACGTACAGAAGGGAACGACTGTCTGGAATGGTCGACTCTCCTCTGCTGTGGAGTGCGTGTGGGGGCGCACCTCGTCCAAAGACTCCGCTCGACAAAGGGGCTGATTCTGCCACTAGACACTGGCTGCATACGTCTGGCAGTCAACGATCTACAGGATGGACTCTTATGCACAAATCCTCAAGAGGTGTTCACTGGACCGAATTTGATCTTCGTACACCATGCCGGCGTCTGGAATCGATGGGCGATTATGAGAAACTCCCGTCCAGGAGCAGGGTGCGGGGGTGTTGACCAACCGAATCTGGTTGCGCACCGTCTCCATGTCCGCTTTGCTGATTTGAGAAGTCGACGCATTTGGCTCAGGACCGGGGAATAAGACTCTCTCCAGGTATTTGTCAGACCACTCCAGGTCCCAAGTTGCGTGTATCCTGGCTACTGTTGGACGATATATGGTGAGAGTCCCACCTGGGCTGCTCTTTAGCGGCTCGTACATGCTTTGGACCAAGAGACTTGCCGCCGCGAGAGCTGTGTTGCTGTCGGTTCCCGGCCACAGTTCGACCCGGTACTCCCAATTTGGAGCGACTGCTTCAGACGATGCACTTTGCCGCGGGTCTTCTGGATCTGGAGTCTTCTTGGGAAAGGGTCTGGGTAAGTAGTCAGGATGCTGGATGTACTGGTTCATAGGCCGCAGATTATGAATGGTCACAGTCCTCAAGGACCTGCACGATGACAGCACATCCGTCCACCATGATGCGTACAGCCCGACAGCCAAGAGCACCGAACCGGGCTCCGTGTTACTTTGAAGACAGACGGACTGTAGATTCGTGGCGCGTTCAAAGAGATTTTCCAAGTAACCCTGCCAGAACTGGCGGGTTGGGATGTGGATAGTCCCTCGCTGGTTCACCGATACGGATCTGAGCTGCCCTGCGAATTGCAGAGAGTAATCCGACGGCCGGAAGTCGTCGCCCATCACAAGGTGGTTTATAAACCTCCGGGGGTCGTCTTCTGTTGCAAAGGAGATCGCTCTCCAGCCCCTGTATGACTCTCGCGGCAGTTTAAGCGTCTCAAAACGTATCGGGTCGGTGAGAGTGCGAAGACCTCTGCACGTCAGGGCGAGTGCGCTGAAGCTCTACAGCATGGATGAGCAATGTACCTTGCGGCGACAACACCTGCCTTTGATGCTCGCTCACAGTCCGCATCGTCGTCTATCATTCGCAGTACATGGTTTATCAATTCAGTGGGCAGAGGCAGACATGGATGAGGTGCCTTCTCCGCTTCCTGGGAGGGGCGGGAACTCATATTAGATTTCAAAGCCTGCATTCCATCAGAGTCGCCGAGCTGCTGCACTCACCTGTGAGGAGACCTCAATCACTTCCGGCTTGGACGACATTTCCAACAATCGTTTTGATGTTGTGAGGAGTCAGAGGGTAGAGAAGTGATAGAATGCAAGGTCAAATACCGTAAACGAGTTGCACCCTCCACGGTGAACTGAATGAGAAGACCAGCAGGAAAGGACGGCTCACGGACGGAGTTAGGCGTATTACGTACATGTATACGTGACTTCCCCAGTCAGACAGGACGACCGTGAAGACATCGGGGGCTGTGCTGACTCGTTTTGGAAGAGTGATTCACTTCCAATCACTTGTCGCTCTGCAGTTATTCATCTCCTGGCGCTTCAGTCGTCTGTACTGTATGACAGAATTGAGCGCACGTACCCGTCCTTGGTGGCGAATCTGGTGGTTCTCCTTCCGCTTCTTGCTCGAGAAGCTCGCTTTACGTGAAGGAAGGGACCCATACAAGAGCCTATCCATTCAATAGTCCCGACCATCAAAGATATGCATACGATCGTGAAACAGAGTTTTCCCGGCATCTATTGAACCGCCCTTCCACCGAGCGCCTCTTGCGCCTCTTGCAGACGGCAACGCTGACCTCACACTTCTACAACCTGATCCTCAGCTCCTTTGGTGTTGGGGATGGGGAACGCAAAGGCCCCCGTCCAGGAATACGGTGCAGTGCTCTACGGGGCTTCCTGCAGTTAATCATATTTTCGGTTGATAATATCTTCGACACTCACAGTACTTGAACATGTCTGTGAACGAATCGCCATTACCACTCACCACTTCCCCGCTCGACTCGATGAGCGAAGAGACGTGGGAGGAGCTGCGAGACGTTCTTCAGGCGTACAGCTTCTACACTTCAATATGGCGCACTGAGATCTGCGAAGCCAATAGAAGTGCTCGCATAAGGCTGATAAGTGCGATCGGAGACGCCGTCGAGTCAGAAGCTCATGCTCCGGGTCCCGAAGCATCAGGCTCGGATCAGGGGGGCTCTGCGGCTCATTTGGAACCTTTGTGGAACGAATGGGGCCATCATGTTGGCCTCTCCAGGGCCTCGCCACACTTCATGGCTCGTATGATGCTGGAGAGTGATCGCTCGGCGATACCGCAAACAGCTATCGACTCCGTGGGCTGGGACGCCATTTACCACCACCGGTATTTAGAACGAGATCCCGGCCGGCATGTCCGCGCCCACCACTCTGTTGTGTCTACGGTGGCACACCTGCTCAGCCCTTACATGACGCTCGGAGAGTAAGTTTGTTCTACATGTCAACGTATCGAAGAAGAACCGGAAGCTGACTGGTCTACCAGGAGGGCGGACGCCGAGCAGTTCGAGCTGTACGACATCTACACGCACACGGAGCTGAGCGCGCTACAGATGGCACTCGGTAGATTAACAACCTCCATTGGCAAGTGGGATGCGGAAACAGAAGGAAAGATGCAAACCATCTTGTGCGCTACATCCCTCTCATCAGTAGACCAGGGGAGCCTCGAGTTCATTCTGAACGCAAGCCGTGGTATAGTGGAGGAGATCACACAGGTAGGCAAGGTGAGGGGTCTTGACGGAAGGGAGTCCGAACTGCATCACAGAGCGACGCGGGCCAACATCTTGTTGATGAAGACCCTAGGACGCAGTCGGGGACAGTTAGTCCCGGTTGGTGATGGTACTGAGGCTGCGGGCGACACGGCTGAATCTTCTGACGCTACTGGCGGCTCCACGGAGAGGAGCTAGGAGGCAAATCCCCCTCTCGCCTTCTACTCGGAGAGTACTGGAAATGCCTGAAATAGCTCCATGTCTATGTAATGAGCAAACTCGTAGCTTAGAAACTTCTCCGGCCCTCAAAGTAGAACGCAAGTGCGAGGCGCTTCCAATCTAGTCCGATTAGCAGGTCCATTCCATCCGAGTAGATACCTCATCTATTTGGTTCTTCCCCGAAGTGGACCCTACCGGAACATGTCTCTGAGCCATTCATCTCGATTCACAAGTGCACCCTTCAGGCAATGGACGCAGAGACCTGGGAGCGGTTTTAAACGTCATTCTCCATTTGACCTGTGCACTCGATTCTGGCTCGGAGAACTATCCAATGCTCTTCATGTAGCCAGACTGACGTATCCTTCCCGTTGCAGCCCTGCACTCCACCGCCAGGACCGGTCCAGGGAGTCGCCATCTCCCACAGCTGTCGTGGCGACAAGGCGTGATGCATGTCCCTTCTCGGCGGACGACGTCCGGATGCTCGGCTGGTACGCGATCCTGTCGCTGGACGGTGCTCGGAACCTGGATATTCACTCGGCCATTTCCGTTTTCAGGACTGAGAATAGCACAGATTACCGTATTGTGTGTATATCCCAAGCGCTCTCGGACTTGGACTATGACACTGACATCAACGACGGTAAGAGTCGAATGAGGTTGCAGTGCTCTCCCACGAGACGCCTCGGCTGCTCGGCTATAGCCGGTCCCCGAGCGTTCACCAAGAACGTCTACTTGGGAATCTGCAGAACGACGGCGACGTCGAGTTGGCAGCTGCCACGCAGTCGAGTCTCTCCGTCACCAGCACTGCATATCCGACTACCGAGCACCATGTCTGCTGCAGAGGGACTCACCGCTGAACAAGGCAAGTAGCGATCCCGAGCCCCAGCTCGAACGGACACCAGGAAGCGGCCTCTGTAGGCTAGATGTTGGTGTCTAGGTAACCGACGCTGATGTGGGTCAGCATGCCATTCACTGCCACCCGTCCAGGTAGATTACACCCCAAAGGGCACCTGGTCTGATACGGTGAGCCGGCATCTTCTCTCCCAATCTGCCAGCGCTGAACGATGGTCATTGACCTTCTCAGGGCCTGGGGGGGATCAAGACGTATATCAGCTTAGGTGCGAGCGAAAGCGGACCGAAGCGGGCGATCGTGTTCTTCTATGATATCGGTGGTTACAGTCCACAGAATTTTCAAGGTATGTCCTGCTGGACCTGCTGGAGCCGTAATGCACGGCGGCATGGGTCAGAGGACGGGAAGGAGGGAAGGAAAGCAAGGTGACAAGGCGGCAGCTGACGTGCAGACAAGGCGCCGATCTTCTCGCGAGCCAGGGCTTTGATGTATACGTCCCCGATGTCCTCTTGGGGCAGGGTCTGAACATCTCTAAAGTCGTCAGCCTGTCCGAGGAAGAGCGGTGAGTGGGTTTTCACTCTACGCCCTTCTTCCAGCGCTCATCGATTCGATATCCTTATTGACGCTGCCCCCAGGAAGGTCGTGCGGGACAAATTTGATTCTGGATACCCGGGCAAGTTGGAGACCCAGATTGAGCCGGTTAGAGGGATGATCCGCGAGCTCAAGGAGAAGGGGTACAAGAGCGTCGGAGGTGCCGGTTTCTGCTGGTGAGTTTCACTGGAATCTCGAACCTCGTCCTCCTCGTCGTGTTTCCTGTTTCATTCTTCCACATTTCGTCACCATTTAACTTCCGGCCTCTATACCACCCTCGTTCTCCTATCTGCTCTTGGAATCTACCCACTTCCCCGTCATGGTTGACCAGGACGCTGATCTCAGCACGTAGGGGAGGATCTCTCGTCCCGACGGTACCTGACTTTGATGCCATGGCCCTTGTGCATCCCGGCCGGACGGTAGACGGGGACCTGGCCAAGGGGCTCGAGTGCCCCACTTGCCTTTTGCCAAGCAAGAACGAGGACGAAACCAAAGTAAGTCCCGCTTCTCCTTTCAGACTATCCCTCCCTTCCCCTTCCCTCTTTCGCAACAGCTTCTCCTTGCCCTGTTTCCACACTCTCCTCGGCCTGCATCACGCACGCAACTAACAGACGACCAATGAAGATGGACGCATTCCACGCAGTAATGAAGTCCAAGCCTGTCGGCCCTCGATGCATCCTGAAGTATTACAAAAACATGCCTCATGGCTGGTGCGCCGCCCGAGGCGATGTGAGTCCTGTCTCTCAGCAAAAGATACAGGCGGTTGGACGGTCGCTTATGGACGCGTGCTTAGCTGAACAACGAGGAGATCAAAGAGGGATTCGCGGATGCGTATGGGGTGATGGCGGCCTTCTTCGAGGCGAACCTTTAGACGCCAATAATAAAATCTCGAGCATGCGGCCCTGTCTGCAAGGGTGCATTGCGCTCTAGAGTCTCTGCGCTAGGGCCTTCCGAGAGAACTGACTGCGTGGCTCTCATCTCGCTACTGGGGGTGTTTCGCGGAGACATGCCCAAGCAGTGCAAGCATAGTGCACCTAATAGGTGGATTGTTGCGTGAGATGCAATCTTATTCCACTTGCATCCCCGGACTAGGCCGGAGGCACTCGCTATGGAGGTGCTCCGGGACGGGTCCAGCCAGAGTGCCCTCCTCGCCCCCGACCCAACGTCCCGCTGCGCCCTGCCTCTGCAACATGCGCGAGGCGAGGCGTAACGAGGCCCCGTCAGGGACGCGGCAGCTGCTGCTGGTACCGCCGGGCTTGGCTTTTTCCTGAGACGCGATAAGTGGCAGGGTGCACTGGCCTCGGCGAGTATTGCCCGGACACGAGCGGTACCGCTTTGACCCTGACTGGGCGGCCTTCGCTTTAGATCTCATTCTTGCTCTGAACTTTGTCCGACATCCCCTGTCAGTAGTTATCCCTTTGGGCACCGGTAGTAATCGTGTCAATCCATTCGGTAGTAGTAGATGCGCTTGCGATAGCAGGCGTCCACCTGCAATCGGAGACCGCCATCTGCTCTGATAGACTCGACGGCACCTCGGCCACGATCTAGTACTAGCCTTGCTGACCCCACATCTGTCTCGTGACGCCACCCCGTGACGCCACCTCGTGACTGGCCATGTCACTGCACGAGAGCAGCCTGGGCGTTACGTCACTTTGTGATGAATGTCTGCCTGTCTCGCCCTGCCGTCGCGGTACAAAAGGCTCGAGGCGGGGAGAGTGAGTAGATTACGTGCGTCCCGGTAGACCGCCAAGGCGCTTCTTGTGCGGATCCGGGCCGCCGCCGCTGTCCTCACCGGACGTCATTTGGGCTCTGCGCTCAGCAGGCTGCCCCCCACGGCTTGGCCCAATTCTCGTTTATGAAGGGCTTCCCCGTGCTCTGCGGTACATAACCCGAGCGATGCATGCAGCGACTGCCCTTGCTCACTACTTTCCCCAGTTTCGCTACCCACACCGTATTACAGGCTGCTGTGCAGCAAGTGGGAGCTGCAACTCGCACAAAACTAAGACCTCGATCACATACTGTTAACAGATACAGACAGATACAATGGGCGGCGCAGTCGCTGGAGGCGACTTTGACGCCCTCCTCGTCCAGGCTGACAACCAAGGCTGGCGTGGGCTGTTCAAGAACAGGCGCGCGCTGGGTCTCGCACTCTTTGCGTCTCTCGGCGGCGTGCTGTACGGGTACAACCAAGGCGTGTTTGGCCAGGTCCAAGTCATGGCCGAGTTTGTCAACCGGTACAATTCTACCGTAAGTCCACGTTCCGGCCTTGCCCACCCCGGCACATATTGCTGGTTGCTGCGTCGTGGTGGTGCCGTGATAGTGGCCGAATGGTCAGTATTGGCTGACCGACCATAGTTGACCGACTCGACGACCAAGGGGCTCTTGACCTCCGTGCTCGAGCTTGGCGCGTTTGCCGGCTCGCTCATCGCTGGACCCCTCGCCGACATCTTTTCTCGTAAAGTCAGTCGAGTCCCTTATTCCCCTTACTCCCCCCACGCGCCTTCGTTCCTTCGCCTGTCGTCCTCGCCCGTACCCTGTATATCCCCTGCCTGCTAAGCCAAACACTTTGCCCCTCGTTCCCTGCGTCCCAGGCTGCTACCCAGATCTCTCGGAGGGATAAGACACTGACTCTCACGCAGTACTCGATCTCAGGCTGGTGCATCGTTTTCATCCTGGGCACCGCCGTGCAGACCGGCGCGAACCACGACGTGGCATGCATTTACGCGGGACGCATCATCGCGGGTATGGGCGTCGGGGCGCTGTCGATGCTGGTGCCGATGTTCAATGCCGAGCTGGCCCCGCCGGGGATCCGGGGGTCGCTCGTTGCGCTCCAGCAGCTGGCGATCACATGTAGGTTTTCTGCCCCGAGATTGCCGGGCACACCATCCACATTCCCTCCCTATCGCTCGAATCATAGCCCTTACAGCCGCGAAAGCATCCCACTTCTGGGCAAGGGGAGACCCGTTCGGAGGCATTGCCACATTATGTCTTTCGAAGGGTGATGGTACCCGGACCATGCCTGAAAGACGCGCTACGAGCATCAGGGAGCTGACGAGTGTAGTCGGGATCCTCATATCCTACTGGATCGCCTACGGGACCAACTGTACGTCTTTTGCTGTACGCCGGTCGACGAAATGTGGCTAACAGAACATACCAGACATCGGCGGGACAGCATACCCAGGCCAATCGACCGCTGCGTGGCGAGTGCCACTCGGACTGCAGATGGTGCCGGCAATAGTCCTGTGCATTGGCGCTTGCTTCCTCCCCTTCTCACCGAGGTGGCTCATGCTCAAAGGTGGGTTCTAAGTCTATCTCCCTCCACACCCAGGGGAGACATGGAGCGTAGGCCAAGGACATTCTGTTCCCGCTGCATGTCAGACGTCTGAAGCGTTAGCCCGCCTCTTTGGTGTTTGAGGACACTAGATGAAGCCTTGAGAGCAGAATGGCCAGGCTGACCTCGGGACAGGGAGGGAAGAAGAATGTCTGCTGAACCTGGCCAAGCTGCGCTCGCGACAGCCCGAAGACCCGATGGTGCAATACGAGTTCCGTGCGCTCCAGGCCGAGCGGCTGGTTGAGCGTGAAGCGGCCAAGGAGCGCTATGGCATCAACGACGTCACGTTCCGCGTCTCGCTGCTCGAGTACAAGAGGCTCTTGACGACCAAGCCGCTCTTGCACCGTCTCATGCTCGGTGCCGCTGCGCAGGGACTCCAGCAATGGACCGGTATCAATGGTAGGTCTCCTTACCTCCGTCCCTCCGTCCCCTCTTCCCGTGCACTGCTTCCTTGCTTCTTGCATCGGTCTCGTCCACCTTTCGCTGTTGGTGTGGCGATCGCTGATGGGATGTCGGCAGCAATCATCTACTACGCGCCGACTATATTTGAGCAGATCGGCCTCACGGGCGGCACGATCGGCCTTCTCGCCACTGGCGTGGTTGGCATCGTCAACTTTATCTTTACGATCCCTGCTGTGCTCTTTGTCGACAATGTGAGTTGGTTGTCTTGTCGTTTGTTTTCCATATGGCACCCACCCCACTCCGTGGATTGGGACGAACACTGACCCGGGTATGCATAGGTCGGTCGACGGCCGATGCTGGCGTGGGGCGAGGCGAACATGGCCATCTGCCACGCGACGGTGGCGGGCATCATCGCGGTGTACGGCACGAGCTTCCCCACGCACAAGGCGGCGGGGAATGGCGCGGTGTTCATGATCTACTGGTACATTGCGACGTTTGCGTACACGTGGGGCCCGCTGGCGTGGGTCGTGTCGGCCGAGGTGTTCCCGCTGGACATGCGCGCCAAGGGCATGAGCATCTCGTCCGCGACCAACTGGATCATGAACTTCACCGTGGCCGAGGTCACGCCCGTCATGATCACCAACATCGGGTACAAGACGTACATTGTCTTCATGTGCTTCTGCATCGTCGGCTTCTTCTACTCGATCTTCGTCCTCCCGGAGCTCAAGGGCCTCTCGCTCGAGGAGGTCGACGCCATCTTCAAGGACACGTCCGGCGCAGAGGACAGAGAGCGCCGAGAGCGCGTCGCGCGACAGATCGGCCTCGACAAGGTCGCCCGCGAAGTCCAGCACAAGGAGAAGGTCGACGGCGCCGACGACAGTGGCGTGCCGACCGGCAAGCGGTTCGGAGGCGAGGGCGTGTGAGTGTACGTGAGGCTGCACATGTGGCGTGTATACGAGGTGTGCAGAGGTGTGCGTTTATGTGGAAGGTAGGTCGGTAGTGGGCGATGGTGATGGTGATGGTGATGGTGAGGGTGATGGTGGTGGTCGGTGGCGAGAGCCGGCACCTCGGTGTAGCAGTCGCGTTAAGCCGATGAAAGGCGTGAGCAGCAAGGTCTACATGGTAATGCCAGCCTGGAGGCGACAACCAAGAGTCAAGATCTGGACTGACCAGAAACCGTAATGAAAGAAGCAGAAGTGAAACTAGCATTGTAGCAGCTATGCATCGTCAACCAATCAGACCGCAGCCCCCGACGTATCGTGTTCCAGCCATCGCGCTACCACAGCTACACTACTTGACTCGTGCCAGCCCCGACAACGCGCTATTACCATTCTCTTCTCACTGCGGTGATGTGACGTCTTCTTTCAGGTCACGCTAGAACGGCGCGACGCACGCATGTTGGCTGCTCGCCAGGCAATACACGACTTGGCAATACACGTAAGAGCCGTGCACGCAGTGACGAGTAGTGCCGAGTCATCCGGATGCTCATCCATGCTGATAATGCCAATTACACACAACATATGTGCTATTCCCAATGCGCAGTGTGCCCCACCTTCCTCCTGACGCTACCCCTAGATATCTGCGACCCAATAACCCTCCATCCCTGCAACACTGTACCCCGGTGTGTCCATGTCATGAAATCAGTCTCACGTCCTCCCCACCACCCAGCCTATGCCCTCAACTCGAGCGGCGGCGCAAGGACCGGTATTTCCTCAGTATCAAATTCCTGCGCCTTGAACTTTGCCACGACCTCGTCTTCCAACTTACCCCACTCATCACTCCCCTGCACCGTAGGCAACGTCCAGCTCCAGGGATCATCGTACGACCACCCAGGCGGAACTTCGACGTCGGGCGGGAAGGCCACCCCCGCGCCCGCACGAGCACCGAACGGCGACGCTTGCGACGCGGGCTGCCCGAACGCAGAATTGGCGCTTGGGGCGGATGAGAACCCGGAAGCTGTGGTGGCTGTCTGTCCTGGCTGAGCACCAAAGCCACCGAACGCGCTCGCCCCACCTGGCGAGGCGGAGCTACCGAATACTGATGTCTTGGCGGGCTGACCAAATCCGGACTGCCCAAAACCTGAGCCAGTTGACTGAGCACCAAAGCCTGAGCTTGGGCCAAATGCAGGCTGCGAGGGTGTCGATCCAAATGCAGATGGTGCACCAGGTGTACCAAACGCACTTGAAGTAGACGGCGCTGTTGTTCCGAAAGCCGAGGCGGCCGGTTTCGCCGCCTGGCCAAAGGCAGAGGTCGTAGATCCAAAGGCAGAGGGGGTCGAACTTGCTCCAAATGCGGATGGAGAAGAAGCTGCCGCTGGAGCTGATGTCGGAGTGGATCCAAATGCCGTGGCCGCTGGCTGGGGCTTCTGACCAAATGCCGATGATGCTGACGTCGTTCCGAACGCTGATGTTGCGGGCATTGAACTCGAGCCAAAGGCCGAGGTCGACGGTGTTGCTGCCGCTCCAAACGCAGAAGCCGCTGGCTGGCTGGTGGTAGAGGTGCCGAAAGCAGAGGTGGTGCTCGTTCCAAATGCAGACTGACCTGCGATGGCTCCAAACGCGCTCGGTTTCGCTGTGTTGCCAAAGGCTGACGCAGGGGATCCCGCGCTCGAGCCGAAGCCTGAGCTGCCAAATGCAGGTGCCGTTGGCGCACCGAAAGCTGACTTGGGTGCAGTGGACGGCGACGATCCGAATGCGCTGACTGGTTTTGCAGCTTGACCGAATCCACTTTGGCCGAAGCCGGCACCTGGAGGAGGCACGGTGGTAGCATTTGCTCCAAACGCAGACTTTGGCGTGGCGGACTGGCCGAACGCAGTTGGTGAGGCCGTGGTTGAGCCGAATACTGGTACTGACGGCGTGGTGGAACTAAATGCTGAGGTTGTGGGATTCGTCGCTCCGGCTGCAGCTCCGAACGCAGAGGCCTTTGCTCCAAATGACGACTGCCCGAACGTTGAGCCTGCCGCTGGAGTGGAGCTCTGACCCAAAGCGGATGCTGCTGTGTTACCCTGACCAAATGACGACGTTCCGAACACTGATCCACCTGACTGGGATGTCGAGGGCCCAAAAGCAGAGGGCTTCTGTCCAAAACCTGACGACCCGAAAGCATTCCCGCTGGTGACTCCTCCGCTGCCAAATACACCTGCTTTAGGTCCGGTTGGGATATTGCTTCCAAATCCACTCGAACTGGTGCCAGCGGGTGCAGCCGGAGCACTGCCTTTGAGGACAGCCGTTTCTGAGAACTCGGGTGGCCGCGGGGAGGCGGTATCACCGTTTGGGAACCTGGCGTCGTGGAGTCGCTGGGCGAGTTGCGTCGTCGTGGGGAGGTTGGAGAGGGCTTGGGCGACGGTGGTGCGCGCTTGAGTGAACAGAGCCTCTTCTTCTTTTACCTAATAATGTTAGCCATGAGCGAGTCATACATGCTGGACCCTCGCCGATACTCAGCAGACTGATGGATGAGTTGATATGGCGTGGAATAGAGAATGATCGGCACCGAACTTGCACGACGAGAAGGCGATCGGTCTCGCCAGCAAAGGCAACAGAAATGCTTGGAGCAGCAAAAACAAGCAAGAACTCACATAGTCCGCCCCTCGACCGGTCTGTAGCGCCTCTACGCTCTTCCATCTCAACTCCTCAGGGGACAGCTCGTACCCGAAGATGAGATTCGGCTCATATTTTGCCGCGCCGAACGAGGAGAGCCTCCATTGGGGTAGTTCCGTGGAGAGCTCGAGGTTGATGCTTGCTTCGCTGGGGATGTCAGCGGATGATGTCGTGGTGAGAGGTTCCCCAGGAACCTGAAGCGAAGGTCAAGCGGAGAGCGTCGAAGCGAAGAATCTCAACGCGAAAAACCTCAAAGCGTTCCTTCCCAAAGAAGAACGAAGCTCGTGATCAGAGCATGAGCGCGAGGAACACGAGGGGGAGATGACGAAGAGGCTCGTCGTGAAAGACACGACAGAGATGGATTGCCAGACTCGCCTGAATTGGTACTTGAGACCGGACTGGCTCGACCCAGCCTGCGGGGGATGATAGTACCTACATCGATCGCCGTAGCGACAATTTCTACATGTCTCAGCGTTGTCCGGCAGGTGTACAGAATCAAGGCATGACGGAGGATCTAGGGCATAGAACGTTGTAGACAAGGAAGGGTGTGGCAAGGAAGCATTGGCCATGAAGAGGAAGGAAATGAACAGGTGGGCGGCTGGACAAGTGGACAAGTGGACAGGTAGACCGGCGGGCGACTAGATAGAGGGGGCCGGAGCGTATGGGAGATGAGTGCCGAGCACTCACCCTTTCAGGTAATTCTGACACACCCTCTGCGCCATGCTTCGTCGCGCCCGTAATGCTGCTTGACGTCTGTTTGACTGACTTGGCCACAGCTACAGCATGTCCCAAAACACCCAGTCCGGTAGATAACTCTCCCACGGGCGCTCCTTCGGGCACCTGCCAACGTATTTTGTCCTGAACAGCGCCCTGTCGCTGCCATCACCATCACGACGACGACGACGACGACGACGACGCTGCTGACTGTCTCTGCCCCCTCGCTCAGCCATCTCGTAGTCATGTCTTCTGTCGCCGTGCGATCTCCCGCTGCACCAGGTTTCCAAAGCACCGCGCGACCCCTCCCCCATCTCCCCATCGAAATCCTACGGCAAATCGCCTCGTATCTCGACGTACCTACAGCCGCGAGGCTCGCCAGGACGTGTCGGGCGTTACGGGATGCGGGGGAGATGAAGATCTGGGAGAGGGTTGATGTGACGTCGGGATATGATCGTGAGTCCTCGTCGGTGTCTGACCCAGCTGGCCCTCAACTCCTGTGCCTCGTCTGTGATCGTTCCTTCTCTCTCTCTCCGTCTCGGTTGTGTTTCTTCAAGTTCTCTCGCCTCGATCCCACTCTTGGTCCTCTTACCTTAAACACTACCCCGCATGCTGCGCTACGTTGCTCTGTTGTGCCGTTGTATTTTCGCTTGACTTGTTATCACTATGATTGTCTGTCCTAGCACACATTGCTTGACTTGTTATCACCTCGTTACGACCTCTGAATTTGCTCTTTCTATACGAGGACACGGACTGAAACCCCACCAGCAACCGACCCCCACCCGTTTTACGTCGATACGCACGATATCCGCCAGTCTCGCGTCACAGACCTCATCACCAGCCGCCTGGCCGCACTCACCGCCCACGCGCTCCGCATAGACTGTGTTCAGCACCTAACCATCGAACCATCCCTCACCAACGTCGAATCCCTCCTCTCTCTCCTCCGCTTGCTCGCGAGCACTCTCAGGAGCCTGACTATCATCCCACTCCCTGTCGACTCCTACGACGTCAATGTGGAGCGCCACTCTGTCCGCCAGTTCTACACTCAACTGCGGGACACCCCCCTCTCCTTTCCACGGCTCGTCACTCTCCGCTGCTCACTCGAGGACTATGCGAGCGAATCTCTCGTGGCGATCCTGCACGATGTGCCGAACCTCGAGCGACTCGAGCTTAATTCGGTCGAAGAGGAGCTCGCCTACACCACGCAAGGAGCGGCAGACTGGCCACCCATGCCGAAGCTGAAGGTTCTCACTATAGAGGACATGGACCAACCATGGGAATCGATGCTAGTGGGTATCCTGAGCCACGCGCCAAATCTTCAATCGATCACATTGGCAGGCGAGTGGGCACCGTACAAGCGCGATCAAGCGATGATATTCCTGCGGAACATGCCAAAGGTGAAGGAGCTGGTGTGGCTTTGCGGCCCGGATAATCTGACTGGCCCCACGCTCAGACAAATGAAGGCATTAGAGTCACTCGCCCAAGGGTACGAGTTTCTCGACGAGGCAGACGAGTGGTGCCTTCAGGTATGCCCCCTCCGTCTACCTTCTGTCTTTCTCAGTCCATCCTCTCTACATCATTGTCGCATGACCCTCCTTTGACGCCAGCACTCTGGCTCCTTTGGGGTACGCCGCTCGCCTCCTCGTCCTCGCCATGCTCCCTTCTATTCATCACACACTCTTTCACCCAATCTCTTCTCCCTCTGCCGCCCCAGATCCACACGACGTCGTACTATCAGTGCTAAATGGCCTAGGACCTGGCGCTACCACAACACCCGACCCTGACCAAATGCTGCCTCCTCACGGGGCCGCGTCTCGACCCGTCTGACTATGCGTCTCTCGGCGTATCCGTCCCGCCCACTCCACTCCCTACACTGCGACTAGGTCCCCGCACGCCACTAGTGATCGACCGTGCGCCGGCTTTAACGCAAGTCCAGCTCCTCCCCGATGACGACTGGTACGCCCTTCGACCTTTATACATCCGCCCTCACCAGCCCAACTACCGCTCTGATGACCCTGTCTTCTTCACGCCTCCTTCTGAGTGGGAGATTGACGGATCACGGGGGTATCTGGTTCGAACGTACACTCAGCAACAGGAAGTATGGCAGCGCCCGCTGAACCATCGCACGCTGTACCATGTCCGCTCGCTCACTCGGGCACGCCAACACTCCGGTGGGAGCTCGTTCGTCGGCGCACGCCGGACATGGCAGGACCATACTCATTACCGCGGTCGGACTGTACCCATCGGCGTGCTGGACAAAACGTATGCTGCCAGCGGGCTAGAACGCGAATGGCTCGAGCCTGGCCGTAGTATGGAACTGAGCAAAGAGGCATGGGAGATTCTCGAAGCGTGGAGAGAGGACCTCCTGGTCCAAGCTGCGACGCGCGGACCGGAATTCGACTTGTCAACAGACGAGGATGAGGACGACGATTTCGACGAGGAAGATATACTCGGTGAAGGAGATGTCGACATGGACGGCGACGATAGTTCTTTAGACGACGGGACGGTGGACATGGATGGGATGGGAGGGATGCTGGGACTGGGTCATGGCTTGGCACTGGAGTTTGGGGATCTAGTGGAGGAGATGGGGTGGGGGTCGGGCGGCGAAGGAGATGGAGAGGGCGATGGGGATGGGTGGGAGACGGAGGATAGTGAGGATCCGTTGGGGCTGTTCGTCAATGCCGATCCGGAGCAGTAACGGAGGAGTGGTAGGGGGCGATGGATTCATACAGGCGGGGCCTCTTGGGGGCTCTGCGGGGGTTCTACAGCGCAAGTTGTCATGGGCGCTCTGTTCTTTGTGCATCTGCTAGCTAGTGTCTGGTTCTGCTACTGCAGTCATGCTGGCATGCATTACAGTGCTGTGCGTGCTGCTACCTGCGTGGCCGACGACGACCGACTTTTCGTAGAAAGTTGTAGAAACGGCGGGCGGCTTTACGTCGGATTTGTCCTGCCCCTTTTGCTCCCTCGCCTGACTGTGCCTGAAAACCGCTGCGACTGGAATCAACCGGGCCGCCGTCGTTTGTGGGGGGGGAGACTGGTCTCTCTCCGTGTTCAGTTGTGCTCTTTGTATGAGCGTGCATTCACTGGAGTAGCGGTCCACTGTCAGTGCAAGAATTGTACAACACCATGCATACCATGCATGCAGTGCTGCTGCGTAGTAAACGTCGGAAGACTTGTTCCACCGGCGCTTGCGCTGGGTTGGATGACGTACCGAGCAGACTGACTTTCAGGGTCCTTCATTTTGGCGAAAGTCCGGACGGTCGGTAGTGCAGCCGGGACTCTTGCCTCTCCTCTCCTTCCTCTTCTCCTTTTCCTTCCTTCTCTCCTCCTTCTGTACTCTTTACACAGCGAGTAGCATACACAACAAGGACACATCCTCGCAGACGATATAGCCTGTGTATAGCCCCGCGTTATCAGTCGCAGCAGCCGTCAGTCGCCCGCCAGAAGTGACCGCGTAAATAGCCAACAAGGGCCGGTCGGATCTTGTCGAAGCCAGCGCGAAACACGTTCCCTACACGTTCCCTCCGTGTTATCGCCCTCGTCGTCATCGTCCTCCTCGTTCATCCGCTACCTCTCTTCTCTGCGCTCCACTCTCCACCCATTCTCCACCACACTCCAGCGGCCCTCCAGCCACTACTCTGCTCTACGTGGCTGTCGCTGTCGCAGTCGCAGTCGCAGTGGACAACCCCCGAAAATTCCAGACGACGCCGTCTTGACGTCAGACGGACCTCCGCATTTTTCCAAAACCCAACCAACAGTTTCATCCCTTCCTTTCACTGCTCAGTCACGACTCCTGTTCCTCTTTCATCTGAGCATCACATTGCCTCTCCTTTCTACTCTGCCTCTTGTGCAGCTCGACGCATCCAGCATCCAGTATCTCTCCTCCCGCGTCCTGCAACATCACTGCCCCAAAGCCAACCCCGCCCCGGAAACCCCGCCTCCGCCAAAGCTACCCCGCCCACCCACACGCCTACCGTTCTTCAGTCCACCCCTTCCGTTCTCCTGCCTACCGCCTTTCAGAGCACTCCACCACCTCGAGTGAAACGGTACGCCGAGGCCGATGCCGACAAACCCCCCGCTGTCGCCGTATACCACAACCCAAGTCTCGTCGCCTACGACTTTCACCTCCCCTCAAATGCCGCAATTGCCTCAGCCACCAACACCGCGCATCGACGCCAAGGATGCAGGCGAGCAGAGGCTTATCGTCGTGTCCAATCGCTTGCCAGTGACCATCAGCAAGGACCAGAATGGCGAGTATCACTTCAAGGTGAGGCCAGCTGTCTTGTGCCACTATCACCTTTGCCCCGTCCCCCCACCCCCAAGTTGCACCAGCTCTTTGGCTATGTTCCCTTGCCATTCGAGCGGCGCTGACATGGCAGATGTCGTCGGGCGGTCTCGTCTCAGCTCTGAGTGGCTGCAAAAAGACCATGAGTTTCACGTGGATTGGGTGGCCAGGCAAAGACGTAAGCTGCCTGTGCTCATCTAAGCGGACCACGCGCTGACAGTCGTAGATCCCATTGGCGGACAGGGAGCTGGTCAATTCGCGTCTTCTGAAAGAGTACAACTGCTATCCCGTCTACCTGAGCGACGAACTGGCCGATAGGCATTACAACGGTGCGTTTTACGTCTTAAAAAAAGACTCTCGCTGACGTCTCGTCTGATCTTCCTCGCGCAACATTTCCTTTGGCTTATATCCTCCTCGCGTGTCAATCGTCCCTCGCCTACCTCCTCTTCGCGAAACAACCCTCCCTCCGCTCACCACCTCATTTGGCCATCTCCGCCCTTCCATCCCGTCTCTCCACATACAGGCTTCTCCAACTCGATCCTCTGGCCGCTGTTCCACTACCACCCCGGCGAGATGAACTTTGACAGCGCCAACTGGCTCGCATACCGCGAGGCCAACATGCGTTTCGCCGAAGTCGTCTCACAGATGGCCCAGGCGGGCGACATGGTCTGGGTGCAAGACTACCACCTGATGCTTCTGCCCATGTTGCTGCGGTCCATGCTTTCCGGCGAGTCCGCGCAACCCGAAACGGTGCGCCGCGAGCTCGGGCGCGTCAAGGAGGGTGTGGATGATGGCGTCGTCAAGGGTGTGCTAGGGATGGAGCCAGGAGTCGCGGAGGCAGTCGACGAGGGCTTAGAAACGCTCGACGATGTCGACGAGACTGAGCCGCTGGAGATCAAGGAGAATTCCGCCCCCAGGCGACCGCACTTCCCTCGTGGCATGTCCGCGTTCCAAAGACAGGAGACCGCGGCGAGGGAGAAGGGTAAAGGCGGGATCAGGATCGGGTTCTTCTTGCATACCCCGTTCCCAAGTAGCGAAATCTACCGGTGAGCTATTGTTTGTGATATGGTGATCCAGCTCATCAGGTAAGAATCTTGCCAGTGCGACGGGAAATTTTACTTGGTGTCTTGCAATGCGATCTTATAGGGTGCGTCTGACGTTCTTCTCGGTCAACGTTCGCCTCGATCGGAAGATTGCCCACGCGGGCATAATGCTCAGTACATGAGCTGTTTTAGCTGACACGTTCGCAGCTTCCACACATACGATTACGCCAGACACTTTTTATCCTCTTGTACCCGCATTCTGGGCTTGGACACCATGCCCAATGGCGTCGAGTCAGATGGACGATATTGCCAAGTCGGCACATTCCCAATCGGTATTGATCCGATGCAGTTTGTGGAGGGACTTCAAAAAGATAAAGTCAAGGACAGGCTCGAAGTGCTGGAAAAGCGATTTGAAGGATGCAAGGTGCGTGCGAGACCTCGGTCTGGATTGTTGGAGGACGGTGGGACCGTCGTTGACGGAATCAGGTTATCATTGGCGTGGACCGACTCGACTACATCAAAGGAATCCCACAAAAACTGCACGCCTTCGAGGTCTTTTTGGCACAACACCCAGAATGGGTCGGCAAGGTGAGTAGTTAGGATGCCACATCTGTTATCCGTACACGACGAATGCTCATTCGCCTCAGGTTGTGCTTGTGCAGCTAGCTATCCCGTCGCGCCAGGATGTGGAAGAATACCAAAATCTCCGAGCATGCGTCAACGAGCTGGTTGGCAGGATCAACGGTCGATTCGGAACAGTCGAGTTTGTGCCGATCCACTACATGCACAAGAGTGTGCCTTTTGAGGAACTCACTGCAATGTACGCGTTGGCCGATGCGTGTCTGGTCACGAGTACGCGAGATGGAATGAATCTGGTCAGTCTGTCGTGCCATACCACTTCTCCCTCCCGGTACTCTCTGCACCATATCTGATTCTTCTGCTGACGCACGATAGGTGGCATACGAGTACATCTCGAGTCAAATTAACCGACACGGAGTGATGATTCTGTCCGAGTTTGCTGGGGCTGCGCAAAGTCTGAACGGCAGTCTGCTCATCAACCCATGTAAGTTGACTCGGGTTTGTTGCCATCGGCCTTAACCGTACTGAAACCGCCTAGGGGACGTGCAGCGAACGGCAGATGCGATCCACGCCGCGTTGACCATGCCGCAAGAGACGCGCAAATCAAATTGGGAAAAATTGTTCAGCGTGAGTAGACTAGCCGCTGCGTTGTGTGTAGCGCAGTGTCTGACGCCTGGTAGTATGTTTCAAAATACACGGCCGAGGCATGGGGCATGTCGTTCGTGAGCGAGTGTAAGTTTCTCTCTCGCTTCTTGTGGCCACATACCTGGTCGATATGAATTGCGCCTCACCCTGTCGATGGGTTTGGAATCCAAGCTGACTTGGGTGATAGTGACGCGTCTATCGGGACATAAGCCGACTGCACCCATGATGCCTGGGCGGAAAAAATCAGGCAGCCTGAGCCGGACCAGCAGTAAAGCGAGTATGAACCGACGCACGAGCTATAGCCAGGCTGGGAAGGAGGGCGTGATTCGGGTCTAGACAGCCACAGTTAGGGCCCGAGGTGTGGCGCGTGTCGAGGGATCAGGCCTGTGGAGGAGCCCAGCGCCGGACATCCGCCTCGTGGAGTCACCGGAATGGCGAGAGACGCGACGGGTCGGAGGATGAAGAGGCTCTTTCAAGACAAAGACGATAACTGAAACGAGGCCTCACGTCTGGGAGCGACACGAATCGGGATACAGGTGGGAGGGATCGGTGGTGGGTGGTGGGTGGTGGGTGGTGGGTGGTGGGTGAAGGTGACGGGGACGGGGACGGAGATGGGGACGGTCACTGTTGAGGATGAGGGTGAGGGTGAGGCGATTGGCGATGGGTGACATGTGGCAGTTCCGAAGGGTCCATACATACGTAATAACACGCGCTGTCTCTTTATTCATGCATACGATATACGATCCTCCGCCTACCGGCTGATCGACCAGAGATGACTGTCAGACTAGGTACAGGAATGGAATTTGGGGCATCTGAAGTGGAGCTATCGCGGAGCGAGTGTTCGGCGATCGTCTCATCCACATGGCAGAGGGCCCCAAATGGCCTAAGGGGTGCGAGTGCGAATGGTGCTGGGAGGGTGAGAGAGAGGGAGAGGGAAGAGGAGTGATGCTGGTGTGGGGGGTCAGCGCCGCGCCGACATCCATCAGCTCGTTCAGCAAGCTCCAAAGTGATCATGAAGATTGAAGGCTGTATTCATGCTTGCTGTAAATTCCAAATCATGTGCAACGAAGAACCAAAAATATACCACCTCGCTCTACCCCGCTCCGTCCCTCTTACCCGTGCAGCTCCGCCTTTTCCCTCTCTACTTCCACTGAATCCATTATCGCTCCGTCGTGCATCTCTAACCTTTTATCTCTCGTCTCTCGTCCCTATCCTACGCCCGCGCCCCACGGCCCCGACAGCCCCGACAGCCCCGACAGCCCCGACGCCGCGATGTGCCATAGCCCGACAGTGCCCATCACCGTACCGTAGGGCAACACCCGCTAGCGCTCCCGCCCAGTGGCGTGCACCTGGCCGTCGGGACTGGACCCGGTGCCCCCAAACCCAACTTTCAAGAACCGCCCCAGCATCTCCTGCGTCTCTCTCCGCCTCGTATCGAGTGACGTATTCGGATCCCATATCCGGCCGCTCGAACTGCCCTGCCGTGGGACCCCAGAGTCCGTCTTGGCTTCAATAGTGTAATGTCCTGACGGCTGAGCCGCAGGGTGGTGCGACTGCTGCGATTGCTGCGGGGTATGTGGTTGGTGCTGGGCATGAGGCTGCGACTGGTGAGAATGCGCCGACGGGAACGGTATGCCCCGCTTCGATCCGTCTGCCGAAAAGGAATCGGAAGGCGGCGTGACGATCAGCGCGTGCGCGCGTGAGGCGTCAGACGACGAGTACCCGTGACCTCTAGTAGTCGTCCTGATATCACTGTCGATAGACGGCATCTTGGGGCGCGTAAGAGGCTGTGGCGCAGCAGCATGAGTTTGAGGCAACTCGATCGTGCGCATCGCTGGAGATGGCCCGCCCCCCGGGTATACCTGCACTTTGGCGTCGCTGACCTCGGGCTGATCAGTTTGCGCTTGACGATCCAAGTATCGCGGATTGCTATGGGACCCGTGAGAACTATGAGAATGAGAGCTATGAGACCCATGAGACCCATGAGAGCTATAGGACCCGTAAGAGCTATGAGATCCGCGAGGGCTGTGAGAGCTCGGAGGGAGCATCGGACGCTCAAGGCTACCAGAACTGGACGACCCAATACGAGGCGAGCTGCGTTCATCGTCCTCGGCATCGCCCTCATCCTCGTCGTCCCCATCGCCGCTCATATCACTCCGCCGATCAGCCGAAAGCTCCCGCCGCCGTAGCCCATGCTCAACACGTGGAGTAGCTGGCACAGATTGTAGTCCCATTGCTTCAAGGTCCCTGGTTGGTCGAGTAGCAGGTTGCCCGGTGATGCGATCGACGTATCGCTGAATGGACGGCATACTGTCCCAAGCATTGGTGTACGATGCCATGGCATCTGCCATCGACCGCGGATGCGAAGGTGGGGGGGACGCGGCGCGGCGCGGAGGAGTGGCACTTTGGACAGTGATAGAAACTAGGTGGTGCTGGGGTTGAGATGGTTCAGACTGCTTGTACTGGGGTGCTTCGGCCTCGTCTTTGGGAAATACCCGGGACGCTGTGTGATGATGTCTCTGCGTCTCCCAGGGGAATACTGGCTGAAGATTCGAGCGATCAGGTTTATGTCCACGATATTGCTTGTACCAGTCATCATGTCGAACGTTGTCTGGAAGGGTGGGGTATTCAGGTTCGACGTGTGAAGCGGGGGCGGAGAAGAAAGACGACTGTTGGGCCGGTGTTGCCTCCCATGCATTTTCGTAGAAGGTGTTCATGGGAATAGCCATCTCAGGACCTGCGTTTGCAGGGGGAGAGGAACGTTGAGCATCCCATGTCGCGGGCTGAGTCGTCTGTTGCTCTATCGTCCTAGGCATCGGTGCGGTGATATGAGGACCAGAGCTTAAAGCCGTTGACTCAGGGGTCGGAGCTTCCGGCTCAACAAAACGGACGGTCTGGGGTCGTTTCGGCTTGGGCATGAGAAGATCGTACCGACCCTCGAGAGGAAGGGACGTATATTGGCCAGAGGTGTATGCGGTGACGCCTGCTTGGTTCGCCGACTTGAGTTGGTCCAAGTCAAGCCTGTCTTCTGGCTGCTGCGGTGCAGCTGCCGGCTGATTCCAGACTGCAGGCAATTCGGGGACAGCAAATCGTAAAGGCACGTCAGGCGAGTGGGCGGCGGAAGGGCGGACATTGCGGTCGTACACAGCGTACCAGCGGTCTATGAGTGCCGGATCTGCAGGTATATCAGCCGAGAACGAGTCGTGGTAAGATGTCATCGAGAGGACTGACAGTCATAGGTCTGCTCCTGCCCTGATGGCATACCGATTCCGGCAGGTCGGCTGGCTATATGTGACCAAGGCTTGTGTGGCCCGATGAAATGAACGGCACTGATCTTGTGTCCGTACCGCTTGTATGCTGGAGCGTAGGTGTATGCAGCGGAAGGAGTGACATTGTAGCTGTGAATGTCAGCTGAGACTGTGTAAAGCGGGTGAGGCGAGGCTCTCACGTGAATGGGAGCCTGTTCCAATTTCCACCGCCTCCTTCTTCAGAGAACCACTCGTTGAGTAAGCCCTGATCTGCACCATCAAAGCTCCCATTCCCGTTGCTGGTCAGGTAGATGCCTTCCTCGCCCTCGCCATTTTGCAGGAGGTTACGCAGCCCGACCCAGTCTGTCTCGCGAGGGCGGATGACCATGACACCCGAGTTGAAGCAATCGGGCCAGCCTGTGTCGGGGCATGCTGAGAGGACATGGGGACTGGTTGTGGTGAAGAGGTGGGACAGGGGCCGGAGCGGAAGGACATCGGCGTCGAGGTAGATGATGGTGGAGAAGAGGGTGGACAGGCGGAAGAGGTGCAGTTTGGTCAGGGCAAAGTTGAGGTCGGGCCGCCCTGAGGGAGTGGTCAGCGAGGTGGGTATAGGCAGGAGCGGGGTGGAGGGATAGAGGACAGCAGGAACCGACAGGAACCGGCGGCAAGATAGGACGGGTGGAGGGGTGGCGAGGGGTAAGAATGAGGAAGGACTCGAGCTCGGCAGGCAGAGAGGGTTGAGGGATAATGACGGCAGGAAAGCAGTCAAATACTCACCCATCAATCTCAACCCGTCTTCGCCTTGGGAGCCGCTACCGATGGGCTCGATGCCAATGACGAGATCGAACCCTGCCTTGCGGAGCTCGCCGATGGTGCTTGCATCGACCGTTTCTGGCGTGACGAGGCAGACGATCTTGAAGTCTCGCGGAGCGGGGTGCAGCTCGAGCAGAGAGTGCAGCAGCACAAGCGCGCCTGGGAGGTAGGACGGCGTTGTGAGGAGAGTGACAAAGGCGTTGGGGAGCGACATGCTGCCGACTGCCGTCTGGCAGAATGGGCAGGGAAGAGGGGAGGCGAGACGAGACGAGACGAGAAGAGAAGAGAAGAAAGGAGAAAGGAATGGAACGGGAAGAGAAGGTGATCAACTACGGAGCAGTGTCAACGGCGCTTCATTCCTGGCGGAGGAAGTTGGGTGCGGTGTTGGATGCTCGACCGAGCAGCGGACGGTGATCAGCAGGCACACGCAGTTGGGATGGATCGGCGGGGTGGTGTGGGTGGGTGGTGGTATGGCAGCGAGATTTTCGGTCGCGGGATTGGGAACAGTGGGGCCAAAAAGCAGAAACCTCGAAACCTCGGACCGAGTGCCGTGCGGTTTCCTCGCTCACCCACGTACTCTATCGTTCTATTGCAATTGCCTGCTGGTGTCGTGATTCGGAGGCAGTGAGGCTCCGATTTTGTCGATGGCGGCCGTGCGAGTGCGAGAAAGCACACAGGACAAGGATGTCAAGCCTGACAGGTGTGACGAGGTACGACAAGGAAGGAAGGAAGGGAAGGGAGGGAAGGGAGGGGAAGGGATGCGGGCTGTTGACGGATGGCGAGATGGAAAGGGGGACCACGGCCGGGGGATGGGATCGACGGGGATGGAGATGGTGACGGTGACGGAGACGAGAGTGGGGATGGGATGGAGAACGGGAAGGGGAAGGAGCGGATCGATGCTAGCGAAGCCTGAAAAGAAACAGAAACAGCCAAGAAGAGCAAGGATTCAAGCTGGTATCCGGTTCGAGCAGGTCGGTGCAGACAAGGGCCTTTCTTTGCACAGAGGTTGTTACCCTGAAAAGACGACGACGACCGAATCACTACGACCTCGCACCTCCCCCGCTTCTCACAAGGCCAATATATATCCATGCATGCATGCATGCATTGTTGTACCGGAGCCAGTGAATCATATGATCCCATCACGCTCTACGAGTGGCAGTGAGTGTCCTGCTCAGCCTATCTCGGTGATCAAGTATGGTGACTGGCCATGGCTGCTGATTTACGTGAGCGAGGGGACTTTGGGGCCTCGTGAATGAGGTGATAGACGGTGGGGGCGCCCCGAGTCTAGGCGTCCCAAATCCTTGATATCGCGCCAACCGCTGACCCTGTGGTGAATCTGCACTCTCCTGAGATATCTCCTGTGGTAAATCTGCAATCTTCGGAGACTGCTCCTGTGCTGCAAACTTCTGAGACTGCTCCTGAGCCTGAACGCCTCTTGGGGATCCCGAGACGGGGGATTCCAAAGTCTGGAGGATCCCGAGACGGGGGATTCAAACGAGGGAGCTAGGGAAGAATAATTACGACGGGCAGCCAAGGGCGGTGGTGGTCTGGTGGCGTCGGGGGGATGAGAGTCCCTGAACGACAACGTGCGACGAGGTTGCTCTGCGACGAGGATGCTCGTGCCATTCTCGCTTGCTCCAGTACTGCTAGGATTGGCCCCACAAACGTCCAACAACGACAAACTTTCCTCTGTGGGGCCTTGTTGTCTCCGCCAGAGACCAGAGAGCTGCAGCACCGCGGCCTACGCTCCTCTAGCGTCCTTTTGCAGCGTTCATGACGTACGGCGTCAAAGCGAAATCGCATGGCTGAGGCGCGACTGATTGTTTTTTCGAATGGAACACAGCAAACACGAATGCACAGAATCCCGCGCGCTCACCAGGGTGACGATCTTCCCGTACATGAAGCGATAGTAGCCGACAGTGAATCACACGAGATATGGCACAGAATCCTGCTGACTGGGTGCATTCACGCCCAACAGAGCCACACAAGGGTCGGACCGAATATACAACGTACATACACTCCCTCCAACCGTACAGATCACCCTCAATGCACTGTCGCATCGTCCCTCTTCGTGCTCATGGAATGGAAGAGCCCGTTACTCCCTCCCCTTCATCCACTTCGTGCTCACCCAGAAGCCCCGACTGGGACGCCGTCCTCCTGTTCGCGCTCATCCAGAAGCCCTTACTCGCCCATCCTCCTCCTCATAATCCACCTCCCCGTTCCCTTCCACCTCGACATCCAATGCCCCGAGCCCAACGCCATCCTCCTCCTCGGCCGCTCGTTCAAAGACGAATTTCTGTCCTCTTGAAAAGTACAGAGCCGGTTCGTCGCCTTTGACCACGTTCTCCGTGATCAGGCAGTACCTCACCGACTGAGCTCGTCAGCTTTCATCCATCTATACAGCCTAGTAACAATCAGAACAGAAGAGGCATCCACGCGTCGCAGTCGCTAAAACGCGAAACAGCCATGGAATAACGCGGAACAGACCGAAATCCCCGGGATACCGGGAATCAAGATCAAGCGAAACAGCTCAAGAACGACGCAAGACAACAGGCGACAACGTCAAACTCACCGAAGCGGGGATCTCAAACATGCCCTCCCCCAATACCTCCTCCAAAACCCCTCTGAGCCCCCTGGCCCCACCACCCCTCTCGCTTCCCTTCTTCGCAACCGCCTCGAGCGCCTTGTTCGTAAACCTCAATTCACAGCCATACGAATCAAACAGCGCAGTGTACTGCTTGATCAAAGCGTTCCTCGGTTCTGTCAATATCCTGACCAGATCCGGGATGGATAGCTGATGTAGCGTCGTCAAAATCGGCAAGCGACCGACAAATTCGGGGATGAGTCCGTAGTTGTGCAAATCAGAAGTAGTGAGGCTTTTCAATGGCACCGTAGACGCTGTGTCGGCTTTCGATGAGGGTGAGCTAGGCAATGGTGCTCCAAATCCGATTGACTGGAGGTATCAGCTCTGCCAGTGGATCCGACGGTGGGTGCGGCGGTGGAATCAGTAGAGTCAGCCAGAAACTCACTCCTTTGCCCAATCGTGAATTGACGAGCTTGTCCAGACCGATAAAAGCCCCAGAGCAGATGAAGAGAATGTTGCTTGTATCCACTAGGAAAGTCTCGCCTTTCCCTCCTGAAGGAAAGACGGAAATCAGCAATTCTGCAACCACCCAGTACGACGCGTGACAACTCACCTGATGGTCCCCCTCCGAAACCGGGCAAACCCTCACGCACTCCTCGCTTTTGCCCGAAATTTCGGTTCATAGGGTTATTTGGATCCCATTCCATGCCGTCGCCACCGCCTCCTCCGCCTTTGCCTGCCCCAGCGCTGCCAAGGCCAGACATGATAGGAGAAGAGGTTGCGGGCGGTGGTTTCGCAGTGAGTGTCACGTGGGTCCCCTCGAGCAAGCGGAGAAACGCCTGTTGAACGCCTTCACCACCGACATCTCGCCCGCCTCCCCACGTCGAGAGACCGTCCGATGCGCCTCTTCTTGCGAGTTTGTCAACCTCGTCGATGTGGATGATACCGAACCTGGAAAACATCAGCCGCATCAGAGGCACCGAGACAGGCTCCTTACTCGGCTAGCCCAACGTCATAGTCTGCCGCTTGTAACAATCGTAGTATACAATTTTCGACGTCATCTCCAACATCTATCCTGCATAAGCTCAGGTCCGAAATCAAGAAGGGCTCAGCTTACAGCCTGCTGAAGTATATGTTGTTGCATCGCAGGACCTGACTTGATCAGTAACCGGACACTTGCAAAGTATGAGTTCTCACGCAAAGGGCACATCCAGCATCTTGGCCAATGTCTTGGTCATCAAGGTCTTTCCCGTTCCAGTCGGACCACCACGGGAAGTCAGTAGATGCTCTACAGGAACGAAGAGGGAAGCCTACATCATCAGGACATTGCTCTTCTCGACCTCGACGGTGCCCATGGTACGCCTGCGATCACTTGATTGTTCTTCGTCTTCGACGGCCCCTCTGATCCTCCGAGACATGCCTGACTCGTCGTCTCTCTCACCCTCTTTGGCTAACTTTGTCGCCGAGCGTGAGCGAGACGACTCTGCCGCGCGCGTCATTTTCCGCTTATCGGCTGGTTTCTGGTTTGTATCTGATGACGACTTCGGGACGAATGGACGAGCAGAGAAGTAGTCTTTCGCTATTGATAGCCTGCTTCAGCAATGTCGTAGACGAGCTGCAGAAGAGGTGTGGAAGGGGTGATGAGATCAGGGAGAACGAGCGGACTAACATATAAACCAGTCCCTATCTCGAATCCTGGCCGTAGTCTCTTGGAACAAAGTCGGATCCCCCTCATTTCCTACACCGACGACGCGTGTGGCATCACCGCCCGGTGGAACATCAAGCTTCGAGGCAGGTATTGATGGATCAGCCGCTGGCTCTTCCGGCAGCTCCATATCCCACGATGGCCGTGTTGCTGGATGCCTGCTGACCTCTCCTGCACGGATCGACGAGGACGACGATAGAGGTAACGTAGAGTCAGGTTGGGGTTTGAGAGGAGGCGGAGTCGTCAAGGTGGAGGCTGAAGAAGTGGGGTGTGATGGGGCGTCGAGGGACATTTGGCGAGATCGTATCCGTTGATAATGGTTGTACACCCTGATTTTAACCATCAGCATGATTGAGACGGACCAGTCGCCGGACTGAACGACTGACGCGACAGAGAGAATCCGCTTGGTCTGTTCCTGACCGACGACATACTGCTCCAGATGAGCATACAGCTGTGCCAAGTCAGCATTGCCGCAATATCACAATGTCAGCGAGGCCAATGGCATCAATCAAGGGAGATAAAAGAGAAACCCCACCTACCTCGCGAGGAGACTTGAGTGAGCGTGATCCGTCGTTAGGCGCAGCTGTCGAGGCTGATCTTGCAGAGGCTAAGGAACGACATCGGGCGAGATGAATAACGTATCGAACGTCCCTCGTGCGCATGTTGGCTACTCAAACACACACCAGCACCTAAAAAGGCCAGTGACCTCCCCCCAATGGGCTCGCTAGCTCGACCTGACGGATGAGATAGATGAGAAACAATGGAAGGCGATATAGCGAGGATGCATGTCACCGTACCGGCTAACTCGGGCTCGGCCGCCATGACGTGGATATTACTGAGCAAGGCGTTATCAGCCTCCAAACCACGTGGGGTGAAACCCTGAAGTCTCGGTTGGTTTGGCCGATCAACCTTTGTGCAGAGTTCTCTCTCTTGTGCTTTTGCTTTCCTCAAGCAAACACGACACTGTCTTTTACACATCAGTACACAGCATCCAGAGACCAGGGTCATCCTCGCCAGCCTCAAGCATCCCTGCAGACCAACTGTGCTACCGACGGAGCTGGCCGTTGTCTCGTTGCAGGACGCGATACCTCGAAACAGGAGCAACATGGCCATGCTGTCGCCCAACTCGGGGCCCGCCGAGCCCGTCGCATCTTCGTCCACACCTCAATCTCGACGTGTAGCGTACTTTTACGACCCAGACGTGGGGAATTACGTATACTACCTCGGCCATCCTATGAAACCCCACCGTATCCGCATGGCACATAACCTCATCGTCAACTACGGGCTGTGCGACGAGGAAGACCCGAACCCACCCGATGGTGCACGAGACATCAACATGGAGCTCGGTGGGGACGCCTTTGGCCCTGATATCGACGGCGCAGAGAGGCGGTACCTCCATGCTTTGAGTGGGAGCCGCGGGCGGGGCATGCAAGTGTTCAGGCCGAGGCGGGCGACCAAGGCAGAGATGACGAGGTTCCATACGGACGAGTACATTGATTTCCTCGAGATGGTCACGCCAGAGACCCAGGAGATCCTCAGTGGAGGCGGCGTACGATGTAAGCCTTTCCCTCGCGCCTCAACCTCCAACCCACTCTTCGACCTCCTATCCCCTTCTCGACTTTCTACCCACTCCTCGACCCTCCTAGCCACTCCTAACCTCCAAACTCCCCATCCCCTTCTTTGGTTTTGTGCTAGCATCGGTGGTTTGGTCGTTAAGAGCTTAGCTGATATATAATAAGGCCTGATAGGCGAAGATTGTCCCGCATTTGAGGGGGTTTTCGAATTCTGTACTATCTCTGCAGGAGGTTCACTAGGTTAGCTCTCAGTTTGTTTTTCCATTCGTCGTCATTGCTGATCTCGGTTCCAGGTGCGGCCGAGAAACTAAATGCAGGTGCATGCGATATCGCTATCAACTGGGCTGGTGGCCTCCATCATGCAAAAAAGACGGAAGCCAGTGGATTTTGCTACGTCAACGATATGTGAGTTGCTATTCTATCCGTTTGGCCAGGGCTGATAGTATCCAAGAGTACTGGGCATTTTAGAATTATTGCGGTGAGTTCCACCATCCTACGCCTGAGCTCATCACGTGTAGAATACACCCTCGCGTGCTGTATATTGACGTGGACGTGCACCATGGTGACGGCGTCGAGGAGGCATTCTACATCACAGACAGAGTCATGACGGCAAGTTTCCACCGATTCGGAGAGTTCTTCCCGGGGACAGGAGATGTCAAGGTGAGCTCCCGCTCCTTTGTAGGTTTGAGCTCATAATTCCAGGATGTCGGGATGAAGAAGGGCAAGGGCTACGCTGTCAACGTCCCTTTACGAGACGGTATCACCGACGAAACGTTCCACTCCATCTTCAAACCTGTCAGTTGCCGGCATCTCTGTTCCGTTTGGTGAATGAGGACTAATGTGAATAGGTCATCCAACACATCATTGACTTTTTCCGGCCTGGCGCGATCGTCCTTCAGATGGGCGCCGACTCCCTTGCCGGCGACAAGCTCGGAGGATTCAACGTCACACTCGACGGTCAGTTTGAATCTGTTCGCTCAATCTGACCGAATGAGCTGACGTGGACAGGACATGCCGAGTGTGCTCGGTTTGTCAAAAGCTTCAATATCCCCGTCATGATGTTGGGAGGCGGGGGCTATACCACGTAACTTGTTCTCTGCCAACCCCTGAATAACCGCTGATTATGGCAGTAAAAACGTCGCTCGGGCATGGACGAACGAGACGGCTGTGATGTGTGGACGAACTCTCTCTGAAGATCTGCCTTATAACCAATAGTCAGTCGTTCGCCTGACTTTTGCATCTGTTGCCTGCGTTCTCTCAGTCGGACTGACTGACACCTGGCAGTATGGAATACTACGGGCCTCGGTACAAACTCGAAGTGCTGCCAAACAATACAGATAATCACAATCCCCCAGAATATATCGAATCGATCAAGTGAGTCATATCAGCACCTCAAACAGGACAAGTGACGTGTGGTGTGCAAGACCAGGCTAACTCCGGGTAGGCGGACTGTACTTGAGAATCTGAGGAACTTGCCACATGCTCCGTCAGCGCAGTTGTCGCATGTCCCTGGGAAGCTGTCGAAGGCTTTGGGATTGAAGGAGGAGTTGAGTGATCCAGAGGACGAGATTGATGCGCGGATCCGAAGTGAGATTCCATTCTCTTTCTTTGCGCTATTGTTGTCACACAAACTATTCCGCGTCATCCTTCTCTAGGCCATCCGTACTACGTCTTGCTGTGGACACGGACCATGCTCACCCTCTCAGAATTCGTTCGCCGGCGGCAAATGAACGGGTCATACGAATCCTCCTCTTCAGAATCTGAGGACGACCGCCCAGCAGCCACGCATCGATCACGTTACAGCCGTCAAGGGGGTGTCCGGCGATTCCCTGCCCGTCAGATACCCGTCCGAAGAGATACCCGTGAAGAATCGGTCGATAGCGAAGATGATCCATGCGGCGTGCGGAAGAAGAGGACGTTCTTCCGAAGCAGTACAAAAGGCATGATCCTGCCTCCAGGCGTGATGAGTTCTGGCCTGGGGCTGAATGGCAACGGGAACGGGAACATTCTTGCGAATGGTAACGGGAACGTACTTGCGAATGGCAACGGGAACGGGCACGGATCTGTAAGTGCGAATGGGAGTGGATTGGGAGGACGTAAGGGAGTCTTGGGGGGCTTGGTCAGTGGCGAGGCTGGGTTGGGAAGTCGCGCGGCAAGTCCGATGAGTGTGGTATGAGAAATCGTAGAGGCTCACGCTCGGGGCATATATCTGTTGTAAGGATAGAGTCAATAGCATGGAGCTTGGACGGGATCGGCCAGCAGTGACGCCACATGGAGTTACTGTCCATTAGAGGTCTGTTAGATTTTACAATCGCTCTGATGGTGCGGACTGAGACCAGCACTCAACCATGCATCTCTGGGCGAACAATTCATCCCATTCATAAGCTTCTATGAACAACAGTCTTCCGACAGTTGACAGTCGACATCGTCATGGTCAGTGCTTTTAGCAGCCTGGACTTCAGCCACACTCAGCCCAGCGAGAACGTCCATTGGTCGCGAGCGGCAAACGCATCAGTCGACATCGGCCAAGGATCGTCTATTCCCGCCGGCGCGTCCCTTCGGCGTCGAGTAGTCATCAGCGAGGCTCGAGGCTGACCGTTTGAAACTCGATCGACTCGGCCGCTTGCTGACGATGGAAGTGAGCTCACCACATAGCCCTTCGAGTGCAGTCGTATTGGGGTCGACGCAGCTCCGACTGAGGGCACTTTCGACCTCGTCGAGGACCGCGCTATCCGTATTGGGTAAGCCAGGCGCGGTGGGACAAACTCTAGTGGTCGCCTGTAGGATCTGCGCCAGTACGTCTGTGGTCTCGCTCCGCACACTGACGTCGGCAGCGACGACGCAGGCCGAGACGAGAAGACACGTGATCCCAGAGGCGACTGCGAAGATTGCGACCCGTTCTCTGTCCCACGGCAGGCAGCATGATAGAGTGCGGTGGCGTGCACCGCGGTGGGGCGTTCTGGTTACTCGCGATGTGCGCGGAGAGCTAGAGCCGATGGAGAAGCGATGGGACGCTGGGCCCCAAGTGGGCTCTCTCTCCAGGGACGGAACGTCGAGCCGAATCCCTTGGCTGAGCGACTGCCCCCGCATATCTGACGAATATCCTGGGGGATAGAAGTCGTGGTCGTGGTCAGGTCTGAGGGTCTCGGGCTCCGAAGCCGTTGCGTGCTGGGACCGACCGACCGAGCGGCCATAGGCGGGCTCCAAGTTCTCCGGGTTCTTCGAATCAGAGAAACTGGGTTGCTCGGCCGGCGGAGACATGGGAATCAAAGTCCCGACACTACTCTTATCCTGAGCGTGGAAATTGGAGGTCACATAACCTGCAGAAGCATCCGCTGGGCCATCACCGAAACTGTTGGGATCGCCAGCGTTTTCCACTGTGAAGGACCCTTTAGTTCCCTGAGAAGGAGACGGATCGTCAAACGGGTTGGTCATATCCTAGTGGTGCCAGTGTCTGTGCACGCTGTTCTTGGATATCGTGGAAGGGGAAGTTATAGGAGAAAGAGTCTAGGAGCGGAGTGGCAAGAAGACGGCGCTTTATACTCTGTGTTTATTGCAAGATTCACTTTGCACCGCATCATACTGAAAGGATACCATGACCAAACAGCGCATGAAGGCCCCTCCCTTCAGAGCCGCAACACGATCGAGCAAAGACAATTCTTCTTGGTTAGCCACGGCGCCTGTTGCGGCGAGTGCCCAAGGGCTACTGATGATCGCATGACAGCACAGTAATATATACGCCTTCGAACCCAAGGCGTTTCTTCAAATGACTTCCGGGTTTGACTGTGGACGGAGCGGGAAGCCCAGGCCAGTAGATGGGGTACCTTGGCGAGCTTGACGGGAAGTGCGCCTTCCGAAACTAAATTGTAAGAATTCGCACGGACGTCACCGTGCCGAGATCGGTACCGGAGTATAAGATAGGCTGTTCATAATATAGGGCATTCCGTCGTCGCCACAAGATGGGTACAGAGGAATATGCACTGAGCCAGGCTTCATTTCAACTGCATCATTCAGGGGTCAGGTATTCTACGGATTCCAGGTAATCCCGACACAATGGCCGCCATCAGTCGACGCCAGCCCACACCCACACTCGTCCTGCAATGCTACGGCCGCTCAGAGTCGTATCGTCTTCATCGCTTCGCGCTGAGTTCGCGGTTGACCCTGAGCTGGTGGAGTTTCCCGTAAGGATAGCGGTTATACCCTCGCAGAATGTTTGAGAATCACTCCCATTGGCAGTTCCACAATTGTCCTCGAGGTATCCCTGAATTTGGTCGAGCTTCTCTGCGTTGCCCTGGGCTGGAGTCACCCCCGTGGAGGCACAACCCAGGAAATTACTCAGTTGGTCGCTGATCGCAGTGATATTTGTGGTTGCTCCGACAATATCGTTTCCAACCTCTGCCCAGTATGACCGCCAGGTGTCGTCTGACAAATACAACCCGAGAGCGGTGGTGGACAGAATGACGGATGCAGACAAGCACGCCATGCACACCGTCTTTGCCCTCTGCATCCCGGGGTCGACACGGACGGGAGGTGCATCAGTTAGGAGATCCGACCTGGTCGGGGTTGCAGGGGGTCTCCCGGCGTCGGAATCCCCGGAGAGACCGTGCGTGCTGGTTGTGCGGTGGCGAGGGTGGGCCAAACCTCCCGAAGAAATCTCTCTGTCCAGCAAGCCTGAGGCTGCCTCAGAATGTGACCCACTAGGCAACGTACTGCCCCCCGGGACTTCAGAACTGGTGTCGGAGTGCTGGAAGGGGGACAAGGGGGATATGCTCCTCTTCGTCGACAGCGGGTCGAGAGAAATTCCAGTCGGATCTTCGAAGGGGTTGGTGCCGGGGTTGGAAGGAGCCATGTCTATGTCGTACCGGTCTTGCAAAAGCTGTTCAATGCAGTATGAGGAATGTTCAGGTGCGCCTCTTGTGGTCCCGGAAGGTCTCGTTCTTATAGGTTTGTCGGTGGCGTGCAGGTGCACTGCTCCAGTTGAAAGGTTGACGAGCATTGTGCACCGCATCAACGCGTCAGACTCAATAAGGGAGCCCTTCTTTTCCGCTAGATGCTTACAGTATCAGCACCTTCAAAGCCCAGTCAAGAAGCGCAAAGGGCGTCTCTGAAATCGGAAGAACGGAGGAAGCCGCCTCGGGCTGATATCGTCGTGCTGTACAGCACAAAGGTGCGCCATTTTGTCCTCGGTGAGAAGTGCTTAAGGGGTGGGATCGGGTGTTCCAACGATTCCACAAGTTCCGGCCCCCACAAAGGCGCAGAAGTGGCGATGCACAGCCTTCCCGGAGAGGTTCACCCGTCCTCTCGCACCCGAAGTAAGGCTCTTTCTGTAATACTTTCTGAGCGGGACTCATTTGCGTTTAGAGCTGGTGGAGAGTTTGGAGGCGGTTCATACATTCATTCAACAACATGAACACTCGTACTCGCTACTTAGATTTCCTCGATGAATGTATCTCTTCTGTCCCCCCCTCTTGCTCTAGTTTGTGTCTGGAGTCTCCGTAATCCCAGTCTCTTCCTGAGGCAGCTAGAGCCCACAGCGTCTGACCTGACGGCGTTTCAGCTACCTCATATCCGTCAGTTTCCTCTGATGCGGCCCCGTCTCTGCACTGGTGGCTGTGAAGCACCGTAGCCAACAGCTCTGAAAAGTCATTCAGTATCCGCCTCTCGCCCTCGGTGACGTCCCGGCCGACACCCGCGCCTGAGACTTCCAAAGTCTCCACCATGGGCAAGTACGCAAGCACACGCTTTGCGGCCTCTTGATGCTCTCGGACGGTCCTGTCGAATTCTGTAAGAGCGCTTTCTATCGCCCCGTTTGTTGGCGTCAAGTCGGTGGCGACAGGTACAGGTGCCGTGCACTGGGACCGCGGCTGACCAAGCATCTGGATTGCGATTCCCAGGCCGGTATTGCAACCTTGTCGCTCCTGGAGTGCCTCCGAGCTCCGTATCTCGGAGAACGCCAGGGCATGGAGGGCGCATGCAGTCACTAGCCAAGGAGCCAAAGTGGCTACCCAGCCCCTAGTTGACTCAAACGTAGACCGAATTTGGGAGCTTTCTGGTGCTTCATCCATGCTGTGTGATCGCAGGTGAGGTTGTGGTGTAATGTCCAGTACTGTAAGAATGTAGTAAAAGGACGCAGGGCTTTAAGGCGAGAACCGAGATGTGCTTTCGAGCAGGCGAAGGCTCAAGTGTAGCAGGAAACGTTGCAAGCTGGCAGCGAAATATGCATGCGGTCTTCATATTTGTACAGTATGCGTCATTCAGATCAAAGGACAGTCCAGCGGCCGGACACGATGGCCAAATTGCTTGCTTTCACTGGGACCTTCCAAGCAAACACCCTCGTCTGAGCAGGGTCTACACGGCGATATCATTTGAAATACATAGCTCTACACAGATCTACACCTCTTCGTTCCATCGATCTGAGCAGGCATGCTTGTAGCCCATGTACCGAGAGATGGTATCTAGCTCTTGAAGGAAATCTCGCCCCAACTCTGACTCGTCGGATTCAGAGCACGAGGCATGATGCTCCAGAGTATCGGAAGTGCCGTCGTTCACAAGCAGGTTGGACATGTAGCAAAGTCGATCGAAGCTCTGAAGAGCGGCTTGGCTGCGCATCTGCTGCAGCCGAGTCGCCTCTACTCTTGTGTTCATGGAGGATCGGGCCCACATATTGTTTGCCTGCCTCAGTCCACTCTCACAATATTGCAGCGATTGGAGTAAATGCTGATTCTTTATCATTGTTGCCACGCCTCCTGTCAAGCAATAGAGATCAAAAGCCAGCCCTACCCCTAACAGTGCCGTCTTCTTCCAACCGGGAGAGCCCGAGAAGAGAGGGAGGACTTTTCGGTGTGTCATGTCTTGTGTGAGTTCTTTCAGCGCTTCTGTATAATCCGTATCAGGCGTGACAGGTCCAGCGCGGAGCGCTGGAGCGCTCGAAGACGCGTGGATCTTGGAGTCGGTGTTCGGATCGGTGTCAGGTACGCAGTAGGGCCAACTTTCGAACTGCGAGCGGAGCTGAACAGGGCTTTTGGCACCGGAGTCCAGAGTAACCCTTCGATGACGAGGTCGAGCTGTCATGTTGGTTATCGAAAGCAAGATGTGCGGGGAGACTGACCAAGACGCAAGTCAGCGTCGGTGAATGCAGTAGGCTTTGTCGTGGCTTAGGAAGACCAAAGCAGCGCAAGGAGGGCAAGAAGCACTCCAGGCCGCTGTGTAAGAGCCTTGAGAAATCGTCGAGAAAGGAGCTTCGTCCGCCTTCTGGAAGGCAAGTGGCAAAAGACAAGGTCACCCAAACTGGGCCAAAGTATGTTGTGTCCGTTCTCGCTGATCACTACCAAGAGGATCACACCAAACGATCATGCATGTCAGTCTGACGACGGTGAAAGGCAGGCTCAGAGCTCTTCGTGCTTATCTGGAGTCGCACTGCGGATACTATATGCGTCCTGGCTTGTGCTGTATGTCGGTGTGCCCACCTCGATATCAGGCGTCGGCTCTCTGGACGCAGTGTGCCAGGAGTAAATGCTTTGCATGAACAACAGCTGACTGATGTGGGATTTGTCCGCTTCGCTCAAGTCAGGCTCCGGCATCCGAAGCTTCGCAAGGAGTACCGGACAGGCGTCCAACATGGGCTGGATGTACTTTAACCTTCTCTCATGCTCTTCTGTCTCCTCGCGAGAAAGAGGACCACGGTGTTGTCGCTCACTGTGCGCGAGGATCTCCCGGTACGCAAACTGTGGGAGAGGTGTGCAGAACTCTTGCAGTCTTTCTAGAAGTTCTGGATCGTCTGTATTTGCGGCATGAAACGAGGCACTTTCAAAGAGGCTGGTTCCCCCGCCTGCCAGAGCGGTGGACGCCACTACCAACGTAGTAAGCAGGCGGACGCTGAGACTGGAGTAGAGCATTTGTAAGATTGAAAGTGCACCCAAACAAACGGTGGGTGAGATTCGGTTGGGTGTGTGGCGGGTGGCTTGCAGGAGATGGCTGTGCTGTACACTCTTCAAACAAGAGGATAAATGAATTCATACAGAGCTTCATGGAAGGCTTGCGTTGCCAACAAGAAGGCTAAGTAGGGGCCCGAGGGCATGCAACGTCTGTTTCGGCTCCACAACGAACACAGACGTCAACAAAAAGGAACTTGAGGCATGGATTTTCCCCCAAATCCGTCATGCATCTCAATCTGTCGAAGAGAGAAGCTACAGTAGTCTCAAAACTCCTGGTGTCTAGCCGGCCTGGTGTTGGCACTGAACGTGCCCGGAGTTGCGTAGGGTGCTGAGCTGGTCGCCGTTGTGACCTTCACTTTCGGCGTCGGCACTCTGAGTGGTGCTCCCATCAGGACGTCGTGCATGACCAGCAGCACACTGAACTGGTCTAACGTGTGTTCCGTCCAGTCGGAATGCGGTCGTTCGGCAAACTCCTGGCATGCTTCCACCTTGGACTGATAGAACGAAATGCGCTGTTCATACGCCTTTGCCTCTTGTGCAGAGAGCTTTGTATCCTCTTGGGAGTTCCGTGCATGGCGTTCAAAGACCACCGAGGACCAGAGTCCTGGCACGAGATCACAGACCGCTGTCAGTTTGCGACTCATCTCAGCGCTGAGAGGACCTTTAGCCTCAGTGTCGGCGTTGGCCACAAAAGAGGATCCTCCGATGGACTGAGCGATGGATGCGACAATGAGGGTGCGGAGCAGGCGGGTCCCGAGGGATGAAGTTGAATCCATCGGGATTGCAGCAAGTACTACGGGATGCCGACGCGCGGATCTGGTTCAACTGTTGGACGGTGCAAGGCAGAAGAGGAAGGCTAAAGCTCGCAGCCACAGAGACTATACAGTAGATAGAAATAACCCTTCGGCCTTCTACTTTGAGCTTTCACCTATGTACAATTCTCCATGCTTGCTTTCGAAGGCTCTGAAGGCTTCACGTCTGTCTCGTACGTGGCGCCTTCGACCGGGCCAAGTCACCACCATATATGTACTGTATGTAGGGAAGGAAAAACACTGGTCAAGCCGGCAATCACTTCGTTAGAGCAACAGTACACTGGTCTCTTACTAAGCCCGAACGGCTTTCAATTCAGCCCCCTCATATGCATAACCATCACAAACATTGCATCACCAGCGCGCTCAAAGCTCTTCGTACCTCCATGAGCGTTTGGCTTCGGGTATTTCCGTGCTCTTGGAAGTGATTGTGACTTCTGGAGTGGATACTTGCCCGATCTCTATGGGGAAAATAGTGTCCATGATAGCCTCATACCAGTCACCATCGATCGCTTCGCCCGCTGCATCTATGGTGATGAGCACCACGCACGTTTCGCGCATTGTTCTGTACGTCTCCAGTACTTCTCTCTCGTCCTCTGTGACTTCCTCGCGGCGTTTGTAGCTTTGAGCCAATTTTTCGGCCGTGAGACCGGCGAAGTTACAGGCTACCAACAGGTCCTGTCGCTCCTTACGGGTCATGCGCATAGTCCCCTGAGAAGCCCCACTGTGAGCCGTCGCAGAGAGCGTGCCATAATGGCTGTCAATCGCGGCGATCGTGATGGTGGCGAGTAAGATTCTGCTGAGGTTCGACAGGGACATCGTAGACCGTAAGATGCTGATTTGGTGGCTACAAAGACTGATGATTGAGCGTGGCTTTAGTGCGCACACCGTATGCCTTCTTTCTGCGATCACTGCTATCGTATCACCCTGCATGGAAGGCTTGGGCGTTGGCGCCGAAAATAGCTCGAAGCGAAGTCCACGAGTGGCAAAAATATCCACCCTATCCCGTTTACTTATGGAATACTTGATCGCCCACCGCTCATACAGGAAGGCAAGCTCCCACAGTATGACGTGCATGTTCGGACCCTTCAACCCAATGATATGGTCTAGGTGTACAGTAGGCAGCGAAAGAGGCACCTGAGGGAAGTCTGACAGAAGGCATACCGTTGCATTGACAGGCGAATTGCAACGGATTGCAACGTGACCCCACATGGCCGAGCATGTATGTAGAGTTAACTAGCCAACCCGAACGTCAATGTCACTCTTCCGCAAGATCACAAGTCGTAGCGGTTCCAAGCCACTGTTCGGGTGGATGTCGAAAACGATACAGTGTCTGTGGCAGTGTCGGTGTCGAAACTGCCACTGCTCTGCACCTTGTCTGGCGAAGTGACTCCTGAACGCGCAGGAAACGAGAGCTTCATTATTCGTATGGGGCCGGAGTTCTCCCCCACCAATTCTTGTTGGTAGCTTGCCAAGCAAGACATCAAGCTGACATCACTCTCTTCCAATTTCGTCTTCTCCTCCTCGGTAGGCTCCACTCCCTCCCAAATTCGTGCGCGCAAAGACTCCAGACTCCTGTACTGCGCAATTGGACCGCGGCATTTTTCTAAGAGCTCGTCTGCTATGGGAGCCTTCATCGCGGCCACTGAGAAATTGCTTGCCAACACTGTAGCAGCAAGGAGTAAGCCCACCTTGAAGTTGGAGCCTGAAGTGTGGGTCGAGACTGCCATGGCGGACTGTTTTGCGTTGAGAAATGATACTCGTATGCTCCGGACGGTCTACAAGTAAAGCGCTTCGTACGTTGTCGGGTATTTCGAGTCGAGCCACGGTGTGTTTCCGCTTTAAAGGATTGATCGCCGAAAGAAGAAAGCCAAACCCGCCATGTAGAACGAAAAACCCGATCGTCATCATTTCATACGCCGGAGCCATCTCGACGTCGGTGGCGTTCAAGAGATGTCGTGGCTGAATCCCGGAATGGATCTTTTCAAGTTCGGCATGAAGGAGAAGAGGAATGCCACGAAGGCACCCAGCACTGAAACTTGTAGTGTGGAGTATTTGAAATGTGTGCAGGCGTAGTTACTGTGTCAGCTTCTGGGGTGGTGACCATAACACTACTACGAATACACAGCCACTTCGTATCGGTTGGTGTGCCTCAGGTCCGTGCGCAATTCACATCACATTCCTTACAGTATGCATCTGTTGAAACTACTTCATGTACCAACACATCCGCACAGGGATTGGAAAACGATACTGGAATGACTGCACGAGAAGTCTTAAGTGTAGGGACTCAGACTGGTACTAGGCCGTGACCGTGATGCGCCATTTCCAAGTCACGTAACCTTGCGAGAGCGTCAGCACCACCTAGAACAATTGAGGGGAACTCCATACTCGCACACATCATTAGACGATGTCACAGATCGTAGTAACGTTGAATGCCTGATGAAGGGGGCGGAATTGACTGTTGCAAAAGTCCATATTGGGATGGCTCAGGACCACACGAGCTGGTTTGTGTAGCAACGCTCTCAGTAGGTTTGACTGTCACCTCAAATTCGGCGATTCGACCCAGTGAGCCAAGGCTGACTCGAACCTGAAACGTGGGGGGGTGGTCTTCATTAATTTCTTGCCCCCAGACCTCCGTATACCAGTGACTGAAACAGCGATCTCGCTGCGTCTCGACAGCTTTATAGCGCGCAAGCTTGGACGGCGGTAGATCTCCCCCAGCGTTGGTCGCCTGCAGCCGCTCGAAATTGAGGTCGAGGTGCTCGTACATGTAGGGACTGCAGTTATCTGTCAGCTCCTGAAAAACTGAAGGTGACGCTGTGGCTGAGAGCGCCCCAACAGCAGTGGCGAGGCTGCTGACCAGCAATGTGGCATATAGCACTCTGGTCTTGCAGGTGTTGCGCGAGGTGGACATGCTAATGGCAGACAGAGGGCAGCGAGTATACGACGCTACGCTCGTGCAATGGTCTAAAGGTGGAAGAGAAGTGACACTTGTTGGAATGCTTAGAGTAGGTAAATTTGCAGTTCGGATGGCAGTCCGTGATGCCTTGTAATGCTCCAGGCGCAGACCGAAGGCTCGGAAGTCCAGGCTCGGCGAGGCGCTCCCTCATATTGCCGACGAGGCCGTACTGGAAGGCTTCGGTGTGGAGACATAAATAAAGGTTACCTGTAGCATCCTTGGCGCTTGGCTAGGACCTTTCAGTTTCCCAGGAGATGAGACGCGATTGCAAAGACCGGCACTCGAGGGGTGTCGGCGTCTGGTGGTGTAACAACAGGGTTCCGCAGAAGACTGGTTATGCCGGTTGAGCAGCTCGCGGCCTACGCAGTCTCGGCAGAGAGCAGAAGACTAACACTACTTTGAAGCCTTCTTGTGAATGTTCAGAATACCCCACCCGAGGATAGGCGTGTTTCGCGGAGAGGGAGAAGGCCTGCATGAGCACCGCTCCGATCAGATTGCAGCTCTCCAAAAGATGAAGCGAAGAGAGCGATCATTACAACATCCACTGTTAGTGGGCGTATATCGGTCCAGGTAAAGATTCATCTCGACCATGGTGTCACATTCTGCCTTGTTTCAGAAGCATTGCACACAGTATGAAACGTTCCTGGTGTCACCGTGCTAGTGCCCGTGGATGTGCTGCACGCTCTTGGGTCTGTTTCCGCTCAGGGGCTCCTGCATGACCTCGCTGTACCAAGTGGTAACGCACGCATACAAATTGTCCTGGACCTCCTGCCCCCATGTACGAGCCTCCTCTGAGAGCTGCGCTCCACGCTGAGCGGCGGCAGACTCCGCGGCCTTGAAGTAGCCGTCTCGAGCAGCCCAGACGCCGCAACTGCTTTCAATGTCGAATGTGGGTTTGCGGCATTGGTCACTGGTGGTTGCTTCCAAGGCCACTGGACATTGTTCTGCAGTCGCCGTTGTCGCCAAAACAGACAGACTCGCGGCTAAAATGGTGGCGACGAGAAAGAACCTGGTCTTGCAAGTGCATGTCGAGGTAGACATATTCAAGTACGCACGGAGAAGAGCACAGGACTGAGTTAGACAACTCCTATTGGATGGAGGTTGGATTAAATGTATGTATCATGGGGGATACAGAAGGCAAGAACCCGGACAGTCCATGCCGGAGAATTCCAATATAAGGAAGGCCAAGAAAGGTCCGTGCAGAGTGTCCAAGAGACTCACTTTCCGTCGTCGACCTCTTCCCGTAGAGCGGTATCAGGTGCGTTCAAACGCCTCGCGTAAGGGCCGCGAACTTTCATAGTGGACTGTTTTGGACGTCTTCAAGATATAATGGAGGTGGAAGGCTTCTTAAATTACCATCCTCATTGGAAGTATCAAGGTACGGTCGTGTCATGGAATGACAACCCCTCACCGTCTTTGGTACAGGCTAGTATATTACCAGATTCAACCCGAGTCGACGGGTTGAATATCGAGCCTCTTGAGCCAGACGTTGTGGTGCACTGGTTTGCACTACCATGACAGCACCTCTCAGCTGGATCATGCATCTCAACAATAGTATCGTCCACAGAATCTTCTCTCTTTTCATTCGCAGTATCATCCACATTCTCCTCCACAGGAGCAACCACAAATCATCGTCGCTGCGTCCCTTCCTGGGTCATCTGGTAGCTGTCACCGGGATAAAACTCGGTAGACCGATCCTCCAAATTGTAAACGACAGTTCCCGGACACTCTCTCCCGGGAGAGCTAAAGTCCAGGACCACCGAACGGTCTCGATCTTCGGCTCCCAGCATCTGAGTCGCTTCGTTCCATTGCAACAAACACGAAGCTGTCATTAGACCCAACGACTCCTGCCTCTTGCGGTCGAGCTCCGTCTGCGCGCCACTCAGCCTGACGGCATCAGACAGGACCTTGTACTGCCTCCCCAAGTCTTCGCAGGTCTGTCCCAAGGCGGACACCATGCGCTCGATGTTCTCGGCTTCCGTAGTGGACTCATGGGCAGACACCGCCCGGTTCCCTGTGTTGGCAAGAGAAGCTGCCACGAACAGGCCGGCCAACACTGTACGGACAGCGACATTGAAGACGTTGGCGGTCCCGAGCGCAGAGGCCCACGAACAGCACATGTTGGAATGTTACGACTTGTATCTACTCTGTGGTAGGAGAAGGAACACTCCAGGATGAGGATAGGTGTGATATGGCGATATGGTGAGCGTGACAGGAGGACATGCTACTGTATCAGCGGGGAAAGCTCTATACGCCCCGTCGACAAGGACTTGCCGAGCCGCCGGCAATGCGGAAAAGGAATGCATGATGCGAAAGGGTTCGAGACCTTCTTGTGGAGCAATACGATAACGGAAGCTGGGGCCGTCCGGGGGAAGGCGCGAGATACAGCGATAGTCAGATCAATCGACCGATCAAACACACCATGTCAAGGAAGACATGGGATGGGACTCATCCCTTGCGTGACTTCTGGATTGAGCGTCAGAGCAAGCAAACTTCGAAGGCTGCTGGAGGCTCGTCGACTGTTGCTAAGCTGTCTTATTGGATAGGTCTCAAGGCTTGGTCCTGCGCGCTTCACGGGCCATTTTCTCTGAGATCATCCATGCATCTCAACAGCGGAGCCGTCAACTAAGTCGCTCTACTCCACATTGGTTTCCTCGCTAGTCACTTGGTTGGTGGCCGCCGCATTGGTCTCCTCTATGGTCTCCTCTATGGTCTCCTCAATGCTCTCTTCAAAGGTCTCCCATTCGGCGGGCCCTGCAAAGAAGATATCTTGAGTCTCATCCCAGTTCACAACATAAGGACGCAGATGCTCGCCCGAAGACTCCAACACCATTGCGCGATGCCTCTGCTCCACCATGGTTTCCCACTGGTCGAGACAATGTCTCCATCGAGACCACAGGACCTTCACGCGCTTGTCATCCTGCGGCCCTGCTGGATCCTGGTAGGTCCTCCTAACTTGGTCCTCATATTCCTTCATCAGAACGTGGCAAAGCTCCTCCGTTGCCTCGACTTGCTGGAACGTGACGCCGTCCGCGATGGCGGAGGGAATGGCTGTACTACAGCGAGCGGTGCTGAACATGGAAGCGGCGAGCAGCATGCCTGTCATCGCTGTCCACACGTTGCAGAGCTTCGTGGACCGGCTGGAGCGGTTCAGGGAAGACGACATGTGCGCAGGTATGGTATGGGTGAAGAAGTTGCTCGGTTGGCCAGATGGAAAGACGAAAGAAACTAGCAAGAGTGACATGCTATATACCGCTAACAGTCAGGCTTCGTTTGAACGGCGCCCGGACCCATACAGGTAAGGTTACCGATGTCTATTTGCGGAGTGACAGAAGAATGGAGGATCCAATGCCTCGGTGGAAGGCCGATAATTGAATAGGAGCGCATTTGGCACTTTGTCACTCGTCGCGTCATGCATCTCCATCAAACAATCGTCAACTGAGATGCTCTCAACTCTCCCTTTGAAATCATCGCGCCTTACCTGAAGAAGGCTTGGCTTCAGATGGCCAGACGTGGTTGAGGGAACGGGAGATCCATCATCCGGCCATGTTCATCTTCCGGCAGCTGCATGACTGCTTCCTTCCAGTCGTCCAAGCACAACCGCGCGCCGTGACTCAAATCAATGGTCAGCTTCACCACTAGATGTGAACCTCCATGTTCCTTGGATGTCGAGGTTTTCACGTTATGCTGCATCAGAGAGTAGCAAAACGTCTCGAGGTTCTCGACCCGTTTGCGCTTCTCCTCTACCGTGGTGGCGGCGGTAGCCGACCTTGTCCTCAACGCCTGTGTTCGTGTCGATTTCGCCTTGAAGGAAACGTGCGCCGACCTGGCCATCGTTGCCGGCTTGACTGTCTCGTGCGCAATAGTCGACCGGTCTGCTTCGCCTGCTCGATCGTCTCGCTCAACACCGTAGACGGGTATGTCGACCCGGTCGTACCCCCCTGTTGGAGAGCGTGCTCCGTCGCCGGGCACAGTTTGGACGACCCGGTCTCTTCGACATGCCAAGACGGCTGGTCCACCGCTGTGCAGACGTTGGTCGAACCGGACTGGTAGGCGTTTGTGATGAAGGACGATGCCAGAATCACACCAGCGAGCAGAGCCCTCGTCTTGAAGCTATGTGCGACGGTATAAGCGCTCCTGCGTGGAATCGATCGTTGTGAGAATGGGATCCGATATTACTTGGTGCAAGAAGTGGCTTGTGTTGTGCTGCGTAGCGGGAGACAGTATGCCGCAGATCTTGTATGGCTGTTCGCCAGGGAGCCGCCGGAGGGCTGAACGGAAAACACAGCAAGAGGATCTTGTGGAGCATGAAAGCCATCGGTGAAATGTGGTCAGGATGTACCCGCGCATCCACGACACGGAACCCTCGGCAGGTTCACTTGCCTGTTTCGGCATCTGGCTAGTAGCCTTGATAAGATGCCGGCTCGATTACTCCGGTGATCATCCTGACAGCCTTCGAATTTGTGCGGCCTGTGCTGGCCCTCGCGCGACCGGCACACCCGCCGTTGATGTCGAGGTCGGATCCGTTCTCTCCCGTTGAAACAAAGGCGTCTCGCCTCACAGTTGGTCGAAGGCGAGGCAGAGAAGCCTGGAAGCTCAGTGCCGGCCGTTGGACGCTAGCGATAAGGTGACCCTATCTGCACTTCTCGCACACGATGCGGAGTTAGTCACGCACGTATAGCATGTTGATGCACCAGCGGCGCCGAACTGGCCGCAGGGGCCTGGCGATAAGAAAACATGCTGGGTGGGTGCTGGGCGATCAGAAACCCCCAACTCGCTTTTTGATCTTCTTCTTCCCCTTATCTCCCGGCCTTCCTCCGAATCGTCCTCGTTCGACCTGCGTGCTCGTCCATGCCTCAATACCCCCATCCCCTCCCAGGCTCTCCTGGGTGTACGTCCCAACCGCCTCTTGGGGCGGACTTGAGAACGCCATGGGCACGGGAGGCGCGAGACTTGGGACTGACAGAACGGAGCGAAGTGGGTTTGAGGGCATACGTGTCCGTGCTGCAGCTTGTTCAGACGCAGATGTAGGGTTCCTATTCGGATTTGGGCTTTGGCGTGGCGAGGACGGCAAGGGACGAATTGGACGATGAGGCCGGTAAGGTGTAGAGAATTCGTCTGTCTCACGCCACGGCCTCCAGGTGTATGAGTCTGGCAGCTCACCGACCGGCCATTCTGTAAGCAGAGATCGTAGTGATGGCGACTCGAATGCCGAATCTGGCCGATCGATCGATTCGGTATCTCGTTGCAGGCTCTCTTCGGGGTCCGATGTCGGCTCAAGTTCCGGGAAGTGAGGCGTGAGGAACCCGAATGTCACAGGTATCGTATCTTGGTCGTTCAACGTCACGCGCGCCATGAGGCTTTCTGGTGAACCCACATCCAACATCGTGGTATTCGCGGTGAGCCGAGGAGGTTGAATCGAGTCTGAGGATAGCACGACTTTTGACAGCGCGAGGTCGAGAGCAAGTCGATAGGCATCCTCTCGAGTTCGAGTGCTACCATCGGGAAAGCTCTGTAGGAGCTCATCAAAGTCAGGTAAACATCGATCTTTCGAGCCTTCATGTTGACCTTCTGGGTGATCCTTCCGCCCCAGCCAACCAACGACGGTGAAATGTCGATCATAGGCGACTTCATCCAGTCGAGACAGGTCCCTGGCCAGAACAGACCGGATGGGGATCGGTCGTAAAAGCTGACACCGGATCTTGCGTCCGTCTTCATCTTCATCATTGTCGTCAAGAAGATCTCTTGCTAAATCTGACCTATCGACAATCAGCTCCTACTGCCTGCGGATATACCAAGCACAAACGCCGTCATGAGGTGCTCGAAGGGAGCGTCCAACTCGCGCATATAGCTCTCGAAGCTAGCGATAGAAAATCTCGCCTCGAACTCCGTGTCATCCCCGTCGTCATGCCGATTGATCTCTACATGCCACGTCAGCTCAGCAGATGACACGAGCTCAGATTCGCTGACCAAGCCAAGCCCAGCGCATGTCCAGCTCTCGGTACCGCGTAATCGCCTCTTCCGAGCCCACGAGATGGTGAGGCTTGCTTTCGCGAAGCGCATCTTCATCGCCATCAAGGCGAACTCTCAGCTCAGACCTTCGGCTGCTTGGTAGCAATTCGTTTCGTGAAAGATGATTGCCATTTGTCGTGAGGGGACTTGACCACACCGAACCATCGCTTGCCAGACTGATAAGGAGAGTCGACGGTCGTCTGTGCTTTCGTTGGATGGTGATAGTTGTTAAAGACTCAAGGGGGCAGTGCAGACCGGAAACAGCGAGGACATAAGGTGGGTGTGCGGATCTAATGGGTGGAGAAGGTGTGAAGTGCACAGCAGTAACAAGGGATTTGGACCGCCAGTAGATCAAAGTACATTCTGACCAATCAGCGCAACTTTCCGAGGCAGCAGGAGAGAGATCTCACCCCCGGTCTCAGCAAGCACCGTCCGAACCTCTAAATCTCTGGCTTTTCCGGCCCCAAGATCATGCTTCCAGCTTGCCGCCGGAACGCCGGGACAGCACTCGTCGATCCAAAGGACTTCGTAGGTCGTACTCAGGCAAGTATACGATGCGCCTCGCTCCAATGCAGTCGGATCGAGTGATGTGAAGACACGGTTCCGTCCAGTGAGCTCTATGAGCTGTGTGACAGGATAGTCAGGGCTCTACGTAGCTCCTCAATAAAGGGAACAGAGCCGTCGTGTTACTGGGCTTACCCCGATATCGATAATGCTTGCTTCTCTGCTTGAGACAACCAGGACCGTATCCGGTCGAATGCCAAAAGCGACCCGAAAGAACTGCTCTCTTTGGTCCGTGGTGGATTCTCGAATCTTTTTTCTGTAGTCAACGATTAGCACTAGCGCTCAGGACCGAGATCTTGTGATCCCCACATGTTGAAGACTTTTTTCTGCCGCTCAAACTTCTCCGCGATTTCCTCCCAGAACAGCCAGACTCCACCACTTTCATCCACAACCACGCCCCTTCCCCACTGTGTCGTGTCCAGGGCTGCATCAACGTGTCGCAGTCCGCCTGTCTCGGACGATCTTATTGAGCCTATACAAAGAGTCGTGTATGGCATGGCGTCAGTTGGCGGCACAAACGCTTGATTGGGTATCAAGTTCATATAGTGTGTTGTTGAATGTAAGCGGACGACGAGGGGTGTTGCATGTCCTAGTCCCAGACATGAGCGCACACCTAGCGTCGGTGATAAGGACCCACTGTCGAGGCGATGGGGAGAGATCCGATCCACAGAGCAGATCTGCAGGATCTCCGTCTCGAACCTTTCAAGCGGCTTCATAATGGGCGTGAAGCAGGTATTACCCGACCCCGACCTTTCTCCTGTCGCCGAGGCTACAAAAGGCGATACGACTGGCTCGTCGGCTGCTGTCTCTTTCACACCACCCAGTGCACAATTACTTACCAAGATGGTGGCCCAGCTCTCCTGATGGAGAGATGAGGGCGGACTTGGCGGAACCAGCACGCTCGTTTCGGAGCACCGCGAGTCGAGTGGAAACAAACGGGTCGTATCGTGGTCGCTTTCGTTCGTGCTGCAGCTGCAAGAGCTCGGGCTGGACTTGATCCATCAGGAGCGCCGGGTGCTCGAGTTCAGGGATTGCTGTCAGGTAGTCTTCCTGGCCGGGCATTAGCTTCCAACTCGGCTGCACAGCCTATCCTACCCACAGCGGATTTCACCAAGACCTCCAACGGCAGGACAGGCAGATGAATCTCTGATGCACGCATGGGCTGGAAAATCATCGTCGCATCCTCTGCGACTTCCAGCTTCACTCCTAAAGACAGTCAGTTGCAGCCGACCGCTGCCGCCAATGACATACGCTCATCTCGTTCAGATAACCACGTCCATCCCCACTGGCGGCCGCGCATATCCAATCTAACCCCTCCATCTCGTCCAAAGTCCAAAGCAGGCCCACCGATACCAACCTCTGCAGAGGGCTCTCGTGGATCAGGAAGCTCGTCTTCGCCTGGCAGCGGTCGACGTCGAGGAAGCGGTTGGCCTTGCTGGGGTTTCGTTAAAGTGACCTGCGAGACGGATGCCGGGAATGACATCGTTCCTCGATCGCAGGGATATGATTCGCTATCTCCGAGTCCCACAGTAATCGTCTAACCGCCTTGGCGAGCAAGCTCGCAGCATAATGCCCCAATATCTCTCTACCTAGCCGAGTGTGAAGGAAACGGGCACTCGTCAAAACAAACTCTTGAACCTCCACTTTGCACAGACGGAAGCAATTTCCCAGGTGGAAATAATATGTAATGCATGCCGTTGCAAGATGCAAGAAAAATTGACCTCCTCATGCTATGTGTCCTCATCCGAGTCCTGCTCAAATCTCCATGATGCGCTTCATCATCTGCCAGGTAGCGAATGCAATGCTTGTTCGTGTCAGCGACGCTATGTCGTAAAGGGGGAGATTCCTCACCTAGTCATCGGGACAACTTTGACATAACCAATGCTCAGTCCAACAAAGAAACCTCTTGCGCCTCGGGCCGCGTATACGCTCTTCACAGCTTCTCTCCAGGTGATCCCATACCCTCCTCCAGCTCCTCCTACCTGCATTCTCCGCCGAACTAGCTCGAAAGGATAGCTTGCCGTCTGGCTGACAGCCCCAGCAATCCCACCACATACCAGATCCCTAGCCGTCGGCCTTTCCGCCAGATAAGGCACATAGTCGGGCATGTGGCGTCGTAGAGTTCCGTAGGTGAGAAATGATGTCCCAGCGTATGGGATCATGCCGAGGATTGTGATGCTAAATCCGCGGTAGAATGGGTATAGGGGGATGCTGCGTGTGAAGGCCGACACGCTGGACATGCCTCCGCCGGGTGGCCGACGATCGGCTTCGCGGTATATACTTTTGACGGCTTGTGTCAAGGACTGGCGTTCCGATGCTGTAGTTTGGTAGGCGAGGCGGACTCGGATGAGTTCTAAGGGGTAGGTGAGGAGGACGGAGGTGACACCACTAAATGCGCCAGCCACAAAAAACCGAGCAGGAGTACGTTTATCGGGCGTAGGGACCAGGATCTGCAACAAATGTTAGAAGACTTCTTGAACGCATCTCCAACCGAAGCAGAACGTACAGCTTCAGACCAGTCGTATACCATGTATTTGATACCAGCATAGGGGAAGATACGGAGCAGGGTGGCCAAGTGTCCTTGAAACAGACCGCGGACACCTGATGTGTTGTATATGCGGCCAATGGCATGAACGAGGCCCATTGGGTGACCTGTTCAACGTCAGCGACGCGACGACCATATATTCAGGAAGACGCGCCTGCATATTTTGCAAACTCGACATTCGAGGTCTGGAACAGGATTTTCACTCTGTCCAGCGGGGCTATCGACGTCTTCGCCTGGACGCGTCTGTAAGTTTACCGCGTAACTGATGCCATGGGGTATAAAAATGCTCACCACACAGCCAGCCACGCCTCCTGCTACGCCACTACTCAGAACTGATCATGTCAGCGCTGAGCCTGATCGCAGCTCTTCGAGCCTCACCATAATCCCAACTCGACTTGTCCTCCTTTGCCCGATCTCTACTACGCCTCCAGATACCTGAAGCAGTCCATCGTTCCGATTCCCGTGCTGGCCAATGTGGATCGTCGATAGCTGACGGATTGGGATGAAGGGAAGCAGACGCCGCCCGACCTTTGCCTTTGTAGTCCATTATCGACTACAGGTGGTCCAGCACAAACTCAAGGGGCGTTGACGGCAGAGGTGTCTAGGTCGTCACGACGAGGCCATGGTTCAGTCGCGTAGCTACCGATACGGTGTATGCTTTGAAGATAGAGAAGAAAGAAAAAATCGACAAGTCGGGTTGCAAGACTTTGTTAGCCGGGGGCCGAATCGGCGGCAACAAACCAGTCAGCGTTGGGTAGGTCACGTGACTTTGCTGTACACCGCGTGAGTAGGTGGTTGTCGAGCCATTGTCTAAAGTCGCGACCGACTGTAGCCGTGGATTCGTCTCTCCTGGCCGCGAGCACCACACCACTCCTCAAACTCGGGCTTAAAGCGAAGATCTGGATGGTGGAAGTCGCCTTCGAAAACGTAGAGCGGACGACTCGAGCCTGATGGCACCGCCTACCTCTTCTCAGGCCTATCCACTACAATCTCTCTCACATCGCAACTCGCAATCCAGCCTATCGTCTCCATCATCCTCGATGCCAAGGCTTGTCGATGCAGGGCCATCGTCTCCGCAAGCCCCTCTTCGCGGGGCGGGAAAGGACAAGCCGAGGAGGAAACAACGGCTGAGCGATACAGAACTGGACGAAGCAGAACATGGGGAAGGGGCCGCCTTGCTGGGATCCGCCAGAGAAGGTGGCGGTGTGGCTGGGCTGAATGGGAGTGCAGTGAGTGTTGCAATTGTTACATCACGCAAAGGGAGATGATTGATGGTCAGATGAGCGGTGCATTGGGTGGGGAGACAATATCTTCAGAGTCGCCGAGGAGCCAAGCCAAATCCCGGACAATTCCTTTGCAGTCTTCATGTAGGACTCTCTTGGACTCATTCCATGCCGTGTGCTAACGAATCTTCAGCAAAGCGGAATACTTTCCCTCCCAATGTTGTGCGAAATCAAAAGTACACGGTCTTGTCATTCCTTCCACTCGTGTTCTGGGAACAGTTCAAGTTCTTCTTCAACTTCTACTTCCTCGTTGTCGCCCTCTCGCAGTTTATTCCCGCGCTCAAAATTGGCTATATAGTGACATACGTGGCTCCTCTCGCCTTCGTCCTTGCCATCACCATGGGCAAAGAGGCATATGACGACTATTGCCGTTACTTGCGTGACCGGGAGGCCAATTCCACTCGGTACCTCGTCATCGTCCCGCACCCATCGGCATCGTCCTTACAACCTGGTGACGGGATGGGAGGTGATGTCACAGACTCCTTGCCGCGCCCGCAAACGCGATCAACACCGTCGAGCAGTATCCGAGTGGGAGATATGGTGCTACTGGAGAAGAATCAGCGCGTTCCTGCAGACATGGTGCTGCTCACAACGAGCGAGGAGGAGGGGACTTGTTTCATCCGCACAGACCAGCTGGATGGAGAGACAGACTGGAAGCTCAAAGTCGCGGTTGGAGAGACGCAGAAGATGGGCGAGGGTCACGTTGGCTCAGCTGAGGGCGACCTCTACGGTGAGTGCGATCACGAAGAACTGGATGATCGTCGAGCTCACTCATACAGCTGATCCTCCGATCAAGGATATACACACATTTTACGGCGTCCTCACGCTTCGATCAGTCAAGCCCGGCCCATCGTCCGATATATCTATCCCTCTTTCGGTTGAGAATGTTCTCTGGGCAAATACAGTCCTCGCAGCTGGAAGTGCGGTTGGTCTGGTCGTCTTCACTGGCAAGGAGACGAGGGCCGTCTTGAATACCAGTGAACCAGAAACCAAGATGGGCACCTTAGAACAGGAAGTCAATAAGATGGCTAAGGTGAGTGATCGATGGTGCTCGTCCATGGCAGCCTATGATCTGATGCCCCGTTGCTGCTAGATCCTCTGCACAGTGACTTTTGCTCTGTCCGTCTTTTTGGTTGCTCTGAATGGTTTCCGCGGGCGGTGGTATATCTACGTCTTTCGGTTTTTGATTTTGTTCTCGTCCATCATTCCAATCAGGTATGTCTTGGCATCGCCTTAGTTTTGGCGCTGACAGAAGCAGTCTTCGTGTGAATCTAGACATGGGCAAGACGGTCTATGCGCATCAGATTCAGTCCGATCCAGAAATTCCCGAGACAATTGTGCGCACCAGTACTCTGCCTGAAGAGTTGGGCCGGGTAGAATACTTGTTGAGCGACAAGACAGGGACTTTGACGAGAAACGGTACGCCCTACCCATGAGCATTAGTGGGAAGACTGACAGACCGTGCAGAGATGGAGATGAAGAAACTGCACATGGGGACGGTGGTTTTCGGATGGGACTCGATGGACGAAGTTGGTCATTTGTTAGCGCAGACGTTCGGCGACACAGAGTATAGTGGTCAGCTTCCCGGTCCCTGCTGAAGCCAGCTGACGGTACGTAGGCTCTCACAGGAAAGGCTCAATGGCGGCCGGCCTGACTCGTGGTCGAAGAGATATGTCATCCCGAGTTCGCGATGCAGTGCTCGCCCTCGCGACATGCCACAATGTATGTTACTGAGAGAAAGTACACTGATTCTACCAGGTCACACCGGTAACGAATGACGATGGTACGGTGACATATCAAGCGTCTTCGCCAGACGAGGTCGCGATCGTGCAATGGACCGAGTCTGTCGGCCTGACCCTAAGCGCTCGCGATCGGACAAGCATGACCATCCGGTCGCCTACTGCAACTCCGATGACGTTCGACATCCTTACGATTTTCCCTTTTACGTCGGAATCCAAACGGATGGGCATCATTATTCGCGAGCGCGAAACTGGCGCCATCACCTTTGTCCAAAAGGGTGCGGATGTGATCATGGCCAAGATTGTACAAAAGAACGATTGGCTGGAAGAGGAGACTGGCAACATGGCTCGGGAGGGTCTGCGGACGCTCGTGGTGGCCCGCAAGCGACTTTCCGCCGATGCGTACGAGAATTTTGACAAGGAATATCGTGCAGCCCAGCTTGCGACCGGTGATCGAGGGGGAGCGGTGCAGCGCGTCGTCTCTACCCATCTCGAGAATGAGCTGGAGCTTCTTGCTCTTACTGGCGTCGAGGACAAATTGCAAGAAGACGTCAAGTCGACGTTGGAGTTACTACGCAACGCGGGATTAAAGATCTGGATGTTGACGGGAGACAAAATCGAGACTGCGACAAATATCGCTGTCTCGAGCAAGCTTGTTGCGAGGGGCCAATATATTCATCAAGTGGCAAAGCGTGAGTAAAGAGGGCCCTCCAGACCTGTGGAAGGAAGCTGACATGTCACGTAGTCACTTCCAGCGACCAGGTCCGGGACATGTTGGACTTTCTCAGCGCGAAACTAGACTGCTGCCTGGTGATCGATGGCGAATCTCTGCAGGTGTGTTACAGTATGACATGTGCAGTATCATTCCAGGCTGACTAAGCGCGCAGCTCTGCCTCGACCGATTCCGAGCCGAGTTCGTCATGCTCGCCACCCAGCTGCCAGCCGTCGTCGCCTGTCGTTGTTCGCCTACACAGAAAGCGGACGTGGCGCGACTTATCCGCGAATTCTCAAAGAAGACTGTATGCTGCATCGGCGATGGCGGCAACGATGTCTCGATGATCCAGGCAGCGGACGTTGGTACGTCCTCGTTTCCCTCCCGATAGGCGGCGCGGGCTAAGATATTGTGTCTCTGCAGGTATCGGTATAGTCGGGAAAGAGGGGAAACAGGCGTCTCTCGCAGCCGATTTCAGTATCAATCAGTTCTCCTACCTCACCAAACTCCTTCTCTGGCATGGACGGAACAGTTATAAGCGGTCGGCCAAGTTGAGCCAATTCGTTATTCATCGCGGATTGATCATCGCCGTTATCCAAGCGGTCTTCTCTGGGATCTTCTTCTTTGCTCGTGAGTCGACCTAGCCGCTTTCGACATGACGATCGATCCATGCTGACAGGACTTAGCAATCGCACTTTATCAGGGCTGGCTGCAGGTCGGCTACGCCACGCTTTACACGATGGCCCCGGTTTTCTCTCTTGTCCTCGATCGCGACTTGAACGAGGACCTCGCACTGTTGTATCCGGAACTATACAAGGAACTCACCAAGGTCAGCCGGCGCACACGTGAAGACTGTGAAGCTGACCTTGTTTAGGGTCGGAGTCTGAGCTACAAGACATTCTTCACCTGGCTGACCATCTCTGTTTACCAAGGTCCGCTTTACGGCGGCATCGCACCAGATCTTCATGAGGATGAGCTGACAAGGTCAACAGGCGGAATTATCATGCTGCTTTCCCTCTTGCTCTTTGAATCTGAGTTTCTCCATATCGTGGCCATCTCGTATACGGCATTAGTGATCAACGAGCTCATCATGGTCGCGCTGGAAGTCACTACCTGGCATACCTATATGGTGCTGAGTGAGCTGGGAACGGCCGTGGTGTATTTCGGGAGCATGGCCATCCTACCTGCTTACTTCGGTACGCGAGATTCTTTACCTTGACCCCTTCCTTCATCCCTCTACCATCACCATGACCTCTCTTCCCTATTCCTTCTCCTCCCCCTATTCCACCTCCTCCCCCTCCTCCTCTACTGCTCCTACCACCCCCCATGCACTGCCGTCTCATCCGCGAACGATTCTGACGTTGGCAGATTTGAGTTTTGTGCTGTCGACCACATTTGCATACAAGGTCGCCATCATTGTCGCCGTCTCCAGCTTCCCGCTCTACGTCTTCAAGACGGCTCACGCCAGGTTCAAGCCTGCTGCGTACACAAAGGTCGCCAGTATCTAGCATAGATCACTTGGGATGCATACTCTTCCAACTGGGTCATATCGTCATTCTGTCTGGTCTGCCTGATACATGCTTGAAGAGAGCCTGATAATCCGAGAGATAAGGCACGAGACAGAATCCAGATTCTCCCCCCAGGAGGAAATGATGACAACCGGCCTTCCGAGCGGGTTATTTGGTGTGGCCTCTGTTCCATTGTTACGATCCCCTCTCTGGTTTATCAAGGACAATCAAAGCTAGCAGGCAGACATTCGAAATAGGAGTCCGCTGCATCGCCTGCAGGACCTTCAAATCGACGCGTTTCGAGGCGCTGACGACGCCGCTCTCTCCCGCACCGCCAGAGGCAGAAACGGTTTGTAATGCTGTGGTGATAGTTGCCACGGCCTCGCGCGCTTCCCCCTCGTATCTCGAGTCCGTCACCCTATCTCACCGATCTGTAATCCCCTTCGGCTCCCTTCACTACGCAGCGAGGACTCTTAGACTCGACTGCTTGGCCGATAAAGGCATACCACCTCTGCTATCATGTGGCGAGATCGAGCGAATTCCGTCCCATCGGCGCCGTCTGGCCCGCCCCGCCATTCAGCGCCAGAGACCGCCGTCGCCTCGTCATCCGGCACCTCGTCCTCGAGATCCAGGACACCGCCTACGCTGTACCTGACCGAAGCATCGCTGGCGCAGTTATCGCTGGCGACCCCATCCCGGCCACCCAGGTGGCATCCGTACGTCTCGGCCACGCCTTCAGCCACAAGCGTCTCGGACGGCGAAGGTGAAGGCGAAGGCGAAGGCGAGGAAGGAGAGGGAGAGGGCGATGCGGGTGCCGGCTTGGCGAATCGGAGTGTCGCACTGGATGACGAGGTGCAGGCGTGGGCAGAGGCGGGGAGAGAGCGAACGCGCGAGAACGGGAAGGATAAGAGGAAGGGGAAGGAAAGGGACAAGGAGGTGGCTGGAGTATGGGAAGGTCTGCCGCAAGAGATACTCGTTCAAGTACGTGTTGTTGTATTACCCCCCCTCCACACACACACATCATCACCACCCCCATTCCACGCACTGAAGCACCGCATTTCCTATGGACGGCACGTATCCTGCAAGGACCTGACTGCGACAGGTATTCCGACATCTCGGCGACACGCGCGACCTCTTGTCGGCTCTTCTGGTGTCTCGAACGTGGTGTCTCTGCGCCTTTCCCCTACTGTGGTACAAGCCGCCTCTGACGAATGCCTACCAACTCGCCTGCCTCTCCCGCGTCATCTCCAGACCACATCCGACCCTGCCCTACGCCCGTGCGATCCGCAGACTGAACCTCGCAGCCTTCTCAGACGCGCTAAACGACGAACTCATCGAGCCGCTCGTGCGATGTACTCGCGTGGAGAGGCTCACCCTCACCGGCGCCAACGGCGTGTCCGCCGAGGTGCTCAAGAAGGTCGTGAAGTGTATGCCCGAGCTGTGCGCCGTCGACTTTACGGGTGTAGAGAATGTCGATCCGGTGATAGAGGTGCTTGCGGAAGGATCGAGGCGGCTTCAAGGGCTTACTGTCGGAGGTTGTATGAGCGTCAGCGACGACTCGATTCTCAAGGTCGCAAAGCACAGCAAAATACTGCGCAGGGTCAGTCACGTGCAGTCCTCGTCATTAGGCACTGTGGAAGTACCGAGCTGATATGAACGTCCCCTCCAGGCTAAGCTGAACGAGTGTCACCGTCTCACCGACGCCTCGCTTGTACCTCTCGCTCGATCCTGTACACACCTCCTGGAGCTGGATCTGAGCAAGGTGCCCCAGCTGTCCGACACCACACTCTACAGCATCTTCATTCACGACCTCCACTTACGCGAGTTCAAACTGCAGAACAACACCTCAATCACCAACGAGGCGTTCCCGCATCTGGCCGAGCTGTATTACATGGCAGCCGACGAGTTGACACACCACGCCCCTTTCAGACCAGAGTTCGCTTCGCATCCCCTGGAAAGCGGCGTTAGGCGATTGTACCAACCTGCTGAACCTTTGCTGGATCTCCTCCGAGTAGTTGACTTTACCGGCTGTACTGGTCTGCGAGACGGCGCTATCGCCAACCTCATTGCCAATGCGCCGCGGCTGAGAAATTTGACCCTGGCAAAGTGTTCCGAGTTGACGGATGCCGCAGTGGAGAGCATTGGGAAGCTGGGAAAACACCTGCATTACTTGCACCTGGGACATGTGTCAAAGTGAGTCAGCTGGATCTTGCTGTGAGTTAGGCTGAAAAGACCAGAATTACGGATGATGCGGTGATCAAACTTGCTAGATCGTGCACGAGGCTGAGATATGTCGATCTTGCGTGTACGTGTATTCTCTCCGCGTCGCCGAATATCGGCTCCTTACTGATGAATGCCAGGCTGTCAAAATCTCACCGATGTATCGGTCTTTGAACTCGCAGCGAATCTGCCCAAACTCAAGCGCATTGGACTTGTCAAAGTTAGTCAGGCGTCATCGTACCGCAGAGGACCAGTTGACATTGGACTAGGTGATCAACCTCACGGACGAGGGTGTACAGGCACTGGTCGAGCGGCATTCATCCCTGGAACGTATCCACCTGTCTTACTGCGACAAGGTCTCTGTCAAAGCGATCACGTTCCTGCTCAACCGGGTCCTTCGCCTGACACATCTGAGTCTGACTGGTATCCCCGTCTTCAAGACGCCAGACTTTCAGCGTTTCTGCCGTCCGGCTCCAGCGGTTCGTCCCTTTCTCACCCTCTCCCATATATCACGGTATGCTGACGGTCGACAGGACTTTAACGAACACCAGCAGAGCGCATTCTGTGTGTTTTCAGGCCACGGCGTCCATTCCCTACGCAATTATCTCAACGCCATTCAAATGATGGATGGCATGGGATCCGACGACGGTTCTACTCGCCGAGGATCAGACTCGTCAACATCCAGCATCACCGTGCCAGGCGGCGGCAGCAGCGCTTCCCCTCGCTCGGTGCAGAACCCCTTCCACGTCCCAGGAACATTCATAACCTCGCGCCGCTCCAGCGTGCCAGGGGACACGATCCCCAGCCCCACCCCCGGCGTGCCGGGCATGGCATTCGTGCGACAGTCGCCAAACTACCTCGCCCCAGAGAACAGGGTTATATTCGCAAATGTCTTTCGACGGCTCCCAGATGCTTCCGGCCGGTCCAGAGAAAGCTCGACGAGCTCGGTAGAGACGCGAGACCGCGAACGCCCTGGTGGTCCGAGACGATTGACCTACCATCGAGATAATTTCGCTCTGCGCGAACGGGACAGGTCAGCTGGACATAGCTCGAGCCCGGATAACAGGAGGGACTTGCATATCGGCGGCTTGCGGAGAACGGGAGCAGGGACAGGCAGGATGGACGGCAACACTGCGGCAGCGAGTACCACTGCGACCGCCAATTCGATGGTCAATGCAAGTGCAAGTGCAAATGCAAATGCGAATGTGATTGCGAATGGCAATGCGATTGCGAATGGGAGTGGGAATGGGAATGCGTATACGCATGCGGGTGGGGCTGCAGCGGCGAATGGCAACAGGCTCAGGTGGGTTGCCGATATGGTCGGGTGGAGCCCGGGTGCTGCCGGGGGTGGGGGCGGGGGTGGGGGTGAGGGTGCGGATAATGTGCGGCACTGAGGTGGCGCTGGCGCTGGCATCTAGTGAGAGAGAGTGGCAGGGAGTGACAGCGAGACCAGTGACAGCGGCAACGGCAGTGCCGGTGACAGTGGCAGTGATGGCGGAAGAAAGGAGCTGCGTCGGCCAGTGTGCCGCGCCTGTATTGGTAGACATGGGACGCGGGTTGTACGGGCCAACAAAGTACCCTCATGCATGTACGGGTAGCATCGGGCGTCGGTTGCACACCAGTCGGGTCCCGAGTTGCAAGTACGAGTACGACCATCGATGGCGGCAGCGTACCCTGGGGCGCTGTACCAAGCAGATCTCTGTTACGCCGAACGAGCGCTGGATCCAGAGATACTCCAGGCGGACACAGTACACAGTGACACAACAATGCATCTACGAGTGGGCTGAGCCCGAGCTGACTGACCGTGAGAGACCGCCTCAGCCTAGGCGGTCCCACGCCTCGTCGTCTTGCTCTGTGAGCGCTTCTCTACCCGCATTGTTCTTGACGCCCAACGGCTGTCTCTGCTGCTGCTGCTGCTGCTGCTGCTGCTGCCTCTGCTGCTGCTGGTGGTGCTGGTGCTGCTGGCCCTCGGCCCCTGTGCCGCCGACCGCAGCCTCCTCGTCCTGGTCCTGGTCCTGGGTGTCCTGGAAGATCGGCTCGTAGGTCCCTCTACCGCGACCGACGAGCGAGCGGCCCAGCTGGCGCTCCGCGACGGCTTCTTCGTCGGACAAGTCTAGGTCTAGGTCGAGAGCTAGCGAGGCAGCGCGCGCTTGCGAGAGGTCGATCGGTTTCGGGGGGTTGAGGAGCGAGTGGCCCGACCTGCCGAGGTCAGCGGGTTGCCACGACACTAAGACGGCTTGGTGTGCAGATCATCAGGTTGAGCGATATGTTGAGTGAGGATAAGGATGTGGATGTGGATGAGGATGTGGATGTGGATGAGGATGTGGATGTGGATGTGGATGTGGATGTGGATGTGGATGAGGATTTGGATGTGGAAGTAGAGCACGGGGGACAAGCGGCGAGTCGGAGCAGTATGGGCACTGTGGGCTCGACTAGTCCCAGAGAGCACAAGTGGAAGACGTACCGCCGGAGAATGTTGCCTAGCCTCATGAATTGCACGAGATTACGGATGACCAGCAAGATCGTATCCAGCACCTCCTCCTCTATGTACCTCGTCAGCGCGCTGGCTTATGAACGCCGAACGAAACACTGGACGTGGACACTGTACACTGCACACTGCACACTGCACACTGCACCTAGTCACTGCACACTGGACACTGGACGCTGGACACTCGGTACTGGAATCTCCACTCGGGATGCAGACGCAGACCCTGGACTCTGACTCACGGCGTGTCCCTTCGGAACATGGGCTGCGGAAGACGAGGATGAGCGTCAGGGTGCAGAAGAGGACGAGGGCGAGGTCGATGACGTTGAGCAGTGTCAGGGGGTATTTCTGCCGTGTCTGTCAGCGCTCTTGTACATTCATGCCCTGCCGGCCGTGGAGTGGGGGAATGGCGACGTACCTTCCCGTACGCGACCCAGCGCGTGCCGACCTCCAGCACCATGAGCGCATTGACGACCACTTCCAGGATATGCCAGACGACAGGCGGGCATTCCCGTCTGTCTACGCCAGTCAGCATGGCGTTCGCAATCCGTCAGTATGCCCATCGTAACTCCAGTCTTGCGAGATCAGCATGCCCCTCGTAACTCCCGTCGAGCCAGAACCACAGTCGCTACACTGAGTGCCCACGTGGACCTCCGCATGTATTTCTCCTACCTCGCCTCGTCGCTGGTCTCGTCTACATGTCCCGCTCCACCATGCGCCAGTTCCAAATACAAAGGGAGCACTCACGAGTCGCAATCAGACTCAACACGACGGTGCCCACGCCCAGCCCAAACATGACCAGGTAGAACAAGATATAGTACCTGCTGAATATGATTCTGTTCGCCACGCCCCGCAGCTGCTCAGACGGAGGAAGGTGGTACATGGACGCGGTGGGCCGCGCCGTGCTCGACGACGAGAACGCATTGCTGCCGAACGGAGCAGTCGAGGTGGACGAGGGATGGAACGCGCGCGAGTCGAGCTCGTCCGGCTCGTCTTGGAACTCAAAGTCGCCCGGAGTCAGGCGAGACGACGGATCGTCAGACGGCATGTCTACGCTGCGACCTCGAGTTCAGAGTGAGATGTAGAGACGAGTCGCGATCTATCGGCACTCGTGGACAAAGGTAACAGCGCACGGGTTGGCCGACGCGAGGAGCACGTGACGCATAATGATATCTAATACAGAATCCGCCTCTTCGTGCTGGCAGAACTGAGCACTGCCATGCGCGCATCTCAAGCAGCGTGAGGACACGGAAGGCACCCTACCAGCCCCAATGCTACAGGGCCAGAGGGACCTGACCACCGAGACAGGAATCGCAAGCCCAATGCACTCGGCTATCGACGGGTGGCAAACCAGCCTGCGGCTTATCTACAGCACATCGCAAGAGGGCCGACTTTGTCTCTGCACCGTTTGCTACTGGTGTTAGGAGACGCCTCCCAAGAAGTGTCATTCCCCCTGGAACAGGTCGAGAAAGTCGAAAGCCTCGCTCTCGTGCCAGAGATTAGCCGGTGAAGGCGCATGCGGACCTTGCTGGCCGAGAAGAAACGTCTGTACTGATCGGCCTGGACTGGACTCCAATGAGCGCTGGACCAGCCTTGACATCTTGGACTTGCCTTGATTGCGCGAGGCTGGGATTGCTCGCTAGAGATTTCTGCACGAGCGTCAAGATATGTTGGAACGATCGACGGATGCTTGGCGCTCTTAGGAGGTTCTGTCTCTTCAGCTTTGCTTTCTTCGACCCGCGGCGAAAGACAAACCTTCTCCATCGTTCTGAGCCAAGTATCGAGCCTCTTCAACGCGGGTTCTTGTATCGACGAGACTGGGCAGCCTAGCATGGTGACGTCGAAGCTCCTTGGACAGGTCAGCGGTGTTGGCGTGTGAAAGAGTCACCGGAGACTCACGCGGCGACAAACCAGCAGTACCGGGGCAAATAGCGCATGTGGTCCCCGAATGTCCTGCTAAATCGCACAGCGAGGTCTGTGACTTCTATACTATGCTGGAGGCAAATGGCGGCCGGCCCGGACGCTGCCGCAATGTCTGTGGGGTGAACTGTCATCCGGTGAAGGAGAATGTATGAAGCCTTGAAGAATATGCTGTTGTCGTCAGCGAGGGTGATAGGAGCGATGCGAGACCTACAGAAACATGTAGATGTGCGGAGGAGGGGATAGCGACTTAGCACCGTCGGCCATATATGCGGGCACATCTCGCCATAGTCCATCGAGCCTTTGGCTGGTTTCAGAGACGAATGTTGCCCGTACGCCGAGGCCGTTGCTCCGGCTCTCGCCGCTGTACAGACCCATAATGATATCATGAACGATCTGTCGCTTCAGCTGGAATGGACACCGGTAGAGGATAGACATGCAAGACTCAAACGTGCCAGGAGTCGGAAAGAGGTGGGGCGGCTGGAATGAGGGTAGACGTAGCCTTGGAGCGACAGCGGGCAGTTGAGGGGATGCGCGTAATATGGCGTCCACGGTTCGTCGTCGTCCGCGAAATCCGGGATGTCGTCCCTCGGATCTCTACCTGGCCGAGGGGGGAACGTCGGCTCCCGCCCAAGAGCGAGAGACAGAATCCTTGATGGTCAGTCGATGGTCCGCACGGGCTGCTCTGGAGACAAGAGAGACTCACTTGTCCCAGATGAAGGCAGCCCAAAAGAGCCTGCCTCTCATTGCTTGCTCCTCTAGCGAGAGGTTCGAGGCCCCCAACAGCGAATTTGGTGCGTGGTGGATGCCCAGCTGTTCCATCAGCGCCGGTTGCAAACATGCACATGGGAAATCACATCTTGGATCATGCGGAATGCCAAGCCGGCGTGATTCCAGCCTTGGCTTATGGACCCCAAGGCACATTCTCGACTCGACAGCAGCAGCAAAGCCTGGATTGTACTGATTTTAGACGGGCCTTCGAGCTCCTTGGCGAGATACGCCTTGGCAAGCTTGACAAACAGGTCGCCTTGGGCGAGTCTCTGCTCCTCGTTGAGGCCGTCGATCATCCTCGACGCCGAGGCATAGATGATCATGAGCAGGAGCTCAGAGTACGCCGGGCCGCCTAGGACCATGTCGCGCAAGAAGGATGCTTGGTCGGTTATCTCGAGAACCTGGTAGCAGTGGTACGCGTTGAGCAGGGCGTCTCCGAGCTCGGGAGCGACCGAGATGTGCTTCGACGTCGCGAGGGCTTGGAAGAGAGGTGCAAGAGCCTGGTTCTGCGAGATCGATTCGGCCAGAGAAGGGAGAGGAATCATGAATGGAGCGAGACCACTAACGACATTGCCCTCGGGACCGGCGGTCAAGGCGGGACTAACAGGCAGGTCGGGCCCTTGGTTCCAGCCGGTCATGCCGCAGTATGTCACCTAGGTCGTTAGCTTGCACAGCGAAGATGATGTATCGAATACTCCGGGTGAAAACGACCGCTCTTTCAAGGAAGAATGCTCATACGAAGGTCGACTCACGTTGCCGACCTCATCCACTGTCAGTCGGTACTTGGCTCCAACCTGATCATCCGGAACCGCCTGATCATCCGGGACAGCCTCCTCAGGAGGGCGTTGGTCCCATTCCGACGCTGTATCTTGCACGACAGGACCATCCCCCTGCAAGTCCCCTTGCGACCTGTCCTGGCCGGGTGGACGCTCATCGCCCGCGCTCGACCCCGCGCGCTGCGTCCAGATCTCTTCCTCCATCCGTCGTAGCCTGTCCTCGAGATGCACAGTGTGCTCGCTCAGCCTATTGAGTCCGTCTTCGATCGCCGACAGCGCGGCTTGGGGGAGCGTGACTGACTCATGCTCGGACCAGGCTGAAGACCTCGAGTTTGGCGACCGCGCTGGCACCTGACGGAGGTATCGCCCAGGCGGCCTGGACGCTCAGCACCACATGTCTAGTAGGAATACGCGCAGGGCCTCACGGGATGATGCACTCTTCATTGCTGGCTTGGCAGGCTGCACATTGAGGTCGAGCACCATCACACGAACGCTTCTTTTGTCGGCATGCCTATCACGGTGTGAGGCCACAAACTCATTCCCAAGGACAGAGAAGCAACACCAACGATGCAAGCATTCCCATAGGCACCTTTACGCTGTCGCGGCGGCGTCGAACTTGAAGACGGCGTACGATCTGCAGGCATGTTGTCTGGCGCACTGTGCCAGGCGACGTCGAAGAGACATGGAATAAGGTGACGATGCCATTCTACAGTAAGAGCTGTTACGCACGTGGTTCAGTTAGAAGACGCAGGCGAGCGTGCTCTGTTGTCTCTCTTAATGTATCCACCCTGACTCGTAAGTCGCATAATCCAGCACGAGGGGGTGGAGTTGCACGGACAGCCCGGCAGCGGTACGCCTGGACTCGCTGTTGGAAATGTGCGGCGGCTGCCCAATGGTGTTTGGTCCGGGTGGAGTTGATGGAGTTGGTGGAATTGGACGTGGAGTTGACGACTGGCAGAGTCATGAAGAACTTTCGGTATTTAATAGACGTGTCGTGCAGGTTGCACAGCTCAACTCTTCTCTCTCCAGCTCTCTCCAAGCTCTCTGCAAGCTCGTGCTAGATCAAACTGCTCGCCACCCGCTCTCAACCATGACCGCTGCCCTCTCACCTCCCTTGCCAGCTGTCGCAGCAGCGCCGCAGGATGTGCCCGTGTCCCACTCGAAGCACAGTAACGGTGCTACACCTGGGAACTCGAAACGTATGTGCTCTCTATTGCCTCGGTATCACGCTCATTCAGCGTCAGCCACGTCGTTCACCCTGCACGGCCGTGAATACCGCCTGCCCGTGCGCCCAACCGTCGCTATTTGCGTGGACGGCTTCGACCCAGAGTACCTGTCGCACGGCATGGCGGACGGGATCCTCCCGAACCTGTCCAAGATGTACAGCACCGGTTTCTGCGCGATTGCGCACGCCGCCATGCCGACATTCACCAACCCCAACAACTGCTCCATCATCACGGGCGCGCCGACGGCGGTGCATGGCATCGGTGGCAATTTCTACCTGGACAAGGAGACGGGGGAGGAAAAGCTCGTGCTCGACGATACCCTGTTGCGCGGCTCGACGATCCTCGAGCAGATGTCGCTTCGGGGCGTGCGGGTCGCAGCGGTCACCGCGAAAGACAAGCTGCGCCGCATCCTCCAGCACGGCCTCGACCCATCTGCGGGAGATATCTGCTTCTCGTCCGAGTACGCCGGGAAGTGTACGCTGCAGGAGAACGGGATCGAGAACGTCGAGGCGTACGTCGGCCGGCCCGCTCCCGCACAGTACTCGGGCGACCTGTCGCTGTTCGTCCTGGACGCGGGGATCGCGCTGCTCAGGGAGAAGCGCGCGGAGCTCTTCTACCTCACGCTGTCCGACTACATCCAGCACAAGCACGCGCCCGGATCCGACGAGGCGAACGCGTTCCTCGCGGCGCTCGACGAGCGGGTCGGCCAGCTCGTCGACCTCGGCGCCGTGGTCGGGGTGACCGGCGACCACGGGATGAGCGACAAGAGCACGGTCGACGGCGAGCCCAACGTGCTGTATGTCCAGGACGAGCTGGAAGCGCATTTCGGCCCAGGCTGCGCCCGCGTCGTGTGCCCCATCACCGACCCGTTCGTGCGCCACCACGGCGCCCTCGGCTCGTTCGTCCGCATCCACCTGCACGCATCAGTCAAGGACAAGCGAGACGAGATGATCGCCCTCCTCAAGAGATCCGACAGGGTCCTCGACGCTCTACCAGGAGAGGAAGGCGCGGACAAGTGGCAAATGCCACTGGCGATGGAGGGCGATATCGTGGCCGTCTCGATCAAGAACGCGGTGTTGGGTTCCAAGGCTAGCGAGCATGATCTGAACAATCTCAAGGGACATCGGCTGAGGAGCCACGGTGGCTTGAGCGAGCAGGAGATCCCGCTGATGGTGAATCTGCCGTTGACGAAGGAGGCGCGAGAGGCCGCTGGGACCAGGTACTGGCGCAACTTTGACGTGTTCGACCTGGTCCTCAACTGCGCGTCGACGTAGACGGCTTTAGTAGACGTTGTGCAAGTTCTTCATAGACTTTCACCTCCTGTTCTGTTCATTAGACTCATGCAACTCTGTTCATTTCATTAGGCTCATGCAAGCTCCTCTGACCCATTTGAAGCCTACTCAATCCCAGTCCTCGCCAACAAGCGTACGGAGCAAGTTTGGGTGACGAGTAGGCGGCCTTGGTGGCTGGCGGGCGTAGCAGCATTGGACAGTAGTGCTTGAGTCGACATGCACTTCTCATGAGAATTTCAGCAAGACCGAATGCTGAGCATGGCCGGACGACTCATCGATGTGATCACCCATGCAGGCTGACGCGTCATCGAGTCGCGGAATCCGGAGTTGGCATCTCTCAACTCCGCAGCGAACCCCACTCGGTGCGTGCGTGAGTCATGATTTAGTAAGCCGTAACTTGTAAGCCGTAAGCCGTAAGCCGTAAGCCGTAAGTGGCATGCAGTAAGCAGTTAGCCCCAGATACCATAGAGTGTTAGGGATCACCTTCCCCTTCGGATGGTTGCAATGTGCTCTGAAGCAGAAGCTGGAACGTGTCAGCTCCAGATGAAGGTATTCGCCACTCCTTGCTTCTCGACGGTTCCTTCATATGAAGCGCAAAATACGGATCCATCTCGTATCCTAAGTCGTATCCTAATTCGTGACTACATATGAATCCAAGAAATTAGATGCTCAGTCAACGCCGTCAAGGTAGACCAAAAGTATTCCCTGGCACACGTTCCATCCGCCTGTTAGCCATCTTCTTGCCGTGCCGTCTTCAGATGTCCAACCTTCAGATGTACCGTCCTCTTGACGAGCCATCTGCAACCACCTCTCGCGTCCACCCACCTCCCCATCGCACCTGACAGTGTTTACCAGGGCCGACATACAACTTCCGTCGGCTGCAGCTCACCATGGGTCCGCGCATCTTACTCCAAACGCAGAACCAAAATCATCCACTGCGATAGGATACCTGATCTGTGCCGCTCCACTTGCTCCGCCTCTTCCTGCTCGCTCGTTCAGAGACTTCGACCTCGGATTTGTTGGCCATTGGTCCACCGTAGCCATGTCGGAGCCCACGCCGGTCCCGGCAGTCGCAGCGGCGGACGAAGAGCGACTTTGGGAATCGTTGGCACCGTCAAGATCATGCATCTCCGCAGAGTCAGGGAAGAGTTTTCGACGTGGCAACCCCTTGACATCTTCAACACCACTCGCAGCGCCAGACGATTGTTCAGTAGGAACCTCGTATGTTTGGGCTCGTGGTTTGGGCGATACCATCACCCCTGGTGGGGTGGACTTGGCGAGCGGTCGAGCGGGTGGTACAGGTCCCCTTCTCCGTCCTTCCAGTACCGACAGACTTCCCCGCATTACTTCCCTTCGGTCCTCAGGTATCGACAGGAAGCCGCCCGCTCTTCCTGCTCCCAGATAGTCTGGTGATCTATCTCCCATGCGAGGTAGGTCACCGGATGGAACTACGGGAGAGAGACGCGGGAAGCCGGTCATTCCCAGATCGATCTCGAGATGTACCGGACGAAATTCTTCGTGCTTCCTGTAGCGGACGGTCTGGGATTCGAAAGTGCCACCAGTGAATCTTTCACGATCCTCCTCGCTACTCCAACCGCCAGCATCGGCCTTTGTGGATCCTACGGACTTTCCGTCTTCTGCGAGTTCTTCGGACAGTCCTCGTTGCGCCCTATGGTCATCCATGATCCGACTGAGCTCCTCAGGCGGGAGGATGTGCTGTACCGCCTGTTTTCTGGGTTGGTGGCTTTCGGGTCGTTCACGACGAGATAAGTCAGAGATCGGCGACAAGGAAGAGGACCCGGACGGTTGTTCAGCGGGCGGACTCTCGAGCGCCAGGAAGGACAGAGCCGTCATATCGTCTCGGCGCATAGGAGGTTCCCGAGGCCGGATGTGTGCTTTATGGTTCTTATGGGAGGGCAGCCGGGCGGGAGGCTCGTCCCTCGCTGAAAGTCGGCGTTGGGGCATGGATGATTCAGGCGAGCCTGTTGGCGGACCAGAAGGAGTCGGGGACAGGGGAAGCTTCCCACTCTGTCGGTTCATTGTAGGATCCGAGCTTGTTGAGAGACCTCTGGCACGGAGGAAGCGCGCGAGGGGTTTAGCTCCGAGGAAGGGCTTGCTCTGCACTTTGACAGGAAGAGGAGGTAGTGGGCGTTGATGGATGGGGATCCTGCACAGGTCAGCGCTGGCCAAAATCCACTATTGCTACAAATGAACCGAGCCGGATGGAGGTGAGCTCACTCGTTAGCATGTACCTTGGATGAAGTTGTCATCACTGCGGGCGGATCAATCGTCCGATGAAGGCGTATTGGCGAACGCAACAGATTGCCTGTCGCCCCCTGCTCGGCACTCCTCGCCACTGTCCGTTCCAACTTGGGAGGAATACCTCTGGCGGCTGAACGGGCCGGGATCGGAGGAGTAGGATCTGTAAGACGCATGGATGTAGCCGTCGTGATAGAAGATGAATCATGTATGGTTGTTGTGCTCTTCGCTTCGACTTTGCCTGGAAAGGAAGCGGACAGCGGCGATCTTTCGGCTGGTGCACGGCGGGGTGCTTCCTTTGCGTGCGATGGCGATACGGCACGACTTTCTTGCAAGAGATTACTACGGGACATCTTCATCACTTGTCTCCATGACCTGATAGAGCCAGTTTCGGTCGTGCTGTCCTTTCTGACTCTATCCTCGTGGCTCATGGGTTCCTGCACTGGTCGACGTACACCAAGAGCCGACCAAACGTCTTCAAGCTCCTGCATCGCGTTCTCTTCCACGTCCAGCGGGCTGAGGTCTGATGGAGTGAGAGCATTCAGGGGTCCCCAGTCCTGTAAGTGACGGCGAAAGGGATGGGTCGCAGGTGGAGCTAGAGCTGGAGGAGTACCGGAGCGCACAGGAACTGACGAGTCCAGTTGGCGGTGGCTGGATAGCCTGGAGGACTCAGAGATGGAAGATAACCTGTTCTTGCTTTCAAGCTCTGGGCCTTCGTCAAACAGGTCGAAGTCGACCGAAGAAAGCGCAGTCTTGCTTGAGGAGATGGAAGGGACTACCTCCCACTGTGCCATGTCCTGCTTGTCTATATCCTTGGCATGGATCGAATGAGGAGCGGGGCGCTGCATCGGCAGCTTCAACGTCTCTCTCTTTTCTCGGGCAGCCTGGTTACCTGTTCCTGCGCGTGAACTCTTCGTTCTTCCGCCCTAACCATGTCAGCATTCCTTCCTGCATTAACGGTGTCATGGGGGTTGGGGGAAAGGAGGAGAGGAGGCAGAGGGGAGACCCTCACATTCCGCCTCGCAGACGGAGCCAAGAGAGCGTCGATACTAGGCGAAACATCGAACGGCCCAAACGAGAGCTCTTTCAAGGAAGCAGCTCTATCCACCCTTGGTGGCGCTTGTCGAGGAGCTTGAGACTGAAAGTCTCCCGGAAAGCCAAACGCATCCAAGATGGCCGGCGGCACATCGAACGGGTGAAAGCTCTCCTGCTCCCGCGAACTACCTCGGTCCGACCGCGGCCTCACCAAACGAAGGGCCTCCCCAGTCCTATCCTCCGCAGCTACCATTGCGTGCGGTTGTTGTTTGCGGTCCGCCGACTTGAAGTCATTTAACAGTCCGCTGCTGGAAGCCGGTTTCCGCAGTTTCCGACATCCACCATTGTCAGCAAGCGGTCCTTGACCTTGGCCTTCTGGTATGGTTTCCAGGGTCAGCGAGGGAAGGGGGATCACGCTCCAGTCGTTTACGCCGTTTGGAGCCGTGTGTCGCTTCAGGATCTTGGGGCGTGAGAAGGACAGCGTCGGTGGACGTGAGAACGTCGTCCCGACTGGACTTCTCGCTGGACTTGATGGCGCGCTTGGGAAGGAAAGAAACGAGGTCATGGCTGCCGCAATACCATAGGCGTCGAGATCCTCGTCTTGCTGTGATGGCTGACGGTGGGGTGATGGCGATACACAGTAGGAAGATGGAGAATCCAGGTGGACAATGGGTGCAGCTGCTATCAGGGTCCACCTTAGTCTGGTCTTGCTTGCAACTCTAGATTGCCGAGGATTATCTAACGTACGGGAGTATGTAGGTCAATAGAATAGGTCAGACAGTCAAACGGTACTCGAGACTGCAACCATCACTTGCTCCATCCCAGATTTTCTCAGTTGCTGATCAAGGGCCCGAGGGTGCTCGGACCGCGTTTGCTCGAGCTTATCCGCTCGGAGCCCTTGGTGCTCGGACCATCAAAATCGTTTGAAAGGTGCAGCGGCAGAGGCAGAGAGGCAGAGCTGAGCTCCTGTCCACGGCATGAGCCGACGTGAGACATGCTTGGATCTTGTGCAGGTAGAACACCAGGGAGGAGACGAGGAGGAAAGAAAACAGGGAAACCGAAACAGACGCGGAAATTGAGAGGGCACAACCAGAGGCAGCTGATTAGCTGTCCATTAACCACATTCGTTCTCAGCGTTTCGCCGTGGTCTCCCAAGGTGCGTCGAGCAGAAGACCGAAGCACTGGCAACTCGTGCAGAAATCGTTCATAGCACTCCAAGCAGGTATACAGAACAAAAAGTCATCTTTACACAAGACATCTGCCCTCTCTGGTACATATCCTCCTCCCCTTCAACCTAAGGCGTCACTTCTTCTTGCTGGCCGGGTGAAGGAACGTTCCTCAATTCTTGACGCTGCCAAGTTCGTCAGTAAGGACGGTACAGCGTTGAATGAGAATAACGTACGCCTTGACGATGGGGACGACAATGACCACAATGAGCACGCAAATACCAATACCGATGATTATGCGCATACGCATGTCCTTCCACCTGTCGGGTCAGGACGACAATCGGGGATACATGTGAAATCCGATGAGAAACACATGTAAACGGACATGATCGTGCGGTGCGAGGTATGCAGCAAAGAAGTTGGAAGAAGCAGACCATAGCGTTAGCTACTTTCCAGACCCGGGAGCCTGAGAGAGCGTGTACTCACCACATCTGCTTGCGAACCCGGTTGGCTCCTCGTCGGAAACCTTGGGCAGACACGGCCAGCGTATCTGCGTGGTATCAGCAGTCATTCACGTGAAAGGATCCTCCTTCAGTCCAGCGGCCAAGGCAGGTACGCGTGGAATTGTGACCCCGATCAATGCGCTCTGGCCATCCCGCTCTGGTCCTGTCTGTTCCGCCGCGTCCTCTCCATGACAGAGCCGTGCGGCTTGAAGTGAAATGCACGAAGACGATCACGAAGTTCGTGAGCCTGTTGGTAAAACTCACCGGTCTTGTCCTGCAGAGCATCCAGTCTCTCGCCCCGCTGCGCAACCTGAGTGATGTTGTCGTGCATGACATGCACCGTCTCGTCAATCTGCGCCTGGATGGCCGAGATCTGCGTGACCAAATGTCGTGATCGGGTAACATCGGGAGCACCGAACAGAAATCCATCCGAAATGACAGGAACACGAGGAGAATCGTGGCGTCAGTAGGTGGACAATGGCAGTATGGGACGTACCTTCTGTTGTTGAACATTTGGGGCAGCGCTTCCTCCCGACGGGGCAGCGGGAGCGGCCGCGCGCGAGCCAGAAGGGATGTAGGGGTCGTATGGTTCTGCAGACCTGTAGAGTGGATGAGCGAGCTGCGTGTAGACATGGCTGCTGGGCAAAGCTTACATGGCACTGAGGGGGATGACGGGTGAGGAGGACTAGGGGATGCAGAACACGGAGAGGGAATCGCACAGCACGATGATGCTGTGAGACGCGGCGTCAATGGAATCAAAGCCACGTGGGTGACGCGGGTGGAGGTGGTCCATATACGCGAGGCAGCGAAATGACTGGATGTCTTTCATTCCTCCTCTCCTAAGTTCATCCTCCCCTCTGCGCGCAACCCTCGTCAGCATCGAGAACAGGGAATAGACAGGCCTGCTACGTTATAATCCCGTGTACCGGTGGCTGCAGAGCACCATGACGAGATAGCCTGAAAATGAGATTCCGCACGAAGATTGCAAATATTCCACTGCTTCACAGTGAGCTGAGCCGTAGGAATTGTTGGTCGAGCAGCTCACCTCCTGAAGAGATCATTCGATCTCTCTCTGCTCTGGCTAGAACATGCGTGATCAGGCTGTCACCGGAGAAGGTACACTTCATTGTTCCTGGGAACGAAGGCAGAGACGGGGTGCAGGTGTGGTCGTAAGTGCCCTGAGTGCGTACCCTTTGTCCGGCTGATTTTGTCCACTTTTAGACAAGTCCTCGTGGTCAGTCCAGTTCAGACTATCTATAGTGGTACCTGCAGTTTTGGGTGTTGATGTGCACAGACGACTCTGTTCGACGAGTTTCGGATAGAGTCGAATAGCCACAACGAGATCTGGCTTGAAGTACATCTGGATCCCTTGCTCAAGGTGCTTCGAAGCGCAGACAGCTCAGGTCAGCTCCCCCACACGTGAGACACATCGAGCTGACACTGGCAGCTGGAACCACGGGGGACCAAGGGCGATACAACTCGACGGCCCTGTCTGATGCCAGTGTCCTGCTCAAGTTGAACAAGCGGGATAACCAGGCCATCTGGGCTTTCGAGATCCGAGGTAGAGTCAGCTACAACGTGTCTTCCAACAAGGACTCAAGCTGACAGGATGTAGAGTCAGAATGACCGACCGATGTCTATAGCACACGAAATCAATGTGCGAGTGCTAAGTGCGAAAAGGCAATCAGAGCTCAACGAGCCTTTGTGTCCTCCGCCCGATGTGAGCAATTGGCTCTGAAGAAGGCGGGAAAGCTTATGTGTAGATCCACCTGGTTCTGCCAAATCTCACTGAATTGAGGAACATCGTCTCGCGGCTATCTCACATGGCAGATGATCTGAAGATCTCAGCAAATCACGTAACTCAGCTCCTGCCGAGAGAAATCCGCGCCATCAACTGATATCGAGTAGGAGGGTACCATGGAGCTGGGGGTGAAGAGCAGTCGAGTAGAACTGACGACGAGCTGGAAGAATCTCGATATCCCGACTGCCAATGGTCAGCTGACCTAATTGCCTGAGGACGAGCTGACATCCCTAGTGGATCATGAGGAGGAGCACGACGCCCCACCGAAGGATAAGATGTTCTCTACGACGGTGTCTATACGGGGATTACAGAAGTTTCTCACTAGTCATCTTGTCGGAGGAACGGCTATTGCGTGTTAGTCTTTGTCGGCGTCAGGTTGTCAGGAGCTGAGCGGAGATAGGTATCTGTGAAAATCACTGTGTGATCGCATACGTTTATATCGGTCAGCCCAGTGGTGTCAATGTGACAGGCGAAGCTGACGCCATACTTAGGGGAGATCAATGAGTCTGGAGGTGTGTTGACATTTTTCATACCCGCCAAGATTACTGGCGACGAATGAGCGGCATCGAATCGAGCGCGATAGTGTCACGATGTTGTGTCCGAGTGGACAAATCTTTTCTCATAGGATGACGGGAAGATGAGGGGTGTTGTACATATATCCCGCATTATGATACTGTCATGCTACAATGATCCTTTTCCGGGAAACAAGGTTGCGCCCTGTGTCGTTCCTTGTTCTCCTTCGCCGCCTGTCCTTCTTTGCCTGATATCCACTGCCAATTGCTGACTCGCAGCTGCCGATACGGCTTCATTGAAAGCGCACTATCTGCCACTGCATCCTGCACCACTGAGGAGCCAAGCGCCGCAACCAAAACCAACGAGCGAGGCAGATCGCCTAGCATCGGTGCTATCTCCCCTCCCCGTCACTCCCTGATCCCGGGGCGGGTGGCCCGAGGTCCATGATGCCGACCTCGGTGTTGCCCTTCATGGCTTTATCCGAGAGGTGGTTCCCGCGGAAACGGCGGCGCATGTCGAGCTGGTCCGGGTTAGCTGTGCAGCGCGGTGAATCGATTCAGGCAGCGTAGAGGACTGCTCGGATCATGGACAGGCGCCACGCCAGTACCGACGTAGACCTCAGACCCAGACTCAACCCGGAACTTGGGAGAGAGTGAGGGAAGAGGCTCGGGGGCAGAGGCTGTCTTGCTCTGTCTTGATTGAAGGGGCGAAGGGAGGGGAGTGAGAGGAGTGAGGGGCATGAGGAAGGGAGTGGAGGAGCAAGGGGGGGGAGTGAGGAAGAGATACGGGGTCGGAAGTTCAAGAGATGCAAGGTGGACACGCCATCAAGACGACAAGACGACAAGACGGCGAGGCACTCACAATCCCCTTTTTGCAGTCGGCAAAGTTGGTCATGGCGTGCTGACACTGGATAGGCAGCTCGTCCCGCGCCTTCATGCATTCCAGTGGCGTTTTCCCGGATTTCAGCACGCTACTGAGTCAGCGAAGGCGGGACGGTGTTGAACGAGAGATGGTCTGGCGGACAAGACGAAGACTACGGGACAGATGGAGGGAGTGAGAGGAAGCTCGGTGGCCTGCACAAGCCAGAGCAGGGGTTGGAATCCTGCGGCCCGAACGAGGGAATGACAGAAACCACAACAACTCATGGAAATGAGTAGAGCCAGTGCAGATCAGACAGTAACAGATGCAGGACCCACCAGTCCGTCCGGATCAGACACGCTATCAGCTCGTCCCTCGCCGACTGGCAGACGTGCGTCACCTTGTCCCCCGCCATAGTCTCGAGGCGCCGGCCCATTGCGCTGGATTCAGCGTGGAGAGCGAGACGGCCAGAGGCGGAGTGTCGGCTATCTACTGCGATGCCTAGGCAGGGTAGTCTCCTGCTGTTGTGTTGAAGACTTCAAGTGAGATTGGGGCGTGCTGTCAGCGAGAGCGGGCCAGAATCGGCTGGACAGTCGAGAGCGGAGCGAATTGCGAGGTAATCAAGTAATATCCGCGCAGGTACGGCTGCTTGTACTGGTGCGGTGTTGGTGTTGTGCTTGTGCTGTGCTGCGCTGGACAGATACTGGTTTGGGCTCGGCTGCTGTGATTGTATACAAGGTAGGATAGACAGAGAAATGCAACGGGAAATGTCGGCAAGACGAAACCAAAACAAAAGTCCTGGAACGCAGAATCGGTCTTGGCGAGAACCTGGTGACCGCCTACTCGCTCAGCTCTTACCTTTCTGCCCGTCTACCTATCCGTATCCCCTACCTCAGAGTCTTGTAGCCTGCCTTGGCCCCCACTACCCATCACCCGCTTAGCTGTGCGTTCGCGCCCCACGAGCCCGACGATGGGCATCCGACGTCCTCGTAGACCCTCAGAGTACCCTTCGTTCTTCCTGTACTTTCTTGACCAGGTAGGTCATTCCCTCCCAGTCAGACGACTGTATACGAACGATATGAACGCTACGACGGTATGAACGGAGCAGTATGAGCGGTAGGAAGGTGTATGAACTGCCACGCCACCCCCCAGCGCGCGGTCATCGCCAACAGCGACCGCGTACAGTCGGACCGACGAGGCAGCGACGCTGACCCCGCAGACCCACGTAACAGTCACAGCCGTCACGGCTTCCGTCTTGCTGTACACTCGCTCGGCGCATGTCCTGTGGTTCGCGGTTGGGGCGCTGGGGTCATCCTTGACGGGTAGGTCGGTGGTTCGCCGTTTCGATCGCCGAGTCTCAAGCCGATCTTCTCCTTCCTGGCTCTTCTCCTCCTTCTCCTTTCTCTTCTCCCTCTCCTTCTCCTTCCCTACTTCTTGCTCACTCTCAACCACTAATGCTTCTCCTTGTCTACACTCATACCAACTTCCTGTCCCATACCATACCACTTTACGCTCAACCCCCTAATACACGTCTACTGCACCGTGTACCAATACAGTGCCGCCGCTGACACCTCCAGCCAAAGCGATCAAACCCCTCATAGGCGAATCCCGCCCGCCGCCACCGCCGCCCGCCTCGGCCCGCCCCTCGCCTGTGCGGCCTAAACGGACGTTCGGGATGCCGTCGACACATTCCACCGCACTCGCATTCTACGCTACCTACCTCGCCCTGTCGACAGAGTTCAAAGCTGCCCTCCCGTTCTTCCTGCTTGATCTCGCTCGTCTCTCTCTCTCTTCCTCCTTCTCTCCCTCCTCCTCTTTCTCTCCCTCCTCTTCGTCTCCCTCATCTGCCTCATCGTCCTCTCCCTCATCTCCCTCATCTTCGTCTTCGTCACCGTCACCGTCATATGCTACAGCATCGTCCACGTCTACGCCCACGTCCGCAGTATCATGGACAAGCACGCTCGTCCAACTCGCCATCCAGGCCTTCTGCGCCGCTGGCATCTGGAGCCGCGTCGAACTAGGCTACCACACGCCCCAGCAGGTCCTCGGCGGCGCCGCGCTCGGTACTGCCCTTGCGCTGGGGTGGAAGGCGGTCTGGGACCGGTCGCCGGCGCTGGAGCGGACATTGCAGGGTTTGGTCGATCATGTGTGGAGCGTGACGGGCGCTCGTATCTTGGGCTGAATGGCGGGTCGGTCCCTGCTAAAGGTGGATGGCGACGGAATGAAATGCATACACATAGTGCTAGTCACGTCGTAGCGGCGTGACAGTGTTCATAGCATCACGACAGTGATCATAACGTCTCAACAGGGATCATAACGCCAAATCATAGCGTCATGGGAGTGATCATAGCACCCTGAGATCCTAGACAGTAGACACAGTACACAGTGTCATGAGTCATATACATCTTACAATGCTGGTATCGCCTGCCAATCCCATGCTTCTCGTCTCCTTGCGGCCTATGCGCCGCGCCGCATCTTATGCTCCGCCGCAGCGCCCATACTCACTCACGCGTCGCCCATGCCTGCGCCCCATGCCCGACCCGCATCTGGCGCCCTACCTCTCCCACGTCCCCTTCCTCGTCCCCGTTCCCCGAAGCCCCTCCCTCCCCGCCCGTCCCCGCCGTAACCTCCTCGTGGCGGATACCCTCCTCTTCCTTGACCCCCACCATACCCTGTACGGTGCGGTAGGTGCCCAGCGCTATACTCCTCGCCTCCTGCTTCGCCAAACGTGTCGTAGTTCCTGCCCCGCTCTTCTGCACGGCTGACCCTCGTGCTCTCGCCACTGAGATTATCGAAGAAACTCGATTTGTTGTACCCTATGGGTTTCTTTGCTCCCGCTCCGTCCACGCCGCTCGCCCCGCCCTGCGCCGACGAACGTCCATTCTGGTTCGGGGCCTGAATGGCGATCGGATGCGGCTGCTCTTCGTCTGGCGTCCCAACGTCAACCTCGCTCACCTCAGACCCGTCTTTGCCCTTCCCGTTGCCATTCCAGTTCTCTTGACGGTCGCGGAATTTTTCAAATTTCTGATTCGACTTTCCAAAGTCGAATTCGGCGTCTGGAACTTGGGGTGCCCGGGGTTGAGGTTGGCGTCGCTGTCGACCCCCGTCGACGGCAAGATCTGACATGGACTGCTGGACGCGGTCCATTGCTGTCGCTGCCGACGCAGTATCAGGTCTGGACGGGAGACCGTGCCGCCTCGCACCAGAAGGACCGGAAGAAGACGCTTGTGCTGCCGGCGGAGGAGCCGGTGGAGGTGGCTGTGGTGCCGGTGGCGGCTCGTACGCCTGAGGCGGCTGTGAGGGCTGCTGTGGCTGTGGGACCTGAAGTGGCTGTGGAGCGGCCCTAGGAGCACTCTCGCTCTACAGCTTGTTAGCATGTGCCTTTTTGGCTGAAAGGAAAGATCGCGAGTAAGAAAGATCAGAAGGAAGGCAACGGAGGTGTCCACATGGGTTTTGCGCTCTCGGACACAGCCCGTAGGCAATTACATCCGAAAAATGCTTCATCATAAAAGTCCTCGAGGAGGCGTCAACAATTTGGAAGAAGACTCACGACAGAAGCGAGGATGGGATCCACTGGAGCTTCCTCTCCGCCTGGGGGGACATAATTCTCCACGAGAGCCAGTGCGTCGATCGATTCAGTGCTGGTTGTCGTCAGTGTACCGTTCGTGGAAGCAGGTACGCCGATGGATGTTCGGGACAGATAAAGCAAAGAAAGACGAGGGCCCTTCGGGGCCCAAGGTTGAGGAAAGACAAGGGAACGCGGACACTTACTGGAACCTCACCCATCCCAGCGTCGTGTTGGACCCCGGCATCTTCCGTGCAGTAGGCCTGTTTTCTGTTCCATGGCTGTACACTACTCGATTTCAGCTTCGCAGCTCAAAAGAAACAGTTGACGGACCTTGGGCGAGACAGATCGTTTGGTCTTCCTGGCTGATGTGGTCGAAAATGCCCGTATACCGGACCCCTAGCTTGGAGATGACCTGAAAGGGCTTGCTAGAGAACAAGTCAGCCTCAAGCATGTGCAATGAGATTGTAATGGGCCCCTCGGATATGTAGGGCCATGAGAGGGGATACTTGGAAGGAAGAGTTCCATGTTCGGAACAAGTCAAGGAAGGAAGAAACTCGAGACTCACCCCTTGAACTGGCTGTAGTCCATGTTGAACTGCTCGCGACGTTCGCTGGATCTGTCGTGACAAGGGACCCACAAGCAGAGGATTAGTAATGCTCCACTGCGTGTCGACTATAGCCTCAGACTCGATGTTCAGAGTAGCTGCGACGTAGTTGTGGGTAGTGAAAGGTTGTCAAGAGAGAGTGTAGCCAGGTGTCTCGAAAGGTCCGTGATGTAGGAGAAAGTCACAAAATTCAGCTTGGGATAATCCAAAAGCAGCATCTAGCAACGCGCATGATTTCTCTGTTGTCTACTTTCCGTCGTCTTGACTGCACCTGGTTCTCTCTGCGATCTTTGGAGATGCGATCACAGACAACAGCTAATACAGTGTCGAGCTAGACCGACATGCCTGTGCGTCGGCATCCGAGCGCTAAGCCGTGGAGTGAGGGACACAGCGGCCACGGCATGTCGAATCCTCTCGTCCCGGTCCTCTTGGTAACTGGCGCGTGGTATTACCTGCATTGCCAAGGCGTAGCACTACGCATGATATGGTCAGCCGCCGTCCATGTGTCTTGCCCACCAGCTGATACGATATCTTCAGGATTACACTGAATCTCCTGGACACGTACCGGGCTCTGCGGACTCTGAGGGGAAATGGTCGGCGAATCGGGATCCGCACCAGGCGCCTTGTGATGCGAGAGAGCCTCGTTGCTTGGATAGTCCTGGTCAGCTCCTTCTTGCCATTAGACCAAGAGGTAGCTGATAAGGTTCAGGTGGCGGCGTTTTCGGTGGGACATGTCGTGGAATCGGTGATCGGGTGGTTGCCTCTTTATGGCACGGTGAAAGCCATTGCATCAATCGCTTTCTTCAGCACACGTGTTGCTGTACGTTTCAGTTGTCCTCTCCTCGTCTCTACCCTGGAAGCGACGGCATGCCTCAACAATGGAAGATGCTGACATCCGGTTTGTCGAACAGTCGTCGAGAGGGATATACGATTCGTTCCTTGTCCCCCTGCTCAAGCGATACCAAACCCCCATCGACCTGACGCTCCTCCTCCTTCACTCCTTCTCCACTCTCATAATACATTATCTCTTCCAAACGCCATTCAGCCTGGTCCAGGGGTCTCTTCGAGCAACTATGCTTGTTGCTCGATTCCTTGTCCTCTTACCAGTAAGGCAAGCAGCACGAGCCTGGGGTGCCACACGAGCGAAACAGCCTGTCGAGGTGGTAGTGATTGACGAGCCGGATGTGGATGAGGACGCTCAGGATGAGGTGCTGGTCCTGCCCAGAGGGATGGAACGCTCGAGCATCAGGTCGGCGGACGCGACGACCAAGGCGGTACCGTCTTCGGCTATTCTTAAGCGGGCGGATGGGACGATACATCGCCCTGTCACACCTCCCATAGTTGCGACCTCAAGTAACACGCTCATCCCGGCATTTCCTACCCCTTTGCGTCGATCTCCGCGGCGGCAGCGAGTCACGGATAGCTCATCGTTGCTGGCGTTGCGAGAACAGTCTGTCATGTCTGTACCGGCCTTACCCAGCGCAGCATCTGGCGCTGTAGCTGGCCCATCTAGACCGCCTGGCCAGGCCAACGCCTCCCGACTACCCTCTCGTACAGCCCCTTCGGTCCGTCCGCCGAACATTCCCCGTTCGGTGTCAGTGACGTCCTCGAACGCGAAGACCGGCAAATCAGCGCTACCGAGTCGCCAGGACGACCCGACGACAAAGCTTGTAGCTGGAAAGGTCCCGCATTCCAGATCCACGATGACTTTAGGGGGTTCCATCGCTCGGCACAGCGCGAAACAACCTGCATCCACAAAGGGGGCGATCTCTAGATCAGCCACGACAATGTCGATATACCCGTCGCTGCCACGTCCTCTCGTGCAACGGCCTTCAGACAGGCCGGATAGGTTGAGACTGCTTCCCGCTGCGGATCGCACTGCACAGACCCGGCCCGCCAAGGACAAGTTGCAGCGCGGGCGTCAGATGCAACAAGAAAATGTACGGGTGGGCCAGAAGCGGAAAGCAGCGGGCGATGTCGCGGAAGGAGGCGTCGAGCGGAAGAAGGGTCGGATCGATATTTTGACCAGCAGGGATCCATAGGTCTTCCTTGCATAGTAGCTCACATATATCACATTTATCGCATGTATCGCATGTATCCTTAATTGTCTTGTGCATGTACTCCTGACACTGCCTGTCAGCTACGAATGCGTGTATGCACACATGCACCACTGCCTGATGAGCAGAAAGACGAGTCCAAGTAAGCGCTGTGGCCGGAAATAGGCCGGATATGTTCGCGTGATTGAGGCCAAAAGCTGTGCTGCTAGCCGGGGTCTGCTGATGTCGTTGGTCCTGGCTTTGCAGGAGAATTGACTAGCAGCGTGGAGCACGAGGTCGACGATGGTGAGGCGATGCACTAGCAGTCGGCGTCGGCATCGGCATCGGCATCACTACATAAGCAGTGGGCAGCTGACAGCGTTTCTTGTCTGCCATTCATTTGGTCTCGTCAACTGTTCTGACCGTCTTCTCTGATACTCACGGTCCGTCGACATCGACATCGACATCGAACAGCAATCACCAGCTTAACAAGGATGATCTTCAACGCTCTGAGTATCTCGGTACTCGGTCTCTCCCTTTTCGCGAGGTCGACCACCGCCGCCCCAGCGGCAGCCCCAGCGGCAGCCCCAGCGGCAGTCGCGCTCGCGGCGCACGAACCGCGAGGTGACCACGGCCAGCTTGAATCACGAGGTAACCACGGCCACCACGGGTCAGGCTCGTGTGCGCCCGTGACGTTCAACTCGACGTGGCCGAGCGAGTTTGTAGGCAGCGAATCGTATATCCTCTCATGGAGCGGTGGATGTTCTGGGCGGTACAGCCTTGCCTGGGTCGAGGAGTACAATATCGGTATAGACTACCTCGTGAGTCGGTCTCCAGCTACAGCGCTCCCAGTCTGGGCACTAGCCGAATATACCGGTGCGGCTACTATGCGGTGGGACGGGTTTAGTAGTTGAGGAGCCAGAGCGGAGGCGGAGGCTACCAGCAGGAGTCAAAAGCAGAATTACGAGGAGCCGGAGCAGGTGACGAGCCAGAGCTGCAACGCGGTGGCTGATACGTGCAGCTCAACTTTGTGTTCCAGAATGAGACGTACAGCTCCTACGAGTGAGTCTTAGGCCCAGTCCCACTTGGCACCCTTAGACTTCCCATCCCACCTGCACGTTGCTGAACCACGTTGACATCGTCTAGCTTCTACTTTGCGCCAGCCAAGTGCTGGCCGTCCAGCTCGACCTTGTGAGTCCACTGGCCCTCAAGTATATCCAATCTCCCCGTAATAGCACACCCGCCGATCACCGACCTCTCAAGGACGGATAGATACAAAGATGCATCAGCGGTAGCAGCGGCAGCGGCAGCGTCATCCTGCGTGTTCCAAGAAACTAATGAGCTCTCCTATGATCAGCCGCTGCGAGTTTGTCTCCTCGACCTCGCCATTCTCATCTGCTTCAGGCTCGTCGCCGATATTATTTTTAAACTCTGCAAGGCCCTATCAGCCCCGTCGCCGAGCGGTCTCGACGCGTCGTCGGCGCTGCACTCACCCGTAAGCACGTCCACGACGTTTTTGAACGACTGGTCTTTCCGCAAGAGCAGCACGCGCGCGTGCAACATTGCCTAACACAAGTGAGCTCCCTGAACTCCTCGGCCTGCTCTGCTTCACAGTGGGTTAAGAATGCGCCAATGACTTACCCCGTCATCCTCCTGGCACATCCAGGCCAGGACGTAGTCGGCATTCTGGAGCGCTGAGAGCCCGGCATCCATTCTGCGTAAATACCACTCTGCCTCTTCCTCGTCTCCGATCTCCTCCCGATTCGCCTCCATGACCCGCCGTTCCATGTGGATTTCCCTGTTGACTGAGCGAAGGCGATTCTCGGCCGCCTCACGCATCTCGAGCAGCCGCTCGATTTTCTCGTAATTCCCCTCGACGAATTTCGCAATCAACCGGATGCGCGCTGGCGTGTCGGATGCGAGGTTGGTGAAGAGCGAAACAAGAATCCCGAGGAGATGTTCATCGTCTTCCACGGCAGACGTTGCCCCGAGTTTACGCTTCTGCGAATCACCCTGCCCAGAGCAGTCAGTGATGCCGTAATGGACAGGACCGACTAGATAATGACCCGAGACATACCTTGCCCATAAAGGCTGAAAAGAACGTCTTGAGCCCTAGCATCTCCACAAACGTCTCGCACGCCTTGGTTCCGTCCTCTGTCTGCATGGCGTAGTCGAGCACTTTGATAGCACGAGTCCGAGCGAGCAGCTTCTCCCTACATCCACGTCAGCGGAGACGTCATGGCAACGCAGATATGCATGCACTCACTTCATCATGATGATCATGAGTTCCACACCCTCGGCTTCGACGAACGCCGTCTTCATCTCAGGCTCTGCCAGGGCAGTACACAGGATATCAAACACGTTCTCCATAAACTCGATCTCCTCTGAATCACCTGGATCCTTCTTCCGATATTGCTACTCAACGTAAGCGACACAATTTGAAATGACCGTCGAAGACTTGCCGAAAGAACCCTCAAGAGCGTGTCCATGCCGTCCAGCTCTGCGAGCTTCAACACGTTATCCCGTCCTTGCTGTACCAAGATAGCCAGGATCTCGCTGGCATATTGCTTGTTGGCATCGTACTCCTTGACAGCTATCCGCTTGACCAGCCAGGGCAGCAGGGACGTATCGCTGACGATCTGGTCGGCCAGAGGGGGCATGAACGACAGAAGGTTTTCAAAGACCCCGAGGATGTGGAAGACGCCTTGCGAGTCAGAGTCCTCGGCTTCGTTCAGTCGAGACAGGTTGGCGACGAGCAGGTCGAGGATCGAGTTGTTGAGCTACCCAATCAACGCAAAGTCTACGATCCAAAGGGAGAAATGCTCACGAGGTCATCGATGAATTCAGCCATTACCATGCGAGTCTTGGTGACGATGCCGCCTCCAGTGCTGCCCTCGGCCTCTTCAGCTTCCAGGTCATCAACCTCGGCGCCAACATCCTCATCCGTCAACTCCTGGATCACCTCGATCACGTCGATGGCGATATCTGTATTCTCGTGGCTTAACAGGTTGCATAGGAGCGAGACGACACCCGACTTGACTAGTTCGGGATAGTAGGCGGGTGGGTTCTGGGTGAGTGGAAGAAACTGCTTCACAGCCGAGTCGAGGTCGGATTCGGATTCTATAAATCTAAGAGTCGTTAGCGCTGCCATTGTCCAGGCCATCGCCATCAACACGGGGAAGGCGCTGCCATTGGCCTGGCCATCACCACCGCAACGGGGAAGAGCAGGACAAGCTCACTTTGAAGGGTCGTCGGGAAACTTGCCACGCTGCTCAGCGTTCTTGGCGACGATCCGCTCGAATTTGCCTAATTGTCGGCGAAGCGCTGGAAGGGTCAAAGCCGTGGCCTCGCCATCTTCGTCTCCCGCTTTGTCAAAGATGTCGAGAATTTGCTACATTCACATGAGCCAGTCACTTGGCTACCTCGCCTACACGGGCAAGAGGGGATACTCACCTGTTGCTCGCTGTTCAGACCTCCCCCGAAGAACCTTCCATCGTCATCGCCCTCTCCCATGTCCATATCGTCATCTGCCTCCCCTGCGAGGAAAGAAAACGATCAGTTCAATCTTTTCAGGAAGCTGAGTCGGTAGGCCAGACACACCTCGAGAATGGTCACCTATGTCATCCTCGTCTTCAGACACCGTCGCTGCGCGAGTCTTACCCTTGCCGTTGGCGGGTACAGATGGCGGCGGCATGGCAACCTGTTCCTCGTCCGGCTTGTACTTTTTCAACATTTCTAGGAGGCCATATCAGCATGCTGGTCGGCTCGTGAGACCGCAAGTTCAGAGAGTCACTTACCTGGTGAAGGCTTGTCGGTAAACTTGCGCTTCTGCCCTGCCGAAGCCGGCAAGGCAGGAAGCTTGAACATCTTGTCGACGTCCATTGCCAATGCACTCTCAGAGCTGCTTCTCAGCTCGCTGACTGATAGCTGCAGAGCTGTACAGCCTTTCTTTGAGCTATCTTACCAAGCTGCTCGAGACACTTGGAACACAGAATGCAGCAATAACAAAGACGTGTCGGAAGTGATTTGGACTTTTTCAGTCCACCAAACCTTGTCCGCCTCGTCATAGTCTTACTCTCTGGTCCTCTTGACATTTGCCCAGTGCTCTCTTGCTAACCCTTGCTCTCTTTCCCACACCAATGCCATAGCCTCGACATGTTCCCGGTCCCCGCTCATCTTCCTCGTTCGGGCGGCGAAGCACTAGCCTCCAACCCGGACGACGTCCCATCGCCGCCAGACCCTGTGCTTGACCTGTTCTCTCCTCTACTGTCTTTGTCGTCTACGAAAGAGTCCCAACCTACCGGACTCTCCGTCCAGCAGGCATCTAGCATCCGCAGGGAACTGCAGAAGGCGGTGGACGACAACAAGGTATGTGCAATCTAAGCTGGTGCGGGTGATCTGTCTCCTGACGTTGGCAGGCTCGGACCCATGAGCTGCTCATCTCCAACTTTCCCTCGATCTCCTCGCATATCCGACTGGGCACAGAGTCACAGAGAGACTTTGCACGGATCAGAGAAGAGGTCGATACCCTTGACTCCCAGGTGGACCCCTTGAATACTCAAGTGAGTTTTCTCTCTTGTAACCTTCATGTACAAGTCGCCTGATGAGAATCAGACGTCCTTCATTCCTCCTGTTCTGTCGCAGCTCAAACGTCACTTTGATGCCGTCGAGAGGCAGAGTCGCGCAAAAGTTCATTTGGGCGCGCTGCGAGGGCTGCGTGGGCGAGCCGAGATTCTCAGCAAGCTCGAGTCGGCGATCCATGACGGACGAGGTGCGGACCCTTGGGTGATTGAGGAGCTCGAGGGGCTCGAAACTGGCTTTGAGACGCTGAACGGCTACGAGATTCTTCAGGGGACCAAGGCCTTACATGCCTCCCAGGTCAGTTACGTCCTGATTGTGCTGTGCATCCGCTGATGCGCACAGGCGCGAACGAGACTCTTAAAGTCTATGCTGGCTGAGCAAGTCGCAGATGGCTTTGCGAAGATCGTGGCTTTCTCGGCCCCCAGTAATGGCTCATCAACCACTACCCTCACTGTTTCCCCCTCTGTCAGCCTTCCGCGACCCCGTTGTGAGTGGTCCGAATTGCGGCAGCGCTTGCTAGTACTGACGAGCTCTGTCCAGCTAGCGCCACATCATCTACGATCGCGTCTGCCAGCTCTTCTACGGCAACATACCCCTTGCCGGAGATCTACCAAGCACTACATCGCTTGGACAAATTATCGTCTACTCTCTCTACACTTCGCCAGCGGCTGTTGCGCGACATCATCCAGCCCCTTCTGACGACAGAGGAACCTTGCCGCCTCGTCGTCAAATCTGCACCGCAAGGGCAAGTAGCATCCACTTTACATACAGAACGCGCCGAAGCACCTCCCGAACCTACTACTATCATACACGACGTTACACTGGCGCTGCAATTCGTGGACTCGACCGTCTTCCCCGCCACGCCCTCTCCTCTGCTCGAACGAGAGAAGTTCTTGCTCAACGTTCGCACGTCCGTGTTACATGCCCTCCTCGATCATCTTATCCTACCATCAATACCCTCAAACTATACAGGAGTCGCACCTTGGCTGAGTACAGTTGAGCGCGCAGTCCAATGCGAGAAGGATATCGGTGTTATTGCGGATAGCCGAGTAATTCAGCCATTCTTCACGTCGAAGGCCGGCGCAGCATGGGCAGATCAACGCAGGCAGGCCATTGATGATGAAGTGCGGCAACTCATCATCGGTGGTTGGGGAGGCTGGGACGTTGTGGAGCTGGAGCACGAGAGGGAGGTAACTTCAGTCGTGGAAATCGAGGTTGACGAGGATCTGGGCGTGAACACCCACAACGGCAATCAGTTAACGCAGAAACCTGCTGTTCCTGCCGAGTCCACATCTGAGTCGTTCGGATGGGGGTTCGAGGACGACAAGAGGGATCTGCCGTCATCTACGAAGAAAGACGAAACTATGGAGGTTGACACGGAGTTCGGCTGGGACTTTAACGACACGGCAAGTACCGAAGCTGGACCATCACGACGGAGAACACCTAGCCCTTCACTTGTGGAAAAGAACGGTGCTTCAACTGGAGACGATGGCTGGGACTTTGAAGTGCCGATAAAGCCGGCAGAGGATCCCGCTCCCCCACCCAAGCTGAAACCAGCGCGAGAAGCGAAGAGATTAGGAAAAAAAGTTGCAAAAGTCAAGGCTGCCGTCGATGATGATCCCTGGGGTTCCGGGACAGAAAGTGTCGCGAGCTCGTCAAAGCCACCCAACGGGCACGATGTGGATGCAGGCATTGCAACGCCTACGCAAGATTCACAAGACGATCGGTGGGGGTGGGATGATGGTCCGGGGGCGAGTCAAGCCCCTTTGCAAGCATCGGCGAGATCAGAGCCAGCGCCAGCGCTCGTTGTCAAGTCGAAGAAGAGGGTTTTGAAGGAGGAGAAGCGGTGGATCAGGGAGACCATTCTCGTGTCGAAGACGTGTGCGAGGCTGCTTGATATCGCAGAGGCAGCTTTGAAGGAAGCGTCGGAACTGGCAGATGCCAAGTACGCACCCTGGCTACCTATGTCGTGCCGGACGGACCGCTGACCTTTCCAGCTTGACATCGCCCTCGTTCGAGAACATCGATGGGGTCTTGTACAGTGCCACCACCGACATCTTTGATCTATACCGATCCCTCATCCCGGCGGTTTTTGCAAATCAGCTTCGAGATGTCCCAACCATAGCCATGCAGGCATACAACGACTCCCTGCACCTCCAATCAGCGGTGTCGGCGCTCGCCACGCGTTATCCCGCGTGGCAGCAGGCGGAAGACGTAGCCGAGCGGCTGATGGCTGCTGGTTCACATATTTTCGAGAGTCAGCTTGTCGGCCAGCGTGATGGATTGCTAGAGACATTGGACGAGGCTGCCGGATTTGTCGAGACGAGCGATGAGCGCAAGTATCGCATATGCGAAAGGAGCGTGGAGCAGGTCGTGCATAATCTCGAAAGTCTCGCCAGGGTTCTCAAGGTGTGTCTTGATTCGGATCCAACTTGAGACTCTCCTCTGTCTCGTCGACTTTGTTGACGCCGTACAGGCTGTTCTCCCCGCGACGACATACCTCGACGTGCTGGGATACCTGCTGGACATTGTTGCAGCCAGGATCTCAGCCGATCTCTTAGCGTTGGAGGACATCACCGAGGTCGAATCTAACCGGCTACACGACCTCATCAAGCTCATTATGCCTCTAGAGAACATCTTTGTCCTCGAACCTCCGCAGGTGGGTCTAGTGACGGCGTTGCAGAAATCTGAGCGCAGGACTGATGCGTGGTGCAGTCTTCGTCGATTGTGGCCCAAGTTCCGCATTGGCTAAAGTTGTGCTACATCTTGGAACTCCTCGTGAGTCACTCCTGTCCTGCTCGTGCTTTGTGCTCTATGCTTGTGCCTTGTGGTCGGCGGCGCGGTTTTAGTGCTTGTCATGCTGACGGACTTGCAGCAAGCGAATTTGGTAGATATCACATACCTGTTCGACACCGGGGCCTTGGTGGACTTTACCACCGAAGAGCTGGTCCGTGTGATCCGGGCACTGTTTGCTAATTCTGAAAAGAGGGAGAAGGCGATCGAGAAGGTTGAAGCGGGACGGATGGGGGTGCCGGCGTAGCTGAGGCTGGTGTGGTGAAATGGCAACGATGCATACTTGCTATACCTTGAATTTTTGTCTATGAGCTCGGCGTCTCACTCGGCATGGTCCGCCGGGATGACAGGAAGCGGGGACGGGATGTCGACGACAGAGTAGGAGGTTGGCCCAGCTCGCTTTCAATGCATGAGCCGGACCTCCACAACGAGGCATTCCATGGAGTGATGTCTGCGAAGCCTGTCGCTGTGCCCTGTTGCCCATGGTCGCCATGCGTAAAGCATGCAAGAGAGGGAGGGAGGAGACAAGGGTGGCAGTGCCGATTGGCTGAATGTGCGGCCGAGTTTTACAAAACCGCGGCAACAAGATACCGATATCGGGAAGAGTTCCGATGGGCCCTTGCTATCTCTGCTGTACATCTATTCACCTCGATCCATCTTTCTTGTCAGTGTCCTGTCTTGTCTCTCCCTGGTCCTCTGCAGCCCTCGTCGCTTGCCAGTGCTCTGTGTCTGTGCTCTGTGCCGACTGTAGACTGAAGCAAGCGCCATGTCGTCGACGCTCGCGCCGTCCACGTTATCGCCCAACAACCCCATCACCGAGACGTCTGTCGTGGAGGGGCTGAGGTCGCTGGGCGTCACGCCGAAGGAGAAGGACCTGGAGGACTACACGTCGCTGCTCAAGGGCGTGTGGGAGATATGGAACAAGGTCGACCAGATGGAGGACTACGTGCCGGCCGTGGATGAGGACCGGTTTCCGCGCAAAAACGTGCACCGCCCAGAGGGCAAGGACAACGAGTTGAACGCGTGGGCGTGGAAGGCCAGAGTGCAGGGGGAGGGGATCGAGGGGCCACTTAGGGGCAAGACCGTGTGTCTCAAGGTGCGTCACTGCTTCTACTCGGGCTGCGTGTGGAGAACACAAGGCGCCAATAGCGGTCGAGAGGCGGAGGGTCAGGGGAGGGATGGGGGGAAGGGGAAGGGTAGAAGGGGGACTAGGGGTTATGAAGCGAGAGGGCTAGTAATGACTAAGCGGTGTAGGACAACGTCGCGCTCAAGGGCGTGCCATGTCTTATGGGCACCGAAATCTTCGATGACTGGGTACCCAACACCGACGCGACTATCGTGACTCGTATCCTCGAGGCCGGGGGTATCATCGAAGGCAAGGCAGTGTGTGAGAACCTGTCCCTGTGGGGTGTGTCGTGCTCCTCTGGCACTGGTGAGCTCTTCTCGTGCTCTGTCACATCGCATGGCGTCCCTCTTGCTCCTTGTCCCCTCCTCTCTCACTACTTGCTATCCCATTCCGTCTCACCCAACCTATCCCTCTCACGACATTTTATCACATTCCTTCTCACCCCTCACCCTATCCCCTGCCAATATGCGTTGTCCCCGCGAAGACGCGCGAGAGTGGAACCCTGTTGACACCCACAGGATACATCAACAACGTCTGGGCGGACGGGTACTCTGCGGGCGGGTCCAGCTCGGGCACCGGTGTCCTCGTGGCCAAGGGCGTGACGGACCTCGGTATCGGCGGCGACCAGGGCGGCTCGATCCGTCTTCCCGCGGCGTTCAACGGTATCGTCGGGTTCAAGCCCACGACCGGTCTGGTTCCGTATACTGGTATTGCGGGGCTCGAGCCGATCCTCGACCATACCGGGCCCATAACCAAGGTGAGCATCACTTCCCTGACTCGCCCGATTTCTATTGCGATGGGTCTACTAGAAGTGCAAGCCCGATTTGACTGCTTGCGCCATGGCGGCGTAGTGTTGTCTCTCGTGCTGTGCTGCGCTGTGCTGTGCTGTGCTGGGGCTAGGGCTGGTGGTGCTGTGATGGTGCTGGGGCTGTACCGGGACTGACCCGCGTCTAGACCGTGCTGGACAACGCCCTGCTGCTCAAAGTCCTCGCTGGCGCAGACGGCATCGACGACCGCCAACAAGCCGGCTGCCCGTTCCCCGGCCAAGTGCCCGACTACCCTGCCCTCGCGCTCAGCGGCGTCAAGGGCCTCAAGGTCGGTATCATCCGCGAGGGGCTCGACCAGCCGCTGCACGACCCGCGCGTGTCGGCGCACGTCGTGGCTGCCGCCAAGAAGTTCGAGGAGCTCGGCGCCACGGTCGAGGAGGTTTCTATTCCTATTCACAAGGAGGCGCCAGAGATCTGGGCGGTGAGTGCACGCTGGTCCTCTCTCTCCGGCACGCTTGCAGCCTCCTCCCGCAAGAGCCGGTTCAACTCCCCTCCCATACTACTCCGTGTGGGTGCGTGCGCGTGCGCGTGTGCGTGTGTGCGTATGTGTGTGTGTGGGCTGCAGACCGCAGACTGCCAGGCGAAGCGAACTGACTGATACGTGCCCACAGGTCATCGGCCGCATGTCAGCCGCGACGACGCTGCTCGGGAAGAACGCGGGCCGCCGCATGCTCGCGCTCAACGACTTGACGGACAAGATGATGCCCCTCACCCAGGAGAAGTTTGACCGCATGTTCTGCAGCGGCGTCAACACCATCGCGAACGGTCTCTGGGGCGCGGAGAACATGCCTGCTCATGTGAGTCTAAGTGCGCGGACCTCGGCGTCCGAGCCTGTGCGGCCTTATTCGTTCGCTTCCTCGTTGCATTCTCCTTTGGTATCGGCTCGTGTCGGTATCTACCTGCTCATCGAGTTGCCTCGACTTTCTTGTCCACTTTCCTGTCCCTCTCAATTTCAACTCGGCTCCGCAACGAACCAGACAGAACGCGACGAGTACGAGCTGACGCCCGCAGCTCGTCGGAAAGGCCACCAACCTCGTCCGCAAGCTGCGAGACCACTACTACGCCGCTCTGGACAAGTACGACGTCCTGGTCCTGCCCACGACGCCGATGCTGGCCCCGCGCCTGCCGCCCAAGAACTCGAGCGTCAGGGAGTTGATGGTCAACTCGGCGGGGGTCTCGCTCAACACCTCTGCGTTCAACCTTGTGAGTGGTCTCAGCGTGATGTGTCTAGAGTCGAGTCGACAGTCGACAGTCGAGTCTTGAGTCTTGATTCTTGAGTCTTGAGTCTTTGAGTTTGGGTCTTTGAGTCTTGAATCTTGAGCCTTGGGCCCCGAGTCTAGAGCCTTGCGTGTTTGCTGGCTGACAAGACAGACCGGCCTCCCCGCCCTCAGCCTGCCGGTGGGCTTCCTCCCGTCCCCGTACGACGCCTCCGTCCGCCTCCCGGTCGGCATGCAGATCGTCGGCAAGTTCTACTCTGAGCCAACCATCTACCGCTTCGCATATGCCTTTGAGCAGGCGTTCGACTGGAAGACCTTGACTCTGGCTTGAGCCGAGCGCGGAGGCTATGGCGTCGATGCGGTGGAGGTGGAGGTTGGGTGTAGCTGTGAATCAGAGTGGGAGGTCCTTTTGGCTGTGAACCAGAGTTCGAGGTCCTTTTGGCTGGGGAGTGGGTTAATGGCGCAAGAGTGGGAGGGGTAGGCGTTCATTGAGACCTAGCGTAGATGTTCACTGTGAAGTTACGCTGGATAGAGGATAGACCGCGCGAGCTGGCCAGGTGGACTACGTGGAGCTGGGTGGACAGGTGTAGACGTAGATGGCGCATCAGTCTGGGCATGCATGTCGTTTTGGGTACTCTTACTCCCTGCTTGACGATTCGCCGCATACCCCGACCAAGCCGCACAAGCTGTCGAGGTGCGACCGTTAGCGCGCTCAGACCCGCTTCACGACGGTCTTGACGACCGTCGTCAAGGACCGCCAGGGGGGTTGGGGCCACCAGCAAGTTTCAGCCTGCGCTACGTCCCTCCCGCCTGCCTCGACGCCCAGGCCTACGTCCCTTCCCTTCCTTCCCTGTGCGTTCTATCCTCGTCCTTGTCTTCTGTCGTTACTTATCACTTGATTGTCACTGTGAGTGTCACTTTGAAACTCACGTTGAGTGATCACCTACCTCTTCATCCGAGCCATCTCCACCGAATCAACCCCGCATCCCGCAATGCCCAAACGCGAACGCGCCGTGTCCTCTCCCACTTCTACTCCCTCGCCGAGATCGGCCCCTCGCGGAACCGAGGGGGGGACAGCGGAGAAACCGTACCTCCCTTCTCCGTCTGCATCGCCTACGGGCGCCAAGAGGAAGCGCAAGAGCGCCAAGAAGGTCAAGGTGGAGAAAGGGGATGGCGAAGGCGACGGCGACGTCGATTTCAAGGTCAAGACTGAGAAGGCTGGCAAGACCGTGCGTTAAACTTGATTAAACTTGAGCGCCTGAGCCGTCATCGTCGTTGAGCGCCGCACCTCCTTCGTTTAGTTGAAGGAATTGACGCTCCCAGGCATGGACGGCAGAGGAAGAGACCACCCTGCTTGGGATAATGGACAGCGTGATCAAGACGCACCTGTGGGGCGCAATCAAAGGCGATGGGCGGCTGGTCCCCCGGGGGAACTATGGCGTGCAGTACCATGCTAGGATGATGGTGGGTGATTCCTCCTTCTCCTTCCTTCTTCTCTTTCCTCCTTCTCCTTCTCCGTCTCCCTCCTCCTTCCTCCTTCTTCCTGCCTCCTCCTTCCGGTTGTTTCCTTCCTCCTTCCTTACCCGTTCGCCTTCCTTCACCTTGCACCTTCCTCCACCCTTCGCCTTCCTTCATTTCCGTCCTTTGTCCCTCTTTGTTTTCTTCCCGCCCACGCTAACAAGACAGATGAGAAACGGGGTCGGAAAGAAATGATCCCGCCCAGGTATCTATTCAATATCAGACAAGGAAGCACAATGCCATACCTGCCACAACTTATGTATAGTACGATACATCACACCGCCCAGTGTGCATCCATCTCGTCCATTTGATCTCCACATTCATCCTCATAGTCGATAGGCATCCTCCGTACCGCATCCAAGCCTGACGCTACGCTTGAGATATTTCGCCACTCGCCGTTGCTGTCCTGTGCCTGCACGGACTGTTGAGATTCCACTTGCCACTTGCTCCACTTCCACTGGTTAAACTTGCATGTCTAAAGTCCTTGTAGTCCAGTGCCACGCTGGCTTGACACGTACGCGGGATTCAGTTACAGGAAGAGCAGTACGCCAGCCCAAACAACGATGGTCAGGGCTGGTTTCGCAAAGATGGACGAAATAAGCACCGTCACGAATGACTGAACAAGAATACGGAAGAAGAACGAGAAGACGGAGGTTTTGGAAGACAAAGTATGGGCGGGTAGTCTGAGAGCTCCACAGACGCTGCTCGGCATACGCTACTCTGGAGGAGGATGGGCGTGTCGCTCACCTGCAAGACCGCGCTTTCGGCTGCGTTTGCAAGTTGAACTCCCACCGCTTGCCGACCCGGCCGAGCCAGAGCTAGAAATACTGGACGACTGGGTCGGCGAACTTCCATCTCCGGTGCTCGTTGCGCCTGACAAGCTGCTACTAGCAGACTGGGTGGGCACACTGCCGCCGACGTCTTGGGAGCCGGCGACGCCGCCCGCAGATACCTGGGTTGGAGTGGCCAACCCGGAAGCTTGCTGGCTGGCTGAATTGGAGACGGTGGAGACGCTTGCAATCGAAACACTGTTGGACGACGAGGCGCCGTTGTCGCCTGACAGAGTGGACGCCACAGAGTCGGAGCTTCCCGAAGAGGAGGCTAAAGGCGTATCGGTGCCAGACGTGGCGGCCGGTGTGGACGAGGTCGAGTCCGACGCCGCTGATTCCACCCCTGAAACGGCGAACACACCGCCCGTGGAGCTGGCCGCGGCAGACGCGGAACTGTTTGTAGCCTGTGACGAAGCATCGTCAGGTTGCTCATCCACATCCACACAGTCAGACCACCAGACCGTCGACTCACCGTAGAGTCGTCGCTACCGCACACCCCCGCAGTAGCCGCTTGACTTGTACTGGTAAACACCTGCGGCACTCAGCGCAGAAGCAGCGACGCCAGGGAGATACTCACAAACGCCTGGCCGTTGGTCCATGTCACTGTCAGGGCGCCACTGCCGTCAGCGCTCAGGGTGGAGCAGCTGAGCAAGCTGCGGTCGTGAGCTCTGGTTCGTCAATCCAGAAACGAGCTCACTCTATGACCTGTGCGTTCGGAGAAAAGGCAGACGAAATCGTCCAGGTCCCTTGGAAGCTCGATCCTTTCTGATCTCGTCAGCGCACGGACATACTTCAAGGGCAAGCTCACGTTGGTGAGCACGATGAGCACGCCGTCTCGTAGCAGAGCGATGCCGTTGCTTTGGATCGATTTCACAGACGCTGTCGTTCCGATGAAGCCTGCACCCAGATTCTTGCGGATCGCATTCAGCGTCTTGATCAGCACATACAACGGCGTGCTGGTGGAATAGTTGTTGTACAACCACAGCGCGGCGCGGTTGTCTGGATCCCCCGATCCGAAAGTGATGCCTTGCTCCGTGCCGTAATATAGCACCGGTATGCCGGCTTGAAAGAAGGTGAACACGAGGATGTTCTGCAGGAGCGACTGATCCGAAGTCAGCGAGCCGATGCGTGGCAAGTCTTGGTTATCGACGAAAGAGGTAATGACGGTCGGGTCCTGCAGAGGTCAGTCTGGCCCAGACTACGTGTGTCGGGATAGAAGCGCACGGAATAGGCGTTGTTAGACGTATTCATGGCGGTTTGGAGATAACTCAGACTGTATCCGTCGATGAAGGTGTTGACGGCAGCGTACATCAATCCTAAGATGTCAACATAGACGCAGGAGGAGAGCCGCAGGCTAACCGAAGTTGAAGACAGAAGGGATCCCGTCACTGCCTTGATACGTGCCCGCATAGCTAGAAGAATGAGCATAATTCCCACCGCACGGAACGAACACTTACGTGGTATCCGTGCCGGCTACCTCGCCAGTGCAGAAGACGCCGGCGCTGTTGCAAAAGTCGTGGTTGAACTGCTTGGTCATGTGCTTGCTTGCATCGATGCGCAGGCCGTCGACATTGTACTCGGCTGTGAAGGATTTGATCCAGTTGAGCAGACCTTGGTAGACTTCATTTACATCTTGGTTCAGGTCCATGAGCGCGACACCCGACTCGGCGAGCCAGCTGCACACGGGAGCGGGCGTGTGGCAAGGCATTGAAGACCAAGTGGTTAACGAGCAACCGCAGCAACAAGCAAAGAGGCGAATAGAGACGATCGAGTTGGTGTCAAGAGAGCGAAGACGTCCATCAGCTTCCTCCTGATGACAGACGATGGACGCACCACTGCTGTTCACTGGTATGGTTTCCCCAAGAAATCGAACACGGCGGGTGGTAGTCTGCAGCCTTTTTGAAGAGCAGAGTGCCCTGCTCGGCAGTGGCGAGGGCCGCGTCAGTCATGGTGTGGTTCACCGAACAGAGGGCGTTGATAGCGATATCGACCATGAGATACATGTCTCTAGCATGCAGGGCCGCCGCGAGCGCCTTGAGATCGTCGCTTGACCCGAAGCGAGGGTTGAGTTGAGTGGGGTCAGTTGTCCAGTATCCCTGGGGCGTTAGCCGTAGGCTTAAAGTGTGGATAAGAGTAGGCTGAGGAGAGGGTAGGGATAAGAGCAGGCTGAGGAGAGGGTAGGTCGACGGAGAAGAGACAGTCGTGACGGGAGGCGAAACCCCGCTCACATGGTAAGCTTGTCCGTAAACCGTGGTCTCGTTGATGTTCAAGGCGGTCGGCGAGATCCAAATGGCATCAAAGCCCAGCTGCTGGATATAATCGAGCTTGGACTGGATGGTGGCGTACGTCCCGCCGCAGTAGACGCGGTCTTGCGTGTTGCATGGGGCGTTGGGGGTTGCTGGGGCGAACCGGTCTGTGATGAGTCTACGAGTGGTCGGTCAGCGAGGAGGTGAAGATACGACTGAGGAGGAACGGGTACAGGAGACGGATTCAGAAGCTCACTGGTATATGCTCCGTGAGCGCCAATCGTCCGCCGTGGCAGCGCTCGCGAGCGAGATGAGCGACAGCGCGAGGGCCACTGCACGGAGTGTTGCGAGTTGGAACACCATGATCTGTCGCCTCTCGCTGTTTCTGAAACGGCGTTTATGGCGGGTGAAAGGTGAGTGAGCGAGGCGGGCTGTTGAGAGGTGGTACTAGTCTGCGATTGAGGGGTTGCGCCAGGAGGGTGGTTGGAGTTGGGTGAGTAGTTGGAGTGGAGACTAGTTGAAAGCAGTGAGCAATGGGTGGAACACCAGTGAACTGAACTCTTCGAGCGAACAAGCGAGGGAACAAAGGGTTGAAAGGACGTCCCGTCACTGCACCCTTCCTCACTCCGCTTACTGCAAGGGGTTCCGCTCGACCCGGGCCGGGACCCAACGGCCGAGTTAGGAGCGAGGACACAGAGCAAGGATGCAGAGCGGATGCAGAGCGGACACAGAGCGGACGGAGAGCAAGGACGCAGAGCAAGTGGAAGCGATGTAGGGAGAGCACGCAAGAAAGATGTGCTGTCGACTTTGGCGTAGCTGTGCCCTCCCCTGCCTTTATCAGCGCTGATTTCAACGTTCTACACGGTCAATCCATCAGCACCGGACGCCCGCCAAACCACCTAGCTAAGGTGTGTCAATCTGTCAGCCTGTGAATCTGTAAGTCTGTGAATCTGTGAGTCTGTGAATCTGTGAGTCTGTGAATCTGTCAGCCTGTGAATATGTCAGCCGTCAGTAAGCATGCAAGCTGTAGTCGTCCTTTGAGAGGTCAGCATCACGGTTCAAAGTACAACAGAACGGAAACACCGCCGACATTGGCAGGATAACAGTCCGCGACGCGAGTAGCGATAGCGATAGAATTCGAGGCCGCGAGATGAATATACAATGACACGTAGCCGCCTGCGCAAGCAGCAGTCAGTGACTCGAGTGGTCGTGGCCCAAGACATTCAGAGAGCCTCGTCCTCGGTCGAGTCGGCGCAAGCGAGACGGGGATGTGGACAGTGAAAATCCCCAAAACCGCACCTTCATGCGCATACCCGATGCTGTCCAACAAGACCTATGATAGTACTACAGCCTACACGAATGACAAGGCCGACCTCATGCTACACAAGCAACACGCGACCATCTGAGGATACTAGGACAAGAATCGCCACGCCAGCAACGCCAAAGTACAACCAACACCTCTGCGTCGTACCGTACCCGCCGGCCGCGCCCTCATATCCGACCATCATATCCGAACATCATATCCGACCATCATATCCGCCCACGCTCTTTCCCGTCCACCGCTTCTTCCATCATATCCGATCCACCTCTCTGCGTAATCGTTCCTTCCCTTCGCTCGCCCTTTCCCTCACAGCTGCGGCGGCTAGTGTCCTCGGCGTGCCCTTTCCCTTCCCCTTCATAATGCCGTCCGCATCCAGCCTTCCCGGAGTCAACTCCAAACTACCCTCTTCGTCATTCTCACTCTCGGCTCCGTCCACCTCTCCATACAGCATTTCGATAAGCTTGGATCGTCCCCGCGGGCCTAGTGGTTTCGACGTTGGCGTACCAGGGCCAAGACATGGTGGCGGTATGTTCTCCTGATCCTCAAAGGCCGATCCTGAAACAGTGCTGGACGTGCTACTGGGGGAGTGCGAGGACGCGTCCAGCGCGAGGAAAGCGATGGATGCAGGTTCAGCAGCCACACTAGACCGCCAGCGGGATGCTGGGTTGTTTCCTGTGGAGAGGCTTGATGTCTCGTCGGAGTGGATGACAAAGCCGGGGTCGTGGAGTTCATGTGCCGAGGCGCACGTCCGTTCCGACTCGTCTTGCAGCTTTGAGCTCGACGCACTAGAGAATGAGCCGCGCCGGCTTTCGATAGGTGGCGACGGCGCGAGTGTGCGGTTCGGGACAGTTCGCGGTGATGTCGAGCTCTCGCCCATCTGTTCTTCGCGGAATATGGTCACGCCGCGAACGCCTCCGCTCCCGCTGACACTGCCACTTGCACTAGCATTAGGGCTGCCATTGTCAGCCTCGGTCTACTCTCACTGTACGAAGGCGATCAACCCACCTGGGACGATCAAACAGCCGCCTGGCGGGACTCTTGCCGAGGCCCAGCTCGTCTCGAGCCAGAACCTCCTTTTGGCGCGGTGTGATCTCCTTTGTCCGTGGACGCTTGACGGTAGAGTGCAGGTCATGGATACTCGACTTGCTCTGGAGGTCGTAGATGCTAGCGCCAGCGTGGAGGTCATATATGCTCGCTTTGGAGTGGAGGTCATGGGTGCTCGACTTTGGTGATGGTGCGGCGCGTTTCGAGGGAAGCGACGACGGCGACGGGAAGGACGCTGAGGCTGGTGCTGATCCCGACGCGGAGGGGCCGTGGAACAGCGCGAGTGGGAGAGGCTGGAGGGGTTGCCGCGATAACGTAGAGGACATATTTCCGAGCTGTCGAGTGGATGCAGCGTGGATGGGTCGATTGCGAATCGGACTACGGTGGCGCTGGTCGGTCGTCGAGCAAGTGAAGTATCTTATCGATCCGCTCAGGTAGCCCTGGCTGCGGAGGGTGGCAGACCCTTGTAGGAGTCGATGCGAGGATGGATGCCAGATGCACCAAGACTAGAGACGTCGAGTAAGCAGTGGGACGTGGAACAACAAGGGAAAGCAAAAGCAAAAAGCAAGCGCCAAAAGTGACGTGTGGGCCGAGACCCCCAAAAACACGTCGACCTTCAAGCTCAAAGTGGGGGATCGGATAAAGAACTGCCTCTTGCCGTGTCGGCCGGGCTCGGGGGAAATTGCTTCCGTCGACGGATTTGCCGCTGCAGCGCGTCAGTATGTGGGTTTTTTTTTCGAAAGATCGACCATTGCACTGTTGTCCTTGTTCTTGTTCTTGTATCTTGTGCTCGTCTCTGCTGCCGTAGAGGCTGAGCACTACCACTGGTTTGTGAATCGCTGCGACGAGATCGGAGACGCTGCCGACGGCGACGACGACGATGCGAGTCCCGGTGCCGGTGGATCTGAGCAATCCGCTCCTCCCTGATCCTGATGATCTGCGGCCCCGTCACGACCCGGAGCGGGGATACGAGTGGCCAGAGGCTGGGCCGTCGAGATTGCCTGATAGTGGCGGTGGAGAGCCTGGCGCTGGCCGGAAACAGGGGGCTCAGGGGGCGAGTGTCGGGCCGTATAGCGCCAAGATCGTTGCTGCGATGACTGGAGCGGTGGCCACGTCGTTGACCAGTACGTCTTCTCTCGCTGCTGTGTTTCCATTGCCACCCAACTCTCATCCTTGCCAGTATCATCCTTGATTCCGCGCCCAATCATCGAGTGGGTCACGACCCGATCCCTGCAGTGCCACTCCCAGCCTATCTGTGGCGATTACCAGCTCTGCTTTCTCCGTGAAAGCAGCGCGGCTCTGGATAGACAAGTGCTGAGCCCCCAGTGACGCCATTCGACGTCCTCAAGACCCGGCTGCAGACGGTTCAGCCACACCCGCGCGCCCTCTTCCTTCCACCCGCATCGTCTGACTGCTGCCAGACCTCGCTGCTCGTCACGTCCAACTCGGCATCGACGTCCTCCCTCTCCTGCGCCACCCTTTCCGAGCCCGTCCGTCCCTCGCGCACAATCTCGCTCTCAATGTCGTCCTCGTCCCCAATGTCGTCCTCGTCCCCAATGTCGTCCTCATCCTCAATGTCATCCTCGTCTTCAATATCCAGCTCGTTCTCCAAGAACCCGCCAATACCACCCGCCACGACGCCTGACGGCTGTCTGCACCCGTCCAAGTGGGCGGGGATATGGGGCGAGACAGTGACCTTTGAACAGGCGCTGGCGCGGGCCGGTGCTGGCGTGCACGGCCTGGACGGCCTGAGGGGCGGAGGAGGAGGCGGAGGCGCGACGCTCGTGCTGCCTTCTGAGAGCGTGTTGGGCGGGTTCTGGAACGAGGTCGCTGCTGTGCGGAGGGAGACGGGGATCCGGGGCCTCTGGAAGGGTGTTGGCACGACTCTGTGTGTTCTTCTGTTCTTCCGTCCCATACGTCTTTCACACCTCGTCCACCTCATTATCTCCCCGTTTGCCACTTGCGGCAACACATGTGTCTCTATCGCACCTATGTGCTTTCACGTCTCTGGACTTTCACCTTGTTCAACTACTTCACCCCACCCCCAATGCGCGCTTGGAGTGCACGCACAGTCGAGAGCGGAGCAGCTGACGACTCAGGACAATGTCAATACCCTCCGCGGCAATATACATGCTAGGCTACGAGCGTCTCCTTGCGCACATCTCGCCAATCTTCACAGGCACCTACGACGCAGCGAGCAACGCGTCGTCCCTGAACCGCCCCGCGCCCGCGGTTTCCGCTCGGGCGGAAGCACTGGGGTCTGCTCAGGGGACCGCGTCGACGTCGACGACGATGACGCCTGCCCCGCTGGTGGCGGGGAGTCTGGCGAGGACGCTGAGTGCAAGTGTCATTAGCCCGATCGAGATGTTCAGGACGAGGCTGCAGGCGCTGCCTAGTGAGTTGGGCTTTCGTGTCTTGGTGTACAGGCTACATGGCGTTTTCGGGAATGACATGGTGTCTTCGGATGGATTCTCGGCTGGTCAAAGCGTTCTACTGGCTTGGTGGGGTGCTATTTTGGCTCGGATGGCATGGTGGTCTTGGCTTGGGTGGACATGCTCATCTTGGCTGGATGAGCATGTCGTCTCTCGGCATGGGTGGAGGGTGGATGGTGGTTCGCAGCTCGGATTGGTTGCAAGGACATGTCGCTTGGCCCTAGCAGACATTCAGTCTCGTGATTCTCGTTCTGGACCGGCGGACAAGGCAAAGAACTTCGTGCTGACTGGACTAGCGGCACGGGGGAACCCGACGTACGCGAGCACGGCAAAGGACATGGCGCGGTTGGTCAAGGCCAACGGATTGCCCGTGATGTGGCGCGGCCTCGGGCCTACGCTGTGGCGCGACGTCCCGTTCTCTGGTGAGTCCCCAATCTCTGCCCAGTCACCTCTACTTCGCTCGTTCGCCCGTTCGCCCCGCGCCGCCACGCCGCCACGCTGACCCTCCCTCCAGGCCTCTACTGGGCAGGGTTCGAGCTGCTCAAACCCCAGCTCGCGCCGCACTTCCAGCCGCTGCTCACGTCCTTCCTGTCCGGGGCCATCGCGGGCACCGTCTCCGCCGTCCTGACCCAGCCGTTCGACGTGCTCAAGACCCGGCGACAGGTGTTCACCCCGTCGGCCGACTGCGCGGTGCCCCGCGCGTCGACGCTGCCGCTCATGCTGCATGTGGTCGAGACGGAGGGCTGGGGCAGCCTGTTCGCCGGCCTCGGCGCGCGCTGCGGCAAGGTCGCGATGGCGTGTGGGGTCATGATTGCGTGCTACGAGGGCGTCGGGCGCTGGCTCGGCGGTGGCGGTGGCGGTGGCGCCGAGGACGAGTAGCCCCCGCGGGGTGGGTGGGGGGGGGGGGGGTCGTACCGAGCGGGGGCAGAGCGGTGAAGACAGAGCCCAGAGGACAGAGGGCAGGGGGCAGAGGACAGAGGACAGAGGACAGAGGACAGAGGACAGAGGACAGAGGGCAGGGGACAGAGGACAGAGGACAGAGGGCAGAGGTCAGAGGACAGAGGACGGGACAGGTGTCGGTGCGAGAGAACGGTCTGGCATTACTCCGACCTGGCTTGGCAAATCACACCGCACCACTTAATCCTAGAATCCCAACATGGCATGTAACGTTATATGACGCTACGTTCTGCGCAGGAGCGCGTGATACAGATCTGACTAGCAACACTCTCTCGTTCAGACAGGAAATTGTGACTCGAGGTCTGCCCTCGTCCTTCGGTGATGGTGCATTGGGCTACATTAGATACTACCCAACTTCATCCTGCGGCCATCCTCTTGAACCGTGATTTTTGGGACCTTCGACACCCTCTGCCTCTACTCTACTCCGCCTCTGCCTTCACTCTGCCTCTGCCTCTACTCTGCCTCTGCCTCTGCCTCTGCCCTCACTCCACTGCTCCGCTGCTCCGACCTCCCTCCGACGCGCCCCAGCACTCCTGCCTCGACGCCCTCGCCACTCTAAACTCTCAGGCACCAACGCCCAGCGCGCTCGAGACCTTATCCCTCACACTCTGCAAATACGTCTTCCTCGCCTCCTTGGCGTCCGTGTCCTCTGCGCTGCGCGACAGCGGCGTCCATTTCGGCTCGTCTTTGAATAGCCGCATGGCGGTGATCGTCTCGCGCGAGTCGACGGTAAAGCGGTGGTAGATCCTGGTCGATAGGTAGGCGCGTCAGCCTCGGATCCAGCATGTCCTCGTCTTCCTCAGCCTTCCCAGCTTCGTCCTCCTCGTCCTCCTCATCCTCCTCCTCTTCCTCCTCATCCTCCTCCTTCTCCTCCTCGTCCTATCTTCTCCGCCTCTTCACGCGGACTCACCCCGCAGGCAACACGATCAGGTCCCCCTTCTCCAGCGCGATCCGGATCCACCGATCGTCGTACGCCCCGCCGTGTCCCCGAACATCAAAGTACCCCGACCCCTCGAGGCAGTACCGGATCTCCTCGTCTTCGTGGAGGTGTCTGCGTCGTCAGTGTTATCCGCTCGGTGATCGATACGCCGGCGCAGCGACGTTGGACAGTGGACAGGCGGACAGTGGACAGTGGACAGTGGAAGGTGTCAGGTGGATGGACAGTGGACAGCGGAAGGAAGATGGCCGGACAGTCGACAGCTGAAAGTGGAGGTGGACAGGGCGATAGTGGACAGATGGACTGGTACAGGTACACGGGACAGTGGACAGTGGACTGGACTGTCGACCAGTCCCAAGAAATAGACTCACTCGTCAAAGAAACTTTTGATCTTGCTTTCATACGCATCGCCCAGCCCAGCTTTGGTCACTGTGATTTGATCTTTCTACGCGACAGTGAGCTCACCGCGTCGCACATATCCGCGGCGGACGACGCAGGGACAGAAGTAGCGACGACGCACGTTCTTGTAGTCCCTCTGGTTTGCAAATGCCTCGATGTTGCGCTCCCACTCCCCCTGCTCGTCGATGGGAATACGGGCATAGTACACCCCCAGCGACTCGAGCGTGGGCACGTCGACGCTTGCGCCAGAGTCGTGCGGTTCGCGCTGGTCGCCTCTGGTATGGCCGGATCGACGTCGACCATACACAAACAAAACGTCAGGGACGAACGCCGTCACCGACAATACCGTCACGAACAGCGTCACAGGCCGACATGACGACACCAAGTTGCGCACAGCACATGTTGCACAGCGGCATAGATGAGAGCGAGCGAGAAGGGGAGTACCGAGAGCGAGAGCAAGAGAGGGGAGAGAAGGGAGGAAAATGCCAGGGTTAGCGGACGCTGATGATGACGAGGGGCTGCTGGGGCTGCTCACGGGACGTTGTCGTACAGGTAGGCTCGCATTGCCGCTGTCTCGCCTTGAACCACACCTCTACGGGATGAAGTAAAGAGTGAGAGGTAGAAGTCAAGTCAGAAATGGACGTCTCGCTGTCAACCTTTTGTGACTTGTGGAATTGCCCGGAATCGATTGGATTACCGAAAATTACACCATCCATTGCCATGGCCACGTATTGCAATCATCCGAACTGATCTCCATGTACTCAATGCATGTACGATACTCTACCATATATCCCGCGAGCTCAGCATGATCCAGACATGCTTACCGCCATCACAGTACTTCATGGAAAGGTCGCTCATCATCTGACTCGTTGCTTGTGGACCAGTGTCCACCTTCAGTGGCGTCGGACTCGGAGAGACCCAAGATCCCGTCGCTGTTCCGCTGCATGAAGCCTTGGGACATCGGCCTGTAATAGAGCACAGAGCGAGAGAGAGAGGGAGAAGCGAAGAGAGAGAGAGAAGGAACGCCAGGCGGTTGCGTGAGCTCTCTTCGCTCGGATAGCTTTGAGCATGCAAATGTCGTTCCAGATCTGCATGAGGCCACGCCGTTGAGGACAAGCTGTTGGCGATGATCAGAATGTCAGAACCAGTCATCCCAGGATTGTCTGGAGTTTCTGCCAACCAGTTGTCTCAACCGTCGCAGCTTGACTCGTACTCAAGATATCAGACAAGTCCGCAGATGCCAGGAGATCAGCAACTATTCCGAAGCGACTCCTTTGGGGCCATTGACGGCGTCGCCTAATCCCAAAGTATACTGTACAACATTCCTGCTCTTCGTGTGGATGAACATCTCGAGTAGCGCTTCCCAAGCATGGCCTGTGCTGAGTCCCAGCTGATCAGTCTGCTGCACAACAGCACTGAATGCCACGTCATGTTCCGGTCTGTTCCGAGTCTCCCCGCGGCCGGTGCTAGTGGTGTGTTTGACGTTTGCATCCGCTTTCATTCGTCGATCTTTCGAGTTTTCCTCTGCTTACCATAAACACATGAGATAGTCAGCCATCGAGTCGTCGTCGTCGTCGCCGTCGCTCTCGCCGCCGCCGCCGTCGCCGTAGCCGCACGTCCCCGCGGGTGAAGCTGGGCGCCATGTCCAAGCCCAATCCGCGCCTCTCAAAGGGGCTCGTCAGGACATTGGCACAAGCACCCTCGTCTGCGTCATCAACGCACAGTCATGCGCTTCAACTCACACCCGTCGTCTCGCAACACTCGTATTCCACTGCATCGACCTCGTCCTCTTCGTCAGCAACAAGCAAGTACTCGTCAATATCGTCTGGCTTCAACTCGACCTCGAATCGGCTGTCTAGTGCGTTGTCGAACCTCGCCCTGTCAGCCGGCACCAGCACAGCATCGTCCTCCTATGTCTCACTCCTTCCTACATGGGATTCACCATTTTCCACGCTCGGATTGCCCGAAGGTTACGCAGTACGCTCAGGCGAAAATGCGAGTGTGGTGATGCCGTATCGGTCTTCTTCGGGCTCACAGCGCATGCTGTCCCGTTCCCGCGGCACGGGCCGCCCCCGCGAATACACGACTGCAACCGCCCCATCCCGCCAGCAAGCGAACTTTGACGCATTCGGCCATTCATCCACGTCGTCGGCGCAGACCTTGTTCTTTGACAAGAGCTCGTTTGCTTCGTTTGGCACGACGAATGGCAGCCTGAATGACTTTTCAACAACCTCAGAACTCATTACCTATCCATCTCCCCAGCCTGAAAAGCCACCGCGACATTACCTCCTCTCGCCCTCGCCATACTCTTCCAACGATTCACCCACTTCCTACTCGATCGCGGTTAATCCATACATCGCTTACCCCCAAATTGATCCCTCCCCTATTCTCCCACCGCCACCGCCGACGTCGACCGATGCGACCTCGCTGAATCTCTATTCGTCCAATCTTGTCTTCCATCTCGGTGCATCAGGTCTCGCCAAAGAGCGCCCGCCGCCCTCTCGCAGCTCGCTCTCGGCGAGAACACCCGCTCCACCACCACGGCCTCGGTCCTTTCCTCTCCCGGAAGTGACAACGCCGACCACGCTGCACTCGACAGGCGTGGGCGAAGATGCCTACTTTACGCGAATGGACGGCATGTGCATTGCCGATGGGGTGGGGGGATGGGCGCGGTCAGGCCGGGGCGATGCGGATGCCGGACGATGGAGCCGCTTGTTGACGCATTTCTGCGAGGCAGAAGTCGGGTCGTGGTGGGCTGGCGACTCGGCCTACCTGACAAGTGACGCGACTGCTGAGGCCAAGGGCAAGATACGCCATGAGGACACGGACGACCACGGTCCGTCAGGATGGGCCCGCAAGGTCTGGAAACGCGGAGCGAGGGAGCACGAAGAGAGCGGGAAGCGCCGACCGCTGGATCCCGTCGAGATCATGCAGAGAGGCTTTGAAAAGTGTTTGGCCTGCGTGACCGCCGAGGTGAGCCGCATGTCATCTCTGATGATCCAGCTCACGACGTGCAGGGTATAAATGGGTCATCGACGTGTTTGTTGGCGCTCCTGCATCACTCGACCCTGCTCGTCGCGAATCTAGGCGACTGTTGCCTGCTTCTCATCCGCCACGGCCAAGTCGTCTTCCGGACAAGCGAGATGCAGCATGCCTTCAACTTTCCTTTACAAGTGCGTCGCTCTTGTTGCAACCGTAGTGTTTCGGTGCTGATGCGTCTGCTCAGGTGGGAACTCACTCGCGAGATGAGCCGATGAAGGACGCGCAGCGATTCGACGTGGGCGTCGGACGGGGGGATATCGTGATTCTCGGCTCGGATGGGCTGATGGACAACCTGGTGAGTTTATCGAGTCTGAGTTGGTGCGAACGCGAGCATGAGACTATGCATCGCCTGCGCGATGGGGATGTAGAGATGCTGGACAGGGTTGACACGTTTTGTGTGTTAGTACGACGAAGAGATCCTCGACACGCTGGCGGAATTCGCACCGCCCTCATCTAATGTCTTCCCTACGCCGCCCAACTCGCGCCCCTCATCGCCAGGGTCATTACCCCCGTTCTCGCCGCAAAAGGTGTCCGAGGCACTGTGCCGCCGCGCACGGATGGTCAGCGAGCAGACGACCGCTACGACGCCGTTCATGGAGCGCGCGATCGAGGAGGGCATCGACTTTGTCGGCGGCAAGAAAGACGGTGAGTGTGGTGTCGGTGTCGTGCCGAGCCCGCTGCCGGTGCCGAATCCGCTAGCATATATCTGCTTGTGCACCTGCACCTGGGACGCGCTGATGGGACTAGACATCTCGGTGCTCGTGGGTGTCATAGGCGATAGAGAGCCGGGGAAGGATGTGGGTGGGTTGGCACTGCACGCGGGATGAGTGCGAGGAGGGCGGGAGCGTGCCGAGGGAGCGTGGCGGGGTAGAGTGACGAGGGGGAGTGACGAGGGAGTGACGAGGGAGCGTGGCGGGAGAGGAACGAGGAAGAGTGCCGCTGTTGTGTACATTGATGTGCGAGGGCGGTGGCTCGCACAGATGCCCAGACGGCACCAGTTGTAGATGATCTTCGCCTGCGTTGTATCTGGCACATGACGACATTGATGGATCCATACTATCGTTGTAGCGAATGTGCATGCGAGCTCGGTCGAGTCTCAGCGCGGGTTACGCAACAATGGGAATTGAATGCGGCAAGGGGGCTGATATCTCGCGGCTCGTCTGAGACCGTCATCCGATATCGGTCTCTGTGTGTATCTGTATCGGTATCTGCGTCTGTATCTGTGTGTGTCTGTATCTGCGTCTGCGTCTGGATCTGTATCTGTGTGTATCTGCATCTGTATCTGCACCTGCACCTGCATCTGTACCCGTATCCGTACTGTGATTTGAACCGATACATGCGCTACGGACCTCTCTACTTCTTCCCGCCGTCCTCCTCCACCAGGCCAAGACTGACAATGACCCCCGACGCCGCTTTCTCCGCCGCCTGGCGCCGGTCGTGCGACTCTTGTATTTGCTTTTGGATAAAGTGCGCCTTGATCTCCTTTGCGCGCGCGATCTGCCGTCTTGTTCAGCGGACGATTCTACGAATGAGGGCGAGGACGAGCGGGCTAGGACGATAGGACGAATATCATGAAGACGAATATCATGAAGACGAATATCATGAAGACGAATATCATGACGACGAATATATATGAAGACGAATATACATGGAGGACAGGATGAGGACGAGAGCGAGGAATAGACGTGTGGCTATCAAGGGACGAAGGGTGGTCATGAACGATGCCAAGGGAAGGCTGGGATAGAGAAGGATAGTGACAATGGCGTTCAGATGCAGATGGAAGCGCAGTCTCAGACGCAGGTTCAGATACAGATGCAGGCGCAGGTACCGGACAGGAGCAGTATCGACACAGACTCACCTCTTTCGTCCGATGCAGACACTCCATGTAGTCGTCCCGCGAGAGCACACAGTCGTCGCGCTCCGTCGCTGTCGCCTGGCACTGCGTGCGTCAGCTGCCTCTGCTGCACTGCAGGCTGGCCGATGGCGATGGTGGTACGCAGGACGGTAGATAGGGTAGAGAGGACGCGAGAGGGCATAAGGACGCAAGCGAGGACGTAAGGACGCAAGCGAGGACGTAAGGTCGCAAGAGAGGACGTACTTTTAGGAACTCCTGCCAAAAGGCATGGCAGCGCGCCGGACCTGCAGGCGTCAGTGTTGGCGTCAGTGTGGCGATCGTGGTTCTCGTCTCTGTCCAGCCCGAGCACGACCACAACAGCCAAGACATCTACACAGCTACACAACCAGCAAACCAGAAAGGCTGATCGCTCGCAGACTGGCCTCCTGGGTCCGATCACTCGACAGTCCCTCTCTTGACAGTCCTCGACGGACAGTCCCGAACCACATCCCACCCTCACGCCTACTCTAACACGACCACTCGCATAGCAGATACAGATCCAAGGAGACACAAGAACCGAAGCCTAGGCACCATGGACCGACATCCACTCGTCCGGCACGCCGCCAAACCACCAGACGCGGGCGAGCCGGATGCCAGTGAAGAGACTTACCGCCGCGATACCCGTATCCAGACTGGTCGGGTCAGCCATACAAGCATTAGGAGAGGCATGCGTCATACCAGGGAAGGACGGAGAAGGGCATGGCACGGGTGGGACGGGGACCGGCATGGGGACGGGTATGGCACGGGTGAGTCGGGCTTGGGGACAGGCATGGGAGGGGACGGAGAATGTCATGGGAGGGGACGGAGAATGTCTACGGACGTACCGACATGTTGTGCGCTCAGACAACCTCCCTACGAAGCTAGCGAGCCGGATCTGATACCTCGATTTCGGATTCCCGTGAGGCCACACGAGCTTATCCCTGTTGGGTGCGACGATGGTAACGATCCACGAGTGCGAGTTGGATCCACGATCCACCAGCTGTTGTCGAACAGAGACGCAGGTTTTGATAAGGCCCTGTCTGCCACGTCATTTTCCCCCCATTCTGGCCCGTGCGTTTCCTCTTCCGACTAAGAGTCACAATACAGCAATACAACATGACACCAGACAGTCATACTTGCAGCATGATGCACCTGGACCATGGCAGACGAGCGTCATATAGCACCGGCAGTATATCTGTACGCCCCCACTCATTCCGGCTCGACAATCGTATACATGACTAATACTCCACAGATTATTTCCTCCGAATCGCTCGGGTGGCAGGCGTGGCACCTTGCCACGCCACGCTTCCTCAACCCCTACGGACTCCTGCAACTCCTGCCTACTCATGTATAACTGCCTCACTTCCCCGGAGCCGCCATCCCACAGCCTACCCCACGTCCTGCTGGTTTGAGCATCCAACAGCCACACCGACGACACCGCCACACTCGGGGTCTAATCTTGGCGGCGCCAAGTCACGAGGTCTAATGGCGGTGGACCGCTGAGCTGATGAAACAGCGCGCTCGGGGCGCTCTACTGGTGGCCCGGACTCCATGGCGACCGCTCCAGCCGTATATTCACTAGCTGATCTGCCTGTGAAACGGTCCGCGTCGTCCTGACTGGGTCCGAGTTCTCCCGACATATCTCGTTCGTCCACTCGACACGTCGGTAGCACAGTACAGTAATGCGGGCTGGAAAAGTGGTGAAAGGCCGCTAGCGCCTCGGGGGGAGGTGCAGGCAAAATCTTGTCGACGTTGAGAGACACATTGGGCTCAGGCGTGCAGGGTCTCGAGTTCCGCTCGGATGGACGCCTCATGGTATCCTCAGAGCCAGTCACCAACGGGCGACACGTTTCGACGTTGCTGTTTGGAGCAGCCCGCTTACGCTGCAAGTGATAGCATATGAGCACGTGAACGAATGGCAGATCTTTGCTCTCACCCCTTTCACCTCTTCAAAATCGCTGAGCCCTACGCCACTCGCCTTGTCTGTCGGTCCATTGCAGCTATGTCCGTCCAGCTGCTGTGGCGCCCTGCCGGAAGAGCCAGCCTTGCTACCATTTGCCTCGAAAACTAGTTGGTGATCATGCCTATCCTTTCTACCTTTATCGGTGGAATCGGGACCGTTGCCTTGGCGTAGACTCCGACTCTTCATTGCACCTTGTGGGCTTGACTCCCTAACCGGCGCTGGGGGACACGATGCACGTCTCGTCTCCAATCTAGAGACAGAGCCTGGGCGGACTGAATCGACAGTGATGGTCGGCAAGGAATATATATATGACGGTCCCGGCGCTGCAGAATAGGTGGGAGGAAGTGAGAGTGAGAGGATGAGGGTCACGGTATACACCTTTGGGAGCTATGAACCCCGCAGTCAGTTTCGGAAGCTTCGTGTTGCTCATACTGTGAGTAATCGGCGGGCTTACAAAGAGCACGGGCAGGTAGGAACACGCACTCCGACCATGAAGGTTATACATGAGAAGCGAGGCCAGTTGCAGCGCCGTGACTGCTGAGCCGCCGTGCAAAGTCACCAACTGCCACGTTCAGCTGAGAATCAAACAGTACCAGAGTCCAGAGGCCATACGATGAGGCGAGTGACAATCTGGTGCATCCTCCCACCTGGCGTTGCTAGCTTTTGTCGTGCCCAAGAAAGCTCGATACAGAGGACGAGCGATATCAACACATCCACCGCCGCGCTCATCGATAGATATATCATCGAGGCGACGGCAAAACTGGTCATTCCATGAGCTGGAGGTCTGGATATATATTCTGTTGACTTGCAGAAATACTCACATTATGCTCTCGACGTTAGAATCCAAGCCCAGTTTCACAACATGTTTCAACAATCGCCAAAGCCCGCCGCATTTCCAAGCCGCGACGCCCGCAACCACCGATGCGACACTGGACAAGATTGCCAAAGTCGCCACGCAGCAACAGAAAATCTTGTACGCGGAAGAGTATGCGAGCCGAGGCCACAAAGCGCCCATCGAGGTAAGGAAGAGCGATGCACGTCGCAGGAGGAAGAGTTGAGTGATGAGCACGGGGATCTGGCCGAGGAGGGGCGAGAAGAAGAAGATTGAGGTTGGTGTCAAGAAAGATTGCAGGTCGAGGAAGGATGAGACGAACATCTACTGATTCGATATGCGAGGGAGTATGAGATCGGTACAGCAAGAGTGAATCGGAATGTCAGTACTGGGCATCTTCCGAACGCTTCAGCCACCGAAAGCACAGCTGGACCCGACGACGAAGCATCATGACGAATCCTAAACTGCTCCGTTTCATTCACCACCCTCTCGCCGAGTTCCCCTCCGCCTGTGCATTTTCTTCCACGTGCTTCATGCAATCCCTTGGACTTGAACTCACCTTCCAGCCGCGTGTCAGATCAACAGCCCACTGTCCGACATGCGCGGCCAAACTCAAGAGGACTAAGGAAACTCCAAGCTTGCTTGCACTTTCTTCGGGCTGCTGACAACGCTGCCACACGTTTGCGAAATAGTTGATCGAAAGAATCAGCACGATGCCCAATCCTGATCATAAGCTTTACGGCTGAGACAGGCATCCTAGAGGACTTTGGTAAACACATACCAAAAGACTGCAACATGAATCCGAGGAAGAAAGGACCGGCTGAGGATAATTCGTTGTCAGTAAGGATGGCGAACATACACTCGACTCACTGATGGTGGAGACGTGAACCCCAAGGGCAGCCAAGTTGCCCTCTTGCTCTTCAGCGTCCATGTTGAGTCACACAGCACAACGGCTCCTAGGCAATTCAGAGCCTTGAAGTTCTTGTTTGTAATATCTTGTCAATGGGTGACGCCTCGAAAGGAGAAACGGCTTGAAATTCACCGGGACGGGTCGGTTCCTTCGCCTCTTGACGAGTGCCGTGCGAGCAATGGTTGGTGCTGTGACATGAGCCCCCACCTTGAGAAGCCACGTCTGATTGCCAAATAGACGAGGGTGTTGGACAGTGGGGTGTTGGTTTCCGGCGGAGCAGCTGCCGAGATTGAGAGTCGCCGGCGAATAGGCTTCAGTGCTTGACACGGCTTCCGTCGCACTGGGCCTGTGAGCACCAATCTCGTCAATCAGCAAGGACCACCGCAATCAACAAGGATGACCCCTCAATCAGCAAAGGGAAGGAGGACCGCTCATTGGCAGACGGATCGCCATTTCAGTGGGCCCCTTTGAGAACGTCTGAGCTTCCAACGGGGAGGTGATCATGTCGGAGGGCGATTGTGAGGTTTCATACGAGGGGAAGGGAAGGGAAGGCGAGTGCTTCCTATTAGAATCAATCTATCTGCAGTTGGCTTCGTGATCGATGAACCAGTCAGACTGGTGAGCTCTCAGATCGAAGAGAAGCGTCGCGCACAAGTGAACGTATTCCGCCGTGTTAGCCTGCTCTTCCCTTCTGCCATTTGCCCCCACCATAGCTCCGTCCGCATCGCAGTATCTGCTTCCGTCCACGGCGTCAAAATAACCTACGCTCGGCCATCGCTCAATCGCATGCACACTGCATATTCCCGAGTCGAAGATGCCGAGTCGAAGAGAGATGCAATGCACCAAAAGCTCGCTGGATGGCGGTTTTGGGCCGAGTAAAACCGCGCCTTGAGCAAGTTAGCCGGTTACCGGTCTCTGGATTTAACCGAGATGTCCACTTTGGCTTTTTTGGTGGATGCTTGGTTGGGGGGAGGGAAGGAAGGAAGGAAGGAAAGAAGTTGCAGTTCCGTCCGAGAGTTGTGATGTATATATAAGGCTCCCCGTCCTCCCGAATCTTCGTTTGACATACTACACTCCGACAGCATCACTACAGTCCCTAGCCTGAGGACGCCTCATAACACATCATCCCGTAACCACACACACACCAGTATGTCAGAGGCTGCCGCGTTTGAAGCCGAGGTAAAGGCGGTAGAGGCTTTTCAAAAGGTATGTCAGGGTCCTTCCGCTCGCTGTGAAGTGTCCTCTCGCTCCTCTCGTCTGCATCCGATGTACTCAGAGTGACGGACATTGGAGATGGTGCCACCATGATCGTGCCGCATGGAATTGACCCTCCTTGGTCGAGGGCTCTTCCTTCCTTTGAAGCTTCTTACAGCTCGTGAGCTGACGGGGGTAGCAACCCCGCTTCGCTCGCACCCAGAGGCCATATACCGCTGCAGATGTTGTCTCGAAACGTGGAACACTCCAGCTATCCTACCCGTCAGATGTGATGGCCAAGAAGCTATGGAAGATTCTCGAGTCCAAATCCAGAGGGGAAGGAGGCGGGGTGACCGCGACATACGGCGCGTGAGTGACTTCTCCCATACTGTCTTACCGATACGAGATCTGTCTGTGGGGAATTTATGAAAGCATGTGCTGACACTCTCAGTCTCGACCCGGTGCAGCTCACACAGATGGCAAAGCACCTCGAAACGGTGTATGTGTCGGGCTGGCAGTGCTCTAGTACAGCCAGCAGTTCCCTCGAGCCCGGACCTGATCTTGCTGGTAAGTCTTCCACGGCACGCTACTATTTCTTGCCTCTCCGATAGTCTCCCCCCGACCTGCATATCTTGAACAATCCAGCCGGCTGACGAAAGGTCAACTCTCTCTGACTATCTTGTCGGCACTATTTTCCGTCCTCTTTCGCCACTACCGCTCCACTCTTGTGCTCTACAGACTACCCCTCGAACACCGTGCCGAACAAGGTCGCCCAGCTGTTCCAAGCGCAGCTATTCCACGATCGTAAACAGCGCTGGACACGCTCACAAGCACTCGCAAACGGGAGAGGCGAGCACGAAAAGTTGGGCAAGCCGGTGGATTATTTGCGGCCCATCGTGGCCGATGCCGATACGGGTCATGGAGGTGAGCATCGGCCCGGCATTGCTACGAGCCTTGCAGAAACACCGAGGGCCGAAGTCCCATTGACTGACCTTGTGTAGGGTTGACTGCTGTCATGAAGTTGACCAAAATGATGGTCGAGTCAGGCGCCGCGGGTATCCACGTTGAAGACCAGGCGCCTGGGACCAAAAAGTGCGGACACATGGCTGGCAAGGTATGTCAAGGACGTGTTTCGTCCCTCATGGTGTCTCGGTGCTTCTTCGCATGTGCTGACGGGGAACAGGTGCTGGTGCCAATCTCGGAGCACATCAACCGGCTCGTTGCAATGCGATTCCAATGCGACGTCATGGGCACGACCAATCTCGTCGTCGCCAGAACAGACTCCGAGGCCGCAACGCTGATCACGACCAACATTGATCCGCGTGATCATGCCTTCATCTTGGGCTCTACCAACCCATCCCTGCCGCCACTGGTGGAAGTCATGCTCGCGGCCGAGCTCGAGGGCAAGTCAGGCGCGGCTTTACAACAAATCGAAGACGAATGGACCAGGTCCGCAGGGCTGACTCTGTACCCACAAGTCCTTGCAACTGCATTGGCAAAGCAGGGCGTCTCCAAATCCAGCGTTGACAAGTTCCTGTCCCAGGTGGCTGGGACCGCCCATGCTTCCCGATCCGGTGCTTTGCAGCTCGCACAAAAGCAGTACGGTCTGAAGTCGGCGCCGTACTTTGACTGGGATTCGCCTCGCACGAGAGAAGGATACTTCCGGTACCAAGGCGGTACGCAATGCGCCATCAACCGCGCCGTCGCGTTTGCGCCGTATGCCGACTTGTTGTGGATGGAAACAAAGTCGCCCATCTATGCGCAGGCAAAGGAGTTTGCCGAAGGAGTGCACAAGGAACGTCCAGGACAGTGGCTGGCGTATAACTTGTCCCCGAGCTTCAATTGGGATGCAGCGGGCTTGGGCGAGAAGGAGATGAAGGAGTATGTCTGGAGTTTGGGCAAGCTTGGTTTCATCTTCCAGTTTATAACGGTATGTGTGCTGTTGTGCTCTGCGACTGGTGTGGTGGGCGCATGTGGCGATGGCATCTGCTCTCCGCCACTGATATGGTTAGACATGAGCTAACGTGCGTAGCTGGCCGGACTGCACTCGAACGCATACATCAACGACCTGTTCGCCGCGGCCTTCGCGAAAGAAGGAATGAAGGCATACGTCGAGCTCATCCAGCGCAAGGAACGCGAGATTGGCTGCGACGTGCTCACTCATCAAAAGGTGGGCTGCTTGTGCTCTACGTCAGCGTCAGGCCTGGGAAACTAACTGGTCGTAGTGGTCTGGCGCAGATTACGCAGATAGCATGATGATGACCGTCACTGGAGGCATGTGAGTGACGTTTGTCTTGTGTCGGAGCTGCAAGTAGTGACAGTATGGGCATTGGTTAATGAGAGTAGATCGTCTACGGCGGCCATGGGCGCCGGCGTCACTGAGAGCCAGTTTGTGAATGATGAGGCGAAGAAGGCACTCCATAAGCTCTGATCGAGGAGCAGGAGCGCAGGGCGATTGTGGCTGGTGGTAGTCGGTTGCGCAGTGGATGGCAATTGATTGGTTGGTGGCTAGTCGCTTTGCTGTTTGGGTTTGTCGTTAGCTGGAGGTTGTCGAGGGCAGGGATTTGTGTTGTCGTGAGCGGGTTTGGGCTTGCTTAACTGGACGTATGTATCGTACCTGGATGAATGGTGTATCTGTCTGCGAGGCCGCTAGGCTACGAGGGGAATAGCCTGTGTCTCTCTTGATGGTTGTCCGATTGAACGAGTCTGCAACGTGCGGCGCACTACGGTCGCGCCGGCGGAACGGGAGACAGCATCTACATGGATGATGGTGCAGAAAGTGCGCAGAAAGTGTGATGCTGCGTCTCTAAGCTAGTGCCCAGACGCCTATCCGATCGCGCAGGTCCACCTCCTGCCAGAGCGCGATCGGTCCCCCGCTTGGACGTTGGACCTCTGCGCCTACTCCGACCGCATCGCGCTTGGCCTGTCCGTGCGGCGCCTCAGCCTGTGCCTCGTCCTTTGCCTCGGCGCGTGCGTCAGCCCGATGTGGTTGATGTCCACCGGGGCTAGGCTCACGGACCGCCGAGTCGGACGGAGGGCTCGACGGCACCCCGCCGAACCGCATCTCGACCTCGTCCCAGACCGGCACGGCGCGGACGACCTCGAACCCGAGACGAGCGAAGAGTGCAATGGACGGGGTGTTGGAGGTGCCGATGCGTGCGATGAGGTGGGTGGCGGCGATGGGGAGGGTGGTCGTTGCGTATGAGAGGCTGGTGGGTTAGCGACGAGAGGCTGGTGGGTTAGCGACGAGAAGCATGAGGGTGGGCAAGGCTGGACAAGGTTGGACTTGAGCTGGCATGAGTTGGCATGAGGTTGGGGATGAGGTAGGACATGAAACCCACAACAGCGAGAGCGCTTCGTGCGCAAAGCCCTTGCGTCGGTCGTGCGGTGCTAGAGCGATCGTCAGCGGTGTCGGTACCTCAGTGCATGACACCGATGGTAGGAAGGAGGGCAGTGCAACCGGGACAAGGACGATAGACGGGCGGCGACGAAACTTACAGGAAATCATGATCTCGCACTCGCCGTCTTCTCCTGGTCCATTCGGCAAGAACATGTTCACGTCGCCGACCATCCGTCCTTGCACGACCTGTGTGGCGCTGAGGACGGGGTGCGTCGAGGCGGGGAGGTGGGACGGTCGTTCGAGGACGATGAACGTAAGTTCTGGTGGTGAGCGGTGTCATCTGCATTTGACTGGCAAGTCGACTTGGTATACACCCCAGTCGTGGTTGGCTGCTAGGGAGAACTGTAGGGTTATGAGGGTGGGAATGAGTGTGGGTCAGTGGTCACGACGTGCGGGGAGCATCCTGAACCCTTTGCCGCTACCGAACAGCCCGTAGGGTTCTGCAGCACGCGACAGCAAGTGAGAGTTTGAGGAGTGAGGAGTGAGGGTAGGAGCGAACAGGCATTGGCGATGGTCGGTACCTACTATCACCGTCCTCATGCCATTTACCTAGCCCCATTAGCTCCACGCACCGCAAGGCAATAACCACACTACGGCAACGACACCCACGCTGCATATCATACTCCTCTTCCAGAGTCAGCGGCTCAGACGCAGTGAGCTGCAGCAGTTCTGGCGACTGCATCCATGTGTGGTATGTCTGGTCGAGACCATCAGTCACAGCCTCACCTCGACGGTTGGTGTCCTCAAATGGGCAATGGCAACTGGGTGGGCATAGATGGAGTGGGAACTACAGATGGAGTGGGAACAGATGGGTGAGAGATCAGTCGTACGGGCACATGTTCAGCTCTACGACGCGGCAGTGGATGTCAGTGACGGGTCCCTGCTCGAGAGGCGCGGCTGACCGGTACGGAACGAGGATGACGCGGTCGCCGCAGACGACAGTGGTCTCATTGAGCCGCATCGAGCGAGCATCCAGCGCTCGACGTGCAGGACATCAAGTACTCGAGGCAGCCGCTGTCTACCTTGGAGATCCAGAGACCCAAGGTGACGTGGCTTTTTGGCGGAATTCCCCGCGCCGCGCGTCCTCGACCGCTCGCCTGTCGATGTCGATGTCAGGCTGTCTGTCTGTCGTCCAACCTACAATCGCAGAACATCACTAGACAAGCCTGCCTGCCCATTTCAAGATCAGGCTGCTCTACGCAGACAAGCTGTGATCGACGTTCTAGCTTGGTTGTCCTCCGCTTGCGTGTGACCTCACCCCCACTGCCACCATGTCTTCCATCGGCACAGGCTACGACCTGTCGGTGTCGACCTACTCGCCTGACGGCCGCCTGTTCCAGGTCAGCTCCCTCCTTTCTTGAGTTGGAGTAAGAGCTGATAGAAATCAGGTCGAGTATGCCAACAAGGCAGTCGAGGCTGCAGGGTGAGTTGGTTGCTGCCTTCTGATCTTGTCTCTCGCCGTCCTTCGGCATTCTGGCGGTGCTGGGAGTACCGCGTGGACGACTTCGGTCCAACTATATGCTCTGCCATCACGCTATTCTCATTCCTAATAGAAACTCATCTTGACATCCAAATCTCCCGTGTGCTCCTCCCCTCCTGCCCCGACTTGCCCGTGTTTCTTTCCAGAATCTCATACTACCATCCGCAAAGTGGCAGCCAGTGAGCCGTGGATCGCTGACCTTCACAGCGTCGCAATAGGCCTCCGATGCAGCGACGGCGTCGTCCTCGGCGTCGAGCGGCTCCTCCACTCCAAGCTCCTGGTCAAAGGCGCAAATCGCCGCATACAGTCGGTGGACGAGCATATCGGTCTTGCGACGGCCGGGCTGTTGGCGGATGGAAAACATCTCGCTTCGAGAGCGAGGGACGAGGCGAGCAATTTCAGAGATACGTATGCGCAGCCTGTGACGGTCCAAGTGCGTTGCGTCTGTTACTGATACCCTCCTACCCCGCCTACCCCATCTACCTCGTCTCCCTTTCGTTCTCTACTTACCTCTCAACGCCTCTTCCTTCCCACATGATGACTACCACATGACGACAACGCTGACTCGCTGCTTCCTTTCGTTCCCCCTGGTCTTCCCTTCCTGCCGTTCACTCGCCATCACTCCGCTGCCCCACAGGTCCTCGCCGACCGGCTATCAGCCTACACCCAGGCATACACGTGCTACGGCTCCGTGCGGCCGTTCGGTATCTCGACGCTCGTGGGCGGCGTGGACAAGACCGGCCCGCGCCTGTTCTGCATCGAGCCGTCCGGCGTGTTTTACGGGTACCGCGCGACGGCTGTCGGCAAGGGCCGGGCGTTGGCGCGGACAGAGCTGGAGAAGGTGTTGGGCAAGGCGGATGAGGAGGGCGGGACGTTGACTGTGCGGCAGGGAGTATTGGAGGTCGCGAGAATGTGCGTGTCGTCTCTTGGTCTTACTGCGTCTCTGTGTTTTCGTCTTTCTCGTATCTTCATCGTCTCTCCTCTCGACTCCATGCTGCCAGTCTTCACCTCTCATCTCTCGTGTTGAGGCTCCGCCTCTCTATCCTCTATCCCTATGTCTATCGTTCGCTCCTCTCCATACCATTCAGACCTCGTACATCCCGAGGGGGCACTTTACGCAGCACTCACAAACGACTCAACCCGCCCAACCCGGGAGGCAGAGCTGACCAACGCAGTATCCACCTCGTGCACGACGACAACAAGGACAAGGACTTTGAGCTCGAGCTGACGTGGATCTGTGGCGAGTCGAAATACAAGCACGCGGCCGTGCCTGCGGACTTGTTGGCCGAGGCGGACGCAAAGGGCCGGGCTGCGCTCGAAGAAGGCATGGAGGAGGACTAGACTGTGGTAGGGCTAGGACTGGGACCAGGGCTAGGACTGGGACTAGGGCGGGCAAGGTGGGCAAGGCGGGCTAGGATTGGGACTAGGGTGGGGGAGGGCGAGGCGAGGGCAGGTTTCGGCGGACGACGAGTCTTTGGTGAGTGAGGGAGGCTTCGTGGATGGGGTCGAGCAAGGCGGGCGAGCCATGAGTCGAGGGCAGCACAGTCGTACCCGTCCGATGTACATTGTAGATCTCTCGTGTGAGAGGCAGGCATGCATACAAAATCGCATTTCGCCGCGTCCCCCGTCTGCATCTGGCATCTTGCACCTTGCATCTTGCATCTTGCATCTTAAATCTTGCATCTTGCATCTTAAATCTTGCATCTTGCATCTCGCGTCTTGCATCTTGCATCTCGCGTCTTGCATCTTGCATCTCGCGTCTTGCATCTTGCATCTTGCATCTTGCATCTTAGCAGTTCGTATTCTATTCTCTCAAATGACAAGAGTCGCACGAATGCCCGTACGGAGACTCGAGGCTCCGAGCTGACTGGATACGTGCTCCGAGCTGGCTGGATACAGGACACTGGTCAGTCGGTACGATGCAAATATATGCATGGACATGGGCGTTGATACATTGGGTCTTACGATCGATAACCAGAGACGACGCGAGTCGCTCGTCGAGAACTACGATCAAGGAATCGACTGGTAGATAAATACAGTACGGAGAGAACAGATTATTCAAGGTATATAATCGATGCGAGGCGGAGGGTATGTCGTGCAGCGTACTCTGGACTTGGGTTTATTTTGGTTGTGATTGTGGATGTGAAGAATGGCGAATGGTGGATGATGGTGAATGGCGAATGGTGGATGGTGGATGGTGGATGGTGAATGGTGGATGGTGGATGGTGAATGGTGGATGGTGGATGGTGGATGGTGAATGGCGATTGGCGAATGGCAAAGATGAAGACCGAGGGACGAGGAAGCTATGGGACGGGGAAACTACCGGACGGGAAGACTATGCAAAGAGAAAGAGACCAACCGATCGCAGGCTAGAAAGACGAAAGACGCAACCGACAACCGACAACCGACAAGCGAAAGACGAAAGATGAAAGACGAAAGACGAGAGACAAAGACGACACCCGACGCACGAAGACGAAAGGCGCCGCAAGGAGACGAAACGATCACACCAGGGCCATACGATTCCGCCCGACCCCTCCGCGCCAATGCCGCAGCCCGCCACCGCGGATATTGGCCTGTTGTCTCTGAATCTGCGCAAACGCCTCGAGAACGTGAGCAGGCAAGAGCGGCTGCCGTGCTGATGGCGGCGGAGCGAACAGCGACAGTGGGTAATGTGCGCCGCCTCCGAGCCCCGCTCCTCCTGCCCCGGCGCCAACCCCGCCTGCCCCCGATGCCGACGCCGACGATACCGATGCGGCAGTGTTCTTGCGCGCCGAAGTAGGCAGGGTATGTGTCCCCTCGCGGTCGGAATTCGCAGGTGGCGTCGAGACGGCGGCGCCCTGGATGAACGTGGTCGTGGTCGTGGCGGAAGGGTTGCCGGTGGCGTCGGCGTAGCCGTTGACGTGGGTGTTGGCATTGGTGTTGGCATTGGCATTGACAGACACCGTGGTGTCTTCGGGACTACCGCGCTTGGCGAATATGTCGCCCGTATGGCCGCGTTTGACCCCTCGCTGGGCGGATGACGGGGCTGACACCGGTGCGGCCGCAGGCGCAATAGTCGGCGCGGGTACAGGCACAGGTATGGGATGGAGGTGCTTGTCTCGCACTTCCAGTGCGGTGACGCAGAGGGATCGGACCATCTCGAACGAGAGGAAGCCGAGAATGTCTACGATATCGTCGTTTGGCCGCACGTCCAGATACGCGGCAAAGTTGATGAACTCTCGAAAGCGTTTCGCTGGAGCCGTCAGCGTGTTCAGCAAGCCGACTCGGCAGCAGGCGTGTATGAAAACGGGCGAAAACCAGGACGAGTGATCAAAGGCTGGCGGATGAAAATCGGCCCAGGATGAGAGGCTGGGGCAGTGCACATGAAGAGATCGAACACCGGGAGGCTACTCACCTTTACGATAGGTGAAGCTCGCCTGTCTGCAGTCCGAGTAATGCACGTACTCGTCCTTGGTCATCTTCTTTGTGATCTCGTCGGCGTCCTGTCGGCGCATCAGCACGGGATTCCCTCTGATCAAACAACCCGTCCGAGAGATACCATCGCGAACACGGAAAATGAAATCGGGCCAAAGAGGGAGGGGTGGCCGCCTCTGAAACTGAAACGAGGCAGAGGGACGGGCGACCTCCGAAACTGGAACCGAAAGAGGACCGGCGACCACTGAATCTGAAACCGAGGGAAAGACATGCTTGGCGGTGTGGATCCGCCGACTCACTCGCAACCTCTGCATACTATCCTGATAAGCCTGCATCTCATCCTCATCCTCATCGTCGTCGTCCTCTCCCGCGCGGTTCTGCGAGCTCGGAAGGCCTTTGAGAAAGTCGGAGAACGGCGTGAGCAGTTCCCAAGGGAGTTTGACCATTGTCCTTCGGCTTTTCAACGCTTTTTCTGACGGCGTCAGTTCTGCTGCTGGTCTGCCATCAAAGAGTCGTATGACGAAAGCGTAGAGGGTCAGGTGATGGCGCATCACGCAGCGTAGAGTGTCAGGGATGATGACGATGTATCTGGTAAACCGGATGGTCGAGGAGATTGTATCGCGCATGGGAAACGTAGATGCAAGGTGGCAAGGTGGTAAGAGGCAAGTGGCAACTCACCATCGACAAGCTCAACGTCCCCTTCCTCCTCCTCCTTGGCGCGTTTCCTCACATCCTTCCAGCTGAGATAGGTCCTCAAGCGATTGACCTTGCCCCTGTCCTCCCGGATGAGGAAGATGAGGTCCTCGGCGGAGAGGTACCGTGATGCGCGGAGGTGGGTCAGTAGTCGGGCACGAGTGACCTGCACATGAGTTTCTAGGTCATGGACTGGAACGGCAGCGAGGCAAGGGCGACTGTGCGAGCCGAGGTTGGTGGGATCGATACAGCCTGGGAGGTGAAAGGCCCGAGAGGATGACCATGGGTAAGAAAACTCACCATCTCGATGACTTGTCCGCGGACAATGTCTTCCACGAGCTTGATCGTTTCAGGGAGCGGGTCCTGCACTTCGCCAAAGACGAACATCTGTGGGTGTCAGCGTGGTGAGGACATGAGGGGGATAGCAAGGCGAGGAGCAGCATGAAGCTGAGGAGCAGCATGAAGCTGAGGAGCAGCATGAAGCTGAGGAGCAGCATGAAGCTGAGGAGCAGCATGAAGCTGAGGAGCAGCATGAGAGCCAGGAGTGAGAGGACAAGGAAGAAGAGAGAAGGAAAGGAGGAAGGAAAGAGAGGAGGAAGAGAGGGGAGCGCAAACAACGACGCACCATTTGCCCAATCTCAGCGAGATACTTGTACTCCCCCTCCCTCGCGCCTGTCCCCGCCGCCGCTGCTCCTGCAGCTCCAGGCGCACCAGCCCCAGCGGCCGTACCAGCACCGCCCGTTCCCACACCTTTCTTCCTCCTCGCGCGCTTCTTGCTTCCGCCCGCCTCGGCCGTCTCTGCCTCGCCGTCGTCGCCATCATCGTCGTCGTCCCCTTCGTCGTCTGATGGCGATTGGCGCAGGACGGAGGACCGCCGTCGAATGTTCGGTCCGGGAGGTGGTAAAGCCGGTGGAGTTGACGTTGACGCTGTCGCTGTCGTTGTCGCTGAAGCGGTGGGCGGTTTTGCCGTGGAAGAGGGTCCCGCCGCGGAAGCGGCTGCGGCAGAGGAGGAAGCGGAGGGTTGGGCGGGAAGAGGAAGAGCCAAGGTTGGGCGCTGAGGGAATGCTAGTGCGGACATGGTGGTGGTGGTGGTGGTGGTGGTGGTGGTGGTGGTGTGTGATAGAGACAGTAACAGGGATGTGGGATGCAAAGGGGGATGCGAGGTGGCAACTCCACGCCTATGGTCTATGTATCTATAGGGTGAAATCAAGCGGAGCTGGCGCTGTCGTCACAGTGACCAAGGGTGCAGCGGCGGTGTAGACGAGGGGATGGTGTGTGTGAAACAGCCGGCGATCGGGAGGATTGCCGCGGCTGTTGATGCAAAGGAGGCAATCGAACTGACAGCCGCTTCTGCCGTCTGGGCCGTACGTCCCCAGGTCGTCTCGGTGGACGGCTCTACCCTGCCCAACTGAAATTCCTGTCTGGTCGCCAGCCGGGTCTGTCGTGGATGTTTCGGCGGTGGGCGGTACAAAGAGTCGGGCGTCCGTTCGCTGAAGGATGTCTATCGTCTGGACGCGCTCGTCACGCAATCAGGCTAAGGCTCCTTGGAGGCAGGTCTGACGACACTCGGGCTCGCCGATACGTCGACTGGGGATGATCGACAAACGCTAAAGCCGCCGGGCGAAACACTCAATGCACACACAGGCCAAGCTAGATCGTTCCCGACGACCCGCGATCGGCCTTCCCAACGCGCCTTCGTTGTCTACAGCGTACAGCACGTCGAGACCGCCGACCGTTGACCGCTGACCGCTGACCGTTGATAGCTCGTCGCTTGGCGCTTGTCGTCGCTTGGCGCTTGTCGTCGCTTGACGTGTGTGGTCGCTTGGTCGGACGTTTGGCCGATCGCTTGGCCGTCCTATCAGTCGTTGGAAGGCGACCAGGCGACACTCGGCTGGTGCTCCAGTGCACGAAGGAAACCGCGCCGCCAACGATAAAGGGACAACGGGAACCGCGAGGCGAAGGTCGGTTGGCTGGGTCTTGTCCTTTGCAGAGGCGGCGTTGGATGCTCGTCCTGGCGTCCTGCGTCCCGTCGTTTGTCGCTTGGTCCTTTGCAGCTCGGTATCGTCCCGATGCGTCTTGGAACGCTCGTCCTTTACTGCTCGTTTGGCGTCTGGCTACTCGAGTGTCCTTTCTGCCGCTCGGCACTCGGCTCGATACGCGACTGTCAAGTCTCGAGTCCACAGGAAGCGCAAACGGCACAAAGGCAGAAGCAGAATCCCAAGGTGCCGGTTGTCGAGATTTTCAGAAAACCCAGAGACGCGACGGTGGCTACTAAATACTCGTAGGTGTCGATTCCAGGACGACACGGAGAGGATACAGAGTCACCTCGTCGCTCGGACAGACGCAGTCGAAACGAGCGAAGCGTCTAGTTTATGCTCAATTGCACTTTGGCCCACGCTGGGCGGATGATACCGAGCCGGAGCCCACAATAATACAAAAGCACAGAGCCGCTCGACATCGCTAAGCGATCGCTTAATCATATGCTGCCTGATCTCCTGTCATTCAGCCCCGTCCCCCGTCCCCCCGCCCCCGTCTCTCGACTCGTACTCCTCCGACGCATCCTCCCTTGACATGTCCTTCTCTCTCCCTCTCCCGGATGTCCAGATATTCAGGATCCAGACTGGGATCCACAAAAAAAAAGTCGGTACGTCCGTCCCGGGTTTCGGCACGCAGCATAATGCCGACCTGTCTTCGGTCTCTATTCACTCGTCGCTCATTCGTCCCCCATGCCCGCCATGTCTCGTCCCCCCCCCCCTCTCTCTGTCCCCCCTACCTCCATGTGCTGCCCCCTCGCTATGAATACATGCATTCCCTCTGCTACTCACGCCCCAATCCCGACGAGTCTGTATTCAAGAAAACGCTCCACTCTTTAGCGAGACTTTGCGATAAGCGCTTTTCCAGTCGTCACCGTCGGAGCACAGTCTCGGAACGTTTCCCGAGCGCATTGTATTTCTACTACTTGTCGACGTGGGCGACCCCCACTTTGTATTCTTTGCTTCTCTACTTGACTCAGACCTGCAGGTCGGCTTTGCCGAACGGCTATGGTGCATCAGTGATCCTGACTGTCCAGGGGTGAGGCACGTCCTTCGGAGCTAGGTCAAGGTGGCATGGATCCTGGCGGTATCTGAAAACAAACCCTAACAGCACAAAGGACTCTTTAAGACAGTACTCGCGCGGTTTATCTCTGTGGACCACCCAGGTCACTGGAAGGTGGCGGGATGTGTTGGCTAGCTTGACACAGCGTTAGGTGTTGATCCACAGATGGATTGTGTCGTGTCGTGGCTATTACTACATGGGTTGTGTGGTGTCGTGGTTAGACTACATATGGGTTCTGTCATGTCGTGGCTAGATTACATATGAGGTGTGTCGTGTCGTGGCGGGACTACTGTGCTGGAGGGGCATTGTGTCGGGACTACTGCACCATAGGGAATGTGCCGGGACTAGTGCGCTGTGGGGGTCTCCGGAAACCACCGGCGCACGGCGACCATGGTATCGTCCGGACGAGTGTTGAAGAGCAGTTTCGAGGTGGGAGACGTCTCGTGGATCGTGTTGACTAGGGCTTCGAAGAGGGGGGTGTACTGCGCGTTTGAGCGGATGCCCAAGCCTCTGGTCGGTCAGTATGACGAGGCGGTACGCGCGATACGACGAGATGGCATTGAGGATGGGGAGGACTGGGGAGAACTGAGGAGGATGGGAAGGAGGGCTGAGAATGACTGAAGAGGTTTCTCTTCCTGAGAGATGACTGAGGGCGAGAAGACGAAGTCGAGAAGACGGCAGGCGAGAACGGGGGCGAGAACGGGGGCGAGCAACCGAGCCAAGAAGACGAGGAGAGAAGACGACAGGGAAGGCGTGAAAACAAAGCGGAAGGAAGGAAGGAAGGAGAGGAGGACATCTCGACGCACATACAGACCCCTGCCCAGCTCCTACTCTGGAGGATCGCTACCAATCGCGCCATGCCCTCTTCCGGCCCATAATGAATCACCTGGTACCCGTACCCCACATCGCGGAACTGCTGCTCGCCCCGCGCCAGGGCGGCCTTGACCCGTGCTGCCTGTGCGCTCACTGCAGCTTCGTCAGAGTCGACCATCTTGGCGAGCTCGGACCATGATAGCCCGATGACGAGGAAGCATGGGGCGCCGGGCTCGCTGGGGGTCGTCATGATTCGGCGGATCTGGCTGAGTGCGGAAGTTCTGACGGGAGTGCGGCGGTTCTGGCGTGAGTGCGGTTCTGGCGTGAGTGCGGCGGTTCTGACGCAGTGCGGCGGTTCTGGTGTGAATGTAACGGGTGGCGCTTGCGCTTGCACTTGACAAATGGACCCAGCAGAGGCGTATGGTTGCAAGGCGCTGCACAGTAGCAGTGGCACATGTTTGCCAATGCGCCGCTTGTACAGTCTCTGCCGGCACCGGCGCCTGGTCTCGTGGACATGCGCTCGAGAGTACGACACGACGACGGCAGCCGTCTCCCGGCCTTTGCCACTGTACTGATGCTGTATCACTTCTGCTCCGTTCCCATCGTTCAGAACACTGGCCGATCCCTGTGCACAATGAGGCATCTGCATCCCAACTTGACTTGGTGCACGTCGCACCTGAGTGTACTGGGCCAACTTTCCCGTTGCCAACTCGCTGCATCATCGTCTGCCACGACTACATCTCACGTTGCGCATTCCGGCCTCCCATCCCGGACAGGAAGCGCAATCCCACCCGCCGCCCGATTGCTGCGTGTTCATTGCTTGCTTGTTGCTATGGCTGGTAGATATGACGCTTTGCAGCACCCCGAGAACGATGTGGAGGGGTTTACCAATCAACTCGCCCTTGGCCTAAAGAGACACCAACGCAATCTCGGATCTACGGCCCGGATCCGGGCCCAGGGATCTGCGTGCAGGGGATCTGCAGACCCGCCTGTGGCTGGGCTTTGGCTCTGCTCGTCGGTCACCCCTGTGGCCGGGACAAGGACATGCGGGAGTGGTGTGGACGTCCGGCCATCGCGCCGAAATCGAGGACGTGGGGTATCAGGGACGCAAGCTGCGGCTCGAGGCTAAGGTTTAGGATCCTCACTACAGGCTCAGCGGGTGGAGGTGGAATCCACCGAACCGCGGCTGAAGTTGCTTCGTCGGGCTTCGACACCAGCCCGAGCCCGTTTAACCACTGCTGCGTTGTCTCTGGCTCTCAATCCGCCTGACTGGTCCTGGTTCCTCATGGGATTGCTGACTCATCAGTTGCCAATCTAATATTGCGACTCCAACGAGCGTGCGCATGCTGATGCAAGCCTCAGGGCGCGGGGCGCCGGGTCCGCTATCGCTGATAATGGTGGCATCGGCACGGATACCTGCCCCCATCTCACATTTGCCTCGCACAACACACTCGTCGCTAGCTGATAGCCTCACGACTTTGACTGGATAGCAACGATAGCAAGTACGCCGCTCTCCCATCTCCCAGAACAAGGCGCCCAGAGTGCAAGAGCAGGAGAGCAAGAGAGCAGCGATCGGGAGCCCAGGAGAAGAGATCAAGCCAGAACTGACGTCGTCCTAGGCACATCTGCAGTTGTCTCCGAATACAATACCTTCCCAAGCAAAGAAAATGCCCGACAGGCTGAACAAGGGCGACTGGGTGTTGGTGACTGGTGTCACGGGGCTGCTCGGCGCGTGCGTCTTCATCTCTCGACTCGTTCTTTGGTCTCGTTTCGCTTTGGTCTAGTGGCACCCAAGCATGTGTGCTCTCCCGTGGTGGATGAGCTCTCCTCCCTGCATCCCTCATCCGGCACATCATGCATCCCCACCCCACCGTATCCGCTGTTCTTCGTCGCTTGCTGTGTCTCGCGCTTTGTCGCAAGCTTTACCGATCCTTCCATCGAGATGCTACCAATCTCTCAAGGTGCCAATGTGCCACTGTGCCACTGCGTCAAGGTGCCACGGTGACACTGCGCCACTGTGCCAAGCTCTCATTTTCCCAATATCCCAGTATCCTAGTGTCCCTGTACCGCCCAACCCAGCCCGAGCTCAGCATCCCACCCACCAGCCTCACGTCGAACGGCTAGACTGAAACTAACTTCCCCTTCACCCGCTGACCACCGCAGCTCAACCGCCAACGAGCTCGTCTCGCGCGGCTTCAACGTCCGCGGCGTGGTGCGCGACTTGGCACGCGCCCAGCCGCTCAAGGAGAAGATTGACGGGCTGTATGGGCCGGGACACTTTGAGCTGGTCTTGGTGGAGGATGCGGCGAAGCCGGGGGCGTTCCGTGATGCTCTCGAGGGTGGGTTCTAAGCTCTTGTCCCTCTTCTGCCCCTCCTCCGTCGTCCTCCTCTCCGTCGTCGCCGCTGCTTCGTGCGACCCTTCTCGCCACTCCTTACTGCTACTACTACCGCCACCCATGTATCCTGCGCCTCTCCTATTGTCTGGTCACCCCCCCCCCCCCCCTCCGCCTACCTGGTCTTCCCGCCACCCATGTATCCTGCGCCTCTCCTATTGTCTGGTCACCCCCCCCCCCCCCTCCGCCTACCTGGTCTTCCATCTCTCACGAGTGGTCTTCCATCTCTCACGAGTGGTCTTCCATCTCTCACGAGCCGCGAGCCCACGCCAGTAGCTTACACGTCCTCTAGGCACCGCTGGGCTCATCCATCTTGCCGCGGACCTCGGGGCCATGTTCAGTCCCGACGCCACCGTCGAGTCCTCCATCGCCTCTACCACTGACATGTCGCTCGGGATCCTGCGCAGCGCGGTGGAGGTCCCGACGATCCGCGCGGCCGTGCTCACGTCGTCGAGCATCGCCCACGCCGCGCCAGAGTACGGCAAGGAGATCTTTGTCGACGTGGACGTGTATAACGAGCAGCTGGTGGAGCTGGCGTACTCCCTGCCGGTGGGGCACCCGATGAGGTCGCCGGCGATTTACGGTGCGGGCAAGACGCGCGCCGAGCAGGCGGTGTGGAAGTGGGTCGACGAGGTCAAGGTGAGTGTGTGGTGGTTGTATACTGGGCGGGGGTCGTGCGAGTGTTTCGCGTTTCCAACTCGCGTCATCAGATGCCCGCTACCAGATGTCCGCTACTAGATCCCCGCTACTATATGCCCGCTACTATATGCCGCTACTAGATCCCCGACGCTGACCCCGACCCCACAGCCGCCGTTCGCCGTCAACACCATTCTGCCCCACATGACCCTGGGGCGCCCGTTCAACCCGTACCCCGGGCGGTACTCGACGTCGTCTGGCCTTGCCGCGCTCTTTGACGGCACCGGCACGTCGCACGCCACGAACCCCATGCTGGCGTTCTTCGGCCCGTGGGTCGTGGACGTCGTCGACCAGGCGATCATCCACGTCGCGGCGCTGCTCGCGCCCGACGTGGACCGCCGGAAACTGTGGGCCGCCGGGCACCCCGGCGTCACGCTGAACGAGGTGCTGCGTATCTGGCGCGCCCAGTGGCCAGACAAGCAGCTCGTGCCGGACTTTCCAGAGGCGCAGCAGACGTTCAAGTTCGACCTGGACAATTCGTTCGAGACGCAGCTGCTCAAGCGGTATGCCGGGAGAGAGTGGCTCCCGCTCGAGCAGACGATCATTGACAACGTGGCGTATTTGGCGTAGTGCAGGGCGTATTTAGTAGTGCACGGCCCAGCGGCGGGCTCTGAATCCTGGGGTTGCGCATCATCGTATAACAGTAGGAATACATAAATAGGTAGGAAGCTTGTAGACGAAGCACCATAGTCGAGTGGCCGGGTCTAAATGATGCATCGTCTGGTCGTTCTGATATGTCCAACAACCTCCCATGATGAGGGCTGTATCAAGTCACACAAGGGCACCCAGCATCGCGGCCTCCTGCGACCACTTTCCCTCGCCGTCGTTGCCGAGCTCCAACACCCGCCGCGTCACCAGTAACGAAGTGGCGAATTTGCGCACCTGGCTGCCTGGCTGCCTGTCCAGGAACACCAAACGCAAGACGCTCGATACATCGATGCATCGATACGTCCCATGCAATAACCGAAATGATGAATGCTAATGCTGAAAGCAATACGAATGCTCCTCTAGTTCCCGAATCACACCGTGGTCTTCCCGACGCAGGAATGCCCGCCGTACAATATACTTGTCTTCCTCACCACTCGGCCTCGCCTCGTCCGGCCTCCAGCTCATCGGCGTAGTCTGCGTCGCGGTCTTCGTCGTCTTCGTTGCGGTCTTCGTTGCGGTCTTCGTCGCGGTGTTCGTCCCGTTACTCGTGGACATCCCCATACTATGCGTCCGTCTACACTGGCGCACCGGCCCACTCCTGTCCCGCCCTGTAGGGGTCGCGCGTCATCCACCGCCTCGCCTCCTCGTTGGGGCGGTACACCCGCGTCGCCATGTCGTCGGCACATGCCGCGAGCTACGATCAATCAGCCGCCACCCGCGTCAACCGCGTCAATCACGCGCAAGCCAATGACACTGCGTCATCGGGATGAAGAGGGGAAAATGAAGCTCGCAATTGGGAGTTGGGATTGGGATTTCGGAATAGAGAGTTTCGAGTCCCGAGTGGAAAGTGTCGAGTCGAGGTCGCAAGTCGCGATCCAATACGATACATCGGAATCGTAGAGACGAAAGTAGAGACGAAAATGGACATACCAGATCCTTCCCCCAGTCCACAGCTGAAACCTCCCGCTCCCGCCCATTCCCACCATCCCCAAGGCCAAGCTTCACACCCCTCCCATCAGCCGTATCAAACGTCATGATCCCGTCCCGGCCATTCCCACAGGCGAGGTACCGCCCGTCGGGGGATACGGCGAGGCGGATGTAAAATGTCCGTACGAGGAATTCTGGGTCTACAAATACTCGCGGCTGGATGGCTTCTGACCCTGGTGCCTGCCCTGTGGTCAAGGACCAACCCGCATCTGTGCCTGCACCGGTGGCGGAGACCGAGTCCTCGGTTTCAGAGGTCGAGGATAAGGTCGAGGAAGAGGAAGAGGTCGCCGTGGGATATTCATGCGGGTCAGAGGTAGCTGAGCTGGCGCTGGGACGGAGGGTGTGGATACGCGAGTCGCCACACGCCACGTAGAGGTCGCCTGTGAGCGGGCACTCGGCCATGGTGTTCAGTGAGCGCGGGCGCGAGGAGCGGCCAGCCCTGATCGTAGGATCCGGCAATACCCCATATGCAGTGCAGCTGGGATGGGGCGTAGGACTCCGTGCTGTCGCCTCTGGGAATCGCAGATCCCATAGTTTTACAATCCTAATACGTATCAGCCATGAAGCAGGAATCAAATTCGGGGCCAAAACTTACCCGTTGGAATTGCCACCCGAAGCCAGCATTCCTGGCATGGCTTGAAGTGCCACAAGACTTGTAACAGACTTGAGAACCGATCGCTACGAAGAGTGTAAGTGCGAGCGTGACTACAGCTTAAAACACCCCAGGTGGCCCAAGGTGGACTTACCGAACCCGCACTGCGCCTGGATGTGTCTCCATGGGCATTCCGAATCGACATGACAGGATCCAACACCTGTCCGTCCGCCTGCGGAGCCCATCCAGGCACTCCGGTAGCGTATCGCACGCTTCGCCGTGGGGGCACTGCACTATCGCGCAGCTGGCGACCGCGACATCGCAGATCGAAAATGAGGATATTACCGTCCCGGCCTGCCGAGGCGACGATAGAAGAGCTAGAAGCGTCCGAATGGGTTCGAGAAGGATCAAAGAACACGGCCGTCTTGATTGACGACGTGTGTCCTCGAAGAGTAGCGATCAGAGTCGGAGTAGGTGATGTCAAGGAATGTATACGGGACGTCTGATCTCCCGACGCCGTGAGCTGAAGAGCCATAGTCAGCATCAGGAGCGGTATCCGGTGGCAATCTCGCCATTCGTGACTCACGATATGCGAATCATCGCTGGACCACCTCACGTCAAACACTGCACTGGTGTGGGCACGCCACCACCAGCCGCGCTCTTCTGGATGATGTCCCATCCCGTCGTCCACGTCAAGAACACGTATCCCGCCTTCCTCCCCTGCGATCGCCACCATCCGTCGCGCGCCTTGTTCGCGAGCCGACCGAGCATCGTGCCGCTTGGCCGTGTTGCTGAATGCCACGCTTACGCCGGGAGCGAAATCGCGCGGTTGTCCAGTCAATGAGTGTAGCGAGGGCAACAGAATTGTGGATGGGAGATCAGTAGGGCTCATTCCACCGCATAGCGATGTCACATAGTTGTCCAATTGGCATGGTTCCTGGTGTATCACTGTGTCGCGTGAGCGATGCTGTGCGCTAAATAGGGCGTCGTTGTGATCATTTTTACTCACTACGCGTTCTAGGCTTGACGAGTCCAAACATTGCACTGCTCATGCCCATACCCAGGCGCCGCCTCGCCCGCCGCCATTCTCCGCGACCCTGCCCTCGCGTACTCATGCTCTCGAGGATGCGCACCTCCTTGGCCCGCTCGAAAGCATGTCCATCGCCATGACACGACGTGGCGGCAAAGTAATTGTGGATACGCGCCGAATCATCTTCGTCACCATGTCGACGCGGCTCCAAGACATCAGACGCGCCAGCAGTGGCAACGCGGACGCGTTTTCGCGTGCCCACGTCGCGCGTAGGCGTCGGCGGTGCCTCTGGCGAACATGTCGCTTGCGTCGGGGAAGACGCTGAAGGAGAGGAATGAGTCTGGGAAAGAGATGGAGTCGAGGTGGTGCGTGAGGAATAGGCCGTGAAGATGGGCGCGAGCTTCTTTGGCGCTGGCGCTGCGGGTGTCGCGGGGAAGGGAGTGTTGGTAGGCAGTGATGAGAGGGGGTAACGGTGTTCGGCCATCTTGCTAGTAGCCTCCGTGTAGGAATACGAGATGCCCACGCTATCGACAAGCCACACGCAGCCAACAGACACGTAGTAGGAGAGAGATGCAACAATTGTAGACAAGGTCAGTCGCGTTCTGTTGTGCGCGACTGAAACCTCCACCTTTGTCCAGAACACGTGACATCCTCATGTCACGTGATCTTCACGCTCCGGCGTCGTCCGGGAGTACTTTATCGAGCATGTCTAGAAATGAGTTGTCGTCTCTCAAGTATCTGGTGTGTATACCCGTCAACGATCCAGTGCAATGACATATACGATTGAGCCGCCCCTCCCACCGACGCCCACGCCAAAAGACTACCATCGTCTGCTGTTTGATCCCGTGGCTGTGCCGGCCAAGCGCATCGTCGGATTGTTGGCATGTCAACGTGAGCTTGCTCTCTTCCTTTCCCAACTGGTGGCCACAAAGAAATGCACAAATGCAGCGGTTATGTTATCGAAACACGCTGATCCTCCCAGGTGACCCGCTCCTGCGGCGCATGACAACCAGGGTGATAGCTGCTCGGCCTGCAGCTCTGGCCGCACCTCCCGCTCAACGAGGCAAAGCCAACAAGAAGAAACCGGTCGAGCAGCCTCAGGAGAGTGGCAGTGAAACACCGAGTGGTAGATTATGGGAAGTCGAGACGGAGGATACCGTCATCTTCCCGGAAGGTCTGTGCGAGCTGTGTGCCCGTGGCTCGGCAGACACTGATGCCGTGATAGGCGGTGGTCAGCCCAGCGATACCGGCTTGCTCTGGATTACCAGCCCCAACGGCCCCGAGCAGCAGCGACTTGTGGTAGAGCATTGCTTGCGGCGGAATCTGGACAGTGTACATCTTGTTCGTGTGCCGCCGGAGACTGAGGGGGAGGTCACAGCACTCGAAGGCAAGGATGTGGCTGTCGAGGTGGACTGGGAGAGGAGGCTCGATCATGTATGTCGTTGTGGAATTGCGAGCGTGCGGCTGCTGACAAGTGGTTTTCATCTTTCCCACCTACCATATCGCCCCTTTACATACTGGCATTCCCCTTCCACCACCCATATGCCTGAATTCTTCTCCTATTTCGCTCCTGACGTGCCCAGATGTCCATCCACACGGGACAGCATCTGCTCTCAGCAATTCTCGACACCATGTCGCTCCCGACCCTGTCGTGGTCGATGACTGCCTACCCCTCCCTTGAACCTCCCTACGTCGAGCTACCGCGGGGACTGACGTGGGCCGAGGCGGAAAGCGTAGAGGCGCGCTGCAATGCACTGATTGCAGAGGGGAAGAAGGTGTGGGTTGATGTGGACGTCCAACAGGAGGGCAAACATGCGCGTGTGACTATGTCGGGCGAGCGCGAAACACGAGGCATCCCGCAAGACTACACCGGGGTGCGTGCATCTGCGGATCTTGGGCTCCACTGTGTGATGACCTGACTGATTTGTGCATCAGGGAGTTATTCGGGTCATAAATATCGACGCGACAGACAAGAACGCGTGTTGCGGGACCCAGCTGCCCACGCTTGCGTTGTGCCAATCACTGCATGTGATTCCCCCATCCACGCCATCGACAGCAACCAAGCCATCGTCTAACCAGCCGACCAAGCTATACTTTACGGCAGGGCCACGGGCGGTGGGATACCTCGCCAAAGTCAGCCGCGACTTTTCTCTCGCAGCACAGACGATCGCCGTCGGCCGCGGCGACCTGGTGGAACGTATAGCAGGGATGAACGAGCAGCGCAAAGATGCGCTAGGGCGAGAAAAGGATCTACGAGCGGAACTCGGCACCGTGTTGGGTGAGCAAACGGCCGCCCAGGGGGAGGTGGCTGCATGGGTCAAGCGCGAGGAGAGGGCGACGCATGATTTCGAATTCCTGGGATTCATCAGTTCGTCAGCATACACAGTCAAGCAGGGGGGTGTAGTGGTCGTCACGTCGTCGCCGGCGGGAGTGACGCCGGTGCTATTACTGGTACAAAGCCAGAACGAGGCGGCGGCGAAAGAGGTGTATGAGGGTATCAAGGCGGGACTAGAGGAGGGCAAGGAGGGACTCAAGGGGCCCAGGGTGAAAGGCGGAGGCGCAAAGGGGAGGTTCATGGGCAAGGTCGAGGGCAAGTGGGGTGCAGGGGACGACGAGGTGGTCAGGCGGGTGCTGGCGGGCCGTAGGCAGGGTCAGTAGCGGTGTTGCTCGTGGAGTGCTGGGGTGTTCTCTAGGGCGATGCAAGGTATGCTAGACTCTGAACGGGGACGTCTTATCTGGCGGGCAGGTCCGAAACCGTGGATCTGCATCTGCCCTCTGCTCGTGTCGTCGTTACCCTCGTCGTTATCATTGTGACCCCGTTGCTTTCGTCTTTGTCGTCGTTGTTATTCCGGTTGTCGTCGTCGCTGGCGTTGTTGCTGTCGTCACTATCGCCGTCGTCACCGTCGTGGTGGTCATCAAGCTGTGACTGTTGTCGAGCTATTATCGTCGTGATCGGGCTATTGTCGTCGCTGTTGGGCTATAGTCGTCGCTGTCATAGCATACAGTCGGATTTTCGAATCTTGTCGTTCTCATCGAGAGACCACCGTTGTGCTTATTGTAGATATATTGTGGAGCATCGTTACGGTCGTTACGAACGTTGCGGTAGTGGTAGCGCCATGGCTGTGCCGGGAAATTTCAAGCCATTCACGCTGGCCATGGTCCAGCTGGGCCAGGTCACAGCGGACAAAGCGGCCAACCTCGCGCATTGTCGCGAGATGGTGCGGAAGGCGGCGAGCGGGGGAGAGGGGTACGAGCAGGTGGATCTGGTTATGCTTCCTGTCAGTCATCTGTTTTTGTCTGCTTCCTCTCCCCTCCTCTCCCCTCCTCTTCCCTTTCTTCCTCCCTTCCCTTCCCCTCCTCTTCCTTTTTGGCTCTGTCTTCATATTTTTCTTTCGTTCTCCTTCCTCTAGCTCTTGCTGCCTCTCTTTGTCTTTCTTCCTCTCTCGCTCTTACTTTCACTTCGCCGGTTCCTCTCCCACACCACACATGCCCCATCCCGAAGCTCGTATCCTCATTCCCGAGGAGCATTCGCCGCTATTCTGGTGCTCAACGCCGACAGGAAATCTTCAACTCCCCCGTCGCGTGTGACGCTCACCGGCCCAATGCCGAGCCGATCCCTGATGTCCTCCCTGGGCAGCGGGTTGCCGTGGACGAGCTGCCACCGATCACAGAGAGCCCTACGGCGCATGTAGGTTGTCCCTCACCTCGCTCTCTCCCATGGTATATCGGGTAGCCTCTCTACGGGCGAAGCTATATCTCCCTCCTTACGAGCGAGGTTCCATCTATCTCGCTACGAGCAAGGATAACTCCATGTTTTGGTCTGGCCAGCTGCCAACGTCCTTTCCTTTCTTGGGCCTGCCTTCCAGCGGTGGTCTGAAGTCGGCCGGTCTATTCGCTGACTGACAGATGTTATCCTCCGTAGCAAGGGAGACGGGCAAATGGCTCATTGGAGGGTCGATACCTGAGAAATCCAGGTTCCAGGCCGACGACGATCCACGGACGTGGAATACTCTGACTGTATGGAACCCGCAAGGTCAGTACTGCCCTCCCACGTACCCCGCGAGGACAGCGGATCGAATCGTTAGGCGGCATGAGTGGCACCTATCATGCCAACGGAGAGGTCCACACTTTGTCCGTCCAAGTGGTTTGGCATTATCCACCCATTCGGCTCTGTGACATTGATCTGGGTGCTCCTGGAGTTCTGGGGGGCGCTCGAAGATGTCCAGGCGGGGCTGATGAGCATAGGCGAGCTCGTGGGCAAGTTCCGCAAATTACACATGTACGACGTCGATATCCCTGGAGGCATCACTATGAAGGAATCCGACGTCATCACGCCTGGAGATGATGTTTTGGTGGTCGATATGCGTAAGTTGCCTTGTGTCAGCCGATCCATGCCAGCCTAGCACGCAGACGCATCTCGGGGACACGAGATTAGTTTCCCTGTTCTCCGTCCGTCACTCTGACCTGATGTTTGACTCTGACGCTCCTCTCGCTTGAGGAGGAATGAGACTGACTCCAACTCGCAGCATTCGGCACCATCGGCCTCGCAATCTGCTACGACATTCGCTTCCCCCACCTCCTCTCGGCGATGCTCGATGCACGTCCCGATATATGCGCTTACCTGTTGCCAGCGGCATTCAACTGCGTCACGGGCCCGCTGGCGTGGGAAGTCTTGCAGCGTGTGCGGGCGATCGATAATCAGATCTACGTGGGGATGTGCTCCCCTGCTCATGATGAGACGAATGAGGTGTGTGCTTCTTCACCTGTTGTGTCACCTGTGTGCCCGTCCTCGCCTTACTTCCGAAATTCTGCCTGGTGGTCTACTTTGCGAGATGTTGGAGTTTTATACACAGCATCTGACGCCCCGCAGTACATCTCGTACGGCCATTCAATGGTCTGCGCTCCCAATGGACAGATCATCTCTACGCCCACACCAGAGCCCCAGGGCGAGTGTATCGTATTTGCGCACATCACGCCACAGCCGTTCAAGGAATGTCGCGAACGACTGCCTGTGTGGCAGGTAAGCTGTCCCTCGCATGTCGGAGCGAGAGCTGATACGCAGCAGAGCCAACGTTCGGACGTATATACGGCACCGCGGCTGACCGCGAAGAGATGAATTGTATGAGCAGTAGCTCGTAGATTTAGTGCGGCACTCTCGTAACATTGTGGCATCCTTAATGCTTGCCCCGGAGCCGACTCTCACGGCTTGTCTGTTGCAGAACGTTATGTTAGACTTCTGTGCCGCTGTCCGACACACCCGCAAGCATGCCTGCCAACGGGAAGCCTCCTGCCCCGTCGCTCACGCTGTACAACGTGAGAGGCAATAACGCACAAAGTCATCAGTCAATGCAGCAGTCGCGAAGCCAAAGTCAGTCCCGGCCCGAGCATTCGGCAAACAAGCTCTAACCGGCCGGGGATCGATGATTTGCCGGTGCATCACTACACGAGCATTCGTCGCGCTCCTCATCGTCGTCCTCACCTTGAGGGGACAAGGCCACCATGAGTATCAGTCGGATGGCGACGAGCTCTATGAGCCGCGCACGAGCAGCCGCAAGCAGACTGCAACCTTCAATCCGTGTAAGCAGGCGGTCGTGTCGCATCGTCGGCTGACCCAATGACCCAAACTGTCCCCCGGTACATCCTCACAGTTACGCCGCGCTGCATCGAGCTACAACTCTGCTGTAGCAGGTCTTACGCCGGAACAGGAAGAGGTCAGTAGGTTTCCGGCCGTCTATCACGTCAGGGTGTGGTGTATGCGAGACGGAAGCTGACAGGGGCAGTTCCGGCAGGTCGTTTCAGGCTTCGCCGAGAGGGAGTTGGCGCCGAGGGCTGCTGAGATTGACAGGACGAACGAGATGCCCGCTGTACGCTTGACAGATCCTCTACTGAGCCCACTCCCAGAACCACAATCTTATTCCCCCTTCTTCCACACACCCCTCTCTCCGAAGACCGTCACCCAACTTGAAGGACATTGGGACCAGAGCAACCCAAGGCAATACCAAATTACCACTGGTGCACAAAGTGCTGATGCGCGGTAGGACATGTTTCCCAAGCTGGGCGGTATGGGATTACTCGGCGTGACTGTCCCCGAGAAATATGGGGGACTCGGCCTGGGGTATCTGGAGCACACGATCGCGATGGAGGGTGAGTAGAAGGCTATTCTTTCCCCCGTTCCGCTCCTTCTCCCTTTCCCTCTTCCCTCTTCCCCTCTTCCCCGCTTCCCTGCCTGTAGAGCGTGAGTATGGACGCCAGCTGACGAATTGGACAGAACTTAGTCGGGCGTCTGCGTCCGTCGCGCTCAGTTACGGGGTGAGCCCGATGGTATCGTAATGGCGCGGTGTCGGAGTCTCAGAGCGTAGTCAGCTGATTGGCGGGTGCTAGGCACACTCAAACCTCATGGTCAACCAGCTGACTCGGTGGGGAAGTAAGTCCACCCCCGAAGACTGACATAATTGCAAATCTTTTGGCTCTGAACGCTGACTTGACGGCGCACAGCCGAAGCGCAGCTGAACAGGTATCTCCCCAAGCTGCTCACGGGGGAGCACATTGGTTCTCTCGCGATGTCCGAGCCCAACGCGGGGTCGGATGTGGTGTCCATGCGGACTAGGGCAGAGAAGAAGGGGGACAGATGGATCCTCAATGGGTCAAAGTGCTGGTACGTCTTCTTTCTCTGTATCCTCTCCCCACGCTTTCCTCCCTCTACCCAGTCTTTCCCCTGCCCTGTCTGCGACCTGTCCTCCCCTTCTTTAACCTTCCTTTCGTGCATTATTCTGCACACCTTCAACGTCCCTCTCGGTTCGACGTAGCACGCCTTGCGACTGACATTCCATGGAGGATCACCAACGCGCCGCTCTCCTCCACGTTCCTGATCTACGCACGGACAGGCGTGGACGGCCCGCCGAGTAAGGGCCTGACGGCGTTTCTGGTGGAGCGGCAGTGGAAGGGATTCGAAGTGGGGCCGCATTTAGACAAGTTTGGGGTGAGCATCCTCCTGCTAGCGCCAGGTGTCGCCTCCGACCAAGGTGTTGTAAGAAAGTTGGCGGGATAGTTCGGGGCTGAGACGCGACGCACGTAGATGAGGGGCAGTCCAACTGCCGAGCTGTTCTTTGATAACGTCGAGATCCCTGAAGGTCAGTCTGCTACTGCAGAGTTCACCTTCGTTGGGCGATTCGCATACTGCAAGTGCAAGTGGAGCGGATGGGTGATGCTGATGCTGATAACGGTATGGCAGAAAACGTCTTGGGGGAAGTGGGCAAGGGCGCCAAGGTGCTCATGTCTGGCCTGGACCTTGAACGACTAGTGCTCAGCGGCGGGCCATTAGGGTATGTCCCTCTCCTCTCTCTGTCTACCTGATTGACTGTGTTTCCCTCTCTCTTCCTGCCCCTCTCTCTTCCTATCTCTCTCTCTCTTCCTACCTCTCCCTGTATCCTCCTACCTCTCTCTCTCTTTTTACCTCTCCGTGTATCCTCCTGTCTCTCTCTCTCCATCGCCAACCAGGTACGCTCAGAATCTCTCTCCTCGTCTGCCTCACAAGCCGCCAAGTGCACCACAACGATTGCCCCGTCGCTGATTCAGTCAGGATCATGCAGGCGGCCTTGGATCTCACGCTGGAATACACGCACGAGCGCGAGCAGTTTGGTCGCAAGATTGGGACGTTCCAGCTCATGCAGGGGAAGCTTGCCGGTGCGCCTGCTGTCCTATGCCTCTTCTGTTCATGTACGGGCCCGTGATACTATCAATTGCCACTTGCCACTTGCCTCTTGTCTCTTGCCTCTTGTCTCTTGTCTCTTGTCTCTTGTCTCTTGCCTCTTGTCTCTTGTCTCTTACTTCTTGCCTCTTGCCTCTTGCCGTCTGCTCTCTTGCCTCTTGCATCATGTCGCTTGCCTCTTCTTTCTTGCCTCTTGCTTCCTTTCTCTTGCTTCTTGCGTCTTGCGTCTTGCTCAAGGATGAATACTAACCCATCATCCCCCAGACATGTACACCAAACTTAGTGCGAGCCGAGCATACGTGTACGCCGTTGCACGAGCTTGTGATGCAGGTAACGTCTCACGGCAGGTCAGTCGTCCTTGAGCACAATGCCTCTTTCCCCCCTCATCCTCCCCCTGACTCTATTCCGCGGTTGATCTTCCTCTGCAGCCGCAGCCCTACTCTGGTCTTCTGAAACGATGGAGACGGGATGCTGATCCTCATACTGTCGGCTGCAGGACTGTGCAGGCGCAATTCTGTATTCCAGCGACCGGGCTGTCGAAGTAGCGATGGAAGCGCAACAGTGTCTCGGTGGCAACGGGTACATAAATGGTCAGTAGGCTCGTGCTGGCCTTGAACGTCCTCTCCTCCCCTTGAGCCTTAGCATTCGATCTTGTGTGCATGGAGCTACAGAGGTCATCCCCAATTCTTCAGGACCGGCAGTGTATGAACCACCTCGGTGCTCTGAAAGGGAACTCGTCATGGAACCAACAACCCACACGACACGACTCGCACTGATAGTCCTTGCGCGTAGACTACGCAGCAGGACGGCTGTTGCGCGATTCGAGGCTGTACACTGTCGGCGCTGGGACGCAGGAAATACGACGGATGTTGATTGGCCGCGGGTTCAATGAGATGTACGATGAGGCGAGGGGCAAGGCTGTCGCGCAGTAGTCCCAGTCACGAGTACTACTTGCAGTGCAGTCGCTCAGTCCCCCGTCGCTCAGTCCCATGTCGCTCACTTGTACCCCAGTCGCCAGGAGTGAGCGTACAGCGTACAGTGGCCCGAGTGTATAGTATGCATGTACAGCTTTCGCAACCACGGTACACACCATGTCTCTCACACCGTGGTGGGAACTAGTCACTCGAGTTCAGTTGGTGCGAACTAGACGCCCACGTTCTCGTGGGATACTAGGACCAGTTTTCATTGTGCCACCCACGCATATTGTCCCAATTGTGCGACCCTAGTCGCCAAGTAGTCACTTTGCGATACAAGCACCACTGCGACACAAGCACCACTGCGACACAAGCACCACTGCGACACAAGCACCACTGCGATACAAGCACCACTGCGTCACTGAGTACTGCGTCACTGCGTCACTGTGCGACTCGTCTCACACTGCGTCACGGTGCAACCCGTCGTCTCATTGTTCGGTAGAAGCCGCCTGGTTCCGCTTCTTCGCAGCGAGACTCCGCCGCTGTCGTCGCTCGACGGACGCGCTCGAGTCCCACTCGACGTCGGCGGCAAGTAACTCTGGATGCCCGTTTTTCTCCAGCTTCGAGTCGAAGAAGCCGTCTCGGTATCCGCGGACAATACGCTCCAGCAGGTCCGAGGTTGATATGGCCGGTGTGCGGCGGGTGGGGACGAACCGGCCTGTCCAGGTCAGTCTGAGGTCGATGCGGTAGATTCTGTGGGGTAGACGTCTGTGGGGGAGGATAGTTGGATGGAAAGATAGTTGGATGTGGAAGTCAATTTGATATGAATAACCAGGGATGAGGGATGCCTAACACGTGGATGCAATTGACTCGAACTGAGAGAAACAGAAAACTCCACTCGCCTTGGCTCTTTGCAAACGCATACACATCATCATGCGTCTTGCTCGGGTACACCAGCTCGTCGTGCGCGATATAGTCTATATCGTGTTTCTCCAGCCACGCCTGGTCGACAACCCACGGCGCATCTGGCAGCACCTCGTCCGCCCACCGGCAGTGGCGCACCGACTCGCACCGCTCGGCATGGGTCATGGCCGGCGCCGACTTGTGGTCGGCACACAGCGCGTCGGAGCACACGCCTACCAGCAGGTGGACTTTGGGGAACGACAGCTTGGCCTGGCGAAGCTGGAGTGCGTGTCTGCCAGCCTGCGTCAGTACTTGTCCGTCCGACTGTCATGCGCCGAGACGTAAGGTGGATGGCAAGGAGGGTTGATGAGGAGAGAGGGTGCAAAGCAGTAGAGAGACCTACCCGAAATGGAAGAGGTCATACACGCCATCAGCGTACACGCGGACCACCTTGCCCTCTGGAGGCGCATTGGTGCGCCACCACCTCTCGACTCCATCTTCTGAGCCCTTGCCCTCGATCGCCCGCCGCACGAACCCCCTGATATTATCTTCCGACAGCTCGACGGGACGCGTCGTCATTTTCTGAATAACAGGCTCCGGTTTGGGCGTGGGCGACCCCGGGGCTGACAGCGGGAGCTCCTGCGACCTGCGGGGTTCCTTGAGCGACAGACTCTTTTGCACGACCACGTCCCGTGGGCGCACGTATGGCTCGGCAACAGCAGCGGGAACCGGATCCGGCACAGGCGGGACGGGCGTATCGGCCAGAGGTACGCGGGAAGCCTTGGGCGTCGGAAGCCGCTGCGCAGCTGGCGGCGACATGCTAGTGGGAGGGTACATGTCGTCGGCCCGCAGCGCTCCGTCTGGCATGGGCGTAGGGGAAGATGTCCGCCGGACATGGTGAGCATGTTGTGCGTGCTGTGCGTGTTGCGCATGTGGCGCGTGTGGCGCGTGTTGCGTATGGGCGTGCGGGTGCTGGTGGGCCGGATGGATAGGCGTGCCGCCGATGGTCGAAGACGACTCGATGTCGCCGTCGTATCTGCGTTGAAAATGAGTCTCAGCAGGGGCTCAAGAGACCGCCAAACGCCTCACGTAGGAGAATCAAGGCCCTCGCTCTGGCTGCCTTCGCCGCTCAGCTCCTCCAGGCGACGCTGGTGCAGCCGCCGCGCAGTCAGCGGCACCCCACCAATGACAGGAGACGTGCTGCCGAGCGATCCGCCCGACCCTCCCACCCCCGGGATGGCCGGCACTGCAGCCCGTGGAGACGCAGTCACCGGTGATGTGCTAGGTATGTTGGCATGCACAGAGATGAGCGAGCCGACATCCGAGACATTATCGTTGTCTGTTCCAGGATCCAAGCCGTAGTGGGCGAAGCGAGGCCAGACACAACATAATCGAGTAGTCGAGTATTTGATGGGAAGGAGCATCACGATCAGCGTCGTCTCTGCCGGTGGCCAACAGCAAGCACCACCACTCACCTTCTTCACTCGCATCCCGCGAACTGCCTGCTCCCCCTGTCCCGCGCCGCTCACCCTGCCGCGTGCCGCCTCGATTCCGCTTTGTCTGTGGCGCTGAGAATGCCATGTCTGCTTCTTTGCGGTTGTCAAGTCAAAGAAGGGCAAAAGGTGGAGAGAGGGCGACGAAATGGACGGAATGCTAGACGTGATGCTGGAATATGGTTTCAAACGTCATGGCGAGTTAGGCGCGCAGGCCCCTGGAAGGGAAACATAAAAGGCCTGCCACTGTCATATTGGCCAAATCGTTGGTAATAGGCGCGCACAGGATACTTGGACCGTCGTCAACAAACGCGACTGTCTTTTCACCTCCTGCATAATCCATCTCTGTATCGACTCTGCTTTGCCTTGACTCTACTCGCCATGTCCGCCGCAGTTGCCTCGTCGTCGCACCCGCACACGATGCTCGACTCCCCAAACAGGTCGTATGCCGACTCGAACCAGTCCCAAGAACTGCAAGAAGACCAATGGCGAGCGCTGGCGTGTGTATCTACCTCGATCGCTCGCTCCCTGTCCCTCTATTCGTAGATCCCTCTATCCCTCTGTCTCTCTATCCTCATCCGCCTCTGATACTGTTTGCATCTTGACTGATTTTTCTCCCCTCTCGCTCTCTCCCCTGTCCGTGGAGATCAGTAGACGCTGAAACAAGGCAGAAAGATCGTGCGCGATGTCGGGCCGAACCTGCACCCGGACGAAGAGCTCGGCGACCTCGCAGCTGCCGAACAAGCTGTGAATGCCAAAGATGCAGAGCGCGCTGAGGTGGTCGACGCATTACGGGACGAGCTGCGCGGTGTGTCCCCCGTTCTCTTCTGCGTATAGCGTCTTCCTCGATCTCCACCTCCGATGTTGCGTTCCTGCCCACTTCCTACTTCCCGCGTCCATCGTGACCTGCTTCCTCCCACACTTCCTAGCGGCCACAGTATCGTCCGCTCAGACGGCTCCACTCGCCTCGACCACGAGACGTGCATGCTGATGGCCTTCTTGTAGCCCTGACGAAACAATACAACCTCGCTGCGCACGCTGCGCAGAGACCGCCCACACACCCCACCACAGCAGAGCACGACTCGCAAGTCCGCGCGCTCGAGGGACAGCAGTACGCCCTCGGCAAGCAGCTGAACGAGGAACAAGCGGGCGTGAGCAAGAAGGAGGTCGAGCTCGGTCGTGTGCGGGGAGAAAAGGACGAGGTCGGGCGTATCGAGGTCGGCGAGGAGGGATACCTGAATGGCAAGATGTGCGTGCTCTGACCGTCTAGTCTGCGCCGCGCGTCGTAGCGCCTGTATGCGCTCTGCCTCACGCCATGCCCGACTCGGTCGCCGTCATCCTGTTCAGCCAGGTGTATAGCGATACCAGCGACAGAAGCGGTCATGGTCCGATCGACCATGTAGAGACAAGTGCTGACAAGCGTGTGCAGTATCCGACTCAAGATGTTCGCGGAAGCTGGGTTCTCTATACGCGCAGAAGAAGGCCATCCAGCCAAGATTCTCATTCGTATGTATTCTCCTCGTCCGCTCTGCCACCTGTCACTCTGCCACATCCCCCTTTTGCACATCCACACCAAGACGCTCGTGTAGCTGTTTCAACCAGCTGACGATTGATGTCTCCCGTTTGTCTCGATGGCATACAGGGAACGACGCCAAGAACGACGTCCATTCATTGATCGTGGACCCGGCGCGCTCAAAAGTAAACCTTGCGAATCTCACATGGAGTCTGGCGAGCGAATGACAGTGTGTTCTCATCACGGTGTCAAGTAGTCAAGTAGTCAAGTAGTCAAGTGGTCGAGTAGTCAAGTACTCCAGTATTTCTATGTCCAGTGGCGGTATCAGCGGCAGGGCTACCGACACGAGGTGCACGTAGAAGACGGTGTGGCGGCAGTGGACTAGGATACCGGTCTGATCGATCGTGTTGCGTATAGTGGACGGGATCAGGCGTCTCCCAGGCGAGGTGTGACGGCGCTAGACGGAGGGAAATGTAGGCTAGGCCCATGTTGTATACGGCTTGTGCTGGTTCTGCGAGATGCATCGCAGAAGCCAAGCCGAGTCATAGCAGTCAAGATGCCTCGCAGCACTCCAGCTGAATCGTAGCAGTCTGGTGAATCATCAGACAAATCCAGTCCCATCGCATCCAGCACAACCACGATACATGCGTACACCGAGCCCTGTCATTATTGCGTGTGCTTTACACGTACAACACCGCCGATCCCACCACTACCATCACACGCCACCCCCATCACAACCGCGTTCAGATCGCCCTGCCCCTCATCGCGATACCTGCTGCCTACAACCGAGACAATGACAATGACAGTCAGCCGACGCCCGACTATATCTCTCATTACAACTCCTCAGACTCGGACTCGCGAAAGAGGAATTGCTGTCGCCCCTCTGCCACGGCCCACCCTAAAGCCACCACCCTACGACCACAGACCATACCACCTCACTCAAGATCGCGGCCAGCGTATCCTCAGTCCGTCCAGCCCTGCACTGATCAGCCCTGCCCCTTGCCCCAGCCAACGACAGGAGTTTGCCCTTGGCGAGTCTTGGTAGGTCAGAACTTACATCGGAGATAGAGCATATCCGCCAGAGGACTCCGCTCCCGCAAACCGTCGCCGTCCTTGCTCGACCCGTCGCTATCGATCTTGGGCGACTCGTCCGGATCTGCAATGGTCGGTCGCCGCGAGAGCACATGCGCAATTGACATGTTACGGATATGTGCGTGTACCGTGTCGCTCCTGTGCGTTCAGGTTCAGCCTTCACCATTGCGGTGGAGTTACAGGCAACCACAGTATGGAACAAGATTCAGGAACAGGACAGAACGATATCGAGATGGAATATGACGGGGATAAAAGAAGACAATACAGGACCGAGCTGGGGATGCGGCACGACGGGACAGAACAAGATGGAGTTGGAGATTATAGGAAGAGATAAGGCTGGACAATGTCGCGGAGATGTCGGAAGACAGGACTGACTGCTTGATACCTCCCAACATATCCATAACGAGCCCATACGCCATCTCCGGATTATGCTCGCCTAGGTCTGCGAAACCCTTCCGGAGGAGGTTGATAGCTTCGAGCGTTGGCGCCTCGAGGTCTCGCGCAGCAGCCTGTATCGTCAGATCACGCTTGTACGCTCTGCTGCTCTTGACTCCTTGGCGCCTCTTGTCACGAGCCTTGTAGAATCTCTCGAAAATGACATTGAAAATGGAAGAAGAGGGGGGGTAGTGGGGGCTCAAGCGCCACCAGGCGGGGAAGCAGTAAAGAAGTTCACAACATACAAGCCCACTTACAGAATCCAAAACACCCAGCAAGACCTCCTGGACCAGCACCTGCCCAGCCTGTGCCCGCTCCGACAGCGGCGCTCCTATTCTTGGCGGACTTGGTTGTGCGACTCTCACGCCCACACTGGTTCCCTCTAGCGCACGCCTCACTGATCCAGAGCCAATGTACTCTGTGGACAATCGCTGAGATCCCGCGGCATCGACCTTCTTTACCGGCCGCACAGTTGAGAACCTGACCATCAGTTTTTGACGTGGCAAGATTTCAACGCCAACTTACCCATCACCGACGTCTCCTTCCTTGACGACCGTTCCCCGCGCGTCGTTCCTCTGCTTCCAGGTAGAGCGCCCGGAATCCGTCGATGACCGCAGCTCCTCGTTTGGCGGAGTCCGTGGTGTCCCATCGGGCTCAGGGGTATCTATGAGAGACGACCTCTCGAGCAAAGGCAGAGAAATCTGGGAAGCCTTGAGAAGAATCAGCCAAAACGCCGCCACCTCCCGTGAATGCTCACATTCAGCGGCACATCCTCCATCAGGCTCTCTGCTAAGCCTCGGGTTGTACCCCATCCAGACTCTCGATCGTGGCCATGGTCCCACTCGTCATCCTCGTCCTCATCGAGGTCCGCCAGGTCGAGCTGTACTTGCGTACCCTTGACCGTCCCACGGATAGTTTCATCGAAGTTCCACTCGCTGCGCATAGTGCCTCCTTCCAGCGTCATGCCGAAGCCTTGAGCCTGCTTTGTGAGCGTCTTGCTCGGCGTTGAGGACTTTGACTTTGATGGATGCCGGGTCTTCCATATCTGATATCGCTCAACCAACTCGACTAGATGACGTGTAGATCGAGCGGCGCGTATGAATCTGTGGTTGAGTAGCTCCTTTGCTGTTGCACGCTGCGAATACAGTCAGCGAATTGACGACTGCCGGTGACTATGAAATTATGAAGAGTGGGTTCATGCTCGCGTACTCACGTCGCTCGGATCCTTCTGTAGACATCGCTCGATGAAATCACGGAAGTCTGCACTGCCTTCGGTCGGATCGAGTCTGGGCGCCTTGGCTTTGGGGATGAGGAAGAGAACGCGCATCGGATGGTACTCGGCCAGCGGCGGTTCGCCTTTGAGCATTTCGATGGCCGTGATACCCAGGGACCAGATATCTGCACGTGCATCGTAGCCCGCCTGACGAATGACTTCAGGTGCCATCCAGAACGGTGTGCCAACAAAGGTATGTCGTTGGGATTTGTGGGACGATAGTTGCGCTGCCACTCCAAAGTCGGCTATTGATCATCAGTCGTCACGTTCCTTGGCAGGCATTACCGCCCGTCTGCGAGGGAAGTTAGGGGGGGGAGGGGGGGGGGGGGGGAGGGGACGCACCCAGTTTGACGGCACCTGTTGCAGAGAGGAGCACGTTGGCTGCTTTGATGTCTCGATGGATCGTGCCTTCGCCATGTAGGTAGCTGAGACCGAGCAGGAGTTCTCTGCAAATGATTGCGATTTGCGCTTCGGTCATTGTGCCGGGTTTGAGCTGAACGTGAAGCGTCATAGGCGGGAGCACAGGAAACGTCACAGGATTGCAGCAGGAGGACATGTGGTCAGTATGTGCAGATTGCAAAGTGATAGACTTGTACACACGAGGTCGAGACAACTTCCTCCCGCCAGATACTCCATGACGATCCAGAGTCTGTACCCTCTGACAAAGCTCCCATAGTACCGCGTGACAAACTCCGAGTCACACGCGGAGAGATGTGAGATCTCCTGTTGGATCTCTGTGATGTCGTCGTCGGATGACTCGAGATCACTGACTGATCAGCAGCGCACAGGTTGTCCAGCATCCTGGGGGAACTAGGATTGATTGAACGTACATCATTTTGATTGCCACAAGCTGATGGGTCACGTTGTGCTGCCTGTAGATTATCAGCGCTTGCCATGTGGTATACGCTCAGCGTACGCCTTCCACACTGTCCCAAAGCTGCCGGTACCGAGCTTTTCGAGGAGAGTGTAGGCGGCGGTGGGATCGACGAGGGCCGTGGGCGTAGGACGGGTCGGCGACATGGCGGCAAGGAGGGGGACTATAGCGTCGTAATCATTAGCACAGGCTCGTGAGGAGTGAGCCGAGGGATACGGTACGCGGTGGATTGTGGGCTCACAAGGTATTCAATCTATCAGAGAATGAGGGACTGATGACGTGCGAGGGGCGATGACGAGGACGGTATGGCCGTACTCGGCCTTGCAATACCGACTCGCTATGACGTTGTCAGACTTGTTGGGTGTGAAACGTGGAAGATGAAGGAGTGGATCATTCCAGGATATATCGAGAGTCACTGCAGAGGACTTGTCCGAGAGCGTTGTCGAATTGGATAGAGGGACGAGGCGGGTCAAAGCCTAGTACTCGGGCGGTAAGAAGGAAAGTGCAGGAGGGAAGGAGGAAAGTGCAAGAGGGAGGGAGGAAAGTGCACGAGGGAGGGAGGAAAGTGCACGAGGGAGGGAGGAAGACAGGCGGCAGCTCGGCCACTCACAGGCCGTCCGTGGATGCGCCTTGTGATCTTCCGGTCCTGTACTGGATTTAAGCACCGCCAATCTACAGGCAGGGACAGCAGAGGCCCAGATCACACCCTTGGCGCTTTATCTGCCGACCCTGGGGAGCAGTGGAGAGGATAGACGATAGGGGACGGGACGACGTGATGGTGTCTACTCTGCTGGACAGGTAGAGACAGGTAGACAGGTACGACGTGGTGGCGTCTACGGGCCTACGGACGGATGGGGGTAAGACGGTAGTTCGAAGCGCCGTAGCACAGATGGCGGGTAAGACGGTAGTTTGCAGGTCACGGCTGCGGCTATGGCGAGTGGAGTGGAGTGACGACCAGGGCTAGACAGTCCTGGTTGGCCGAGACATGTCCTAGCGACAGACGCCCGCCCGACCAACCTCAACCTCAACCTCAACCTCAACCCCAACCTCAACCCCAACCTCAACCCCAACCTCAACCCTACCCCGACCCTACCTAGAAAGAGACGAGACACGACTCACAAATCTCAGACACACTCTTCTCTCCTCTCCTGTTTCTGAATTCCGTTTCTCCCGTTCTCTGGCTATTCGGTATCGGTATCGGGTGGTGCGTGCGTCTACTCTAGCGTCTGCTGCTGCGTCAGTGCCAGGTCTGCTGCCGTATCTGAGTCAGGCTGGCTCGGCTCAACGGGAAATACGAAAAACAAGCGAGTAGCACCTGATGGCACACCTGACACCACCACTCACTCGACTCGAACCGACAGCCCCAGACGTCCAAACTAACAAACGTCCAAATGTCCAGACTCCAGACTGCAGGGTCTTCGTTTCACGCACTGATGACCTGTATCTCCAGCTCGTCTCGTCGATGCAATAGACTTTCAAACTTGCAACGTATTGTACACCACCAAACCGTTGTTGCTGCTTTGCTGTTACGCGCGCTGGAAAAGAAATCACTCCCAAAGCGGCAATTTTCGCTATTTGGTTCGCCACATCTCACCTCAAAATCTCTCTACTCACCTCACAAACCTCTATTCACGGGCGAATTTCGAGATGCAAGCAGACTGAACAAGTGCATACTGCCTACCAGCCCGTCCCTTTGCACTTTGCTTGCTGCACGCGAGATCCTCCCACTCTCCCTCCCACATCACGCCCTCCCTTTGATTTTCATAGACCCCACACACTTCACGTCGACTTGGAACCCCATTCTTCACCACGCCGACTAGAACGCATTCGCCGTCCTCAAACCCTCCAGCTTCTTCAACACGTCCGGCACGCTCCTGTCCAGGTCCGCCGCGATAGCCTGTTGTTTCGGATACGGCAGCAGGCCGAAGCTCTCACACAGGTCTCCATCTACCACATCCTTCACGGGCGCGTAGTATCCTCTGTAGGAGAGGTGGTCTCGTCCGACAAGAGACGTGTTCTGACTCCGCATGTGCTGTTCTGTATCAGCAATTGACAACTCAGAAGCCTCAGACGCTAGACCAGGCACAGCGGATGACTCACCATCTCTAGTGTCGTAGCAAACTCCACGTCGTCCATGGATGCGAATGGGATTAATGCTCCAACAGCACCTGAAATCGTGGTGTACACTAAAACGTCTCGCCCAGCTTCGGCAAGAGGAATCTTGGTGATCCTGACAGTTTCAGCTCGACCCTCCATCACGATTGCATCGCCAGCTCACGAGGTCACGATGCTCCCAACGTGATAATGAGCAATCAGATCCGTCTTGTGTGCGGCGCCCATCAAGAACCCCTTTTCGTGCAAGATGCCCGCACCGGTAGGATCGTCATCGACATTTTCTGATACTCTCGAGTCCAGCCTGTGCCCGGTCAGCCTCGACCCACTCTGTCACGTATGCTCAGAGAAGCCCGGCAAGCCGAAGAGAGCTAGCGGTAGAATGGATTCTGACGTACCTGTTGATGAAGACATTTCCAAACTTATCACCACAGACAACCGTCTCGTAATCCACGTTGGTGACGCAGGTCAGCCATCTTGGTTGAGAATCGTCGGCAAAGATGAGGAGTTGGCGAGTAGGGATCGATCGGTACACGCAGTAAAAGGTCGATTCTTGCATGTCGCCAACGATTATCCGCGCACCGATGACGTTGATGGTTGTCACGCAAGTAGGGAAGCCCTGCGACCGTTAGCCGGGCTCAGATGAAACCGCCAGGACCCGTGAGAGGTTCATGAGATAGTCGGGAACTCACAGTATTTTCGCACTTGCGCAACAGAGCCTTCTTACCCATCTCATACAACCTCAAAGACTTTCCAATACCGACGAGTAAGAATCCCTGGAACCCAGCAACACACATGGGAATATCGTCCGTTTTGGTCTATAAGTCAGCACATTCCGGTCTAGACCCTTCCTTACCTTGTGCATGAGCTCCAACGTCCGCCCGTTGTCTTTCATCGCGTACACCCGCAGCCAGCCCTCTTTGCATGCGCGAGGAACCAATGTCGTCTGGACAGCTGACCCAACCACAAGACTAGGCTCGCCGCCCATCCGCTCAAAGTAGCAGATGGCCACTGAGAATGCCGCCTCGTCCTCGTCAAGCTCGATAGTGGAGACCGTTTCGTTCTGTTTGGCAATCAGATTTCGGGCGGAAAATGAGGGTAAATGATGAGAGGGTGAAGTGAAGCATGAAGTGACGGCATAATGAGAGCGTGCAGTTATGGCATGTAGTGAGAGCTTGCAGTGAGGAAAATGCGGGTAAGACACTCACGGCTATAGGATCCAGAATACGGAGGAGGGAAGCCCATTTCCCAGCCGGTGCTCGAAGTCGCCCAAAGTCCGTCGCAGGAAGGCTCAATGCCGCCCGATCAACTCGATCTCCGCTAGATTCCTGCTTATCAGCACGACACGTCAGATTCGCGCACCTTCTCCGCCACTATCCGTTCAATCGCCTTGTTGCTATACGTCCGGTGATCGCTCTCAATCACGTAGAAGATGGTGTTGTAAGGATGTCCAACGAATTTACGAGGAGTGTACGTCAGTGGTGTCGAGTCTTGCTGCAGCTTTTCGCCGAGCTTTGGGATAGTGAAGATCCTGATGAATCAGCTTGGCCTGACTGATCAACGAACCTTAGCGTGTTCCCGGAGATACCAATGATACCGTCTGGGCACATGCTGGCGTTTAGAGACCATGCGTACTCCAGCGAATCGTAGATGAGTGGCTGAGTCTGCAACAGATCCTGATGGGTATACAGCAACCAGGCTCGAGTCGAAAATGCCATTACAGACGGTGAACCGTGCACCATGGTGCGTACGACCTTGGGCGGCTTGGCTCCGAGGAATCGTAACCGTGTGTCGGAAAGGGATCCATCGACGGGGTCGACGACGGTACGCAGCAGAACACCATTGTACAAGCCGATGTTAAGGAACATTGTCGGTCGGTTCTTATCGACCGAAGTATCGAAGATCTCGGCGAGACAGATGGAAGATGGAGGTGCCGTTAGAGCCTGCAGTGACAGGGTCGTGAGGGTGCTCTCGGGTTCGAGGGAGATGATGTGGACGGTCTGGTTCTCACATCCCACAGCCTGACATGAGTACAAAGTCGCCACAAGTCAACTCACCAAATACGGAGTACGCCTCCTTCCTTCCGGAACGTCTGCAATGCTCATCGCGGTGGCATTGGCAGGAAGAGTCGCCTTTTCTTGGTACTCGCTCAAAGAACCTTCCTCGTCAAGCTCAAAGTATACAACTTCGGCAGTACTGAGGGCAATCGCAACTTGTCGCTTATTGGTCGTGGCGGCAACGATCGTGTTGCCAGGTGGGACAGGCCATTCATCGACACGATCTGCAGCGCGGATGTGCCGCAAACCGTATGGATGGACCTGCAGAAGACCGTTGTTACCGAGCTGCTGTACGGCCAGCGTTGGCCCACTGGAGAGAAATCCGGTGTTGTTGACCTCTTCAATCGTTTGGCCAATGGAAAGCACAAGGGTTCCGTTGGGGAACGAAAGGACGATGTAGGAGTCGAATTCGTCTGATATCAGCTACTGCGAGGGATTCACCCTCACCTTCGTCTGTCAGCTTCAAGGTCCATACCGCCGTGGGCACGCCGGGCAAGGGCGATGCGACAAGCTGATTGACTTGAAGACCATGTTTGAGCGTTCGGAATGTACTCCGTGGGCCGCGTCCGCAAGCGGCGTACACCTGTGGTGTATCGGAAGCGTGACCCAGCAGGTTCACGACTTGAGCATCAGTGATAGGGTCGAGAGAAGGGAGAGTGTCGACAAGTAAGAGATTCTGGAGCGGCCGAGGAGTGAAGAAAGCATAAGGCAACGGTCCATCCGAGTTGCCATTGTCGGGATAGTCCGACGAAGCCCACTCTTGCTCGCCGTCGTCGTCAGCGAGACTCTGGAACTGGTACAGATTTCTGTCGTCAGCAATGCGATGAATTTGGACTCACTGGTCGCCGAGCTCGCTCGCAACAAAGATGTATCCGCTCTTGAGCACGCAGAGACTGCTTGACACCGGGACAGTGTCGAAGTATTTGATACGAAGAGCCTGCACATCTTCGTCCTTGTGCTCGATGGTCACTTTGAACAGGTCACCGTCTTCGGATTGCAGCAGGAAGAAGAATGCACCCTGTCGTCAGCGGCGGTGGTGCAAAGCGACTTGCCTTGATTTTGTGCATGACGGCAGAAACGATGATGACACCTCGGCTGCTTTCGCCCCGCTGCGCCAGGGGATTACGTCGGCGGGGAATGGGTATCCGGTGTGCGTCGGCATCCATGTGCTTCCAGATGATGTGATCTTCGCAACAGATGAGGACACCAGATGGCCCTTCGAAGCGATCGGACGTGGCGTTTTGGCCACCAGGAACTGGTTCATTAGCAGTGAACAAAAGAGCGGACCCACCTTGTACCAAGAGATTTGCTCGTCGATCCGTTGGCTCGCTCCACTTTCTCACGACGTGATTCAAACCAAGGTCAAGCTCGTAGAATGTCAAGTACTATGATGGTCAGTGTCAGTCCGTGCAATGCATAGGAGTCTGGCTGACCTTTTCTGTCCGGTTGAACGCCTGTCCTGTTGGATCCTCATCCGACTCTGTGTAGTCGACTTCGAGTGCGGCATACAGTGGGTTATCGTACCCCTGTAGGGTAAGCACGAGGACATAAGAGTTTTCGGTCGCGTACCTGATCGACGCCAATCAAATGTGTGACCAAAGCATGATTTTTATGTGCTTCTAAAGGCGAGGAGGGGAACAATTTTCCTTCGGAGTTTCGGTTGAGCACGTAGACGAGTTTGGACCTTTCGACTCTGCGTCAAGTCAGCCGGAGATGACAGCTAGAACTGAGGGTGCAAAGAAGAGAGACGACTCGATACTGACGCTCCGACCATGCAGCTTCTCCCCTTTGGATCGACAGCCAAAAACTGGCCGGGAACGACTCGTCTACGCCGCTAGTCAGCATCATACTTCAGACCGGCTCCACTCCGAGAACCTACCTGGAGCCCGACTTGCCATATACCTCTTGGTACAGGCTCTCAAAGTGGGGTGTGGGCTCGACGACAAACTCGATGATGGACAGCCTGCCGGAATCCGACGAAATGAGGATGTAGTCTGAGGGTATCAGCGCGAGCACAACGCGCCGTGCCAGAGCGGCATGGATGAAGGATTGCGAGAAACTTGAGACTGACCCTTCGTCATTCCCGCCAGCCTGAACGCAGCAATGTTCCGAACAATGCCGAACGCCTACCTGGTCAGCTTATGGCTCGAGTTAGTTGTGGAATGCTGACCTCGGCGGAGCATATTGTGTCGACTGTGATGGTTAGCTGAGTATCAGAGCGGCGAGGGTGTGAAACTATCAAGGAGGATGATACAGACAAGCAGCGCAGGGATAGATGTAGAAAAGACCATAGAAAGTGCAAGAGCTGCAGGAAGAAGAATGCAAGAGGTAGAGGACGAAGAGTGCAAGAGGGAGGACGCAGAGTGCAAGAGCTAGAGAATGCAGAGTGGAATCGTTGGGAGATGAGATGAAACGCAGAGACGGAGGACGAAGAGTCGAGTCGACTCACGCTGCCCAGTCTGCGAATTGAGCTTGACCATCTCCAGCCTCGTCCCTCCACGAACACACAGGATCTCCTGGCCCTTGGTGCCGGAGTACGAGCCGACCGCCGCCGTGGAGATGTTGGTCGGCGGCGAGAGCGTCAGGTTGAGGAGGTGCATCGTGGTTGTTTTGTCTCGTTCTTCTCTCTTCTCTCTGTCCTGTTCTCTATCTGCCCCTGTCCCTTGTCTCTGTCTCTTGTCTCTTGTCTCCTGTCTCGTGCCTCTTGAGTCTTGTCTCTTATCTCTTTCTTCGACTTTGTTGTCTCTTTCGTCGACGTTGGTGTCTCTTTCGTCGACGTTGGTGTCTCTTTCGTCGACGTTGGTGTCTCTGTCGTCGACGTTGGTGTCTCTTTCGTCGACTTTTACCGTGTTCAAGCGATCTCGACCTTGCTCGTTCTCTTCTTCAAATTTCTGACCTGTCCAATTCCTGACCTCTTTTTCTCCTGGTACGAGAGCGTCAGGTCCTGTTCGCTTCTCTTGCTGTCCAAAACGGCCGACAACGCTCAAAGAAGACGAGACGACGAGAAGCGAAGTACTGCTTGGAAGGGAGAGAGAGAGCTTTTGCTGATCAGCAGAATTCGCCAAACCAATTCACGGAACCTTTTTCGCGACACTGTAACAACTTTCGCCACTGGTCTCCTCTCGACTACAGCCTCGTCTACTACGCTCCTCGACTGCGCTCAAGTGCTCGAGTACCCTCCTCGAAAACGCCGCTGGTACGAGAGCAAGCGCACAGCTGTATCCACATTTGTTTAAGCCAGTCTTACATACACGCATCCTACAGCCTCTACTCCCAGAATAACATTCCCCAAATATACTCAACCACCCCTCGACTATGTCCAGATTATCCCGCCACTACAGCCGCCTCAGTCACCCCGCCACTATACCCTACTATACCCCCGTAATGTTCAATTCTCTCAGCTGCCAAAATTGAACAGCTAGTTTCTCTCCGGCGCCAATTCAAAGCTAGCCTCTCCGCTCCCGTTTAGACAGACAGCCCTCACGGCTGCATGACTCTGGACCAACATTGCACTCCGCTATGCCGGTTTCGACGGCACATTCGAGGGCGACTCGGTAGCAGCACCCTGCGCCCCCGCCGATGCCGCCGCAGACGCAGGTTGCCCCGCGACTGCTTGCGGCCATGGTCCTTGGGGCGGATAACTGCCTTGGACGGGATACGAGTGGAATGGCTGACTACCGTATGGCTGTCCGCGGACCATTTCGAGCTCGCGCGTGAGACGCTCCACGTCGCGCGTCAACCCGTTGGTCGTCTGTTTCATCGCGTTGATGTGGTCGATCGCTGAGAGGTCAGCATACTCCCACTTGAAGGACAGCGAGCAAGGTCCACCAAGCGCACAGGGCGAGATATGATACAGTGCAGTGTGGTGTCTCACCTTTCGAGAGAATCTCCCATTTGGACGACTTTGTGCCCCGCTCGGCTGGGAGCAGCTCGCGCAGCTCGTCAAACAGCTCCTTCATCTCCTTTCTGCGCTTCCGCTCAGCGAGCTTGTGGCTGACCCTCAGCTCGGGGGATCGCGAAAACGGCTGATCCTTCTTCTCGCCGTCGTCGGGCACGCCCAGGTGGTTTTCCACTTCTGCGGATTCGTCGTGGCCTCCCAGCCCGGGGGACACGGCAGCCGAATTGAGGGTTTCGTCTGAAAAGTGGATCTCGGGGATATCCTGTCCCGACCGCATAGACGAGAGCGTCGGGTCTAGCGGGACACGGTCGGTCGACGCCCTGTCCCCACCGGCAGGTTGGGTGTTCATATTCTGCCAGTCGAACTGCGCTGCAAAGGCGTGGGTCGGTGACTGGTTCGGGGCAGCCATATCGCGATCAGAGTATCGTAATGCTCCGAGAGCTTCGTAGATTGCGTCGTTGTCCGACTCTTTGCCGGTATCCGAGGCAGTGGCGGTAGCTGACGGGAGCTTCGAAGCAGGGTCAGCTGCGTGCGGTGCAGTGATGAGGCCCGAAGTGGCTGGGGACGCTCCTTCGCGTGTGCGTTTACGGGTGTTGGTGGTGAATTCTGGAGAGATCGGCGCGAGTGTCTGGCGGGTATCGGTTCTCGAGCGCGGCTTTCCTCCTGCCATTACGCAGCGGAAGAGGGATGGTGGGTCGGCCGGCTAGCTTCCAGGCCAGAGGCGTAGTGATTGCGGCGTAGTGATTGCGACAGCGGCCGTGTAGACGATAGAGTGAGGAGCGACGGATGTGAAACGCGAGGGGGCGGGATGAGCAACGGGCGAAAGAGGGTAAGGTCTCAAAGAGGGTTGGTGTGCAGGGCGGTTGAGTTGGCAAGTACGGGCTGTCGAGTAGAGTAGTAGCGCTAGTGAAGCTGGATGCTTCAATGTTGTGCAAACGCAGGCGTGAAGACCTGACGAGATCAACAACACTCTCTGATTCGGGCGGGCACTCACGGGTCCAGCAGTTCTGGAGCTACAAAGCAGGTCGACTATCTATTCAGTCTTGGGTAGACCCATGGCGCTGACCGTCAGCGAAGCACTCATCGTCGATAAAAGTCGCGTCAAAGTCAACAACGAGGCAAGCACGTGGGAACAACGAGAGGAAGGAGAAGGGCGGGAGGGGACGGTGGCGGGCGGGGAGCAGGAGCGGTGTTATGGAAACGCCGACGAGTGCAGCAGCATGGCGAAGCGCTGGTGGTGGGGTGCACTCGATGCATAGACAGATGGAGGATGATGTGCACGTCGAGGACAACGAGGACGATGAAGAGTGATTGAGAGAGGCAAGAGAGGCTCACTGGAGGAGGGGAGAGGACGACGGTCGTCAGGTTTGTCCTCGTGGTCAACGTGGGCGATGCGTGTCAATCGTCGCGTGGCTACAGCGTGAGCGGGGTGCGACGGGAGTTTGAACATCATCAGACCCGGGTCACAGCAAGGTCATGAGCGATGGCACAGAGTCAACATGCAGCTCGGACTGGGAGCGAGGGTCTCACTGGCAGGCTGATAGGCTACACACTACTGGTCGTACAGGAAGGGCACTGACGAGCCTGCAAACAAACTGCCCCGTCGCTAGACGAGACGCGTCTCGCGGACGATCGCTCGTCCCTCTCTGTCCGCCGTGTCGACGACAGATGTGCCTGCAACGGTGGGAGTTGTGTACAAGAGGGCGTGTAGTTGTGTGACCAGTCACCAACCCACTGCAAGGAACGATGGATGAACCCCAAGTGTTTGTGCACATGAGAGCCCTCAAGAACACTTTCACTGTCCACTCCCAAACAGTTAGTCTGTTGCCTGCTTCGCTCGCGCCGTTCAGACTTCGACCGCGATCAGCCTGTATCCTGTCATGCAGCCGGCGCCGCTGAAGGACAAAGTATCCATCCAGGGGGTGCAAGTTCTTGTTTCCTTCAATGTCCAGCTGCCTAAGCCCTGCTTCTTGTCGCGCAGCCCACAGCCGTCAGCCTTCAGCGGCGTTGCTTCGTAGGCTCTCGTCCGCCTACACTTCTCATGACCAACACAAACCCCCGGGTCACTTCCTGTGCATAGACATCACACCAGATCACAGACAACAGACAACAGACAATAGACAACAGACAGCAATGTAGTGGTTCAGCGTAAAACAGACCACGGTGAATACGTAGACAGCCTCGCGGGAATCGCCGCCCGTCGGTGAATTCAACGTCATTCTTGACAACTCCACTCTGACAACTCCATCTTCACCTCTTGAGCATCTGGCAACCTCGCAGCACTCGGTCGGCAGGCGTCACAGCGTACAGATCAGCGGTGACTATTGAGCTGCCGAGCTCGACTTTAGCGCTATCCAATTTGAACCATGAAGGTAGGTCGCGCGAAGCTTGCTGGGAGTTTGCTGACGAGCTTGTCTATCCCTTGCTGTCCGACTACTCGTTATCTCAAACGACTCGAATCGTGAATCTTCTGCTGGTCTATCACAATGTTTGGATCCACTCTTCCTCCCCCTCCTCCGTCCCTCCTCGGCTCGGCATGTCCCACGTGCGCTCACATCTCTACACTGCGCCTGCTGCCTGCTTGTATATCTACCGACCTCCTCTCCCCCTGCCTCCCCGTAGGTCCTCACGCCAGAGGACCTCGCAGGCCACCGCGCCGCCACGACCTCGGGCGCCATCCGCGGCCTCGCGCTCGGCGCCGTACTGTCCGGGACCACGTTCTACACCCTCCAGCGCCGGTCCACCTTCTACCGCCAGCTGCCGTTATCGCTCAAAGCGCTCGGGGTCGTCGTCGTCGTCCTTCCGTGCTTTAGCATCGGGGCGGAAAAGGCTGGAGAGAGGTACGAGCGCGAGCAGTGGTCGGGCGTGGGAAAGCTGGAGCTGGATGCAAGGGCGCAGGCTATGACTGATCGGTGGAATGCGATGGATCGGTGGGGCAAGGTCAAGGACTGGTGTAGTTCGAACAAGTGGGGATTGATGGGGACGTCGTGAGTGTCCACTCGCTGCTACTCTCGGGCACATACGGCTCTCTGGTGACTACTGCTCTGTGGCGACTTCTCTCTGGCGACTACTACTCTCCTACTCTACTCTCCAACTCTCGTTTCTGCGTGTCTCGTTTCTGCGTTTCTCGTTTCTGCGTGTTTCCTTTCTGCGGACCGTTACCATCGCCATCCGCTCGCCCTGTACTCTCTGTCATGTTCTCTCCTCTCGTCCATTTTCTGTCCCTCATCCATAACCTCCCCTCCCCTGCCTCACGCAGTCACGTACGTACGCCTGTACCGGACCTGCACGTACACGTAATCACTAGCAGCGCTGATGTAACCCAGGTGGGCGACGGCAATGGCTGGGTCGTTCTACCTCGTCAACCGGAACAACGCCCAGTCGTTTTCGCAAAAGGTCAGCCCGAGTCCTTTATTTTCTGCCTAGGCATTGCTGCGACCTTCTGCTTGGACTTGCCTCGATTGCTTCTTGTCTCTGTTCCTTAATCTCTCGATCTGTCTAGCCTGCGTGACTTTTCCCCGACTCTCTGTCCATCGCTTGCGTCCCGCTCCTCTCGCCAGACCTTCATCTCTAGCTCCAGCTCCTCTGGGCTCTCTCGTACCGAATCCCAGCCCCAACCCGCTCTCTGGAGCTGGATGCTCGATGCGTGCCCCAGCCTCTGATACTGGTGCTCACTTCATCCGACCGCAGCTGACCACACAGATCGTCCAAGCCCGTGTATACGCCCAAGGTAAGCACTTGCACAGGCGACGCTGACCCCGCAGCATGGACTGTAGCCCTCTTGCTCGCCGTGGCATTCACCTCGGGCTTGGGACGGCACGACGAGACAGACGTGCAGGCCCGGAACACGGACCATAGCTGGCGGGAGATCCTGGGTGCGTGCTGTTCGCTTGGCTTTTCTCGTCCCTTCGTCCCTTTCTCGTCTCTTCCTCGTCCCTTCCCTCTGGTCTGTTCGTCGTCCTCTCATCCCCCATACCCCATGCTACTGGTCATGCCCGTTGTTTGCTCTTCACGAGTGCGTTGCAAGATACCCCACTCTCCATGGCGTCGCTACCTAGAGAACGAAGAAACGAAGGATTACAAGTGACCTGGGCTGACGACGACGTCCGTGTTCAGAACAAGAAGGCTACTTGAAGCCCGGGGACAAGGAGGCGCTGGGCGAGATACCTCCGGGACAGTCGTCATCGTCCCCGTCATCGTCACCGTCGCACTCGTCCGGGCCATCGGGACCTGCGAAACACGCGGTACCCTCAGCTTCAGCTTCGGCTTCCAGGACCTCTGCGTAGGTCGACCAGTGTCCCGTGAGCCTTCTTACGGCCCGCGGCGGTAGCTGCTCGACGTAGCTGCCGAGGCGAAGAAGGGTAGAGTGATGGCAAGTCTGGACTGCAGACGCGCTGTCGCGGCGATGTAGAGTACTTGAGTAGATCTGAATGCAGCGTACTCCCCAGTCCAGTCACATCACCGAGCACAAGCACAAGCACCAAGCACTAGTCTCCAGTCCCAAGCACAAGCACAAGCACAAGCACAAGCACAAGCACAAGCACAAGCACTAGTCACCAGTCCCAAGCACAAGCACAAGCACAAGCACAAGCACAAGCACAAGCACAAGCACAAGCACAAGCACAAGCACAAGCACAAGCACAAGCACTAGTCACCAGTCCCAAGCACAAGCACCAGCACAAGCACAAGCACAAGCACAAGCACAAGCACAAGCACTAGTCACCAGTCCCAAGCACAAGCACCAGCACAAGCACAAGCACAAGCACAAGCACAAGCACAAGCACCAGGTAGATACAGCCTGCACTACCCAGCATACATACGGCTCAACACGGCCGCATCCAGTACATACACCGCGACGTCCACGATATACATCGCAGCATCAGTACTGACACCGCCGTCCGTCGGCCAATAGTGGTGTACTGGCGCCACTGTCCTCGCCGACGCTACCAAAGACATCCCAGCTTAGTACTGCTTGTCAAACGGCCGCCTCGCTTTCATGCTCTTGACAATCCCGTTCGGCTTCCCTCCCCAACTCCGCCCTCCCCCACCACCACTGCCACCCCCTCCACCACCACCACCGCCAGCTCCACTCGCCCGACCCTGGCTAAACGGCATCGGCGGCCCGCGATGTTCTCGGTGTCCGTGTCCGTGTTTCCGGTCCTTGTCCTTGTCCCTCTTGTCCTTCTTGCGGTGCGCTTTGCCTCCGGGACTGGGGTGGCCCGGCCGCGCGATCGGACTTGAGCGCGCGTCAAACTCCCTCGGTCGGGGATGCTGGAGCACACGCCTCTCGCTCCCGCTGCCATTTACCCGAGCGGGGCTGTAGCTGTGCCCGGGATAGGTGAACCGCGATGGCGGCTCGTCGTCGGTTCCGCTCGCAGGCGTGTTGGCAGCGGACGGGGACGACGGGGACGGCGACGGGGACGGGCGGGCGAGCGGCGTGGTGATGAATCCGTTGCGGGAGAATTTGGCCGGATGCCGCTCGGGTGACCGCGACGCGTCTTCGCGCTTCCGCTTGGTGGGAGACATCGGACGCGGGAGCTGGGGGCCGATCATAGACGGCGCCGTCGTGCTCGTGTTTGGTGGAGTCGCGTGAGCTGGCTCGCCACTGGTCGCTGCGCTTAGCGGAGTGTTGGCGCCGTTGGTCGTCGGTCTGGTGGGTGTGGGTGTGGATGCGGGTGCTGGCACGTTCGGTCTCGCGCTCGATGGCGTTGAGAACGGCGTATGCGGTTTCTTGCCGTACTCGGCATCATCTACCCGCATGTAGCTGAGTAGGTAGGCCGTCTTGTCTTGCAGGACGGCCGCGAGCGAGACAGCGCTCATCTCATCGTCGTCTGCGTTGAACCAGGCGCCCTGTGGACCCTTGACGTACGAGGTATAGTGGCCGAAACGCAACTCGACACCCCGATGGCACGTCACCGCGAACAGGCGGTACTTGGTCCCCCCCTTGGTCTTGTCGACCATGTAAGGCGCAATGTCGAGCCATTCACCAAAGTCGATATGCTGGTTGAACTTGTCTGCCCGAGCTCGACCGCCATAGCCGTAGTTTACCGAGAACCGCTTCAGGTGGAACGTCAGTACCGGCGGAGCGTGCTGGATTTTGAAGCTTTTCGTGGCCACTGCTTTGGACTTGCAGCTGTCCGCTCGTCAGCACTCGTCACCTCGTCTGACAAATCTAAGGGAAGAGAAGGACCGACTTACTTTTCGCAGTGATATTTGTTATCTCCCTCGAGCTTGTCTTCCCTGATGAATCCCTTCAACATGCCCAGCAAGCTCTTGTCTTTATGATTCACATCCAGACTCAGATCGAGGAAATCGTCAAACGTGTCGCTGGGCTTCTGGCACCGCGAACACACGACGCGCGACCGCACACTGCCGCCCCAGAGCTTGTAGACCCAAGAGGTCTGTTTGAGTTTTGCCGGCGTGTCCCTGCGGGTCAGATTCAGCAACGAAGATGGGGAGGAAGAGGCGGTGAGACGGGCGGGCGACGAGGCAAAAAGAGGACAGCGGACGAGCTCACTTTGGATATCTCGCTAGAGCAGTATTCTGCAAAGCATCCGTGACGAAGCGGAAAAACTCATGTGCATCTTCCTGTCGATTCCGATTAAAGCCCTTTTTGATCTCTGCTCACGTCAGCGTCGTGGTTCCGGTAATGCTCAGATAGCAAGCGCAATGTGCCATTTTGATGCTCACGGCCGAGGTTGCGGTGGATGCTCGAGGGCATGTACGATCTCTGTCCCTTCCAGTGCTTCTGCACCACCAGGTCGTGCAGCTCGCACAGCATGCAGAAGCCTTTGCGTGCTTGGAGGCCTGGGATGTCAGCAAAGCACGCCAGTTAGCCGAGGAGATTTCCTGCCACGCTCCAATGTAGTCTGGTGCAGTGCAACGCAGTCCGTGCTAGCTTCATGCAGCATTGCAAGACGTTGCAAGACGTCACAAGGCGGCGTGGCAACAGGGAAAGACACCTAGCCACTTCTGCCAGCAATCAGGAAATGTAGACTCACAATCACCACCCTCATGCCCCATCGCCATCCTCAACACAGGCGGCGTGTGTAGCAACACCTGCAGCGTCGCATTGGCGTAACATGCCATCGAGGGGTTTTGCAGGCCCGCCGCAGGGGCTTTGCGAGTCGCGATGGGAGATGGCCATGATAAGTCCAGCTCGGCAGAGTAGAGCGATTGGGATTGCGACTGCGGCTCTTTGCCTTTCCGGGACTGCGACGGCGACTGCAAAGGCGACTGGGACTGGGACTGGGACTGGGAGTGGGACTGGGACTGGGGCTGCGAGGGCAACTGCGATGTAGATGCCTTGGCGGTGGGCGGTAGGGCAGGTCCGAGCTGAATCCGGGAGGTAGATGCCCCAAATGGGGATGGGGACGGGGACGGTTGGGGCAGGGGGTGAGATGGCCCAGGAGTCGCTACGCGGGGCTGTTCCGTTTGCTGAGAGGAAAGAGACTGGGATGTGGGTGTTGTTGTCGGTCTCGACTGCTTGGACGGGGAGTGGGAGTGGGAGTGAGAGCTGGTGTTGGCGTTGGCGTTGGAGTGGGAGTGAGAGCTGGCGCTGGCGTTGGACAGCACCGAGGAGCGACGACGAGGACTAGGCGGGCCCGGAACGACCTCGACAGTGCCGTACGGATTCCCCAGCGCCGCGTTGGTGGTGGGCTGCGTGAATGCGATGGGGTTGGCCAGTAGTTCAGCGAGGTACGTCCCCTGCGGCGCGAGCTGCGTTGCGCTCATCCTGCCTCTTCTCCCTCCTCTTCTCTCCTCGTCTCGTCCCTTGCCTGCTTTGCCTTGCTTTGCCCTGCTGCGTTCCTTGGCTTTTACGTGTCACTCCTCGATGTAATTGCCGGTTTCACTCTACGCTGGTTCCCTGTTTTCTTCTCTTCTTGCTACCTCGCTGTCGCTGCGTCAATGCCGCAGTCACTGCTTTTCACAACTGGGCTGCTTATTCGTCTAAACTGCCCGGTGCCCCCACAAAGCAAGCACAAGCACGCAGTCCACGAGCAGACAGAGACGATGGAGATGGCGATGAGGCAAGGACGAGGGTGCAATGATGGTAGACGCGTAAAAAAATCAAAACTCCAATTCGAGTGGCGACAGCCATGTGGTCAGCCATGTTGGTCGATATCCCCATCATGGTCAGATTCGCAACAACGTCCCAAAGTGCATGGAGCGACCAGGACAGATGAATATGCAACTAGACGTGGGTCATGCGCGCATAGACTAGCCGTCTAGGCGTCTACTTTTTCAGCCAGCCCTCCAGCACCTCCACAACCTTATCGCCGATATCCTTCGTCCCGCTCGACCCCCCGAGATCTCGGGTCCGCAAGTCGAACCCACCCACATCCGTGCTGTCCAAGACTTTCTTCACAGCCTTCTCAATGAGATCAGCCTCGGCTGCATGGCCCAGCGAGTATCGCAGCATCATGGCGGCGGAGAGGATGGTGCCAATTGGGTTGGCAATGCCCTGGCCGGCAATGTCGGGGGCTGAGCCGTGGATGCTGTTCGTTCAAGCGAGGAAAGGAAGGGAAACACGTAACAAGAGGGCGTGCACGCGAGAACAGCATGCAAAGGGGGTGAAGACGTAATTGATTAGCTCGGACGACGAGTACGACGAGAGACATACGGCTCGTAGATACCCATGACAGTCGACTTTGGGTCGGGTGCGCCCGCCAACGATGCAGATGGGAGCAGGCCAAGCGAACCGGGAATCACACTGCTCTCATCCGACAGACTGCACGAATCAGAATTAGTACTCGAAAAAGGCAACGTTAGGAGCTGAGGGATCCAGGAAGCGGAGAGAGCAGAAGGGGGACTCACATATCGCCAAACATGTTTTCTGTGACGACCACACCGTTCAGCTTCCTTGGGTTGGAGACCATAATCATCGCAGCAGAATCGACGAGCTGGTGCTCAAGCTTCAGCTGGGGGTACTCGCGCGCCATGAGCTCAGTGACTGTCTTTCGCCAGAGACGAGAAGAGGCGAGAACGTTGGCTTTGTCGATGGAGATGACGGGCAGGGGAGGGTCGGCAGCGAGAGCGATCTGGGCGGCGACGCGGGTGATGCGCTCCACTTCGGGGACGGAGTAGATCATTGTGTCCCATGCAACTCCTTCCGCGTCGGTTTCTTGACGCTTGCCAAAGTCTGCGGGTGACGCATAGCGGAGGAGCAGTGGCGGCGGCAGCGTTGGTCATTTAGGGAGGGGAAATCAGAGCGAACGAGTTTGACAGAGAAATCAGATCAGGAACAACAAATGAAAGTGCGAGGAACAACAAATGAGAGCGCGATAATGCAATCATACAGCAAACGATAGGCGAAGATATCGTCAGCAGCGAATCGACACAGCCCAGAGTGTACGCACAAAGACCCCCAATCAGCTCTCGAAGAACAATGATGTCCGTCCCCCTTGCAATCTCCTCCTTCAACGGCGAATGACGCAGCAGAGACTCGCTGGCAAAGTTGGCCGGGCGAATATTTGCGTACAGTCCGAGTTCCTTACGGAGCTTGAGGATGCCTTGTTCAGGACGGACTGGGCCGACGCCCCATTTTGGGCCACCCACTGCGCCTGTTGTATGTTAGCGTGATATATCTTGAAAGCCCATTGTCAGGCCATCTGCAAGGGGAATGATGAATAATGAGGCCGAAAGGGCAGATAACAGGAAGAATGCATGAAACGAAAGAGAGAAGGTACAAGGAAGGGGAAGAAAGAAGGTTTATGCGAGAAGAGACAAGAGGAGGAAGGCGGCCTTCCAGGGAGCTTGGGGGTGATGTTGGGACATGAATCAGACCTATCGCCGTGTGGCTGTTGCGATTGGGCCGAGAATGCGAGACGAAGCTCACCCAGTAAGATGGCAGCGCTCTCCTTGCACACAGCGAGCGTCTCATCAGTCAACGGCTCGCCAAACGCATCAATCGAAGCACCCCCAAAGTCCCGGCTGACCAGCTCGAGTTTCAGGTCGGTGTATTTCGTGATTGTCTCGAGCACACGGACGGCCTCAGACGTGACTTCGGGGCCGATACCGTCTCCCGGGAGGATGGTGATTTTGAGACTACACCGGGTGACCAGTGAGAGAGTGAACCAGCGAAAGAGCCATCAAGATGCAGTGACCACATTAGGGGAAAGGATGCCAGGGGAAAGACAAAGACGATAAAGGCCAGGTAGACGAGCATCGATACGGATGGAGGGATGTACCGTGCCGAGCAAAATAAAATGGGCGGGTTGAGAAAGTCCACAGGAGGTACAGAGGGATTGGATAGGCGCAGGCGCAACAAGAACACCACGGTCAGCTGTAAACTTGCCAGCGCATCGGAGCATATACTCACGCTTTGCTTGCCATGATGCTTTTGCTGCTAGCTGCTTTGGATCAAGCAATGGAGATTCTACAATTGTCGTTGCTCCTACTCGAGGATGACTTGAATTTCCAGGCATTCCAGATTTCGGGCGCATCGGCCGCTTGGGCAAGTCGGGCGAAGGAAATGCCTAATGGTGGGTACCGAATAAATAATGATCAGAGACGGTGCCCCGCACGTTGCTACCCCTGGGGGCCCGGGGGTTACGTTTCAGGCACCGAACGGAGCACGCGCCTGTTTTGCCTTGGGGGAAAGAAAGAAAGAAAGAAAAGCTGGCAAAGGAAGGAAAACAAAAGGGAAAACTGGGACGAGGCGAGGTGGTTGGTCGTCGCGTTTCAAAGCATCACCCGCCTCGTCTCGTCCTTTCTTTCCCCGCCACTCCTTCCTTCTTCATCCCATCCATCCTCCTTCCCTCTCCATCGTCTCTTCATTTGCACCTCGACACCTCGACATCTCGACATCCTCTCGCAACAGCAACTCGCACCCTAGCGTCGACGGCCAACCCCGCTCCGAACCCAGATATTTGGAACCTCGGCCCATCGGATGGTTAGGGGAGTCGCGGCGGCATTGACCCTCACCCCCGCACATCCCTCGTCGTTGTCCCTTACTCCCCCCTTGTGGGATCACTCGCTCAACTCCCTTTGTTCAATAGTTTGACACTTTGACACTTTGCATTGACCATCCCCCCCCCTTCATCGCCTCTCCCCTCTCCTTGACCCACTCATCCGACATCTCCCGACCACCTCTACAACAACACAAAATCACGCTCTTTTACTTCACTCTCCTTGCACGCTCGAAAATGCCCGCGGTTGCTACATCCGTCTCGGTACTCGCCCTCTTATGCCTGGGGTACGCAGGCAACCATGCCACTGCCCTCGAACGAAATGTGTGGAATAGACGCATGGCCGCGCGCCATGCCCAACATGCCCAACGAGATGATACTCCGCTCGGTCTCGACACGAATGTCACATTAGGCGGGTTCGTGTACCAGGGATACTCAGTCGTGTCGGTGCAAATGATGTTCCTCGGCACGGAGGATACCGTATACTTCCTCGACAGTACGTTGGCCCCTGTCATCTGACTTGCACTGACCTACCGGGCAGAGACTGAAAATAACTCGGTGACCATCACCCTTCCCTCTGGTGAGACCCGTCCAGCCTGGGGCGCATCCTGGGACCTCCGAACCAACACCGCGTCCCCAATGACCGTGACGACAAATACGTTTTGCGCAGGCGGAATGTCGTTGGGCAATAATACCTGGGCGGTCTTTGGCGGCAACCAGCCAGTTACCTACGAAGGAGTAGCCGTCAACGATCAGTATAATAATCCAACCGGAGCCAATCCCTATGGAGACTCGGACGGCGGTGCGGCCATCCGCTTGCTCAACCCTTGCGACGATGGTAGCTGCGAATACATCGAAGGGTTGACTATGACCGTGAGTAAACTTCTTTGGAAGTTTCCCTCTACGATGGCTGAGTGCTCAGAGCAAACGATGGTATCCTACCATCGAGGCTACTGGAAACGGTTCCGTCATTATCTGCAGTGGCGACCAAAATGGAGGGTGAGTAGGAACGACGAACATGGCTGACGACAGATATGTCTCGACGTACGCACAAAACAACCCGACCTGCGAATACTTTCCCCCACGACCCCAAGGTGCAATATACCTGGACTTCCTCAATCGCACTGTGCCGACCAATCTTTTTCCCTTAACCTTTCTTCTCCCTTCCGGTATGTTTCTCTACATTTCACATGTTCGCCATAGCATTTACTGAGACATGCTTAGGCAAAATGTTCATGCAGGCTGCATACAGCACGATTCTGTATGACATGGATACCAATACCGAGACCCAACTAGAAGACATGCCGTACGCGCAGCGCGTGTATCCTGCCTCGGCTGCTGCTGTCATGCTTCCCCTGACACCAGCCAACAACTACTCGGCTACGATTCTGTTTTGCGGAGGATCAGCTGCCGACCTGTCCAAATCCACCGACGGAGGCGCAGGATTCAACGTCACTGCTGTGCAGGCCGACGATTCTTGCGTCCGCATCAGCCCTGACGACGCCAACCCGTCGTATGAGGATGATGATTCCTTGCCCGAACCACGTTCTATGGGTCAGCTCATCTACCTTCCCGACGGCAAGATGTGGCTGGGCAATGGGTGAGCCTGGCCTGATGACATTTCGGATAGCATGCTCATCATTCAGTGTCGGGTACGGAACCGCTGGGTATGGCAACGAACACTACTCAATTGGGCAGTCGTACGGTCAATATCCTGTCTACTCTTCGGCAATTTACGAGTGAGCATCATGGGCTGTTGGCAGGCACTCCTCATTGACGTACCTAGCCCATCCGCTCCTCTCGGCACGCGATTCAATCGTGATGGCCTCTCCGACTCGGTGCATGAGCGCATGTACCACTCTTCTGCCATCCTTCTTGCCGACGGCTCTGTCCTCGTTGCGGGCAGTAACCCGAATGAGGATGTGACGATGGTGCAGTGGCCGACCAGCTACGCCGTGGACAAGTTTTACCCACTGTGGTATTCCTCTCCTCGACCTGTTCCTTCGGCACTCCCGACTAGTCTAAGTTACGGAGGAGAGGCATGGAATTTGACTTACACGCCAACCAACTCGTCTTCCGACCCGGGAAATACCAAGGTCGTGGTCATCCGCACTGGCTTCTCCACCCATTGCGTGAGTATAGAGTTGACCGCCCCGTCCTGAAAAGCTGACCGCCATCCAGATGAACTTTGGACAAAGATATCTTGAGCTCGCCACCAGCTACACGCAAAACCAAGATACAGGGGAAGTGACCATGCACGTTTCCCAGATGCCACCAAACCCGAATATCCTTGCTCCTGGACCGGCGATGATCTTCTTGGTCGTAGACGGTGTGCCATCCATCGGCAAGGTAAGCTAGCACTTTACAGGGCTGTGAAAGGTTCCACGGCTGAGCGCTGGCATAGATGGTCACCATCGGTTCAGGATCGATCGGGACCCAGCCTGTCAGTGCTGCGACTGTCCTGCCAGCCTCGTCGGTCATTGTCCCTTCGTCGGCGTCGAACGCCACTTCAAATAGCACTGTTGCCGGCACGACTGCCGCCGATACTACGACTGGGGGAGCGGCAGCTGGTCTAACCATTTCATCGGTCGCTGTGCTCCTTGCGGCCTCGTTCGCTGTGTCACTGCAATGACACTTGCCGAGTGGAGAGGTCGCCAGAGATAGAGCGCGGACTGGTGAAATGTACATGTGTTTTGTTGTGTATGGGATACTATATCTAATGTCGATGACGGGGCGAGGTGTCATACCTAATAGGTAAGGGGTTGGACGACGGTGGAGAGGAGCATTGGGAGGGAGCAGGGGAGCATGTGCCGTAGGCGGGCGTGGAGCGGTGGCGGTCTTGATCCATTCATTATCATGCATAGGACTCTTTTCATCCAGCCTGGTGTCCAGTCTGGCGTCCAACCTGACATCCAGCCTGGGCATCCAGTGCCATGGACAGGGTGTGCTGCTGCCGCTGGGCTTTGGCGGCTCAGACGGATGCCTAGAGTGACAGCAGCGGCGAGGACGTCGGCGGTTTCGGGCCAAGCAGATGGCGCGAGATTAGAAATAATAATGTCGACTCGCGATGGAGGTGTTCGGCGCTTTCGGTTGTTGCTGCTTTGCTGCCTTGTAGAGTAGGGAGGGGAGATGGTGGGGGTTGGGGCATGGCGACGAGTCCAGAGGCAGAAGGGTGGGTAGAGGAGAGTGTAGGGCTGAGGGCAGAGGGGGTGGGTAAGGCAGGGGATGGTATAAATAGTGGATGGTCAGTGTAGATGGCAGCTGTCTGGATACGGAACATTGTTCACCTGCAACCTCTGCTCTGCTGCATCTGCTGTGTCTGCTGCGTCTTCTATCTCTGCCAGACTCTTCCTGCTGGAGAAGCGTGATCTTGTGTCGACCGTCGTGGTGTCGGTTGTAACGACGACGACCCCTCGACCTCGGACTTGACCCGGACTTCACGGACTTGACTTTGACCTAGACCTACTTGGACTTGACCCCCAAGGCTTGTGTTAGCCTCGACGTCGGTTTGCCTCGACGTCGAGATCCTTGACCAGGAACGGCCATCGCTTGCCTCGCTGCAGTCTAACGACGCCATCGGACAGACTCACACGGAGACTGAATCTGCAAGAGAGAGCGCCAGACCCGTCATGCCTGCCAATGTCCATCGTGTTGCCGTGTCCGGTTTTGGCGAGGGCACGAACGATGTTGTGAGTGCCGTGCTTGCCCGGTCTTCCTAGTCGCATCTGGTGGCTCTACTATGCCTCGGCTCTCCCTGCCCTGATCTCCTCGATATCACTCGGCTCTCCCTATCCCTCAGCTCTCCCTGCCCTGATCTCCTCGATATCACTCAGCTCTCCCTGTACTCAGCTCGCACGACACTGACCACGCAGTACGACCGCGCGCGCCCCTCGTACCCCGCCGCGACGCTCCACCTCGTCCGCTCGCTGCTGCCGCCGCCGCCCCGGGCCCTGACCGTCCTCGAGCCAGGCAGCGGCACGGGCATCTTCTCGCGCCTGCTCCTCGCGCCGCCGACGCCCGAGTACCCCGCGTTTCCCAACCTGCAGACGCTGGTCGGCGTCGAGCCGAGCGCAGGGATGCGCGCCGCCTGGAGCCGCGGGATCGCCCGGCTGCCGCCAGAGGCGCTCAGGGGCGCGGACGGCACCGCGCGGCGCGTGGAAGCGGTGGCAGGCGGCTTCGACGACCTCAGCCGCGCGGCAGTCGCGCCGGGCTCAGTGGACGCGGTCGTCATTGCCCAGGCGTGGCATTGGTGTCCCGACTACGCGGCGGCGCTGGTGAGTGCGAGAGCGGCCTGACGGCGTGAGGTGGCGTGGATGGGCGGGCGGGGCGTAGAAGGGCGGCCGGGCGTTGACATGCCGGCGTGGACGTGGTGACGGGGTGCAAGATGCTGACGCCACCATTCGCTACCTTCGTCGTCGCCTCTACGCGCATCTCTGGTCTCACCATCGTCTCTCTGCCCCTACGCCGCTCTTTGCTGCGGCTACCTCTCGTCTCGCCATCGTCCGGGCTATCGCCTACAAACGTCTACCACTACCGCCTGCCAACCGTCATTAACAACCGACAACAACGTATCGTCTGACCTTTCTCGCCTCTACTGGCCATCACCCGCTTCCATTACCTACTCCGCCATCGCCCGCTCTTCGCCGGCTCGTCGCCCACTCGTCGCCGACTCATTCACATCCCAGCGCGAGATATCCCACTACCTCGCGCCCGGGGCGCCGCTCATCCTGGTATGGAACCACGAGACCCCGACGCTCCCCACCGCCAGCGCCACGGCCGCGCTGTACCAGCCGTACGACCAGGGCACGCCGCAGTTCTACCGCATGCTCTGGCGGCAGATGTTCGACGTGCCAGAGTGCGCCGAGCTGTTTGACCCGCCGCAAGAGGGCCAGAACGAGTGGAGCGCCAGCATGACGGAGGACCAGGTGCGTCTTCTGCCCATACTCGTCTCCGCTCCGCGTTCTTCTGCCCATACTCCCCTCCGCTCCGCCTTCTCTCCTCTCCACTCGAGCGAAGATCTCGGAGTCGTGCCACGCTAATACCCACAGCTCATCGACCGCATCTTCTCCAAGTCGTACCTCACCGAAGCGCACCTCTCCGGCGAGCCCCGCCGCCAGCTCGAGCAGCAGCTCCGCCAGGCTATCCAGCAAGCCGACAAGGAGTGGATCGATAAAGAGGTGAGCCACACCTTTCACTTAGTCTCTCGCTCGCTCGCTCACTCTCTCACTATTCACTCACTCACTCACTCACCCACCCATCACTCACTCACTCTACTCCCAACCTTCATCCTCACCGCTCACCTCCCAGAACGGCGTCTTCCTCCACACATACGCGACACACCATGTCATTCTCCGCAGAAAGCCCTAAACGAGCACCAAAGAAGGACCTCTTATACATGGTAAACGGATTTATCTACACGGAATGCAATGAATGATGGTATCGAGAATGCAAATATCTTTGAAACCCTCACTCGGCCTTCTTCTCCCCGCCGCCGCCCTCCTTCCTCTCTCCTCCTTCACCCTCCTTGCGCCCACCAAACGACCCACGCCCACCTCGGCCGCCCCTAAATGCCCCTCGACCCCGCCCACGGAATGCATCCAGCCGCACGGGCGGGTTGGATATCACCACAGATACAGTCGAATCCCGAATAGTCTGAATTTAGCCCAGCAGAGACCTCAACTCACCGTTCCGTGATTCGCAAGAGCGGCTTGCATATCCTCCTCGCTCCCAAAGTCCACATACGCAAAGTCCTGACATGAGCCTTGCGAAACAGCACGCACGTACCTTTTGCTTGTTGGTCATTCGGTCAACAATGATTTTTACAGCGACAATCTACCATTAGCTCAGCATGTGACAGCACAAACCTTGTCGGCAGCAGCGAAGAGCGACTTGATCTCTTCTTCCGTCACGGGAACGGGTACACCTCTCAGATACAGCGATTTCCGAGCTTTACCCTCGGTCGACACTGTCCGGCTTGGTGCAACCTCAGCTGCTCCGTTCTCGAGCTTCTCTCCGTTGATGTCCGTCTCTTTGACTGCGGCTCCCTCGGTAGTCTCGTCCTGCTTTTGCGCCTTTGCATCTGCAGGTTTGGGTGTAGACGGCTTGCTGGGGGCAGGCGCTGCCTTGGCCGCCGCTGCTGCTGCTGCTGGAGCTGGTCCTTTGCCTGGAGTCGGGGTAGTTGTCTTCGCTGGTGCGGGCGTGGAAGATTTTGGACCAGTAGGGGCAGGCGACCTTGCAGGTTGTGCAGGCTGAACAGACTGCGACGACGGTTTGGCATTGCCTTTTGGGCCCACGGGGGCTGGCTTAGAGTTGGCGGATTCCGACTTGGCTTCGCTCTTCTGGGGCGCCGGAGTCGATGCAGGCTGGGTTGGTCCGCGAGGCTGTCGTGTTGGCTGGCTGTTCTGCTGTTGCGGGGCTGGTTTTGCAGGCATACCCGAGCCTGGCTGAATCTGACCAGCTGCAGGAGGCACAGGCTGCGGTTTCGCCAAGATCTGCGGCTGCCTTTGCGCTATGGGCTTTGCGAAATTGTTCATCGTCGGGGGAGCAGGTCTCGCAGGGATAGCGGCAGCTGAAGGTCGACCTGGCGTGGGGGTATTGGACGGCCTCTCTGCAGGGCGGGGTGCAGCTGCGGGGGGCAAGGGGGGATTCACTGGTGCGGTAGGAGGTGCAGCGGTATGACCAACGCGATGCGCGAAATTAAGGCCTGATATCAGTACGGCAATGTTGAACAGGCACTAACCATTGCTCCTGGATTCCGCCGAAACTCGACCATCGGTAATCGAGAACAAGACGTAGCCACAAGAAGCATCACTGTCGTCAGACTGGCTCGACACGTGACTCACGAAAGGACCCAATGCCAAGAGCTCGTCCACGTCCCGTCGTCGATATCAGGAGTCTTCTGCACGACAGCCAAAGCCTTTCTGAGCAAGGCATGTTGTTGTTCGCTGGTGTCAGCTCTGTGCGGCGGGCGATGGCATACCTCAAGCTCTGATCGACCTTGTCCTTGACGCTGTTGTACACGCCCTGGAAGGCATCGCGAGCACTTGAGAGCTTGGCGATATAAGACTCGAAATCACCGTGGATCGAAAATTCGTTGAAGGAAGCAGGGTATCGGACTGACATCAGTGAATGAGACGATCAGCGCTCACAATGCAGACCACTCGACACAGTCAAATCCGCCTTGAGTGTGTTGGCGAGTTGCGTCAGCAGGCCGTTTCTGCTGAGCGGGGCAGATGTGATCAACACTCGAGTCTCGGTAGGGTCAAAAACCTGTTTGTCAGTCAACGTTGCGACGTGGATTTACCCTCTGAGCGGTATCGACAAGCTCGCCGACTTGCAATGCCGTTGTCCACATAGTGCCTTGTCCACCAGCAATTGTACCGAAGCCGTCACCTAGATTGGTAAGAACGAGCCAGACTCTAGCTTCAAACGCACCATTATCGACTGCCCTGGTCAGCTTGTGTTTCTCTGAGACATGTAGACGTACACATTTTGTGAGGAGCAACAGCACCTCCCAGGCCGAACAACCGCAGCCTAAGGCCGCTGACATCCAGCAGCTTGGTGGACGCCTCGTCCAGGACAAACAGGTTGTTCACCTCGTACTCGCCTGTCCTGAAGCGCTCCAGAACGCGCACATCCTCTATCAAGCCCCAGACGGTGAAGACGGGGACGGGAAAGTTGATGGCGCCCGAAAGCAGGTGTGGAAATTGTGAGAGGGGAAAGTAGATGGATGAGTTGTTGAGCGCGTTGATCAGTGCGGCACGACCCGCCGAGGCTGGGATGGACAGCAGCTGAGACCGCGTAGCTTGTGCCAACAGTGGAGAGTACTGTAGCAAGTGTCGGAGTATCCTGAGGCATGAGCTGACAGCTGCGCTGGCAACTACTCACTTGTCACTCATGCGATCCAAGCTCTCAGCATTGATGAACCCAAAGTCGCCTGTATGAATGACGGCCGTGGCATCGTGCTCTCGGATCAGGCGATTGAGCTCGTGGTCTGGCTACCTCAGCACATGGTCTCCCTTGTCGTCTACACGCGACTCACAGTCACCGCGAATATCAGCGACACACAAGATCCGCCCCGTCTTGCCAGCCAAGATTACGCGTGGAGGAGAGGCTTCCGAGGTGGCTTTTTCAGTCTGCGGAGGGGAGATCATGCCGTTTGCTTGCATCTCAGTTGTGGCTCGAGAGTGTAGAGGTGTTGTATGCCAGTGCAGCAGCAGCAGCAGCAGGAGGGAGAGAGAGAGAAAGAGGAAGAAGAGAGGGAGGAAGAGGAAGGAAAGAAAAGGAAAAAGAGAAAGGGAGCTGGAAGAGTGGCAAGGTATTACGTAAACCGCCTCCACTCTGCATGTCCACCGTACCATTAGACGACTGCTCTATACGTTGCGTATTCCATCACGACCTCGCTCCTCACTCCTGTACAAGACGCATCGTTCGAGATACTATCATTGTAAAATGACCAAATATTCATATGACATCAGAGCTCAAGACACGTCACTGCCCACCAGTCGCTTTGTGGCCTCTCGAGCGTCGCCACTTTCCCTCTCACGTCTCCGGGATATATGGCGATCAAGCATGTTTGGTCGCGTCTTCAGTTGGAGAGCGCGACTCGAAAAGGCACCCAAAGAAAAGTCTTCAAAAGTTCTGAGCGCCGCAAAAGTTGGTATACCGACCAAGCTGCGAGCCAGGCCATCTTCGTTCTCCCCTGTCCCGGCTGCTCCTCGCAGAGAAGTGTTAGCCACATGCGCCAAAACAGGCCGATGTCCCACGAAAACGGAACTTCCCCGAATCACGCATAACTTTGAGGAAGAAGAGAGACAGAGCGGACATCATTCCGGCCTACCTAACCTCAAGGAGGAACAGCGAGAATGTCTGCGAGACGCAGAGTGGATCTCCATCCTTGACCCACTTGCCAACTTGACGCGTGAGTCGCGTCTGTTTCCCTACCCAGACACTGCTGACCAAACAGGCGAGAGCTTGCTTGATGCGGTGCTTCGCTCTCAAGCCCCACGCATGAACAGTCCAGACGCACAAGCCAAGACGCCACCTGGTCCACAGCCAAGGGAGAGTGGCAAAGAAGTGCATCGACCTCGACCTCGGTGGTCGGAATGCATGAAGGAGCGCAGGCGGAGTGCAGTTCATGGACCGATCATCGATCGGCCACGACCGTGCAAGCGGCGTCGGCCTAAGAGCTGTATCACTCCGTCTTTCGATCGATACATGGAGTCGGAACGTGATACGACCCCCGGTTGGTTGACAGCGAATAGTCACGGTCCACATTTCGCCACTTGCAGCGACCTCGAGGTTCAGGAAGACGATTCCTTCAGCATCACATTGAGCGAATCGAGCCTTGTCGCCACTTGCACGCCAAGTACGACGTGGACCAGGGCCTCTACCAAATCTCCACCTTCGCCACTGCCGCGTCCATCCTGCATCCCCAGAAAATGGCGCCCCCAATATGACGCGTCCTGTGACGACTCCTTCGACTCCTCTCTTGCCTTAGCCAGCAGGCTGAGCCCGGGTCCTTGTGGCTCAATTTCACGTCCCAAAATCGAATCGCATTCCCCAGTCAGTATATTCAAAGGGCACGCTCTCGACTTAAACAGCCCAGTCAGTCCGACCGATACGCGTTCTTACTCCGAGGCAGTCGGAGTGCCCCCAGTCCTCCTTCGTACCTTCACCGATATCTATGGCCCCTCGCCCTCGCCCGCCCACCTGACCACGGGGTCCACAACGATAACGGACAGGGTACCAAGTATCCCTCATGAGTCGGGTATGAGTCTGCGAAAACGTATGATCAGGCGGAAAGAGGTGGATGTGGGCTTGTGATGCAAGACGATGTGTACGGTGTGGAGAGGAAGACATTCCCGACGTGCTCTGTCCATGTAGAAGTCTGTATTCGCACTGTGTCTGTTCTGCACCAAGCCTTTGGTGAGGTGCCAACGATGTTGTATGCACCATTGTGCATGTAATTCTTGCACCGTTGTGTGCCTTGTTCTCAGCGGTTGTGCCAATTCAGTTGTACAGACAAAAGCTGTCTTACTGTGTTTTCAATTTACCAACACACTCAAACTTGTATGTGGAACTGCCTGTCCTCTACAAGCAACCAATACGGTCAGCAAGCCACAAATCCCAAGAGCACACAGCACACGAGCACACAAGCACACAAGCACACAAGCACGCAGCACACGGCACACGGCACACAAGCAACGAGTACGCATTCACACAATTCACAGAATTCACAGAATTCCCACAAGTCGCACAGGTCACACAAGCACACAAGTCACACAAAGTCACGCATCCACACATTCATAAAACACTACACGAGCCACATGTAGGCGCCATATACTACTCGTCCCACCATCTCTCGGGCCGCACGAGTCCTTGAAGGCGCCGCTCTCAGACGCGAGAGCCAGCGTTAACCTATGACAGGAACGGACGGTCGTTGTGCGCCTGGGTCCGGATGGACGCTAGCTCCACTGCACCACTTGGTGTGTGGAGGGTCGCTGGCGGGACACTCGACTGCCGACTCGTCGGCACGTCGAGGCCTAGAGGTTCTTCATAGTTTCCTTGTCATGTGCTTAGATGTGCTTGAACAATTCCTTGTCCATGTGCTTAGGTGCTTGAAAGTTCCTTGTCCATGTGCTTGACAGCTTCTTTGTCCTTGAGTCTTCTCTGCCAGGTATCGAGCAGCGCTTGACAAAGTTCGGATTGTTCGGTATCTCTCGCCAAAGACAACGAGCGAGTAGAGATCAGTAATCGAGAGTCGAGAGTCTCCTTCCGACCGCTTGGCATCGCGCCGATCATACTCACAGACAGAACTACACTGCTGCTGCTTGCATGCACGTCTTGGCCGTTAGTGGTCTGCTGCGAGGACACGTATCAGCTTGGGTGCGCGCCAAAGTGGGAACTGCAACGCCACGCTCCGTACGCTGGCGCAATGCTTGTAGTAAGCTGTCAGAAATATGGATTGCACGGGTACATGCAGGTTCGTACACCCGAAACGCCGCAAGGGAATTGCGGAAGTAACGGCGGGGACAATGCTGGAAACGACGGCGGGGTTAATGCTGGAAATAATGGAAGGGAAAATGCTGAAATCAATGGAGGGACGTTGAAACCTGGTACTATCGCTTGCGTCGCGCTTGGTTGGGGTTCTTGCGACCGTAGCCTACGGCAGGCATGCCACGTCCCCCACTTCTTCCTTTCCCAGAGACCCCGACCGTGAGGATCTCCGGCACCCACTTGAGCCCGTCGTCAGCGCTCGACGTCGCATCGTCCCGAGACGAGACAACTCACATCCGGGTCGTTCCAGCCATCAAGCGCGCCCTTGGCCATACGGCGTTCTTCCTTCTCCCGCTGCCGCTCCTGCGCACGCACAGCGTTCGTCCACTCTGCCTGGTCTTCCCGCAAGATCAAGCCCGTGCCGCCCTTTTGCTGCCCCTTGGCGCGGCCGGGCTTGGCGTCGGGGATGGTGTACTTCGTGCCGCGGAGGTGGTACTGAAAGTTCTTTTTGAGGTGGACCGTCTGCTGCCCCGTCTTGGCAGAGGTCGTGACCGTCGTGCGCAGGAGCGTGGGGTTGCCGCAAGACGGGCAGAACCGCTTTGACGAGTCTCTGCAGATCCTGGGCGGCGTCAGCACATGCAGTGATGGTACACACGAGACCCACTTGAAGCAGGCGTGACACCGCAGGACCCAGCTCTTCACCTTACTGATCCGCTTGCCGCCCTCGCCTACCAGGCCCAGCCCCATACCCAAAAGCACGTTCTGCACGGCATAGTCGCCTGTCATACATGCCGCGGCGAGGGGGGCGGGGGGCAGCGCAGAGGCGTGGTCAGAAGGAAGGAGGCCGAGGTCGTTGGAGCGATGCTTCGCCACGTTCTTCGGCGTGATCCACTCGCCCTCGCCGTCGTCGGAAGACGATGCGTCTGGCTCGGCCCCTGGCTCGGAGACAGATTCCCCCGTGACTGCGTCGCCTGGACCGTTGCTGCTCGTGGAGGCAGCCGCTGTACCTGGCGAATAGTCCATTTCTTCCCTCGCCTCGATCAGCATTGATCCATCCGCTTCCGAGTCCATATGCTCTTCCAGCTCATTTTCGTCATCTTCGCTTTCTGATGATGACTCTGCCGAAGACTCCGCATCATCTGCCAGCCCTTCTGACGGTTCCGCCTCTTCGGTTCCTTGCGAGCCACTCGTAGATGCCTCGGGCATGAGGGAAGGCCCCACATCCTTGCGCTGCCCAGGTTCCGTGCGTATATTTGCCTCGCCATTTTCCGCGGCCTCGTACTGGTAGGTCAGAGCAATGACTGACAAATCCGTCTGCGACAGCACGGCATAGTCTCCCGTCTTCTTGGCAAACGCAATCACTGAGTATATTAGCGTCTGCTGAGGTTTGGCCGTATTCTCGACACGAGTATCTAACGTCACTTGGAATGTGGTGACGATAACACAAGAAAGAGGTGATACAAAGTATCAAGGCGGGACAATATGAGACTTGACAAGACGCACCCCTGGCCATGGCGGCACCGCTAGGCTGCTCGACCTTGACATCCACCCCGCTCAGGCCGAGTCGGTCCCAGTGTTCTCTGGCTTTCGGATCTCTCAGCTCGGCCAGCACCATCGGCGTAGTATAAAAGGTCGACGCGAGGTGCCGCAGCGGGGTGAGGGACAGCAGCGGTCCGGCATCGAGGATGAGGTGATGGATGGTCGGATGCGAGGACGACGACGCGCTCGATCCTGCTGGAAACGACGACGCAGATGCCGCCGTCGAGGGCTCTGCCGTGTCCCGAGTAGGCTGTGCTGCTGGCTTGGCTGCTGCGCTGTAGGACAGGACCATTTTGTGGAATACAAGTGTCGTTGTGGATGCCATGGCTGCAGACTTTTCATAGACTTTTTTGGAGTGTCCGGGTGGCGAGTGATAAGATAAACACGTCAGGAAATCAGTCTGGCTGTCAAAAAAGTCTGCAGCCAAGGCTACTCTTGGTCTCTCTCTGACTGTCACACTGCTTGCAGGCTTGAATACTGCAGCAGAAGGAGACAGCGATGGCCTCTGGTACTGCTGGGGAAAAGAGGGCATCGAGCCAGGATCTGGTGGAGGATTTCTCGAAACGCCCCCGCCATGAAGTCGAGACCGGCACCGAGGTCACGCTCGAACCTCTCACAACCACGGCTGCACCAGCACCCATACAAGATAGTATCAACGGCCAAATCAGCTTGGCCCCTCCCTCGGACGCTGCAGGTGTTCAAGAGGATTCGTCCCGCGGAGGATGGAGGACACTGCCGCAGCCCGTCTCGAGACTGGGCTTGAAGCCCGAGTTGCCAGAGATGCCGCCCTCGCTTGAGGTGGTGACTGGCTTGAAGTATGAGCGGAGCGGGAATACACGAAACGGGATCATGAGTGAGACCGAGGTGGGGATCATTGGGTATGCCGGAAAGCCTGTGCAAGGCGTCAAGGGGGTCATCAAACAACGGTGGGTTGTGACTCCACAAGGCAGGGAAGGTCTCAGGACGTTCTCTGACAGTGGACGTATGGGCTTGGGCTCGAGCTGACTAGGGCAGGTTCACCGACTTTCTGGTCAACGAGGTGCTCCCGAATGGGGAGGTTTTGCATCTCAAAAACATCGGCAAGCCCGTCGAGCCAGCAGACGAGGCGACGAAGGCGTCTGGTGCTGAGGATGGGGAGGGAGAGGTCAAGGCGGAGGGAGAACAAGAAGGATTACCAGAGAACCTGAAGTTCGAAGCTACCAAGTCGTGGACGACAGCAACAACGTATCGACTTCGGCCACATTTATCAGACGAGACCATCGTCGCGCTGCATGCACTCGTGCTCGAGGGGCGCGATCCACCGCCAAAATCCGATGCTGGGTGGGGATCGCGAAAGCCCAAAGGGCCTATCGAGGAGACCGAGGAGGAAGCGGCGATGAATGTTCCATCCGAAGGCGCGCAGGCGTCAGAAGGAGCAGGAGCAGCCGGAGGGAGCGGGAGCGGCGGAGGCGGAGGCGGCGGAGGCAGAGGCCAAGGGAGGGACCGGGGAAGGGGACGAGGTGCGGTTCGTGGTGGACGTGGTGGTGGCCGAGGAGGTGCGCGTGGTGGGGAAGACAAGTGGTGGGCCAACGGGCAGGGAAATGGAGACGAGCGCGAGGTCGTTTCTCAGCCCATCGCGGGAAAAGAGGAGCGGACGGCCGCCCACCAGGCTGTGAGGGAAGCGCTCAAGGGGCTGTTTGAGACGACGTCTCGCGATTCGACAGAGGGGTCGAGGTTGGTCATCAAGTGGGCTCGGAGTGGGCGGCGATTCGAGCAGCGGGATAGTAGGTTTTGCCCTCGACTCGGTCTCCACTTTGTCTTTCCATCTTTCCACCTTGCACGTTTCTGGCTTTCGACGTTTTATGCTGGTGTTGTCACTCTATGCTGGGTTTCACTTGACGCGGCTGACGAGCAGGACGCAAACTCCCCGATTACATCCACTTTACGCTCCAGAAATCCAATCGGGAGACCCAAGACGCACTGGGCCATATCAGCCGACTACTGCAATGTCAGTCCAAGGACCTGAGCGTCTGCGGGACCAAGGACAAGCGCGCAGTGACGGTCCAGCGGGTGTGCCTGCGGCGCGGGAATCGCAATCTCGTGCAAGTGTGGAAAGCGGTCAATGGGCTCAAGATGGGCAGGCGGACAGAGGAGTCGGCAGTCACGGAGCGTGCGGAACGGGGTACGCGCATAGGCGACTTCGAGTACTCGGACCAGTATCTTGAGCTGGGGATGTTGAAGGGAAACCACTTTCTCATCACCCTGCGGTAAGTCCTTCCAAGACACACAGAGGCGCAAGGCGGCTCGCATTGTGTTTCCCCTGTGAGCTGCGGTGTGTGGGCTGACCGAGATGTAGCAATGTGCAAGCGGAGAGTGAGGCTGCGATAGACGAGATCATGGCGTCTGTGCGAGACCACGGGTTTATCAACTTTTACGGTGCGCCACTCGCCTGAACATCCACTACCACGATCAATGTGACCATGTCCAATCTTACCACGATGATGCAGCTCCCATTATAGCCCAATAATCCACTTCCTCTCGACTGTGGAAGGGAGCTTGCAAGCTGATGTTGCTGTTTGTGCCGCAGGGATGCAGCGCTTCGGGACCTCGACGATGCCAACGCACGTCACGGGAGTGTACATGCTGCGGTCGCAATGGGCCAAAGCGGTCGACTCGATCCTGTGTCTCAGGGAAGGGGAGCACCCGGACTGCCTGCGCGGACGACTAGCGTGGCTCGAAGATGGAGATTACAACAAGGCGCTGGAGCTTATGCCGAGACGGTGTGTGGCTGAACGATGTATCTGGGAGTCGTGGAAGCGTCACGGCCGGACCGAGGATAAACTTGGAGCGCTGAATGCCGTGAGTCATATCTGGCCTATCACGCGAGCCACCGTTCCACACCCCAGCCGGTTGCTCCGCAGGTATCCGTACTCCCCTCCACTGTACAGAGCCTGATGCCCGTCATGTGAAACGAGTGTGGAGCTGCTGTCCCAGAATCGGAGGCAGAAAAGCTCATGGTGTAGATTCCCCGCAATCTGCGCACGATGTACGTGCACGCCTACCAGAGCTACATATGGAACCTCGCCGTCTCGGAGCGCATCAAACTGTCCTCCACGCAGCCGCTCGAAGGCGACCTCGTCCTCGTCGCTGGAACCGAGGACGACCAAGACGCGCCTCTGCCTCCGCCTCCGCCCCCGTCCCAGTCCCAGTCCAAGAACAAGGCCAAAGGGGACGGGAAACGGAAATGGGAGACGACGTCGGAACAGGAGGTCAAGGTGCTCGCTGCTGAGGATCTAGCGCGGTACACGATCTTTGACGTGGTCATGCCTCTTCCCGGGTGGAATGTCGATTACCCTGGCGGCGCGATCGGAGAGCTTTACGGACGGATCATGAAGGCTGATGGGCTGGACCCGCAGCGCATGCGGAGAGAGCAGCGGTGAGTGGTCGGCTGTTCCTACAGCTTTTTCTGCAGCGTAGCGATGGAGTGATGCAGGGCCGTGTAGGGCGGGAGTGATATGGCACGGCGGGATAAGACGGGGCCGGTGGAACGACTTGCCAAGGCGGCGTAGGGAGCCGGTCGTGAAAGCGCCCGCGTGAGTGGGACGAGCTGACGCTTCGCCCGGCAGAGACTACTCGCTGCCCGGCTCGTATCGGCGAATCATCAACCACCCGACCCACGTCTCGTGGCGCCACACGCTCTACACCAATCCGGACATCGCCCTGGTCCAGGCAGACGAGGACCGGCTCCTCGGCCTGAACCCGCCGGCAGAGAGCGACCCGAACGGCCGGTTCCGCGCACTGTCGATCGAGCTCACGCTGGGATCCAGTGCGTATGCGACAATGGCACTGCGGGAGGTGACGAGGGACGAGACGAGTACGTGGCACCAGACGGGGCTGACTATGAAGGGCGAGGATCAGGAGTTTAAAGGCGTGGGTGGGGCGGGGGAAGACGATGCGAAGGAGGAGGGGAGGGAGGGTGATCAGCCGGTGGAGGGTGGGGAGGAGGTCTAGAGAGTAGTACAGGACGCCGTACAGGACATATTAAAGGGTTGTGTACGGGACTCTGTAACGATGAGTCATGTACGATCTGCATGGGACAGAATCAAGCCGTGTCGCAACGAAAACGAAACAATGCGGAGGGCGAGGCCGAGGGTAGGAAGTGCTGGCCAGTGCCGCAGTTGAGTGGGAGACTCGTGCACCAAAAATTGGGCTTTGAGAGGTGTACAAGTGGAGCAGTTATATGTGTGACTCGACGGTAGCCGAGTTACTCTCGAAGCGCTCTTGCGAGCAGATGGGACAGGATGATTCGGATGTGTGGCTGAGGAGTGGCGAAATGACATTTTTGTCAGGTTGCCCTCCTAAACCAAAGCATAGATGATCCCATGTTATTCTTAAACATGCTCACCAGTAGCACTGTGCCCATGTCGACAGCCCTCTCTTGATCTGCATTGCCATCTCCTCCTGGGCGATGCACCAGGATGCATCTATCCTCTATCGACAGTTTGCAGCCGCACGGACCCACGTGGGATATTTCCGTTGATTTTCCTGCCGCAGACGCGACTGATGTTTGGAGAGAGACATCTCATTCAACTCGTTCAAACTCGTCTCTTCCTGCCAGGCCACAAGCATCTGCACTTCAGGAGGTGCCAGGAAGGTCCCTAGCGCGGCCAGAAGGGCTAGCAGCAAGTACCAGCAAGTAGCATCACCGGGCATTCGTGAGCCCTGCCCTTGTTGATCCGCTCGCGTTGTATAGGCAACACTCACCATGATGGGTCTACCTCATAATGACGATCTGGTCCACCTCCCTCCCCTCCCTGAGACGCCGCGGTACGAGGGAAACCCGACAACAATGACACAGCGATCGCATATCTGGTCTGAGGATGTGCCCTCCGAGACACACTTCACCGGGACGAATCCGCCCGCTCGATCGAACAGCAAAGGCAGATTGGTGGAGACTCGCAGAGCAACCGCCTCACCCTCCAAGGCTGTGAGATCGGAGTCGTCTAGGACTCTTCCGCGATCAGACAGTGTTAAGAGCTTTAAACACGTCAGTCCGGTCAAGTACCCTATCCTATCGACTCGACAATCTTCCTTCAACGTCCCTAGAACGTTTACCGACACCCAACACCCACTTCCTCCGGCCGGCGCTGGCCCTCGTCCACCCGCACCGGCGTCGGCGTCGGCGCTGGAACAGGACGACTACTGCTCGATATCCGCATCGGTATCAGTATCAGCACTGATGCCGCACCTCAAGAACATGTCAGGCTCGCTCATAGGTGACGACTCTACCCATCCAGCGAGCTCTTCAGGCGACTCGAGCCTTGACTTTGAGATCAACGATCTGCGGCCGGCTAGGAGGGGAAATACAGGCTTACCAAGGCCAGAAGAGCTGGGATACGTCAAGGACAAAGACGTGGGCGGCTCAACGACACCAGTGAGGTCGAGATGGACTTTGAAGCCGTCTGCCACCGTGCATGATTTCAAGGAAACAATACTGCTCCCGGAGCAGCCTGTTGAGTCTACCAGCCCGATCGACGAGCGGCGTGTCCCGGGAGAATCAAGGTCTCGTCCGCAGACGTCGCCGATCAAGGGGCCCAGTCGGACGGCAGACGGCAGACCCGCTGAACCGTCCCGATCCCCGACCAAAGTAGACCTCGACGTATCTCCAATTCGGCCCCCGTCGCAGCGCGTCCCGCCATCGTCGTCTCGGTCGAAACGGACCTTTCCCGCGTCGTCGTCAGCTCAGACGCTGTCCTCGCTCTCCGAAGAGCCCGTCGGCCCCACGGGGACCAGCCTCGACCAGTCAGTGCTTTTGCCCAGATCGCCAAACAAGTCCCGCCCAGAGGACCACGAGTCGCTGCTCCGCATGTCGCTGCCCCTTGAAGAGCTGTCCATGTTCCACGACGTCCAGCTGCCCGAACCGAAACCCAAGAGCCCTCGTAAATCCGTTCGACCCGCGCCGCAGCCGCAGCCGCAGCCGCCGGCCGACCAGACCATGGACGTTGGCGAGCTCATGGCGCTCATGCGGAAGCCGAAACGGCCGAGTGGGACCGAAGAAAGCTTTGCAGATCTGTTGCATGGGGACGAAGCTCCGGAAAACATGGATCAGTAAGCTGCACAGCTACCCCGAGGAGTGAAACTGAATGGCATCAGATCGATGATGATGGACGATGTCTTCCTGCCCGCGGCGCTCCGGCCCCGCCGATCCCCTACAAAACCTCCTACTTCGACCTCGTCGCACTCGCTCTCGTCTGCGGCATCGAGGACCAGTCGCCGGCGATCAAAGTCCCTCTCCGAAGCGCCTGTACCAGCATTCCCGTTGCCGGAGAAGATAAAGTCGCCGCCAAGGACGACGTCGACTGTACGGACTTACGCGACGATGCGGGCTGCAGCTCCCAGACAAAGCGTGCTGCCTCCAGCTCCCGGTAACGCGTCGAAGCGAATCTCGCTCAGTGCCGGTGCGCTGCCGATCCACGCTACCGCAAGCGCAAGTCACAGGACCATGGCGCTGCCTTCAGCGCGGAGTGGTGCCCGTCCCGATCTGGCCGCTGACAAGGCCACCAAGCACCCGTCCATTCCGTCCAGCGGGCGACCCGTCCGTGACAGTGGGTACACGGCGCAGACGCTCTTGCCAAGCCACACGACCTATCGGCCTTCGCGGGGAGACTCTGCCTCTGCGACCACCGGCACCACCACCACCACCGGCAGCACGCCAAGTAGGAGGATGCCGGCCGGAATCAAGCCCCCACGTGCTGATGGATCGCCTGTGAAATCATCCACCAGCTCGGCCCGTGTCAGCGGACTTGCTCGTCCTGCACTAGGTTCTGGCGCAGCTCGAACATTCGGTACAGACGGCAGCAGCGGGACGAACCGCCTGGTAAAGGCATCGTCTGCCAACTCGTCTGCGATCTCCAAGCCGGGTTCCAAGCTTTCAGCTGCGCCGCTCTCTACTGCGAAGCTGTCTACCGGGCCAGTCTCTACTGCAAAGCTGTCTACCGGGGCTCTCTCGGCTGCAAAGCTGTCTACCGGGCCAGTCTCTGCAAAGCTGTCGACCGGGGCTCTCTCTGCTACGAAGCTTTCTGGGCCCCTCTCTGCTGCCTCTCCAGCGAAACGCACGGTATCTTATCGGGCTTTATCTACCCCGGCTTCCACCCTCTCGAGTACCAGCAGCGCCACTCGGGCCCGCTCCACCGTCACGACCGGTCCGAAGGGTACGGCGTCGGCGTCGGCATTGGCGTCGGCATCGGCAGCGGTATCGACGAGCACGGTCCGCGGTCTGCCTAGGCCCACCGCCACGGCTCCGCTCGTAGCGGGTCCAAGGGACCAAAAGCCTCGCGCAGGGTATGCCCCTCCCCGACCTTCTGCAGCCCCCTCTTCACGATTACCCGTCGTGAGTGATCGTGGCGGTAAACTTTCCAACCCGCCGCTATCGAGGACAACGCAGACGAGGACGACGATATCGACGGCGCCGGGAATGTCCATGACGACAAAGGCGGGGGCGTCGGCGTCGGCGTCGGCTTCGGCTTCGGCGTCGGCGTCGGAGAATATTGCTGGGCTTAGGGAGAGGCTGGACAAGATGCAGGCGCGGCAGAGGACGGTCCAGACCGCCAGGCGATGAGGCTTGCACTCTGTCGGCATCGACATGGTGTCGACAGCGGCGTCGACATGGGTATCAACATGGGGTAATCGACATGCAGTGTCGACAAGGGGCATGAACATGGAGTGTCGACATGGGGCGTCGACCAGCGGTACCGGGACATCTGGCCTGGTAGAGCTCAGTGCCCGACCCAGTCATGGTGCGTTGTGCCTGTCGCTCTATTTCGCCGGCAGATGTGGTCGACTCGGCAGCCTCGTGACTGGAGATTTGCGAGATTTGGCAGACTCGATGACTGAGAGATATGATCGACTAGTGATTTGGGCGATTGCTCTGGGGAGAACGGTGGTGACAGGCATGTATAGTCAGTATCACTGAGTATCACACATGTGCATGGATGGTCGTGGAAAGAGTACAACAGGTTTGAATATTGAAGATTGATACGGTACGATGATGCCTGACAGAGATGGCCCCTGATATCCGACCCTCTCGTCGGCCCTGTCCCCGCCTCCTCGCTCACCTCTGCGCCTCCACGCGCTCCCTCTGCTCCTACACTCGCCCTCTCCTCCTGCACGCTCCCTCTCATCTTCTCTACTAGTGACAAGAGTGTCATCCACGGTGAAGCAACAACGACGGCACAACGACAGCAGAGCTGCAGCAACAGCACAACGACAGCAGAGCCACCGCAGTGACGCAGTGACAGCATGACAGCATGACAGCATGACAGCTCCCGCTGTACCTGAGCCTGTCCGATCTGCGCTGTCTGCGCTCGCCCTGTGGCTCAAGACGTCAGCTCGCCCACTTCCCCGCCACCACTCTTCAACAGCTCCTCGAGACCACCTTCGACACAGCCCAGCCACGCCCTCATGTCATCCACCATTCTTTCCAGCTCGTCAAACACGAATGCATCGTCTATCGCGCCGAGGTCGAGCGGCCGGATCGCCGGGCCTAGCACCACAGGGGGGGTGTTGGTGGCGTCTTTCGCATTGCCGTCCTCGTGGTGGGTAGTGTTGCCATCACTGTCGTTCTTGTCTTTGTTGTTATTGTCTTTGTTGTTGTTGTCTTTGTTCGTGTCGTCCTTGTCTTTGGTGTTGTTGATTTTGTCATTGCTCTTGAGGTTGGTGTCGTGCGTGTTCATGTTGACTTTGGTGCTCGTGGTATTGCTGTTGTCATTGTCGTCATCCGCCCTTGAGCTTTGAGGCGGACGATATGCAGGATGGGCAGGATACGCAGGATGGGCAGGATACGCAGGATTTGCAGGATGCGCAGGATGCGCGGGATTCGTAACAGCAGGATTCAGGTGCCTGGGGTGCGGATTCGTCGCTGTCGCAGCCGACTGCACTGAGAAGGACGAGATGTTCGAGATTGTCGGCGCCATCGGGACGGAGAGTGGTGATGGCGTGGGAAAGAACCGCTGTGGTCCTGGACCCGAGGCGGCGGTCGGTGATGGCGGCAGAAGGTCTGGGATCTCGGGGACTCCAGCAGACAGCTGCCTCTATCAGCTCCGTATCGCCCCATGCTATGACACCGCATCGACCCATGTCACGAGGCAGAGTTTGCCCTACACGGAACGGCTATTCCACGGAGCAAGTCTATCGTACGGGGAAAGGATATTCTTCGGATCAAGCCTCTGTACTCACCTTGAGAAGCTCACGGAGACCCACGCCGCCACCGTCCTCGAGTTTGCTGCCACTGCGAGTCCGCATCATGCCCTGTGCAGAGAATGAAGGACGCGGCAGTGCCAGCTGCGCAAGGCCAGGACCTTTGGCAGGACTCATAGCGTCCTGATGGACCTGCGCCTGCGCGCGGCCCTCCATGACAGCGACCGAGGCCTGGCGTATCATCGGCGGCCGTGCCGGCATTGCCTGGCGCACTTTCTCCGGTGAGAGCGTATCTGGTCCAGTAGGGAGGTGGGGCGCGGGAGAGTGGGTCCGATGCAGTGGGGCAGGAAGGTTGGGACGCAGTATCGGCGTTGACGCCGCAGGTGAGCCCCCGAGCGGGGGCGCGCCTAGAGGACCCTTGGTGACGAGTGGGAACTGGAACCCCCGCAGACCGTCGCCTACTGAACCCGAAGGTCGGCGGTTGGGGCGGTCGCGAGCCTCGAGTATAGGCTGCGACTTGCTCGTCGGCGCTGACGAAAGCGTGTCAAGCGACATTTTATTACGTAGCGGTCGGGGTGAGGGGATGGCAGCACTGTCAAACCGCGTAGCGATGGGGGTGGTGGACCTCGATTCGGGGGCGACTGGCGCCGCAAACGTCGTAGACAGGAGAGGCGACGGCGATTTTCGTGGTTGCCGGACGGTCGAAGCGTCGAATTGTTCGTCCTCAAACGTCTCGACATGGTCTTCAGGCGGAGTGGGGAACCGGCTGGTGTTTTCGATAGAGGACGAGTTGTCTGAGCTCTGCGGTGTGGCGGGTTGCTGGTGCGCGAACGACTGGAATGGGTCGGGATCCATCGACTGGTCGTCGTGAAACAGGCGTCGAAGGGATTGAGGTGCCGGCCGTGCTGTCGGAGGAGCAAGAGCTAGATCCGTGTCAGTACGTGTGGTGGCTGTCTGGGCATCTGGGGATGTGATGGTGAAGACTCGAAGCTCACTGTCCGGTCCTTTCTCATCTACCAAGAGACTCAGGCGCGATCGAACAGTCTGCCGTCAGGACTGCTTCATCGACATGCTTACATCAAATGCCCATCCTGGTGTTTCTTCTTGGTCGTCGTCGTCGTCCACTGTCGCCCCGACGCCTGGCGCCAGACTTTGCCTCTGCCCTCCACTCTCCTTCCAAGCCTGATATCGCACGATCAACTCGTTCATAACCGTCAGCGGCGTCTTTGCCTGCGCCTTGATCCACTTTGTCCTGCTCAGCTCGTCTGCGAGCAGTCGATCACTCGGCTCTTCGTTCAGGCATCCCACGACAAACTCCCTCATATCCTTGGACCAGCTGTCGCCTTCCAGCCGGGGCGCCCGCATCTTCTTGTCGCCCAGCATCATGACTGCGCGTGCAGCTGGTTGACCCGACATGGGTGGCTCGCCGTACGCCATCTCGAGCAGTGTGATTCCCAGTGACCAAATGTCCGCTTTGGAATCGTACATCCTTCCTTCCGTGACGACTTCAGGCGCCATCCAGTACGGTGTGCCGACAAACGTCGACCGCTTGGAGGTGGCGGATGCGAGTAGGGCGGCAACGCCAAAGTCGCACAGCAGGACACGGGGTGGAGCAGTGGTCAGGAGGATGTTGGCGGCTGCAACAGACTTCAGCTCGATGCGTATATGTGTGACGGCGCCGAGGCTCGCCTTTGATATCGCGGTGGATGACGCCGTTCTTGTGCAGAAACGCCAAGGCAAGCAAGACTTCTCGCACAATCAAACAGATATGCAGCTCCTTCAGCGGCTGCGCTCTCGACTACACCCTGCTCAGTATCCGCTATTTGAATGGTGACGTTGACGAGAATGGCGAGAGACGGCTCACGAGCGTTCGTATTGATCCTCCGTCTGCATATTCCATGATGATCCATACCTTTGGTCCATCCATCAAGCTGCCATAGTACTTGGTGACATTCGGGACTCCCCCCGCCAACCCACCTCCCAGCATAAGCTGCTGCAGAAGCGCGATTTCTTTCTGTATGTCTCCGACATCATCGTCCTCCGTGTCCAAGTTGATGATCTTGAGAGCGACAACGTGGCCGGTAGGCAGATGCCGACCGCGATACACTGCTCCATAGGCGCCTTTACCCACGATCTCCAGTTTCTGCATTCAGTCAGAACATGCAACCCAAAGAAGGAACATATGTGTCTGGTGGGCGTGGACGCCAGGACGTACCTCGTAGATGCGGTCTGGGTGGATGTCCTTGGGTTGCGAGACAAGAGACGACAGGTAGGCTTGTTCTCTGGATATAGCATTGGGAATGACCATCGTTGTGCCCCTCCTATGCTGACTCGACTCGCCGTGCTCAGCCAGCTGCGTCCCAGAAATGCTCGTCGTGGTCGAGTTGGTGCTGCTCGCCATCGCGCCCGTCGCGCTCACCTGGTGGTAGAAGTCACGTGATTACTGAAAAGTTGGGACTCAACCCCTCAGTCTCTTTCGTTGTCTCTCTGACAACATCCTCTGTGCTACACTCGACATTTACATTCTAAACTGGCTTATCTGCGCTCTCTAGCAGATTCCAGGAAGCCGACTTTAACACCATCCGACCCACACCTCTTCGTCGCGCCCTCGGCGTGAGCTCGCTGGGGACTCCTGCCCGGCAGCTCGCAACTCTGTTCAAGGCAGCCATGACGGGCACACCTCCGCCACCTTCCCCGTCCTCTGCACCTCCTGCTTCAACACTGCCTCCTTCCCCATCTCTTCCTCCTTCCCCATCTCTTCCTCCTTCCCCGTCTCCATCGTCAAAGCGGCAAAAGCTCGGCGGGTACGACTTTTACCGGAGCATCGGCAGTCCCAAATGGGTCGTAGCGCCCATGGTAGACCAGAGTGAACTGGTACGTCACGCCTCTGCCTTCCCTTCCTACTCCAGCATTCTCTATGAAAGGTTTCTGATGGCTAAATATCTCAGGCATGGCGCATGCTTTCCCGCTCGCCTCTGCCAGAGGACCTCGCTGGGCCGTCCACGTCCGTCCAAGGTGGCGACAGGACGTACGCTCGCCATACGGGCGGCGCGCATCTATGCTACACCCCCATGATCCATGCCAAGGTGTTTGTGCAGTCTGGTGGTGTGGGGCGCGGTGGAGAGGGTCAGTTCAACTTGACAGACGACGAGGAAGGCAGTGCAGAGCCTGTGGCTGGGATCGAGGGTGGAGATCGACCCCTTTTCGTTCAGGTGCGTCTTGTTGCCCGCCTAAGAAGCGTTACACAAGTTGGAACCCGTTGAGGATCGTTACTGATTGATCAGTTCTGTGCGAATGATCCCGAATATCTGCTGGCAGCTGCGAAAAAGGTCGAGCACCGTTGTGATGCTGTGGATATCAATTTGTGCGTCTCCCCCATGGTCTAGCCATCGGCGCGGCATACTCATAGAATCAGTGGGTGTCCACAAGGGATAGCCAAGCGCGGTAACTACGGTGCCTTCCTCCAGGACGATTGGGATCTCATCAAGCGTCTCAGTACGTCTCAGCCATTCGTTCTTGAGTCATGTAGTCCATGTAATCACAATTGGAGTCATCACATAGCCCTCTGGATTCATGTGGTCGACGGAGCGCTGACCGAGTGCAGTTGGGACACTCCACGAGAACCTCTCGGTCCCAGTAACAGCCAAATTCCGTATCTTCCCCGACCTGGCCCGCACAATCGCCTATGCCAAGATGTTCGAAGCGGCCGGCGCGCAGATCATCACCTGCCACGGCAGGACCCGGGAGATGAAGGGCCAGTTTACGGGTCTGGCAGATTGGGAGGTCATCAGGGAGGTGAAAAAGGCCGTCAAGATCCCGGTGTTTGCGAATGGGAATATCCTGTACCGGGAGGATGTGGATCGGTGTTTGGAGATTACTGGCTGCGATGGGGTCATGACTGCCGAGGTGAGCGACGAGTGACTTGAAATACTGTCATTTCTAACCTGCCATCTCTCGATCTGCCACCCCTTGATCTGCCATGTCTTCATTTCCTTCATCTTCCGCTTCTTGATCGGCCCCAGTTCACAAGCTAGTCCCAGCGCCCCACTCCTCTGCTGCAGGGCACGCTCACACTTCACGCCTTTAGGGCAACCTGTCAAATCCAGCACTGTTCGTACCGCCCGACCATCCGGGCAGCCATCCTCCAGTTGTGATACTCGCAAAGAGATATTTGGACATTGTCGATGCTCTACATACACCGACCGCACCTAGCGCTGTCAAGGCGCACCTGTATCGGATGCTCAAGGAGGTGCTTGACATGGAAGGCAATGTCGAGCTGCGGGCTATGATCGCGAAAGCGAAGTGGAGCCAGACCAGGGGCGCGCGGATGGGCGAGTACCGCGAGATTGTCAACGAGATTGAACGGCGACTCCAGGTGGGTTTACATCTCTGTTGATCGCATGGTGATGGGACTGCGTGTGCGATGGTGGACGACGGTGATGGTGATGGGGTGCACAAGCGCGTGCGAGTGCGACTGCGATGGCGAATGTGAATGTGATGGCTTAGCTTACAGAAGCTGCAGCCCGAGTATGATGCGGCGTGGCGACCTGGGCCGATCGATTCCGCTACGGGGTATCGCGCCGTGCCCGCCTTCGCCGCACAGCCTTACATCCGAGCCACATCCTGTGCAAGAGCACCCGACGCCACCCACACCCACACCACGGACCCCGACGCGGAGAGCATCAACGTGGTGGCGAAGTGCGTGGGGGAGAACTGCGCCGGCATGTCTGCGACGCGGTGTCCGACCGGCGCGTGTCTGCTCCATTGTCGGCAGATCAGGGCGGTGGCAGAGGGCATGGACGCGGAGCAGGCGGCGAAGGAGGCGGCCGCGGGCGGGCTGGTCGGCAAGGCGTGTGAGGCGCACGAGCAGAAATTCGCAGCGAGGCAGGAACGCTTGGCGTTGAAACGCAAGGGCAGACAAGAGGCCAAGCAGGCCAGCAAGGTCAGAAAGGTCGAGCAGAAGGCCAGGTTGATGGTGGAGAAAGACGGCCAGGCGCCGCCGAGTCTGTCTCTTACCAGCTGAGCGGGCTCTACATGTCACTGCTAAGATGCCACTGTGATGCGAGGCGGTTTTGGAGTCTTGGAAGGAGGTCTGGGAGGTCTGGGCGGTCTGCGATGATATCTAAGGGAGGGAGGGGTCTGCGATGAGATCTAAGGGAGGGAGTCTGGGAGGAGACCTAAGGGAGGGTCGGTGATGCTGGAGATGTCGAGGATGCCGGGAGACGGGGCCAAGTCTGCAACTGCATCCGGACATTGAGACCGTCCGTCATTGTACCCTGCATGCGATACGCATGCGACACGTATGCGATACATGCGATGACACCCGTCAATCCACCTTCCACCGCGTCACGCTCTCCGTCTCGTCTCCTTCTGGGTCGAGGAGAAGCTCGAGCGACCAGACAGACAGGAAGAGGGCGATATTGATCCACCGCCACCACGTCTGTGATCCCGCGTCGAGTACTGCGCCGAGACGACATGTCAGCGTCGGGCACGACCACGGCTGTGTGGTGAGAACTCACGCAGGAGGTGCGTGTAGACTGCTATCAGGATAGCTCGGCGATACGACAGCACGACCGTCGTGACTCTCATATTCTGCACGGGGCTGATCAGCTCTGCCTCGACCGGGTTGACAGCAGGTGTAGGTCACGAGCTGCGACAAGGGATAGAGGATAGAGGATATGTGAGATGGAATGCGGGATACTGGATATAGGATTGGGATATGTGATATGGAATGCGGGATACAGGATATGTGATATGGGATATAGGATGGGATATGAGACACGGGATGTATATCACGGACCGACTCCACTCACCGGTGGCTCCTGGCCCAACGTCCTGCCGTCCCAGAACCCAGGCTTCGTCCCAGGCTCCATGCCGTCGCCCCAGCCCAAAACGTCATTACGGATCTTTGGAATGATACGCATCGCGAGGTGCAGCACTGTCACCCGGTAGATGAGGGACAAGAGGAGATGCGGCGGGAGCGTCGATGCGACCGAGGCGAGCGAGTCGACGACGCCGATGGTCGCGCGCCGCGCGAGAGCCTGGACCGTCGGTGTCGGGGTGGAGTAGGGGAGGTTCTTGGGCGTCCATAGTGGCGAAGGAGAGAACCATGTTGTCCCTAATTGCCGTGGTCTGTCGAAGTTAGTAACGCTGAAACGACGCCGACGCCTGCAGCATTGCAAAGAGAGAGGGAGAGAGGTAAAAACTTACTCCATCGCTCCTTCTACGCCGGAGAGCCAGGCCGAATACTAAGATGGTCGGTCAGTGGATCTAGCAGTGGTGGTGGGCGTAGCCCGGGAAGACGCACGACGACGTAGACGAACACTAGGCTCGTTTCGAGCACGTTGGTGCGTCTCAAGGTGAAGCCGATGAGGGAGAGGAAGACGACTGTCGTCAGTGCTGCTCCGAGGAGGAAGGCGGGTAACGACGACTCCGAGGAAGGGGGGAATGTCTACGAGCACCATTGGAGTCAGCTGCCATTGCCCAGCCCGAGGCGGATGCCGGGGAGGCACGCACCTTGACGACCCCGGCCAAGCCGGCACAGTACACCAAGGCGGCGGCTACGAGCCCCGCTAGACTGCGCCACTCGAGGCCCTCTTCGATCTCCTCCTCGTCTGCCCAGCCTTTGCCCACACGCCCTGCGACCTGAATGACGAGCAGCGTGCTGATCCCCTCCAGCAGCGTGAAGAGCGGGGACACCCAGCGCAGCACGCTTGCGTACAGGTACGGCAGGACGTTGACGAGCACATGGCCGGGGGTTGATGACGCGGCTGGCGGGTGGAGGTAGAAGTAGAACGTGAGCAGGACGAGCGAGGAGGATATGAACGGAGAGAGGAAGGAGAGGATCGTGATGAGCGGTGCGAATGGGGTGTTCTTGAGAACCAGCCGCAGCGTGCTGTACAGGATGTAGTGCAGGGTGAACAGCAGCGACAGCAGGAGGAAAGACGGTGGGCCTGGGCAGCGTCAGCATCTGGACTAGCGCAGGCAACGGAAGACGACGGACCGAGGAGGTCCAGCGCCATGGGCAGCGAGAGCAGCACTTGCGCAAACGTCGCCATTCCTCCCCCGAGGGACAGCAATGCAGCGACCACCATCCTCGGCAGCGCGGCTGTGCTAGCAGTGCGCTGTGCTACCTGCGAGGTTCTCGCCAGTGCCGCTGTAACCAGAGACAGCGACAGAGACAGACAGAGACAGAGAGTATGTCGACGTGAAGGAGTTTCGGTGTCGCGATTGACTTTTGTGGTTTGTCCATTCACTGTCGACGCTGTCGCTGTCCGTTCTAAAAGCTGCCTGTAGCCGCCTCTGAGAGGTAACAAGAGCAGCGTGTGAGAGCCCACATCCCCGAGCATATCCTCTGTACGCAACCGCCCGCGGTAGCCCTGCTCGCGACATGCTGCGCTGCTCGCTCGTCGGTCGATCGATTCGCTCGGCAGCGGTGACTACCTCGCGGTCGTTGAGCACCTCGACGACATCGTCAGCACCACGCTCCACGGCCGTCCGCGATGCTGTGATCTCGGTCGGCCTGCTGGGCTCTGCATACGCTGTATATCGGTACGGCTCGACCTCGACTGTATCTACCGTCTCCCTGCCCAAGACGTTCACGATCACCGCCGGCCGGTCGCAGTACACCTTTCCTCGTCTGTCTAGCGACGCCATCGACACGATGCTGCACGAACACGAAACGACGGCCGACATCGGCCGCCCGGGCAACCCTGTGGTGAGGTGCGACCGGAATTGGGTCGGCAGCAACGAGCCATGCGAAGACAGGTCGGCGGTGGACGTGATTCCCCGCGACGCTGGCGACCTGGTGTTCTTCTCTGTCCTAGATGGACACGCCGGCGACGCAACCAGCAAACTCCTGGTCAAGACGCTACATCCGACACTGGCGCTGGCGCTGGCCTCCCTCAAGGCGGGATACATACCCAGTCTAGAGGGCAATTCGTGGTCCGCCGTGGCTAGGAAGCTGAATCCGCTGAGTTACCTGGAAGAGTCGTGGACACCTCAGAACGTCAGCGTCGCCCTGCAGAACGCGTGAGTCGTCGACTACCTATATGATGGGCCCCAAGCCCAGTTGCCTACAAGTCTGGCTGCCGACAAGTCTGATATCGACGACAGCTGACATAGCTGACTACTCGTAGCTTTTTGACACTTGACGACAATATCTGCAAAACCCCTCTGAACCTCCTGCCGACCCTCAAAGATCCGGCCAACATACCGGCCTTCATCGCCCTCGCCGAATCCGCCAACGCAGGCGCATGCGCCATATCGACTGTCGTCGACGCAGCAGGTGACGGGCTGTACGTGGCGCTCGCAGGCGACTGCCGTGCCGTCGCGGGGTGGCAAGATGCCGAGGGCAAGTGGCGCTGCGACGTGCTCAGCGAGGATCAGATGGGCGAGAACCCCCGAGAGGTGGCACGGTAGGTCTTGTATCAATAGCTCCCATCCATGCCTATCCTGAACATGCCCCTCAACCGACACCGGCAGGATCCGCAGTGTGACCGTCATCGCGAAGTGATCTAGCCGCGACCGCGGCGGGGCGGTAGTGGCGAGTTGGCTGATGGCATCAGGTTACAAGCGGAGCATCCTCGCGAGCGCGATACAGTGATCAGCGGCGGTCGGATCCAAGGTGGTCTGCAGCCGACGCGCGCATTCGGCGATGCAGTGTATAAATGGACGAGTGCCGAGCACCAAGCGTGAGTCGAGTGTCCAAGTTGGAGTGCCGAGACCGAGACAAGACCAAACGAGAGAGAGCAGAGATGGGGACAAGACGCAGTAGAGAAGAGACCAGAGACGGAGACACGACCCATTATAATGGAACCAAGCTGCAATAGAAGAGCGGCAAGGACCAGAGACGGAGGCAAGACCCAAGGAAGAGCAGGGACGGGAGACCACACAGGCAACAAGTTGTCCTCGCTGACAACAATATCGGCGCAGGGTCAAGGCAGCATTCAGTTCGCAAGACTTGAAGATACGACCCCAACGCCCCACGCATTATACCCCGCCCTACGTGACTGCCCGTCCAGAGGTCACATATCGCAAGATCCATCCGGCCAGTGGCGAACAGCTGCGATTCGTGATCATGGCCACGGACGGATGTGCGTGTCTCCCACTCTTATCATGCAGCCTTCTCAGCACAACTGTCTCTGGCTCGCACCACGCTGACATCGCCGTCTCCTCCCCCCCCTCTTCATCCGATCCCCAACACCGAAACAGTATGGGACCGGATCACGTCCGAAGAGGCCGCCCTCCTCGTCGCGTCCTACCTCTCCCACCCGGCCCACGCGGACATCCCCAAACGCGCGCTACCCACACTCTTCCCGACCCACGCAGCACCGCCCGAATCCCACCCTTACCCCGCCGAAGATCTGCCCGGCTCTCCAGCGCGTTCAGACGGCGCATGGGTCTTTGCGGGCGACAAGAACGCGGCGACGCACTTGATCAGGAACAGCCTGGCAGGCGCGGACCGGCAGAAGATGGGCGAGCTGTTGAGTGTGAATGGCAAGGTGGCGCGGTGGCTTCGGGACGATATTACCGTTACGTGGGTGCGACTGCTTCGTCCCCCTTGCCCTTTTCGGCTTCTCCCTTGTCCCTCGGCGTCTCCCGGTTGTCCTCCGCCCTCCTCGACCTCGTTCCCCAACTCTCCCGTAATTTGTCCCGCTTGCTTGCCTAGTTCTCTCGCTCTGGCTGCTGGCTAGGCTGCTGGCCAGCTTTGTCGCTATAGCCTGGATGCTGATGTCTTCAGCGTCGCTTTCTTCGGCGACGACACACGGTCTGCACCTAGCCCATAAGCACCGCGGTGTAGCAATTTAGCAATTAGGAAGAGCATATATTCATTGGACGTGCTTCGTTGAGTTAGGTATCTGAGCCGGTTAGGTCTAGTCGTGCTAGTTCAAATGAGCGAGATGGCGAGATCGCGAATCGCCATATGATATGCCATGTACGATATCGTGTATCCCGTAGCCCTCGCGTAAACCGTCTCCCTCGTGTAAATCGTATCCCTCATGCACGCACTTTCGACTGACTTCAATCCCGGCTGAACATTCCCCTACCCATTCTTCCACTGTCCACGCTGACGCGCTGCACGCCGCGTATCATGGCAATAATCAGGTCGCACCTGCGCCGTGCGAATCCGCAATCTACCACGTCTGTGCCAGTCTATGCATGCAACTCGACGCCTACGCTGCGACTCAACTGCCTACGCTGCGACTCAACTGCCTACGCTGCGACTCAACTGCCTACGCTGCGATTCGTCAACGCCGACTCCCGCGCCCGCGCCGCAACCCTACATGCCTTCCCGTCTCCTCGGCGTTGATCGCAAGATATTGTCCACCCTGCAGCTCGTCAGCTCTGATTCCGGCCTTCCTCCGAGTGCAAGTCGACTACGAGGCAGTCCAATCCCAAATCGATTACGTGATCGGATCCAGAAGGATCCAACTGATCGGTCCAACTTGTCGATCCAACTCCTTGATGCGACCGTCCCAGGTCTCACGACAGGGCAAGAAGCAGACTCACCGCAAGATCATCTCGGCCGCCTCGCTCGCGCTGATCACCACCTGCTTCTTCAACTTGTACGACTCCGTCACGCCCAGCTCGCGCATGGAAGCCACCTCGCCGAGATCCATATCTAAGAGGCGTCAGAGGATGGTTCTGGGTTTGGAGAGGAGGGAGAGGAAGGCGAAGGAAAGGAGACGGGAAGGGCAGAAGGGAAGGGAAAGGCAATAGCAGCAGAAGGAAAGACTTGCCTAGACCAGCGTCTGCCCGGCCTTCATAGTGCGCTGCCCGAAGCTGCGTCACCAGGTCGGATGAATCGTATCCCCCGTTGTCTGCGAGGATAGTTGGAATCTGCCCAGCAATGTTAGCCGTCGCGAAAACCGTCTCTCCGTCTACCAGAACATGCAACAGGGGAAACTATCCCATGTTCAGAGCTGGACACGAATTGAACAGGACGATCACCCGCAGGGAGTGGGAACCACACTGAAAGCCGACGTGGGGCCTTTCGCTGACACGCTGACACCAGCACGACAGAGACTAGACTGACCTGTCGGAGTGCCCGGGCGAACGCCTCCACGGCAAGCGCCTTCTTCCCCTTGATTGTCCGCGCCGCCTCCTCGACCTGGCAGCTCATCAACATCTCGGCGCATCCTCCGCCGAGTGTGACCCGCGTCTCCTTGACCGTCTGTGACAGTACCGACAGCGCATCGTGTAACGACCGTTCGGCCTCTTCGACCATCTGGCTCGTCGCTCCCCTAAGAACGACGGTACACGCCTCGCCAGCAGCCACCCCCGAGAACTTGATCAACTGCGCTCGTCAGCGACGTCCTTGAACTCGGGACGGTTTGACCGGTGGGAGCGACGCATCAGCGGTGAACGGCATCTCAGCTTTCACACCGGTAATGCAGAGCAGACGGGTCCCGCCAAGTGGAGAGCCAAATAGAAACCCACCTTGTCTTCGCCTATCATAATCTCCTCGATGACGTCGCACCGGCCGATCTTGACCTTGTCCGGCGCGTCAAACGTACTGGCAATCTCCCCGCCCGTGACCAGCGCCAAACGTTCCACGCCCTCAAAGTCCGCATGCTCAATCGACATGATGCCCGATTCGGCAAGGAGGTTTTCAGGGTAGTTGTAGATGAGCTGTCGGTTTACAAAACATGTGATGCCGTGCGCTGCGATGGCGGCGACTTTGGCCTTCATCTTTTCCTACGGGTCGGTGAGCGTCAGATCAGACGACAGCGTGCGAGATCAGACGACAGCGTGCGCATCAGTCTGCCATTCGACCAGGTCGGAGAGAGCTGTACCAATGGACGGCAGAAGAGGTAGGACATGGAAGAAAGGACGGCGAATGACTGAGGGTAGGAACGTACCCGTTCTGCACGTTCCAGCTCTGCCAGCTTGCTTGTGCCATCGACCCGCACGCGTGCACCGAAAATCTTGATCTTGTCCGTGTCCATTGCTGCCCAATATCAGTATACTGCCGCCAATGTCAACTGCAGACTTGCAAGTATTGGCTATGAGGATTTTTGCGTTTTCTATCCGTTTGGGCGAGTTGGTCGCAATGGTCTTGTCGAGAATGAAGCCTGGTCCGGCTCAGCGTGTATTCCGATCGTCGCAAGACTGCCGATGGCAAGGCTTACCTTCATCGAGATACGAGTCGGTCAACTTGCCTCCTACCTTCTTGATGATCTGGATGTGTTCGAGATCCGTCGACCCTTTCAGGCGGAGCACGGCATCGACCGCGAGATTTGCAAAGTACTCTTTATCCTGAGCGAGGACTTTTGAGCTGAGCGTCGTCCGGGCAATGTTGAACAGGTCTTGCCGGAACTGCGCCTCGTCGGAACTGTGGTCGATGGCTGCAGCCTCGAGAGCGCTCAGTGCCGCTTTGCTGGCAATGCGGTACCCCTCTACCACGGTCTGTGGGTGAATCTTTTGCGTGGTCACGAGCTTCTCCGCCTCGCGCAGCAGCTCGGATGCTAACACGCATACCGACGTCGTGCCGTCCCCGACCTCGTCGTCTTGCACTTTTGAGATGTTGACGAGGATCTTGGCGGCAGGGTTGTCGAGCGTGATCGATTTGAGAATCGTGGCGCCGTCGTTGGTCACGGTGATGGTCTGGTTGGATGCGGATTCTGTGATGTTGGTAAGTGGTCAAGCATGATGCGTGAGGCTGGACGGAGAGGTTCAACACAATCGTTGGGTAGGTGGGTAGTCGGGTGTACCGGCGGGGAGAGGGGACGACTCACGAAGGATCTTGTTCATGCCTTTTGGCCCCAACGTGGACTTGACGAGATCGCCAAGCGCCATGGCCCCGACAAAAGACGACAGTCGGGCATTCTCACCACGCTCCTCGGTTGCCTGTACTCGTCAGTACCATCACCATCAAACTCTCCGGCCGGACAGGAAACGCAGATAGAGTCATGATCATTGGGGTTGGTGCTTTACTCGTTGACACTGGACCTACCTCGTCTGCCCAGATGTTCATGTTGCCTGACGAGAGTGACGGCGATATGGAGTGAACTTAAACTGGGCTTTTTCCTGCAGCGCCGTTGCTGCTACTCCCTTGCCTAGCTGCTGCTGTACCTGTCCCCCTAGTCGAGTATGACCTGTTACGAGCAAGTAGAGACACAGAGAGTTGAAGCTGAAATGACTTGTGGATGCTCGTCGCGGCGCGTTTCGAAGACACGAGTGGTTCGGTCACGTGACTTTACTTGCTCTGTCTTCCGACGTCGCTGTCCATAAGATATTCAGTCTACATATGCTGTAACCCACTTGTCACTCTGTCAAGCATCTCGCATCGCAAGAGGGAGACGGCCGCGACCTCGGCAGTCAACTCATGGCTCCATACCGAGGCATCGCACTCCATCAATGATCGACCGGATACACTAAGGTACATTGTCCATCCCGTTTGTGCCACTCGACTCTCGAGGGTCACTTGCGCCTGCCATGTCGTCCAACTTTTGGGCCTCGTCGCATGCGACACACTGGATCATCCCACGGCCATCCGTCGCCCATGCAAGAGACATCGACGCCCGCTATGCCAGCCCGTACCAGCTCTACTGCCTGGGGATCTGGTTTGCAGGCTTGATCCAGAAACTCGGCCGGCGCCTGGCACTGCGACAGCAAGTCGTCGCGACGGCGACCGTCTTTTTCCGCCGCTTCTACTTGAAGAACAGCTATTGCGAGACGAATCCGTACCTCGTGCTTGCGGCGTGCTGCTTTGTGGCGGCCAAGGTGGAGGAGACCCCGGTGCATATCAAGAATGTCGTGACAGAGGCCAAGGGCTGCTTCCAGGGTGAGTTGGTTTCCGGATTGCAAGGTGCTACTGCAGGTGCTACTGCATGGTATTACTGCTTGGTATTTCTGCAGGTGCTACGGCAAGTCGAGCTAACCTGGCTCAGAAAACAACATCAAGCTCTTCCCAGCCGAGACGACAAAACTGGGCGAAATGGAATTCTACCTCCTCGAAGACTTGGACTTCCACCTCGTCGTCTTTCACCCGTACCGGGCCCTGCTGAACATATGCGGCCGCGAACCAGCTGATAGCGGGCGCTTCCCAGTCTCACGCGCCGACGAGGATGCCGAGATCCGTCGCTCTACCGCTGCGGCGACGGCAGTGGGGGGGACCGCAAACGCTGCGGGTGCGGGCACGGGTGCGGGCGATGAGGGAGGAGAGGGCGAGGCGGAGCGGGTCAGGCGGTTGATGGGCAGGGGCACAGGGGAGGGGTTGATGGAGATTGAGGAGTTTGTCGTGCAGATCAGCACGTGAGTGTGGGGTCGGTCCAGGTGACAGCGGCTTCCGAGCAACTTTTCCCTCCCAACCTCTCCGATCGACCGATCCACACATCCGGAACTTCTTCTCTGGAAGCGTCGTTGGCGAACCAATTCTGCCGTGACCGTGACTCTCTATACGATGCTAACGGATCCAGTTGCATCATCAACGACATCTACCGCACCGACGTGCCCCTGCTCTACCCGCCTTACATCATCGCCTTGGCAGCGCTGTACCTCGGCTTCTGCATACACGCGATGCAGGTCGCCGGCGCTGGTGCTGGTGGCGGCAACGTCACTTCTGCTGCCACTGATACCTCAAACGCGCACAAAACCACACACACGCACAACATCAATGGGCTACCTGTCAGCAGCATCAACAGTGGCAACCACGCCGCCAATTACCACTACAACAGCACGTCGTCGCGGACCCGGTCTTCGGTCTCCAACAGTGCTGCCAGTGGAGGCGGTGGTAGTGGAGCAGGAGGAGGGGCGACGACGCTACCTTCCCGCCAAAAGACACAACCAGCCGACGAGCGACTAGGCCTGCCACCTCCGCCCAAAGGCGCCGCAGAATTCATCGCTTCCTTCCAGGTATCGCTGCCAGTCCTTCTTGCCTGCGTGCAGGATATCATGGTGCTCTACCCGATTTGGGAGTCGTTCGAGCCTTCTTCGTCGAATGCTGCGGCACCGTCGAGTCTCCTCTTTGGGCTGGGCAGCGTAGGCGGGATAGGCATGGGCATGGCGGGCTGGCGAGGGAGCGGGAATACCGCGAGCAACGGCAGTGCAGGCGTGGGGAGTAACGGCAGCACCAGTGGGCGAGCAAGTGGCAGTGGCAGCGGCAGTGGCAGTGGCAGTGGCAGTGGCGGAGGCGGAGGCGGTGGAGGCGGCGATGTGGGGAATGGTGTGGCAGGAGGAGCAGGAGGGAAGAAGGAGCGATTCGGGCCCGAGGAAGCAGAAATCCTCGTGCGCAAGATGATCGAAGAGCGGATGGTGGATCTGAGTCATCCGGATAATGCGGGAAAAGAGGAGCCTGTCACGGGCAAGAAGCGGCCACGAGGCGCATAGCTAGCACGGCGACCGCGATTAGCAGTGTGACTTGCGGTGCGACTGGCCCTGTGACTACCACTGCGGCTGCCGCTGTGTCCCAGGTTCGCCAGCCGGCCATGGTACCAAGCAACACACCACACCACGCACCACACCAAACCCACCACGAAGCAGGCTCTGTTGTACTAGTATTCTCAACTTTTAGCTCTCACTCACGTAGTCGTTGTAGGCTTACATGTTCCTCGGTTGTTTGACTGTTACATGCATACTACAAGTGACAGACCGAATGCCATGAGCTACTACCAAGACTGTCCTGCGTCCTCTCTTCCCTCCCCCTCCTCCCCTCCGCTCTTCCACCCCCTCCACGCCGTTTGTTCCCCATCTCTCCTCTCTTCTCCGCCGTGGATGGTCAGACGAGGCATCGTCACATCTTTGAGCAGCCTACAAACACGGTTCTACGATGCACTGCGATGCCCTACGATGCCCTACCACGCACCGCGACGCCTTCGATGCACACGCCCTACGATGCACACGCCTGCGCTATACGCCACTTTCCCACGACACCAAGCGTTCAGCCGGCCACGCAGACGCCGCCTGGTGCCTACGTAAGCCGCCGCCCGCCGCCTAGGCAAACAGCCGCTTGGTGTAGCTGTTGAGCCCATGCACGCCGCCTTCGACCTGGGCCGACGCCGTTCGCAGCTCGAATCGCACGCCGCCGGCTCGGGACTCTGCCTGGAGTTCCGTCACGCTACCCGGTGTATCAGCGTCTCATCTTGTCATTCTCTCCCATGTAGGAAGGCTAGGCACTCGTCTTTCCCATGTAGGAAGACCAGGCCCTCGTCTTCCCATGTAAAACCCGCGACTCACCTCCTGACACCCGTGTCCTGGAGCGAGTGCTGCAGCCCCGTGTACAGGTACGGCACAAACTTCGTAATGCTCCCCTTGTCCGCAACGTCCCCACTGACGCCCTGGGCGACCTTGACCGTGTCCGTCTCGGAAAAGTATCGCGCCGTCGCGGCGTTGTCGGCTCCCATGCCAGACGACGGACCCTTGACAGTGTGTTCCATGGCCTCGATCGATCCCATGCCGCGGTACAGCTTGACCCGCTTGCCCTCGTGGTAAAAGTACTCGCCGGGCGATTCGGTCGTCCCCGCCAAGAGTCCTCCCATCATCACTGCCGACGCACCGAGCGCGAGCGCTTTGGCAATGTGTCCGATGTTCCCGATACCGCCGTCGGCAATCGTCGGGATGCCGAATCTGCACACAGGTCAGCACCAGAGCCCAGGAGCGATCGGCGATGAGGACGTGTCAAGAGCACGTCGCAGGACGTACCGACTGGCAAACTCGGAAACAGCAAACACGGCCGTCCCCTGTGGGCGACCAACAGCCATGACTTCCTGGGTGATGCAGATCGATCCAGATCCCATGCCAATTTTCAACGCGTCCGCGCCGACCGCAATGAGCTGTGCCGCCTGCTCGCGAGTAACGACGTTGCCGGCGATGACGTCGAGCTTGGGGTAAGTCGCCTTGATCCACTGGATAAACTCGATCTGGTAAATCGAGTTGCCCTGCGACGAATCGAGAACGACCACGTCCAGCCCCGCCTCAACGAGCAGCTTGAGCCTGTCCCGGTCGCCTGGACGGGTGCCGATCGCTGCGCCACAGTAGAGCTGCTTGGACTCGGGCACCTTGGACGCCAGAGGGTAGTTCTGGTTCTTGAGCAGATCGGACCGAGCCACGAGAGAAACCAAGTTGCCCTCGGCGTCGATGATTGGCAGCTTGCCTTTCTTCGAGTCCCGCAGGATCGTGTTGGCTTCGTCGAGCGTGATGCCCGCCCGGCCAGTCACCAAGCCGGTCGTCATCACTGATCGCAACGGCGCGGTTGGGTCACGGAACTGCACGTCTCGACCTGTGACCATACCGACGAGTTTACCGCCGATCTTGCCGGTCTCTTGGCGGGTGTCAGTCACCGTCCCAGCACTATGGGCGAGTTTGTGGACGTAGAGGACGTACCTGTGATCGGGACACCGCAGAAGCCGAGCCGTGCCTTGATGTCCAGGACACTAGCCCGAGTCAGCCTCGGTCCCATGTAGTCAGCGTAGGGCGAATGACTCACTCTCCGACCGAGCCATCCGGGCCCAAACACACGGGGTCGGTGATGAAGCCATTCTCAAACTTCTTGACCTTGCGCACAAATGCCGCCTGCTGCTCGGGGGTACAGTTGTGATGGATGATACCGAGTCCACCGTGAAGCGCGAGCGAAATCGCCATCTGGTCCTCGGTGACTGTGTCCATGGGCGACGAGAGGAAGGGGGTATTGAGGACAATGTTCTTGGTAACTCTGTGGACGTTGTCAATATTTTAAGCGGCGTTTAGCAGATAAGCTCGACTCACTTGGTCTGCAGGGAGACGGCGGAGGATGGGAAAGCAATGTGGCCGGGCAGCATGAGAAAGTCGTTGTACGTCAGTCCGCCGTTCTTGCGCGAGTCCATGAGCTCGTGTAGAGAAAGACCGTCGCCGCGCGAGTACTCTTTGAGCGTGGCCATGGCGTCGGCAGCAGAGAGAGGCTTAGCCGTTCGCTGAGGAAAGTGCGAGGTGGATGAGTCCGAGTTGCCGTTCACGTAGGGGGACATTGTGGCGGTGGTGATGAGTCTGTGCGAGTCGGAGGGTGTGAGAATAGTCGTGAATGCTGGAGGATGCTGAGAGTGTAAGTATATATTATACCCCTCCAACAGCAGCAGACCAGAGCAGTGAGACTTACTCCAAAAAGAGGATACGATCGCGTCGGAGCGCGTGAAGGTTTTGGAATCGCCACCCAAAAAGTTTCAAGACCACCGTGGGAAAATCAACCTGCATTGGGTAAGCTTGATTTTGTGACGGAGGTATAGTTATCAGACATCACCCCCTCGGCCTCTATAACAACACGTCATGAATTCGAAATCCGTTGCGCCGCCCTGAAGATGGTGCAATTTCCCGTGAGACGATACTTTTTTTTATCCCCTCGTGTTATTTTCCTTCTTTCCTTCTCTCTCTCTCTCATCTTTCCTTGTCTTTGCTGCCCCTTCCTCTCTGCCTCGTCTCTCTCTTCCTCTTGTACACTGACAGGATGACTGCTACTCTCAACGGAAACGGCAACGGCACTGCCTACGAGCTGCCCGAGGGACAGTGAGTTGTCTCGCACTTCTCCGGTCCAAGCACGTTTCAAGCAACTGGCCGTGACAATGTGGACCTGCGTCGTGGAAGAAAGATGAGCTGACGAGCTTCGTTTCTTCCTTCCTTGTCTTCCCCATCGCCTCGCTCTCACTCGTATAGCTTCCTCTTCACCTCCGAGTCTGTCGGCGAGGGCCACCCCGACAAAATTGCCGACCAGGTCTCCGACGCCATCCTCGATGCGTGCTTGGCTCAGGTAAGCTTATTGCTGAGCTACGTCTCCATGAAGCTTACACAGCTATTAGGACCCTTACTCCAAGGTCGCTTGTGAGACTGCCACCAAGACCGGCATGGTCATGGTACGTTGTTGAGCGCGCTATAGATCGCACGTGGCTCGTGCTGACATTCTTAGGTCTTTGGCGAGATCACCACCAAAGCCCTGATCGACTACCAGGCTGTCATCCGAAACACCATCAAGCAGATCGGCTACGACTCGTCCGAAAAGGGCTTCGACTACAAGACCTGCAACGTGCTCGTCGCCATTGAGCAGCAGTCGCCTGATATCGCTCAGGGTCTCGACCACGGTGCCCTTGAGAACATCGGTGCCGGTGACCAGGGTATCATGTGAGATCTTTCAGGGAGATTAGATGGCTTTTGGCTGATATTACAGGTTCGGCTACGCTACCAACGAGACTCCCGAGATGATGCCTCTCACTATTACCCTTGCCCACAAGCTCAACTCTGCAATGGCCGCTGCACGACGGGATGGCTCTCTCGGCTGGCTTCGCCCAGACTCCAAGACCCAGGTCACTGTCGAGTACAAGAAGGAGGCCGACGGATCCGTGGTGCCTCTTCGTGTCGACACCATTGTCATCTCGACCCAACATGCCGAGGAGATCTCTACCGAGGACCTCCGCTCCGAGATCCTTGAGAAGATCGTCAAGAAGGTCATCCCCAAGAACCTGCTTGACGACCGATGCATCTACCACATCCAGCCTTCCGGCCGATTCGTTATTGGTGGTCCTCAGGGTGACGCCGGTCTGACTGGCCGAAAGATCATCGTCGACACCTACGGCGGTTGGGGTGCACACGGTGGTGGTGCCTTTTCCGGCAAGGACTGGTCCAAAGTCGACCGTTCGGCTGCTTACACTGCTCGATGGGTCGCAAAGTCGCTCGTGGCTGCTGGTCTCGCTAAGCGTGCGCTCGTCCAGCTCTCGTACGCCATCGGTGTCGCCGAGCCTCTGTCGATCTTTGTCGACTCGTACGGAACCGGCAAGGTGCGCGATGCCGAGCTGGTGGAGATTGTGCGCAAAAACTTTGACCTGCGTCCGGGTGTGATTGGTCAGTTGCGCCTCTTATTCCTTGGCCATTCTCCGTCCATTCCCGTTGCCAATCTGATGCAGAACTGACGGCGGGTATAGTGCAAGAGCTTGGCCTGCAAAAGCCGCAGTATCTCAAGACTGCTTCTTACGGACACTTTGGCAACCCCGAGTACTCATGGGAGCAGCCCAAGCAGCTCGACTTCTAAGCGGCTACGCCACGTAGCCGTCATTTTGGGATACCTCCTTGGGGGCCCCGTACACGAGTTCCTCCTCGTGTTTCGTTTCGCATAGACTCAGACCTGTTTCACCTGATCCTTTACTCCCGACCTCGACCTACGCCAACCTTAGATCCGACGAAACGTGACGATACCACGCGCCTCCATATAAACCGCATCACAATATCCCCCGGCTCGCCTCGGCTTGACCGATACATACCCAACGACAACGACGTTATACCCCGCCTGCCTGGACGTGCCGACTATTCTCGCCGCCTTTACATTTCACATGGCGACTTGCACGAACAAGAAGAGTAAAAATTGTAGCAACACCACACCCCGATCTTTCTTCCTGCCGCGCGATCTAGATCTAGAGCTTGGTAGCGAGCTTGCAAGACGGTGTTAGAGGTGCGAGATGATCTTTCCGGGCTTTTTGAAATGCATGCGCTCAACCGCCACCAGATTTGGGTTCTGCAGTGGTGTTGAGATGAGGCGTCAACTGACGCCTGGAGACTGACACCACTGATGCTCTCATTGCCGTCGATGTGCTCGTGCTTTACTGGAGCTGCTACCTGGGATTGGATAGTCTGAAAGTACGAGTGTACGTCATGTGGCACTGGTACATGATCCGCCAAGAGTGATACCGCGTTGATGCTACTGCTAATGCATACTGAGGTGATCGGCTTACATAGACATGACCATCATCCGCGATATGGGTAATTTGTACCCGGGCAGGTCCCAGTACCGCCTGCGCACGCCGTTCCAGACCTCGCTGCGAAGCGATTCGGGGATCGGCACGTTGTGCCACTCGGTCTCGAGGCCGACCTCTTCGAGGTGTAGGTCGGCGAGGTGGGACGAGACGTCGTAGATGGTTGCGTCTGGGGCGTCAGCTTCGTTTGCCCGCGAGGGAGAGGGCGGAGACAGAAAGTGCACCGGGGATTAAGGGGAAAAGAGAGAGGGAAGAGGGAGACAGCTAAGAGGGAAGACGGAGGGAAGAGGGAAGAGAAGGGAACAGGAGAAGGAAGATGGAACGCCACTGACTCGTTGCGCCCAGCCCGTTCCAGAACGAAAACACCCCGTGCTCAGGCTCGAGTATATCCGGCAGGAACTCGAAGAACTGCTTGAGGTCTGAATGGGGTAATCAGCGTCGCTCCCCTGCCCCCTGCTACCTGCCACCTGCCACCCGCCACCTGCCTCCTGCCCCCTGCTACCTGCCACCTGCCACCTGCCACCGGCTACCCTTCTGCACTGCGACGCTTTTGTACTGCAACGCTCTTGCACTGCGACGCTTCGACCCACCTTCATACCCCTCTGCAAACGTGTCCACGAAAACAGCGTCAAAGCCCTCCGGCACGCCACTCAAGACCTCGCCCATCCGGTCGTTGTCAATGAGGAAATCCTGCCACCGGCCCTCGAGGACACGCACGCCGGGCCAGTCGTATACCCCTGCGGCGCGCATGTGCGCGAGTACCTGTGGGTGCGCTTCGATGATGGTGTGGTTCCGGGGGGGCGTGGATGTGGCCGCGACGCATTGGGATTGGAAGAGTCGGTCGACCTGGTGTGCTGGTCAGCAGCTGCCACGGGGTCTGTACACTACTATGTTGGATGCGATTTGACCAACGAGCCCTTCCGGTGGCGAGGATCAAGGGGTACAAAGAGATGCAGGAGACCGAGTGGCGAAATTTAGGAAGCGGAAATGAGGAAGAGCACAGGGAGACAGTCACGCCGACAAGGAGCATCGCAATGCGCGATGAAGAAAAGTCCAGGGACGTCTAGATCCACGCGAAGAAAGCGACCAGCTGCAGAGAGGACAAGCGAGATGGAGGACGTACGATACCGAGACCGTACCCCACATTCAGAATCGACAGGCCTCTTGGGCCGTCGTCTTTGGCTTTACCTTTCCCGGTGCCGTCCGCAGCCCCCGAGTGACCGCGCAGCATGAGCCGTACATGCTCGCACACTGGATCAGCCTCTGCCGCGCTCGCAAGGCAACCTACTCAACGGCTCTTCCCAGCCCATCATGACTCTGTCCCAATCAGCGACTGTACGGACTGAGCCTTTACACCCCAGTTCTTGTAGCCTCTACGCCCAGCCTTTGTAGCCTCGGTAGCTTTCGTAGGTTTAGGCAGGGCACACAGGCGGCCAGAGTTGGGACAGGGGATCTGGCTCACCCATTCCCGTCCGCATCGAGCACGCGCTCCCGCCCGTCGTCGCCTACCTCCCACCGCAGCTCGCAGCGCAGGAACATGCGGTTGTCACCTGCGGATGTGGTGTCTTTTGCTCGGAGCGTGACGTGCTCGTCGTCTGTCACGCTTGCTTCCGATGCTCTTGCTTCGTTCACGGCGTGGTGCAGCATTTCTAGAGTACAGCTCGTCAGCACCGCACCCCCATCGTCACCGCATCCCCTTCTCCCCGTGACTCGGACTCATGAGCCGTGATCCTTAGTCTCGCATGACTCTAGCCGTCTCCACTCTCCCTTCTTTTCGGTCCGCATCTTTGCGCTGGCAAGCAGCAGACGCAGACGTAAACGCAGAGGCAGACGCACCAGACCTGACCCCTTCATTCCGAACCATCTCCCAGCCGTCTTCCCAGCCAAAACTGATGCACACCTCGCCAGCCGTCCGTCCCCACTTGTCCACTGCGTTCCAGACCCCACCGGCACGCAGTAGCATCCTCATTATCCCTTCATCCCGCCGCTCAGCAGCGTAATGGAGGCATGACCACCCCAGCGCCTCGTCCTGGAACCATGTGGGTGCGCCTCGGTCGAGCAACGCTTTGATGGAGGATGGCGGTCCGGTCTGGACGCTGGAGATAAGTTCCTCTGCAAGTACCAGCGCCTCGATAGCCTCAGGACGGGCCACGGGGGCGGGCTTGCTCGCTGCTGATGCGGACGGGTCTGCCATTGTCTGTTGCTCGGGTGCAGCGAAATGCAACAAAGAGGGCGGTTGGACATAGAAATTATCGGTACGACGTGCCTGGCTGTTGCAAGCAAAAAGTTCAAGTCGGCGACTTTTGACAACAACAATCTCTCCAGCGAGCAGCCGAGATACATGATTCGCCAAGGCAGGACGACGTAGAGTATGCCAGAGGCAGGCTCGGATGCGCCGCAGAGGCGCAGAAGACCTCGGACTACGAAAGAATCGATCCGCGACTCGGTCTACCTCGTTCCCCCGTCTGCTCTGTCTCGGCACGCCCTCGGCGCGGCATTGGCAGCTCGAGCGGTCCCGCCGAGGCGAGCGGCGGATTCTGCGCGAGAGGACGAGGATGCCGAGTCCTTTCGGGTGCGTGCTCTGGACGGATGGGAGACGAGGCGGCAGAGGGAGAAGGCTCTGGCGGAGTTTATCGCGTCTTGTGAGTCTCAGGCGTTCTGCTTGCGTTTTGCTGTGTGAGCACGAGGACGAATCAGGGGTTGCTTCGTTCGCGAACCAGCCCTGCCTAGCGATAATGGAGTGTCCTTCAGCCTGGATAGAATCGAGTCTGAGAAAGAGAGAGAGGGGAAGCGAGGGAAAGAGCGAGAGCGAAAGAGAGAGGAGAGAAGGAGAAAGAGAGAGAGAGCGCGAGGGAGAGAAGGAGAGAAGGAGAGAAGGAGAGGAGGAGAAAGACAGAGGGGATGGGAATGATCCAGACAACAACGGTCACAGCTGACACCGCGACTGGACAGCCGACGACCCCGGCCCCAGACTCCCAGACGACGACCTCCTCATGGCCGTGCACCTCCACGCCGCCAAGACGTACGAGCGCAGCGGCCTGCTGGTCCCTCCCAAAAAGCGTTCCAGGGCTCAGCCGTGGGCAAGCAAGAAACGGCGTCTCGTCGACGCGCAGAAGGAGATCGCGACGACCTCGTCTGCTCCGCTAGCAGGAGCAAGCTCAAGCGCGGGTGGCTCGGGGTCTGCGGGTCCGCAAGCAGCGACCGAGAGAGCGGAGAGGACTCGGACCATGACCCGGAGAACTGGGACCATGACCAAGTCCAGGACGAGGATGGATGGGAAGGATCATGGGATGGACGCTGAGGATGAGGACGGCGACGAGGAGCAGGATGGTATTAGACATCGCTCGGAGGAACAGAGCCAAGACAGCGATGAGGGCGAGGTTGACGGCGAGGGCGAGGGCGAGGGAGAAGACGAGAGCGAGGATGACAGCGTGGACGATAACGAGGACGATAACGAGGGCGAGGGGAATCACGGTGCCAACGACAACGACGACGGCACAGCTCGCTCTCAGACCAACACCGAGTCGAGCCAGAGACGGAGGGCATACAAGCGCAGAGACATGTATCGCGCTTTCGACGGTTCCGCGCTCTTGGCTCTTGGTATGTTGTTGTTCACGCTTCCACCCTGCCTCCTGGCATCCGTAACGACGACCAACGCTGACGACCTGGCGCACAGGCATTCTGGTGGAAGAATACATCATCGCCCAACTCCATCAAGCAGGATACCAACCCCGGCGTGACCGGCGCGACGACCATTCCGACCACCATCCCGACGACCAACCCCGAGGTACCGGTCTGGGTCCACGAGGTACCGGTCCCACAGCACCCGATGCCCCGCGCCGCCTCAGCCCCAGCGACAGCGACGATGCCAATCATGCTGATGCCGCGCCGTTGGACTCCCTTGGACAGGCCAGCGGTGCTAGCGATCACGACGAAAGTAGCAATGACGCGTACGACGACATACGAAACCACCATGACGACGAAAGCAACGATGACCACGACGGCGGTAGTAGTGGTGACTAATCACGATGACCACGACGGCGGGAGTAGTGTTGAATAATGACGATGACCACGACGGCGGTGTAGTATTGAGTAACGACGATGACCATGTGGCATGTTAGACGTATAAGATGAATAATGAACATGCATCGCACTCTACACTTCCTCCTGCTGCTCAGGCTCGTACGCCACCTTTCCGCCTCCTGCCGCAGGAACACGCATTGCCAACTTGCGTCGATATGCAGGCCAGCCTGCCACGGCGTCAGCTATACTGCCAACCAAGGTCGACGTCCACCCACCTTCAAGCGGAATATCGTACACCCCTGTCCAGTCGACGTGATCGCTCGACCAGAAATCTGTGCAATTCTGTGCATGTCAGCGGCCATCCATGTGTATACCTGCTAATGCTCGAGGACTGCGCAGAGTTCAGATGTGAGTGGAGAGGTAGAATCAGGAGCTCAGAGGTGAGAGGAGAAAGTGTCGAGGAGAGTGAGAGCCGCCCTACCTTGACGAAGCCCAGATCGAATGGGTTTCCCTCGCGTCCCGCTCGCATCATCCCCCCTATTGCTTTTCCTTTTGTGAACCGATCCAGCCCTAGCACCTGCATCATCGGCCCGCTGAGCCCTCTCCACGCGGCGCCGCAACACCGTCCCAGCCCCAACGGCCCATGACTGTGCCCGTGCGATGGCCCGTGCGCGCGCCCTGCCACCGCCGTACCGTCCGGTCCGAACGACATTCCCTCAGATCCCACAGCCTCTTCGCTGCTCCCTGACGGCCCGACTCCGGCACCAATCGCCACGGCCTGCTTCATTGCACCATCTTGGTCGCGAAGACTCGAGCCCCCACGCCCGCCCATGAATCCATATCGACCGAGATTCGATACCTCGCGAGTGGTCATTTGTTTGGAAACTTGCCAAAGCTGCGAAACGGCAAGGATCGATGTCCACGTCAACTGCAGACTACCCCAGAACGCCACAGCGACAAGTAATGGATCGTAAGAGCCGGCACGGCAGAGGGTCGTCGCAATGTCGCACAGTGTCACTCCAGGCGACGGGGCGGGGACGTATTCCGGAGCATTTTCAATCACATCTTCGGTCAGTCCCTCGTCTTGCTGTTCAGCTTACATTGAACGCTCAGATAATCAAATGCCACGATCCCCGAGATAAGGAAGATCACAAAGAGAAGGAAATATCGATGGTTGCGGAATCCCACTGATACTGTCAGCTCTTCAGATTGGTGGTTGGACTTTATGCTTACCACAGTTGTACACCCACGGACAGTGACTGTCGAATGAGCTTTGCCGCGAGACGGCACAAAGAACTTACTGGTCAAATCGCGCTACACAGCGATTGCAAAGGCGGCAGTGTTTTGAGCGTAAGGGCTTCTTCGCCTGAGAGCAATACTCAGATGATGCGGCATAGCAACCAGAAAGAATGACTCACCATACACACAATACAGAAATTAGTCCCGTTGAGACGACCAGCGTCAACGAGCTCTTCCAGCGCCTGTTGATACCATCAGCCCTGGCATCACCCACGACCGAGTTACTTACCATCTTGATCTCAGAGTCCGTCAAGGCTTTTGGCACGAAGCCGGGGTCCGTGACGATGGCTTTGTAGAAGTTCCACGAGCAGGCAAGGAGGGAAACGAAGAAGGCAAGATTAGCGACAGCGTGTCCAGGTGTCCCTAAGCGTGCATGCGATTCAGCGTTCTTCTGACCCAAGGCGGGATAAAAGGGTGGCTTGTGCTGCTTACCTCTCACGAGACGGCTCACCCAACCGTACGCAACCCACACTATTGAGCCGAAGATGATCGCGGCAAAATAAGGTGATGCCGAAACTCGATTATCATCAGGCTGGTGCTTCAGCAGGACCTGAAGCACGAGCTGGACGCATTAGCGCCTGATGACGAGCAGACTCACCAATGACATGCCCCAGAACTCGGCGCATGCAAGCGGTAGTGCCGTGTATATCGGTAGGACGGTAAAGGTGCCCAGGATGACACCTAGGACGACCGTTGGCATGACCATGATGATCCATTTCGTCCCTCTCTGAAGAGCCAGTCGTCAACCCCATGCAGCTCTCCGCAAAAGTGGTGTGTACTTACCTCGCCGAATCTGGGCATCAACTTGCGCCCATCTGAGGTGTATCCCGCCTCCTCGAGTCCCTTGACAAAAGGAACCAAGCCTTTCAGCTCCTCTGCCATGTCCCGAGGCGTCTTGCCTTGCTCCTCTTTGATCTCAAGGTCCGCTCCTGCCTCAATGAGATGCCGTATGGTGGGTCTTGAACCTTTGACCGCCGCCCAATGCAACGGGGTCATTCCAGAGTTGTCGCGACTGTGGACCGATGCACCATGCCGGAGAAGGATGTCGACTGATATTGCATCGCCTGTTGCCATGAGCATCACATGTGGAGAAGAGATGGTAAGGTCTTCACCTTGGTAGGCAGCCCACATTAACGATGTGTGCCCATCACTGTCCTTCTCATCGATCGCTACGGGCTGATGAAGCTGCAACCAGACTCAGTACTGAAAGAACTTTGGTGATACACGACTAACCATATACAGCAAAGGCATGACCGCGCTCGAGTGAGTGATGAGATGCAGCGTGTTGAAGCCTTGCGCATCGATGATATTTGGGTCTGCGCCTCTGCTCAGCAGCAGGTGCACGACGTACAAATGCCCGTTACGGGCGGCCCACTGCAACGGAGAGGCTCTGAGCTCGCCACCGAGTGCATCGACATCTGCGCCGTGGTCGAGCAAGAACCGGCACATGCCGAGTTGCGCGTTGATCGACGCCCAATGCAGCGGCGTGACTCCCTGCTCGTCCCGTGCAGACAAGTCGAGTGTTGGGTCATCTTCCAGTAGCGATGCCAGCGTCTGAGTATCTCCCCGTTGTGCGAGGATGTGGATATTCAACTAACGGGGGTCAACGCGAGACTCGAAGAGGGGAGGCAAGGAAGAACACACAGGATCAGGCGGCGGAGGGGCTTCTAGGGTCGTTTCTCGGCCCACCTCTGCCGATGCCCGCTCTAATGAGGTGCGCGATAGTGGATCATCGTCGATGACAACGGGCGATGAGATGCCCAAGCCGCGCCGAGCCTTGTTGTCTGGAGAGTTGGGCGTGGAGGGGGTGGCGGTCGTTTGTGCTAGTGGTGGAGTTGTCATGACAGCAAAGCCGTGGCGTCGCGAGCGCCGGAGCTCTTGCTGCTAGATGACAGACGAGTGCGTGCCAGAGACAATGACTACCAGATGCTACGAAAGAGCTGCGGCGCAAGATACAATGGGTACGACTACATCGCCTCGAGCGACGCCGAGCAACATGCAACTCGGCGGGCTGCGGGGCAACGCACACGCGGGTGGCGAAATCACATTGGCAGTAGACGATGCTCAGAGCACGATACGGGACAATGCATGCGACGCAGCTGGCGGCGTCTGGGGCCAGTCGAGTGCGTACAGATACATGCCTTGGTGCTATAATATGCAGGATGCTGGATATAGGGTGTCCAGCTGGCGACAGCGCTGGAACTTTGCTTGGACCGTCTGATGCGGGTACGCGCTTCCACACCTGCACGCGGTGCGAATCATCACCAGCGACTCTGGCAGGTAAATTGTGGTGGCGCGACGCGTCAGAGCCGGATTGCGCTGTGTGTGCTGCGATAGATACGATAATCGCAGTGATCGGGGCTTGGAGCTGCGTCGTCACCGCTCTTCGTCCACCTCCATCTCCACCTGCTGCGCGACCCTGTCTCCGTGGCTCACATCTGCTGCTTCTACCGCCGCGCCAGCTTGCGGCTCCGAGGATTCGCTGTCGACAGTCTCCATGATGTCCTCGGTTGTCGCTCCAGCAGGTATAGGTCCTGGCGTTACGATGGCCACGGGGACTCGGGATGTGGTGGTGGGCAGTTTATCGTGCTGCCTCTCTGCCGTGACTGCAGATGATCAGCCCGGAGAATCAGATAGGCAAGAAGGGCGGGGACGGGACAACAGATTGGCGGGGGAGAACGAGAAGAGGGAGAAGCAGAAAAGGCGCAGAAGAAGAGGGGGAAACAGCCACTGACCCCATTCCCGGCGATCCATGGGACACTGCTGTTTGGACGATTCGGTTCCGATCCATTTGAGCAGGCAGTGCATGTGGAAGATATGTGTGCATTCGCCCCAGACTGCGGTGTGCCAACGCGTCAGCGGCCACAAGGCGTGTCAAGGCCACAAGAACGAGGCCGCGTTCATCTACCCCTTGTAGACAAAGTATGACACAACGGGACTCACTCAGTGGACAGTCGTCGCCTGGGACCTTGCACTCGGGGCAACAGCTCTCAAATGCCAGTCTGCAGATCCCACACACATCGTCCTCTTCATCTTCGTCCTCTTCTATAGCGTCGCCATACGAGTCCTCTGCCTCGGGCTCGGCGTATCGCCATAGCTTGTGTGGTTCAGACGAAGTGTCCCATTTCCACGCCGCGACCGCGTTGTACGAGGTGACGGTGAACTTCATGTAGTGCTGAGGCGCGGGGCACAGCGACGACCCGTGGACTGCGCTGTGGTTGTCAGAGTCGTCGTGTCCAGAGCGGTACCGTCGCTGGACGAAGGTCCCACCGCGAGCGTTTGTAGATGTCAGACGGTAAACGGTAAATCCCGTCTACGCGTGCTGTTCAACGCGAGACTGCTAGACATTTTGATCTTTTGCTCTCCACGCTTTGCATGTTCCTAGACCAAAGCTCTCGGCCATGGGCTATACAATGTATGTCTGCTGGCCCATCGCTGAACATCCGTCACCCACCGTAGTGCGATACTGACGCTGCACAGTGTCCTACAATGGACGCTGCCTCCATCTCCAACCCGCCAATTGAATCTCTCTGAAATCATCTCGACCCGCATCCTAACCCACTACTCGGTGCGTCTACCTGTTCCCCGTCCAGCCAGCCCATCACACCGCTACGTCGAACCCAAGACGACGAAGCAGCAGCGGACATTTGGCACAGTTTGGCATTGTCATGCCGGCTGACCGGAACAGCTGTCCTCGCCCACTCGGTCGACGGTGCAGTTCCGGACGTACCGCACCCCGACGCTGCAGCTCACTACGATCATGTACTCGCCGCCATTACCGGCCGTCCGGGACCTGGTCATCCAAGGTGTGCGGGACGACACGGCCTACCTCTTCCTAGAATTGCGCGGGGGAGCGAATTCGGGCGAGACAAAGCCAGGGGGAGGGGACGGTGGGGAGGTGCAGCAACAGCTAGGGCGGAGCGAGGCCAAGCAGCATGGGGACGAGCAACACGACGACAAGCGATTGAAGAATGAAGCAATCGAAGATGACGGGTTCGAGATCATCGATCCGCCACCTAGTGGTGTGCCGACCTCGACGCTAGCGGTGCCGGCATCCACGGCGGCAACGGCATCTGCGGCGGCAACAGCATTTGCGGTGGCAACAGCATCCGCGGTGGCAACAGCATCCACATCGGCAGCAGCATCGACCGCGGCAGATCCGTCTGGCAAGCGCGGACCTGCGAGACAGAAGATTGGTCGGCGCACGAGCCAGAAAGACAAGGGTCGGTACCGGATCCTGGCTGTGCGGCCGGCCGTCTCGACGATCCCCATGTTACAGAACCTCCTCTCGCCCCTGGTGTTGGGTCTCACCAAAGCTGCTCGGGCAGTGAGTGTCTATATTTCTTTTGGGTGGTCTCCATCTCTTTTGGGTGGTGGCCACGTCTTGCGGGACCCTCTGTGAACTGCGAACACCTTTGTTCACGCCTTGCGATCTGTCTTGCGCTCCCCTTGCCCTAGCCTTCGTACTACACTGACCCACTACTCTTCCAACTTACCTCATATCTTTCTTCGACCTACCGCGGCCCTCGTCTCACCACTCATCCCTCTACCTCGTAGCTCGTAGCTCGACATATCTCCTTCCACCTGTACCTCATCCTCACATATTTTCCTTCATACTATCCAACATTTGCCGTTCGTACTCACCTCATCCCTCACATTGTCGTTCATACTACCTATCCCTCACACTGTCGTTCATTTATTACCTGATACCTCCGCCCAACGGTAGAGCTAACCCGCCTAGGCTGCAACCACGACCGGCTCGTCCCTGCCCACGCCCACCCCTCTCCCCGGCACTTCCCTCCTCATCACGTCTCTCACTTACCCCTCTCTGCCGTCCCCGCTCCCGCAGATCCGCCTGACACTGCATATCCTGCCTACGCCGTCCAGCTCGTCTCCCCAGTCTGTCCTCCTCGAAGGGGATTACCTCGGCACCACTGCCCCTGCCCCAGCCACTACCATCACCAATGCCCCTGCTTCTGAAAGTGGCAATGGCGGCCATACCTCGGCCGCGGTCCTGCGCGAATGTCTCGAGGGATGCCTGCCCGACGGCGCGGGTGGCGAACGAAAGTGGTTCACCTGGGACGACGACGCAGGCGACAAGATCCACGCCGGGTGGGAAGGGCTGGAGAGGACCAAGCGCGCTTCCTTCTTGCTCGCAAAGTGTCTCAAGGAATCAAGTATAATATGACAGCCTCTCGCACGGCATACATGTCAATAGTATCCGCTCTGCATGCCAGGAGTATCTGCTATGCGTGGTATATGACAGGTCCGGATATCCCCACGCCTTGGCGTCCTCAGAGTCTTCCGCTCCTCGTGCTTTCGTCCAAAGATTGACAGCCTCCAACTGTCGATTGAACAGCGGACAGACGCTCAACATAACAAAATGGCCTTCTCAACCTCAACAAGCCGGCCGCTCCTAAATGGACGTCGCATTCCCATACGTCGTATTGTCGAGTCCTCTAGCCACCAGAGCAAACTCATGCAGCGCCTCTCGCATCTTCTTGGTCGTGCGTGACCTCAACACCGCGGACTTGAGATTCCCCTTCGCCTCGCTGGTGGCCCGCGGATCCGGGAATCCAGGCTTGACTAGCATCAGCGCTGTGTTGGCTTTGCGGTGCACGGCTCACCTCTCCGAGAATCACAGTCAGCCACGCAGCCATCTCTTCCCCTGGCACGCGCTTCACAAAGCTCGCGAGAAGCTCTGCAAGGTTGGGGATCACTGAACGTGGCCCGTCGCTCCCGGCGGACAGCAGTATCGCACGGAGGATCTGAGGTCCAAAACGTTTGAGCAGTTCGTTTGCAGCCGGCTCCAGCGGCGACGGAAAGCGGGTTGTAGCTAGCAAGGCGATCTGACGGCGTCAGTGCACCAGCCACAACATATCTGCGATGAAAGACATACGAAGAAGTCGGCGGCAGTCTTGAGAGAGAACCGTTCCTGTGCGGCAAGTCCCATAACACCTAGCGACATGTATCCTTCGAGCACCTGAGCCGGGAGACGTAGTAGAACACCGGGGAAGCGCGAGGCTATCGCTGAGCAAAACTTGAACCACGCTTCCACGACATCTGGGTTCTGCTCATGAATTAGCATGGTTAGATCTGTAGCACCTCGCTACCTACGTCTCTCATGCCTTCAGGCTCGGCGATCATCTTGCCAGCTGCGACGACCAGCCGACTCGCCGCATCCGCAACGACCTCCCATCGCTCCCTCTCTTCTGCTTCGTGTTGGGTCTCCTCCTGTGGAGTCTTGTCTTTTTTCCTAGTCAACGCGCTGGGTGGCGAATTCACACGCAGGGTCAGGGTTGAGGCAAGGGACATCCACAATGCCGAGGGCACACGCCCGCATGCTGTGCAAATCAGGACCAAGAGCGGGAGAGGGGAGAGTGAGATAAGTGTTTCGCTTGACGCGAGGGTCGAATGCTTCAGCAGGGATGATATGGCCTATCTTGTCAGCTCATTCTTCCGGTGAATTTGTAGTACTCACGTCGGCGATCTCGCCTTCGCCGTTCCAGATACCGACGGCCCCACGTATCGATTCCTCAATCCTGCTGCGCAAGGCAATCATACGCTGGTCGTTTCTGGCTGAGCGAGTGGCTTCTTCTTTCTCCGTGGCCTCGTCTTCGGTCGTCAGATCGAAGAAGTCGTCCTCGGCAGGCGAAAGGCCTTTGAAACAGGCCGTTAGAGCGTTCATTGCTTGGATAAGAAGCGGAGCTGCCGCTAGAGCATCGTGCTGTGAAGCAGCGAGTGCAGCAAACAGACGATCGAGAATTGGTCCGAGGATACCCTGAGCGCAAATCAGCGTTGTCCGACCCCTCGATGTGCAAACGTGATTCACCTCGACAGGTCCAATCTGATCCCCTGGCGGGAGAGCCTGGATGACGCTCGTTATAGCTTCGATAACCTTTGTCTGCTCTTCTGGCTACAGTGTGAGCTCTTCTGTCTAAATTTATAACCTCACCCCCAAATCGCCTATTTTGCCGTGCAGTTCGGAAAATGCCCCAATATGCTGAACCAGCTTGCTTCGGCATATATCACATAGTGCCTTGAGAGCGTCTGCTGCAGTGCGTGATATTGCTGGCGTCGACGTGAGGGAAGGGACGAGATACGAGAGAACGGGGAGAAGGTGATCAGGGTGGAATTTGAACCATTCCTCGTAAGCCTCTATAGCAGTGCGATCAGCTTCGATCCAGCGAACAGCAGCAAAGACAACTGACGGATCATGCAGACGACCGTCAACCGCAGGCGCTCTTCGCCTCGCCCGGATAATGGTCGATTGGCTAATTGACCCAAGATTTGTTCGCCGAAAATGGCAGGCAGGCTCTGGTCCTCACCCAATGGGACAGCCTCGGATGAATAGCGTACACAATGCAGGCTCGCTTCGATGTCCTTATGGCCATTAGATATCGTTTATGGACAATGGAATAACTTTGACTGACCTGCCATTGAGGCTCAGTGTTGAGAAGCTCGACTATTCCGTGTACCAAGTCCCTCAACATGTCCTCCCGCAGAACGTAGTACCTGTTTCCTTAACACCCGCTCTGACATGCAAACATTGTGTGCTCACGCGCCAACGATGACCTCTCCCGCATCGCGCCTCCATGTCTCGAAAGCCTCCCGTTCCTCTTTGTCCAGTCGGGCATCCGGCCACCTCACTTTCAATTTCACGGTATTGACGAGCTCGGAAAAGAAGCCCTTGGCGACAGCCCAAGGCGGGGAGGTCTCGTGTGGCGCTTGGAATACCTCAGAATCCATCAGAGCCTCCTGCAGCAGCGGATACATGGGCAGTGTAAGCTGGCAGGCGTCAGCTCGTTCCCCTTTCCATTCTGTGCGAGTCGTTCTCACTTCGCTGACGTTCTCGTCCACCCCGCCAACACCCTCCCATCCTGTAAGCCGCAGTATCACGCGCAGGAGCCTCTGTACTCCGTCTTCGTGTATTCGGTCCACGATCCAAGCAGAAGAATGCTCAATCAGCGAGGAGATGAGTTTGGTGACAGCCACGATCTCGTCCGAAGGGTCTGCAAACGTCAGCACTTTGGGTAGGAGACTTTTACTGAGATGCATACCGCCGGTCGCATCACCCACGACTTGTTGACCCGGTGGATCGATGATCCAGGCGACAAGTGGCTCAGTGAGGAGCTTTGTACCCTTGCCAAATCTGAACACACTCTCGCTTAGGATCTCCTCGACAGCTGAGCAGGCCGAAGGAAGAGGCAAGAGTTTGTATAAACTAGGCAGCAGAGCCGCTAGCTCGCTGGGACATCGAATCAGTACTCTTGAATGAAACATTTCTGGCTCTACTCACTCGCCACTCAAGCCATACGTTACCCAGCTCTCGGCACATCTACATGCGGCCTCGGCTTCTCTTGCCCGTTCGCCGGGATCGCCTGGGGGCGGATCCATCGACCGGGTGATGACACTCAGAACGGCTGGTATATCGTCTTGGAGGTGCATTCTCAGCGCGTTTCTGTCCCATCAGCCTCTCCCTGTCCATATAGCTCAGGACGGCTTTACCGCTTCTGCTCGCTGATTCCGGCCCGAGCGATCTCCTCGACGCATATGCCACACCACTCGAGGCCCCAAAGTCTGCCTCGTATGCGGACAGCTGCGTCGAGGCCTGGCATGTCGAATGTAGGCGTATTAAAGCCCGTCCCAGGAGCAGAGGGTGGCAGATGCATGCCGAATGCCGAAGACGATGAGATGGTGGAGAGGACAGTAGTCAGTGGCGAGGGGAAGAGATGGAAGGGGAGGCGCAAGAGCAGGCTCGCAAGCTAAATGATTATCAGTCTTGCTACTGCGCCAAACCAAGGGGAAGAGCTCATTGGTCAAGACGCAAAGTGTTTGAGAACGTACACTACCAAAAATCTTGCGCACGACGATACCGTTGCCTGGTTGCAAGGATAGTGAATTGGCGGGATTTACAGCATCCGAGAGCAGTTGCAGTAAGAGCTGAAGCAAGGCAGGGTGCATTTCGCGAGGCAAGGACTCCCTGATTGAAGTGCTTAGCGTCGTACAGACAGCAGGAGGCGGGACATACCAATCACGCGAAATCTTGATTTGTGCCGTATGAGCGGCGAAGAAGCGAACATTGGGATCCTGAGCGGCGTCAGCGACGCTAAGCTTGACAGAGGCAGAGGAAGTGGAGAAAAGCTAGGAGTCGGCAGAGAAGCGGCATAGAGCTGGCAAAGCAGGGGGGAGCAGACCAAGGGCGAGCAGAAAAGAGAGGAAGTCGAGAACGGCTGAAGGAAACAGAGCCCACTGCATGACCAGCTAGCCCGCCTATCAATCCCCAAGCCTCCTCTCGTCCTTGAATGGCCAACAACTCCGCCTGAAGTTGCTTTGCCAAGTTCGGATCTGAAGAGGTGCTCGGCGCGAACAGGGCGAGGATGGTCTATACCGCAAATGAGCGTCAGCTTCTCTCATTCTCATTTCAAGGAGTGCGTCTCTGGCTTCGGTCAACGAAAGGTCCTGCAGTATCAGAGATACAGAGCTCAGGACGTGGGAGGGAGGATCAGAGTGGTGAGAGGTAGATGAAAGAGAAGGGGAGAAGACGAAACAGAAAAGAAAGAAGAGGGAAGAAGGTCGCGAGGACAACTCGCATTAGACACCCGCTCCAGGTCTGCGGTGGACAACACCGGGAAGGACAAGGCTTCAGCATCTTGCGAGACGTCCATCATGCCCTGCCGGACCTCGACAGCTTCCGAGGTCGACACGCCCTCGAGCCTTGAGCCACAAGATGTTGAAAAAGGAAGCCTCTCGGCTGGATCTTTTGTCAAAACATCACCACTAAAATCACTACACGTCTGGCGGTGAGTTCCGCCCAATAGTGCAAACCAAGTCGAGCACCTCCCAGAGGACTCCGATTCATTCTAGAAAAACGACCTTTATACTTCTTGTACCCTATCAGACCGCAATGGGTATAGAGAAATGTAGAAGCAGTTTAAAGGGGTATACAAAAAGCGCAGGGTAGCCTCGACCGTCAGTCCCTCCTAGAATCTTTCCAACTCCCAATATAACCCAAGCGACCCAGTCCTGGATTGTCCCCTCGGTACAGCAATTTATACCGCATCAATCGCATTGCCCGCGTCCACATCGTCGCCCACTGCCGTTCCTTCAGGACCTGTGCTGTCGTCGGCAGGCGCATCATCTCGGGCATCAGCGTCGGCAGCTTGCGCCGGTGCACTTGTCTCTGACGCGACAGCGGCAGCATCGACATCGACGGCGGCCGAATCGGTCTCCGCAACAAGAGTGGGCACGCCTGCTTCACCAGAGTGGACTGGGGCAGATGGATCATTGCCCGGAGAGCCTGCAGACGCCGCGTCAAAGCCTTCAAAACTCTGTTCAGCCGGTTCGGTAGAGGCCATCTGAGCCGGTGAGACAGCGCCAGCAGGCTCGCTTTCGCCTCGTGGAGAATCGCCGGCTTCCTCACTCGACTCGCCCGCTCCAGCTGGTGAGGATGGCTGTGGTATGGCTCCAGATCCGTCTACCTCTTGCGCTAGTTCCTGCACGGTTTGTTGGTCCATCGGCGGCACGGAGACGGGCTCCTCGCGAGCAGTCTCGACCGTCGCAGTCTCTAGGGCAGGCGCGACGGAAGTGTCTGCATCAACACCCATAAGCTTTGTCAAATCATCCCACTGATGACCGTTGTCCACGTCGGGCCCCGACGCGATGGCTGAGAAGCCGCCTAGATCCATTCCTTCCAATGGATCCGAGTATCCGGGAAAGTCATCCACACCGGCTGATGAGGCACCCACCGCAGTCTGCGGATGTTCCCCTTCAGAATTGTCAGAGTCGTGGCCGAAATCGTCGAAGCCGGGTAACGTCTCCTCGGCCTTGACCACAGGTTCGAGCTTGAGTAAGGGAACTGGCTTGGGCTCCGATACGACAACGGGCCGCGTCGGAACATCTTCGCCTCGCGCTCTAGCAGCTGCATCGTCTTCGTATATTTTGCGAGCCGCCTCGTATTCTTGCTTGTCTCGCTCGGCTTGTTGCAAGAATGGCTTTCATCAACACAGTCAGAAAGCTCAGACTCACCTTTTTCTCCTCGTCCGACAAATTGCGCCAGCGCTCTGCAGCCAGGACACTCTGCTTGGTTGTCTCGCTCTCATCGCCCCACACCGTCGCCCGCAGATCATCATTTTCTCGGATTCCCTTGAGGAACAGGAAGTATGCCGAAAGCGGCTTTTTTGGAGCGTTCGGGTCTTTCAGGTTGCCCTTGCGACTCTTGCCCTCCTTTCGCTGCTGAGCCCGGAAGGCATTCTCCGCACGAATGTCCTCTGGAGTGAGCGTCGCCTGCCACTCGGCAAGCTCCCGAGCATGCTGCTCTTTACTTTCTTGCACCTTGATCGCATAATACTTCTTTTGCTCGTCGCTGAGGTTGGCGTATGCTGCGCCCGCGTCTTTCGCGATCTGGGCGACATTGAGCTTGACATGCTGTACCGTTCCTCCCGGAGAAGTTTCCGACGCTGCAGCCGCCTTGGCCTTGTTGAGCTCGTCGGTGAAGAACAGTTGCCAGGTAGATTGAGCTTGACGCGGGGGACGCAGATGAGATTTGGCGGGCGGCTTTGGTGCGGGCTTCTCCTCGGCGGCTTTTCCCTTCTTCTTCTTCTCCTTCTCTTCTTCCTCGACATGATGAGTCTCGGCGGGACGCTTGCCCAGACCGGCATACTCTTCCTTCTTCTTCTCCTTCTTCCCGCCTCCACCGGAGTGTTGAGGGGCAACAGCTGGTGCAGCCGGAGGAGGGTATCCATAGTGTGAACCGTTCCACTGCGAATATGCGAACGAGCTGCCTGGAGGGGCAACGTGCTGAGGCATGTGATATCCCTGCCACGGCTGACCCATCGTCTGTGGTGTAGGTGGAGCAGCAGGGCGGGGAGTCTGCCAGTTTTGTCGTTGATCTACGTACATTGGTTGGGCGGGGTAATCGAATGAGGTAGACGAAGCGGTTGCAGGGGTGCGATGTGTCTGCTCGGGCAAAGTAGCGGTTTGCGATACTGTCGGTGTGGTAGACTGGGCAGGAGGTCGAGCCGTCTGAGAATATTGAGCGTAATGTTGTTGGGGCCATTGGCCTTGATAGTGGGCTTGATCATAATACTGATGATAGCCACCGCCATAAGGATGAGCCGTCTGTGGAGCGCCAGTATGGTGAGAAATTGCGGGTGGCGCAGAGGACGGCTGATAAGGCGACTGGGTGTGAGGCGCCGAGTCGGTTGAATTCTGCCGCTGCCCGTAGTATCCAGGAGACGAGTTTTGTCCGACAGGGGCAGAAGACGGGGGTGTAGACACTTTTGGAGCCGACGTGCGACGAGACGAGGATGGTTGAGAGGGGGAGGCGACAGCGGGGTAGTTGAGCCTGGCATTAGCGTTTTCATGGGGCACAACACTCACTGCTGGTAATTGTAAGCAGCCATGCCGGGGTACTGCTGCGACTGTGCCGCATGCTGATGCTGCTGTGGCTGCTGTTGTGAATGTTGCTGTGGCTGCTGTGGCTGTTGCTGCTGCTGCTGCTGGAACGCATACGTGTCCTGGGCCGCGTACACCGATTGGTCATCACGTCGATCCATGCCCGTCGAATCCGGGGTGGCATAGGCGCGGGGATTCGACGTGCTGCGCTGATGGGCAGGATACAGATTTTGCATCGATGGCTGCGAAGGCATCAGCAGAGAACGAGGATCCCGATGAAAGGATACTGACAGTAGCCCACGGCTGCTGAGCAGCGCCGGTCGTGTGAGCCGTGGATGCGTTTTGCATCTTCTGACAAGCTGGCGGTGAATGTCAGCGAATTAAACGAAAGTGGGGGGCAAGTAAAGTCGGAGTCGAAAAGGGTCATGGCTCTGGATGAATCGAAGACAGAAGAGTAATCGAAAGCGAGCCTTCCAAGGGAATAGTGCTTGATGACCAAATGAAAATTTGTGCGGGGACGCTTAAAAAGGGAGTGAAGGGGAAGGTGATGATGACGAGCGACGGGGTGCCGTGGATGCATGCAAGCATAGAGCGTGGACTCACCTAGCAAGGGGCTAGCTTATCGATAAGATTGCTATGTTTGGTTCCACCTAGGTACAGGGTGTCGAGGGGTAAGGGCGGAGCAGAGGGAGCGCGAGGGGAGCGGGGGGGGGCTTGGGCTGGCCAAAACAAAGGATGGGATCGTCGAATGGGTAGTGCGCAGTGTGAGCCCCAGATGTCTGACCTTCGACTGCGACAAGGCCGTGGAGGTTAGCGGCGGGATGCTCAGAGGCCGAAGAGACAGAGTCCAGAGTGTGGAACCCGCCCCCCTGGGCGGCGGCAAAGAGCGAGGACGAGGGAGAAAGGAAGGGGAAGGAAAGGGGAAAGCAGAGAGCGGGCCCGAGAGGGGGGAAACGCGCCTTGGTTCCAGGAGAGCGGGGCAGGAGGAGTGGGCTTACCTGATCGGAATTTGAGACTTGTGCCGACAAAAGGTGCAGATCCCGTGCTTGCCCGGGGGGGGACAAGTGTGTGGTGGGTAGGAGCAGCGCGAGGGAGAGAGACAGCGGACGCGGTTGGAAGGGGGGGGGGGGTGGCGGCAAATGTCTATAAACTTGTGGAGCCAAGGGGGGAGAGGGAATTGCCCTCTCAGGTGTGCCCGGGTGAGATTAGAATAGTACGAAAGCACGCGACGCACGCGCAGGAAGCAAAAGTGTGTGAGCAAGGTGGTTTCTCGGTGGGGGGTGGGGAGTTTCGAAGGGGGGGGGGGGGGGAAAGGCGGTGGACCAAGGAAGGAAAGAAAGAGAGAGAGAGTAGAGCAAAGGAAGAGAAAGGAACGGCTGGCCGGCGGAGAGGGGGGAACACGGGAATAACGAAACCGCGGGGGCGGCGTGATGGGGTGGGCCTCTTTAGGGTCCCGAGCGGGAAAAAAAAAATACTAATGCTGCGCGCCGATCAGTGCTTGCCCTCGTCCCCCTTTGCTTCCTCCCCTCCTGGCAAACCGCGTCGGCCTAGACTACGTTTACCTCTTGGGAAGCTCTGGAGCGGCTGAGACTGGTTGGCTGGTCCCCTGCTGCATGGGAGCAGAAACTTATGCAAGCCTCCAGCGACCGGCAACCATGGCCCTTAGCTTGGCTGCGTCTTCCTCGTTGGGGTTTGGGGCCTTTGCCACCGCACTCGGGCATCCCCTCAAACGCGCAACATCAAGCTCGAGTTCGCCGAAAGGGGTAATACGCGAGATGTGCCACTTTTACCGGAAGTACCGGAGATTTGTCAATGTGGCACCTCTCCAAGTCCATTCCACGTGGCATGCTGGTGGATCCTCGTTCACTTGGACGGCGTTGACTGGGGCAGTTTGCGAGGTCAAGGTGACATATAGTCGGCCAAGGGCCAGCTGAAGATTATCGAGCCTGTCATGTCCAACACTCTTCGAATGGGGTCCACTAGCGGAATTTGCACGTTTGTAACTATAAACGCGCGGACAACCTGTTTTGTTTCTCGTGATCTGCATCATCGTTCTCTCGGCGACCGGCAAGCCAGCAGCTAGTAAACTCGTTTCCCATTCCCTGCCGACGCCATGCCTACAAACACCGCTTCCTCCTCCCTGCCTGCGTATCGAGCATATCCCGTCCTCTGGATTCGTTAGGTTCGTCGCGTTGCCCAAGGCGAGTGATTCGGCGCCGGAGGGCCCCACGCGTCCTGAACCGGGCCGAACCGGCGCCTTTTTGCGGGGTACGAGACCATCATTCATCACGACGTATAACATGGGCTCTGCACGACCAGGTCTTTTCACGACATGTTCTAGATGGAGCATAGTGATAGAGGCGTTTAGGACTTTAACTGGAGATTAATTGGTACCGAAAATGGCAGAACAAGCTCCTACGTCCGTCGACACCGAGGCGACACCGCTGCTGGGGAAGCACGTCCAGACAAAGGCGACACCTCTGCCAAAACTCCAAATGACAATCATTTGTCTCATTCGTATAGTAGAACCAATCTGTTTCCAGGTCGTGAGTTGTCGTGCACCTTCGTGATGTTGGAGGTGCAAGGGCTGAGCAACGCAGATATTCCCGTTCATCAATGAAATGTTGGTCAAAACCGGGGCGGCCAAAGATCGGGAATCGGTCGGCTACCCAGCGGGTGTTGTGAGTGCGACAGGCACTCTGAGTGGTATAGATCTGACAGGACGCAGATTGAGAGTGTCTTCAGCTTGACACAGCTGGCGACCGTGTTCTTTTGGGGGTCATTATCAGATCGTATCGGTCGAAAACCAGTTCTCATCATTGTACGTTTTCCATGCGGGATACCCTGTTCATGCTGATGATCAGGGATGTCTCGGATCATCCGTATCAGCCATAGCTTTCGGATTGAGCAGCTCATTCCCTATGCTCGTATTGACACGATCCTTAAATGGTGTCATGAACGGGAACGTCGGTGTGTTGAAAGCCATCATGTGAGTTTGCTGTATTTGAGGGGGCAATGTCATGCTGATACGTGTCAGGGCTGAAGTATGCGATGAGACCAACGAAGCCAAGGCGTTCTCGTTGTTCCCTCTGTGCCTCAACATTGGCGTGCTCATCGCGTCATTCATTGGCGGGACATTCTCTTCTTCCGAGCGTTTTCCATTCCTGCACAGGATTCCGCTGTTCTCCGCAAACCCATACCTTCTTCCGAACCTACTGGCCGCAATCCTCCCTCTCGTGGCCGCCATACTAGCGGCAATATATCTCAAGGAGACACTTCCGCCACTGCATCATCGCAAAGCTCACCGGCCGTCATCACCGGCCTCGTCCACGACCTTGGCCGCTGATGCCGAGGCCGATGAGCCAGAAGACTCGACCTCCCTCTGGGGCCTGTTCACACCTGAAATCAACGCCATCATGTTCTCCTTTGCCGTGCTGTCTCTGCTTGGCGGAGCCGTTGGAGCCATCTTACCGCTCTTCTGCTTCACGCCAATCTCGAATGGCGGGCTGGACTTTACAGATGGAGAGATTGGGACCGCCATGGCCGTCCGCGCTGTAGCGACAATCGTGGTACAGCTCGGAGCGTTCCCGTGGCTTCAGCGTAGACTGGGATCGCTGCGCCTCTTTCGGATCTTGATGGTGCTTTGGATCCCGGCTTATATCGGTCTCCCAGTGCTCAATGGATTTGCGAGGTTGGGACAGAAACCAGTGGTATGGGTAGGGATGATCCTCACCCTCCTCTGCAGCGCCACGGCCAACATGGCGTTTGGTGAGTCGGATTTTGCCTGGACCAATGCCAGTGCTGATAGGTCGCCTCAGTCTGCAATTTGATCATGACCAATGCTGCCGCACCCAACAGGCATATGCTAGGGGCCATCAACGGTGAGCTCGAGTCTTTCTGTGCGCCGGAAGAGAATGCTCATGCTCTATTCTTCTTGCTTGCTGCCTCGTGTTCGGTCCCTACATTGTGCGTTTCGCATCCGTTCTCGCTGTCATCTGCCCCCCATGGATCTACCTCAAAAGGCTACGCACAAGTGCTCTCGTCGGGAGTGCGAATCATCGGCCCAGGAGGCGCCAGCATGCTCTTTGCCCTGAGCATCAACTACCACATCCTCGGCGGATACTTTGTATGGCTCGTCTTTGGCTTGGTGGGCGTGTTGGGCGTGGTATCTGGCCTCATGATCCGAAGCTCCTCGCGGTGACAGTGGGGTGCTGTTGGTACATGCTGTAAAATGTCTGTACATGCTGTGTACCTGTCGTTATCCCACCTGTTTGGGTCGCCACGTAGGAAACTTTGGATAGACCGCCACCTCCACTTTGCATGTACATGTCCGGCTCAGCGGAACGTCTTGAGGTTTGTTGTTGCACAGACCGTCAGGAGCAGCATGAACCGGTATGCCATCCAAGCCAGCTGTGCCGTGTAAACACTAACACCGCTCTTCAGCATCCCCGTCGTGCTTGTTCGTATCTCTTTCTCATGCTTCGCCCTAGCCAGCTAATCGCGGTCCCGTTGTAGACGATTGACGAAGTCGAGTACGTCTATCCCTCGGATCATTCTCAAGCACATTGCATTTCTTCCACATGGGTCCCCACCATATCTCTCAATTGTCATGCCTACTTTCCCAAGATACCTCTACATCTTCTCATCTCTCATCCGCACTTGCCAGGGTGCTCTCGATATGAGCAGACAAGTTTGCATCCACTAACGGGCATAGGTATCTCCTGGACCAACTTGCGAGTCATCCTTCCTCTTCCCCGAATCGGCCTTGCATTCCCCTAATCCGAGCCTGAACCTGAACCTGACAGCACACAGCCCCCACCAGACAAGGATGAAGATGCGTTGGTGACCAAGTTGCGCGAGAAGCTCAAGCTGTCCTTGGAGGAGGTTCGCAAAGGCGCCGAGTAGGCGAGGTCGAAGACCAGGCAGGTCGGACCAAGTTGGGCGGTGGGTGGGAGCCAGAATCCATTCAAGTCAGGGTAGAAGCTGAGGGGAATCCGGGTGGGACGCGTTTCCCGCCCTGTGCAGGGGATACCGCCGCGAGGTGAGCCAGGAGCCCGAGGCGCCATAGGATCAGCTGATGTCGCAGGATGCTGTGGAAGTTGGGCTAGGGGCTAGCGGCACCAACATGCATCGCCATGACGCCGAAGCAACCCTCTCATACATGCACATCACTTCAATGGACCCTTATCGCCGAGCACCTCTCTCACCCGACTGATGTCCTGCGAGCTGTACTGCTTTGGTGCCCGTTGCCTGCGCAATACTCACTCCACTTGTACTGTGTCAGACGCACTCAATTACCGTCCTTCTTCGCTCACTCAGATCGCCCAGCCTGGTCTGAGATCCGAGGATGGCTAGGCGTTATCCCCGGCGTGAATGTGAAACGCTCTACAGCGAGCTGCCCTGGTGACACTCGCCTCATACGCGACTACCACTGTGCACCGACACCGACACTGACACGGTTGTACGGCTCTCTCCCTCCCAGCTCCGTTCGCCGACGGTTGTGAGTCTCGCCAGCCTCCTTTCGCTTTTCCGGCACCGTGGCGGCCGAGGCCGCAAGGCAGCGAGTATAGTCGACTTGGTCATCGTGCCAGCGGTGCAAGAGGTGGATGGTCTAATGACGTCTGTGGCGCCAGTGGTAGGGGTCGTGCTTGGGTCGGGGATCGTACCGGACGTCGAGCTTTTATTGTCGCTCGTCTTTGCACCGGTTATCGAGCTCGCGCTAGCACCCGGAGCGATGGCAGCAGGCGCCGTGGCCAGCTTGAGGATCACGGAACCGAGCTTACGGTGCGCCTCGACCTCGAACCGTGAGAGCTTGCGAGGCAACAAGGAAGGCGCGGGCGATGTTTGCCGAGAGCTTACTTCGTCCTGGGTCCTGGGCAGGATGTGAGCAGGATCGCGACTGTTTGCACGCTTGGGCGGAACAGTGGACTTTGAGCTTGAACGTCCCCCACTGCGCGAGTCTATCTTGGAAGCGTAAGTTGGGGTCATAGTTTCGCCATTCTGGTGATGCGCAGAATGAACAAGTGTTCATTCGCAGTTCAGATTCAGCGATTCCTGCCCTGCGACAAAGGACATGGTTTAGCCGCAATAAAGGAGCTGTTTCCGTCGGTATATTTGGAACATTCTGGGTCAAAGCATACCAGGCAGTGGTGTTTCCTGCTCAAAGGCTTAAGCGGGAACCTGAAAGGCTACCGCTGCATTCGCATTCGACCTAGTGTCTTTACTAACACTATTATGATTTGATGACGACGTTGCTTGAACTTTTGGCTACTATACCCTGTTCCGCTGCGCCATGACGTGCCCGGATTTTCGCCACTCGCGCTGTCCGCTTAGTCGGCCTGGTACAGACCGAAGGCGAGGATGTAATCGTTAAGAAGTGACAAGTTGTAAGGCGTGACATACAGATCCGTCGACGTGAGACCGACAAACGCGGTGCCGTTCAGAATCGGATCTTCTTTTGTGGTGTTGAACACGTAGCCTCCGGGCTGGACGGTCGATGCGGTATTGTGGCCGGTGATATTGAGCGGGGTGTAGGTGACGTTGAGCTGGCTGATCCAAGCGGCAAACACGGGCACGGTGTTGTTGACCAGTCCGCCGATCGAGGTGTTGTAGGCGTTGTCGGGACCGGTCGACTGGCCCGGCGAGTCCCATGCAAAGGTGACGGTCCGCCCGGGCTCCGTGAGCGACGTGCGGTTGTGTGTGATGGCTGCCTCGTAGCCGTCGACCAGGAGGGACGGTTCGTTGGTCACGCTCAACCAGGGGAAAATGGGCCACGCGATGCGCGTATTGTTGGCAGGGCACGACACGATATACCGCGACAGCATAGACCATGCCATCGACTGCGAGATACCAGTCTACACAGCGATGTTAGTTGCCTCTGACAGATCCGTCTATGGGCACGATGATGGCTCTGCAGACTTGCCTCAAAGTAGACGGGCATGGGGAAGGCGCCGGAGAGCTGGCGGAAGATCATCTGCTGGCGAGCCTCGGTGGTGATCGACTGCAAGAGCAACTGTGCGGACGGTCGCGAGTCGAGGTGGGGCAAGAACCCATAGACCCCCGATTCACCCCTAGAGTAATCGTCAGCCTGCAGATCGGATCCGGGGGTGGCGGGTGGTCGGACGTACCATCGGGTCAAACGCTGGCAAAAGTTGACAAAGTCCCGGACCGTTTCAAAGTCGTACTTGTACGTGCACTGGCGGGCGGCGGGCCGTCCGTAAGCGGAGACGATGTTGCTCAGGAGCGTGGCATGGCCGACCTCCTATTCCAAGCGTCAGCTGCATGTCCCGCGATTCAAATTGGGCGATGAATACGTACCTGGTCGGCCATGAACTGGATCAGTGAAATGTCATCTGCGTCGATCCCAGCAGCGGCAAATTCCTCGGTCGAAAACCGCTCCACGCCATAGTGGAACAGGTCACTGGGAACCATCAGCAAGAGAGGTTGACGATCAAACGCAGGCCTCCAGCACTCACAGCTCAATCCACTCCTGGTACAAGCCAAGCGACAGCGACTGGTAGTCAAATTCGGTCATGGTGTGGTACACGGGAGGGGTGTCATTGGATCGCACACCGACACCACCGCTAGGGATCGGCGCAGGCGCAGCGAGCACGCTGCCGATGAGCACGAGGGCGGCGGGAAGCAGGGTAGCGCTGAGCATTTTTCCAAACGACCACTGTGCGAAACAGAAAGCAGATGGGCAACTGGAGGCGCCCCGATGCCGTGGTATGCTGGGTTATATATGGGGTGGTGGCCTTTCCCTTTCAAAGAGACCCATCGTACCGAGAAGATACACGTCGATGACATTCTCGCTTGCAGCAGTACCCATCTTGGCTTGGGGGGCATCTCCCAGTGACGCCCGTCTCTCCCGGACACATGTCGCCCGAATGCTGGTCATCCCATACAAGATATATCGTCATTGGACAAGATCTTGTCGTACGTAAAACACGCAGCGGATGTCTGAAATCGGGACGACGATCGGTACACAAGTGGAGGGTGGCGGAAAAGTTTATGCCACATAAGAGGCGACTAGTCCTCTTGAGAGTTGAGCTGTCCTAAAATAGGCAATGCTGCGTTCACCGCTGCGCCTAGGTGCTCTCTATGAGGTGTTACAAAAAAGCAAACTCGTCCGTGGCCTACGGTGCATCAGCTCTGGCGAAGGAGCCGGGTCAAAACGGGCCAACTTTGACCAATGCAGCCATTATTCCCGGCTCCTTCGTAGAGTGTCCGGCATCAGGCACGATAATCAGCTCGCAATTTTCACCATAGGCTCTCTTCAGGTCGTAGGCGTATTTGGGAGGACAAATCGAGTCGTATCGCCCATTAATCATCTTGCACGGCAGATGGCGACTGCGTGACTGATCAGGCCCAAAGCGGTGTCCTTGACGGCCGAGTCGACTCACATTTTTGCAAGCTGCTCCTCCGAGACGAGATGTCGATCTGGCATCCACCCCTGCGCAAGCTCAGAACTAGGCAGAGCGATTCGGACTCACCTGGTTGATAAAGTAGTGACACTCGATACGCGCAAACGCCCTTGCCCACTTGAGGTCGTTGTCGGCTTTGGCAACTTCCTCCACATCCTGAAGCAGCCGCACGACACTGCTCTCGTACCGACTCCAAGCCTGTGCAGCAGGCAGGGAGATCTTGTCGTCAGGGTCGGTCAGCAGCTCGTAGTAAGCCGAGACCATATCGGAGCGTTTCTCGGGTGGGATGAGGGCAGCGTAAGCCTCCCTGGACTACATCAGTGTCGTAACCTTGACAAAAGCCGGGGACGGCGCGAGCTCTGCGAGCGAGACGCGATAGTTTGGGCACATACCATTCAGCAGGCCAGACCACTGTGTATGTCAGCTCAGGCGAAGATGGGGGGCGGGGGGCGGGGGTCCGGGATTTGCAGAGCCGAGTCGCACGCACTGCTCGTTCCGCCTTGCTGGTAGAACCATCGCAGTTCCGCCTGGGACACGAGAAACAGGCCGCGGAGAATCAGGGCAGTCGCTCGTTCCGGGTACGTCTCGGCATATGTCAAGGCAAGAGTTGAGCCCCTGGTCGCGGGCCTCAGCCTGGGACCAACATGTATCCCGGAGATCGGAAGTAGCTCACCAAGATCCGCCAAACACGATCCACTTGCCGATAGCCAGCTTGACTCTGATCTTCTCAATATCGTCGACTGTCGCTGTCAGTCTATACGCCGCGTACATCAATCACGATAGATCAGCTCACCTAAGTCCCAAGTCGTGTTTTCCCGAAGTTCGGCCGTGCTGCGTCCTCCGCTCAGCTGAAGATCGTGCCGACGAGTCAAGACGCTTCAAGGCATACGCACGGCTCGGACTTTCCTGCGCCACGTTGCGAGAAGAGAATGACGCGGTAGATCTCGGGATTAAAGAACACTGTATTTCCAGAGCTAATGGACCCGCCTGGACCGCCATGGCTACGAGGTGAGCTTCTGGGCGGTGGCCATGCATTCAGATGAATTAGACAGGGTGCATCAATACCAATGCCGGGGATCGAGGCCTTCGAGGCCTCTATGGTGGTAGAGAGACCATGGATGGGTTTTGCGGTAAGAGAAACAGGCAGTAGAACAACATACAGGAATACGACTGACAGAAGTCAGTATGTGCAGGCGGACCTCAAAGCTGGACTACGCACCAGGCTTCCCGTTTGGATTACCACACTGCATGTAGCTGAGGATACATGGTTAGTCTTGCAGAGAGCAAGCCGGACAGGCCTACTAGATGTTGTGGATGTCCGTGACCTTGAGGAAGCCCTCGTCATACGGCTCTTGTACCGGATACGACATTGCGGCCGGTGTTGGCTGCTCTAGCTTCCGGGACTGTTAAGCAGCCGGGACCGAGACGTTGTCAATATCTCCTGTAAAGATGTTCCCAGACGTGTCTCTTGTCACACTGCCTCTAAGACCTTTGTAGATGCAGTTGTATCGAGTTCTTCCCCCTTCCCCTCTCTCCCAGCAGGAGTACTTCTACTGTAGCCCCGGCAGTGCCGGTCGTGCCTGGAATCTGCCCGCGGTCGTTCGGTAAGCCTTCGCGGTGCAATTGTCCAAGTCAAGTCAAGATTCTACGCGCCAGCCGGGGGCAGCAGCTGCCAAGGTATGGATCAAGTGCCGATGCATGTTGTGTACAGCAACGGTAAAAGTAAATCGAAACTATGCGATGCGTAGATGATGTGAAACGGAGATAGGGGTGCAATACAAAGTGTCCAAAAGACCCGCTGCCACTGGGGCTGCTCGGAGGTTACAAGGGCGTATATACCGACAGGCAGATAATATAGGTAAAGTGTATGATTAAGTATGCTATGCTGTTCGATACGGGCCAAGGGTCTGCGCGTCAAGCTCGCGACTAATGGGCTTGGACAGACTTGCGCACCGTCCGGAGCGAGGTCGGTTGGCGCACGACGAGTTTTTTGAGAAACTCGCGTGGTGACGATGAGGAAGAGTGAACCGGCTCAGACTCGGAGACAATGCGAATGACGCCAGGGCGGTCGGTGTAAGATGCCTTCCGTGGGGTACCGACAGTCGCACGTAGTGTCCCTGAGGGTGTCTGGCCGACAATGGTCGACGCACCCCATGACTCGGCGGGCGTGCGGTCACCGGACGAACACGAGCTGGCAAGCGATGCCTGCGAGTCGGTGCTGCCCCGCCGGGCGAGTCCAGGTGTGGGCGCCTCGAGGTGCAGATTCAACTGAGACATGGCGAAGGGTGAGGCACTGGTTGCCGCTGACACACGCCGAGACGCTAGTCTCGCCGACTTGGACGACGGGGATGGCGAATCGGCAACAAAAGGAGCTGGCCGTCGAAAAGTGCTGGATGCGGATCGCGACGACCAGACCTGATGCGTCGCGAGCGACTCACGGCCGTACGACGGCGTAGGAAGAGATGCCGACTTGACAAGTGCGACCGGGGGTGGCACATATTTGCTGGGACCCGGGATCGACACCTGTAGCTTGAAGCCGTGTGGTGTAGGTGGAGGCGAGTTGGGTGCGCGAGCCAGCGAGACTGGCGCCGGAACCGAGCTTGGCTTGGGCAGCGACACCGAGCGTCGAGCGGCCAGGGCTGGGGCATCCCAGAACGGCCGCAGATGCGCAATCAGCTCATCCTCTTCGACTCGCAGGTTGTAGTCGAGCAGGTACAGTAGCTGCTTCTCCATGAGGTTGACCTCGGCTAGGGAAAAGTAGCGCGCATATTTCTGCCAGTGCATGTTCTTGGGCGACGAGTCGTTTAGGTATTTGGCCGCCGCGATGAGCACAGCAAGGAACACCCGGAGGCGAGTGTCTTTGAGACCTGCACGGTGGGGTCAGTCGGTGGCAAAGTAGGCATGGACAGTGGTACATACCGGTCGCGACCGTCGGCAGCTTTGCCTTTAGTCGGTCGAGGTAAACGAGCGTCACCGATAGCGTCGGCATCTGCACGTTGCTCTGAACGACCAAGCCGCGGATAAACTCGGCGAGCTCTGGCAGATCCTCGTCCTCCTCGTCCTCTGCAATCTTTGGCTGTTCCCACCAGTTGATCTCCTTGCCACTGCCATCGAAGAACTTCTTGTCCTTGGTAGGCGTGAGAGGAGGCGAGGGCATGCGTGAAGAGACATCGTCCGAATCAGAGATGCGGATGACATCGGCAGCTCGTGCAGCAATGTAGTCTGTCCAGGTCAGCGTGAGCAGGTGGAAGGTGTACCATGGTAGAACGAACCAAAGAATTCCGGCCGGACCTTGTTCTTGAGTGAGTGGACGAGGGCGGGGTTGTGCTGCGAGAGACGGAGGAGGGAGGCGGGGTGGGTCGGGTCTCGCAGTCGCTGCGCCATGTCGAATTGCCTGTCGGTAGTGGTAGGTCTCGGTCGATGGGTAGGGCTGGAGATCAAATGAGTGTGAGTTTCGTAGCTTGGACGGAGACGAAAGACGATCTCTCAGAGATGAGGTATGTACGGAGAGTGCTAGGGAGGTTGAAAGAGGACCACTTGTGATGTACGCTGAATGGTGGCCAACACAAAGATGGGAATCGAAGGGTGGGAATTGGGTGCAGTGGTGGAATCATGAGTAGATATAGCTGATCGCCATTCCCAGGGTGTGGAGCATGACGAGAATGGAGAATCCAGCGCTGGGTGTGTGTGGAGACAAAAGAGAGGAGGGGGGCGGAAGCCACCACGAGCAAGCAAAAGCCACGGTCGAGATGGCGATTCAATTTACTGGGCGCGGCTGAGGGCGGGTCAGCCGAGGCAGGCAAGGTTGCAGCTGCGTGAAGGCAAAATAAGGCAAGAATCAGAGGCTTTCCCAGTGTGGAGACTGCGTGCATGCGTGCGACATAAAACTTGTCTCGAGTGACTGGATCGGGGAAAAACCACAGTGTCGGCTCGTCCTGGGAGAGGATGCAGGAGGTTAGTAGGAAAACGTAGAGTAGGCAAGAGAGAGAGTCTGTAGGTGTGTTTTGTTTTGGTTGGAAGGAAAGAAAGAAAAAAAGGGGGCAATTTTTGCCACTTCCGTCGATCTTTCTTTCCTTCTCGCCATCTTTCTTTCTCACATGACGTTTTGCCTTTTTCCTTCCCTTCTTCGTTTTTGCCACCCACGTGTGCCTGGAAGCAGATGCCCAAACCCTATGCCGGATCCGGATTGCTTGTCTTCGTTCCCGCCGCCTCACTCAGGTCCCCCCTTCTGCTCTTGTTTTCATTGTGTCTCGCCCCATTTGGATCTAAAAATCGGCATGACGAGCAGTAGCACGCACTAAGGAGCAGCACCATAGAGTTGCCGCACAGGAAGAGGGGGGGGGGGGGGCTGGGCCTTTAGCCTCGGTTGTGTCGCCCACGACAGGGTTTAAAGTTTGAGCCGGCTCAAAAGCTCGTGTTCAAAAGGTTTTGATCGTCCGGCAATGACAGAGAGAGTATGCACTAACGAGGCGCGATCGAGACTTCGGATCCGGGTGACAGAGAGGAGCCACGTTTAGCTTCGCCACGATTCCCAGGATTGTGGTATTCCATAGATCGGCTGCCCGTTAGCTTGCTTTGGCCGTGATGTCATTTCGCGACTAGCATGGATGATACTTTCACTGGCCTCCAAAATCATGCAACTCATCTTGTCTTGGAATGGTGCATCCGTGCATCGCTTCCTCACTTGGCGGCTCCCGATCGACCGCTGCCCTTCATCTCGTCCTTCTAGCTGAGCTCGGGACGACTTCCATCGGAATCACCGGTCAATCGGAACAATCATCAATGGCGGTGGCAGCATCGAGTGAGTCACCTAATCAGTTTCATGCACCGACTTAAGCATCTTTTGGAAGGGGGGGATCCCGCCCAAAAGCTGGGATACGCTTAACCGAAAAACAAGAGGCGTCTGGCGCGCTGCGATGGGATCTGTTTCTCGTCAAACCTAAAGTCGCTCGGTCTTTTTAAACTCTTGCATTCCAAGCGTCAGGCCGCAAGCATCACCGGGGTTCCACAAAAACTTTCAACTTGGCAGGGACTCGAAGGTCTCTTCAGCACGTCGTAATATCACTCGCCCGAGGCTTGACGCCACACAGTCCCGCTCACGCAAGCCACTTGGAATCCCGTATTCGGCACCGGGAGGATCTAGAATGCTTGGCTGACAGCGGGAAAGCTGCGAATGATGATCGCCCGGGCCGGCAGGCCGGACGGATCTTCCGCTTGGGCTAGGACCGTTCTTCAGACTGTGCTCCGATTAGAGAGTCTTGATAAGCCATACGCCCAAAACAATCCTGCCGACTCACCAGATCCAAGATCTCTTTCTCGCTCGATACAACTATTTCGGAGTCCTCGTTTATTGCTGCTTCCAATCAGTGATGGGTGGCCAGGAAGCGTGTCCGAGACAAAGCTTACTCGGAAGCTATGAAGCTATGAAGCATCAGCATTTCTTTGCACCTGGGTAGCGAAATTGACCATGGAATCCTTGAGCCTCTTGCCCAATTCGTACCCATTCAGAACCCAGCCCTTCTTCAGCGCCTGTAACTGTAGGGATTTCATGAGCTGTTCGTCACCCATGTTTCCCAACAGCATGCATGGTAGCGAGTTTGTCGGACACAGGCGAACGTCGATCTGTCGATGAACACTCTCAGGGCCGCATGAGGCAGGTTAGGGCCACAAGCTTTCGCTCGCCTGCCTTGTCAGCAATTCTTTTCTTCACTAATATGGTCATGCTTGTGAGAAGATCGTTTCCTGCTCCTCGAGCGGGCCCGCCGACAATAATGCTTGCTTGACTCTGCCAACGAACGAGTCAGCCCCGGGCTTCTTCCTAATCTTGGTTGCAAACCCATCCCGCACGACATACGATGTGCCAAACCGTCCAGACGGTGTCTCCTATTTGGTCAAGCTTACAGATGCCAGATAACGACGTCGATGTCTGATGAGAACGCCCTCGCCTCTTCTGAAAGAATCCACAATCTCATCTCCCACTACGGCTCGTTAGTCAAAGAAACCAGCAGCTAAAACGGCCAAGGAGACTTGCGCTTCGAATCCGCTCGTTCAATGCGGCGTCCAGCTCCACCTAGTATGTCTCGATCTCTCCGTGCGGCACCAACTTCGCCATGTCGGTAAAGTGCTGCACTGCAAGCTGAGACGCTCCTCAGTCATCACCGTGTCGCCGTAGCCCAAATGGGCTCACGCGTTCTGCTGGCGAAACTTTGCGTTCGTCTGAGCCCCAGGTGGCATCGGGATCTTCCAGCAGGTCATCAACTGTGCGGGCGCGAGCCTCTGCGACACATTTCTCGTGTGACCCTCACGTGACGAATGGGTCTGGACAAGGGCATACAAGAACTACGCCTTGACTTTGCGGAATCTATGGGCCCAATTCAACAACGGCTGCTCGCCAAGCATCGTCGAGGTTTGCCAGCTCTGGAGGCATCCCACCATCGAGGATTGGAAAGATGATATATCAAGCGGCGTCATGCTGTATACTCAGCGATGGCGTTCGACTCCCCCGGCGTACCTCTGGGCCAAAGACGATCTCAAGGTCGCCGAGACGGACATTTTCACGCCGGTCGTGAACTACTGCTTCCGCCAGGTTCAAGCATGTTTAAGGCCCTGACGCACTGGGGTCTGGTCAACTTGCCTCCCTGACGTTGGACTAACTCGGCGTGCAGCGATCAGGAAGGAGTCCGCAGAGAGACATCAGTACGCCGATTGTGTCCAGTAGCTACCCAGGAGACACCATCACATCCTCTTATCCTGTCGGTATGTATTAGCAAAGAGACATACGATGGTACGAACTAGGAGTCACATCTATCAACTGCTGGTAGTAAGTCTTCATGTGTGGTACTGTAAGGGTTGTCATATCGATAGAATTGAGGTCTTGAAATGACGCTTTCCGAATGGTGATGAGGATCTCATCAAGTCTGCTCGGAACCCTTGGGATGTCGTAAAGCGCTTGTATGGCGTCCGTGAGACACATCGCAGGTTGCCCGAGATCGCCCAAATGACGATAGACCGCATACTGGATGACAAGTGCAACGTCTTGCCAAGAGTGGTCAGTCGCTAGTGCTCTAGATTGACCTCGAGGGTAGACCAGAGTCTTGAATTTGACATCAGAGCGTCTTGGACGATACAGTCATGAGCCTCTGACCGAGGATGTCATGGCGGTTATATTCGCATAGATCGGATGAACAGCTGCAATGCTGTAAGCCTTCATGAGGGTCTGAGCCTCAAGGATATGAGCGTTGGACGGTGCGACGGTATTGCTCAACGCGAAGGGCATGTGCAGCAGAAGATTTCCACTTGTGGAGAAATCGCCCGACGTGTTTGCCTTTGGTCCAATTTCGACTTTTGGCGTCCAAAACACCAATAGCTCACCTCATACCACACAGCCATAGAGCTCACATAGAGCCCGCTTGCTCTTCAAGTCTGACATGACCAAGGCCACTCGATTCCTCTCCATCGTCGTCCCCATTGTGGTCCTGTACATTCTCGCCTTCTTCCACGTCCTCCCTGTGCCGCTGCTCTCATCGGAGCAAGCAGATATCGTACTGCCAGTCGTGAGTGGACCTCATTCTACTACAACTGGTGTTGACGAGTATGCTCTGCTGTGCTTCCACACGCGTCGTCACCATCCTGTTGCCGCTTCTCAACCGCACTCCCCGACTTCCAACTTTCCTTTGTCATCCGAACTCCCAAAACGCCTCCGACCGCAACGAACCTTTCCCCCCATTTTCATGCACCTTGTTAGATCCCTTGGTGGCTTCTGGTCAGCTTTGGATCCTACTCGCTATATTCACTCGGCCTCGGTCTCCTCCGTTTCCACGACACTCCAGAGGCGTACGAAAGCCTCCTTCGCGAGATCACACAGGCGAAGAACGAGCTTCGGGATCAGGGTGTCTCCGTTGACTAGGCGTGGAGCTGTTTGTAGTACAATGTGACATGGGATACTTGATGTGGAATTAATATACTGTACAACTGATCCCAAATGACTCCTCGCCCTCGCCCCATTGCCGCCAGCTAGCTGTGAAGGAGGTCTTGCATCTCCCGCTGCATCCGCTGCATCTCCTCGACGTCCTCTTCTTCTTCTTCCCTGCTGGCCTGTAATCATAGTCAATAGCGGCTAGAGAGTTGATAAAGATTCTCTTCCGACATACTGGCAATTCTCCGCCGACTTTGCCGGCTTGGCCCAACTTGCCGTCGGTGAGCTCAAACAGCACCTTGTCTACCTCTACATCTGCCTCTTCCTCCAACTCTTCATCGTCGACAGAGTCCAGCGTCTCCTCCATCATCTCCTCCATTATGCCTGACTGTGACCCATTCAGCAATGCCAATTGGTCAGCATGCCACTCGTACCTTTATCATCTCCATGCTCATCTCGCGCATTGTGGCTGATAATTGAGGAAGTTTGACGAGTTGATTGGTGGTCTTCATGATCTCGGTAGACTTCTGAAAGGCACCGGTGACTTTGACCATGGCTACATCGTTACTCTAGTATCCAACGTACACAGACGAAGAATAGTTCTTCTGCACACAGAGTTGGACTCACATAGTTGATGCTGCAGTTGCATTTGTACACTCCCCACACGCGCTTTGCTCGATATGAGCCGGTCTCGCTGCTTGTTGGCGCGGACTAGCTCTCGAGCTAATATCCGCGCTGATTTGACATCGTTCTTCTTCGCCAGCGCCTTGAGCTCGGAGCGTGACTTTTGCGTATGCCGCTCGAGCTATCCTAGCTTGAGCTGGTGCGTGACATTTTGATAGTCAGACTCACATTGGCAATCTCCCGGTCTAGCTGACGTTGCTGTGTGCGTAACTTTGCCTGCCAATCACGCACCTTCTCCTCCGGCGTAGGACCGTATATGAACCTGTTGATCGATTTCATGAGATGCAGTACAGCGCGGGCGCCAGCGTTCTACAGGTCTAGGTGTCCACGAACAAAGGGCCGCACATGCGGAATGGAGCTGCTTCTACACGTCGTTCAAAGACCATGAAGCGGTGGCGGCACATGGACGGAGATGGATCCGCTCTCCGTGGGGTGACGCGCCTTGCTCGTCTGTGCTTTCAAAAAACCCTCTGTTCTTCATATACTTCATGCGTCCGCGACTGTAGAAGCAGGCATGTGGGTGCTGACCGTCGTCGGTCCAGTGAATGGTCAGCAACGTAAGTTGGCATTGGGTTGCTGCCAAGCTCAAACGATAGAATTTGCCTTTGCTCTGGAGCAGAAGCGTACATACTCGATCGGCCGCAGCGGCGAATGCGACATTCGGATCGAGAGCACCCGAGTCCGTCCCAAAGAAGGCTCTCTTATCGTCGGAGACTGGGATCCCGGCAATGTAAGGCTCCTTGATATGTTTCAGGTAACATGGTCTGAGACTGCGCAGCGGACGTCACCACCGGAACTGAAATGGAGACTCGAGCCCAAGAAGGACAAGACGTTTGGCAAATGTGTTGGCATTTTACCTTTCAACGACACTGTGTTAGGATCTACAGATAAAGAAGACTACGAGGAGACCGAGCTCGATCAGGCTGGGTGCTGGTTGAGTTCCAATGGTCAGGGAATCAAGTTGGTAGATGATGTGTGGTTCATGTATGTTCATCTTGTCCCGCGTAAACCTTGCTGATCGAACAGCGCCGTTTGGCAAGATCTTCACATTCAGTTTGACAAGATGAAGGATCAGAGTGACGAGGTGCGGGACATACTGAACCGATACTGTATGTATCGTTGATTTGCTGCACTGATACTGCTAGGCATATCGTATACACTGGCTTTCGACTCTAACGACAAACCTACATATGTCCTGTCTCCGGCCCTGAAGAACAACTCGGATTGTAATTACGCTGTATGCTACGCGATCCGGATCCTGCTGCCCCTCTATCTCGATGCCCTGGTCTTGCGACTGAACGCCTGCTGGCGTAAGAGTGCCGATAGCCAGGACTCTTTCCATCTACCCGACATCAGCGAAGCACGGTTTCAGCCCGCACTTGACCCCGCCGTCCAGAATATCCGGAGTGAGGTCCAGCAATGGCTCCCGAATGATCACCGGCCAACTTTGTTCCAAGGCTGGAAAGTGCTGTGCCTTAGAGCTAAAATCGTGAGCTGGTGCAAAGATTTTGCTTAACTCCCAGACTCCACCAGAAAAACGTTACCTCCAAGCCATGAGTGCCGATTATTCGGACATTGACGCTGTCACTCGCCCGCTGGCTTCCGCCAACGATCTGGAGGATCGTCTTGGTCCCTGGCTAGAGGATGTAGATACCACAGTCGGGCGTTCGAATGCGTTACTCATCTGGGCAGCCCAGGCGAAAGCAGAGTTGATCAAGAAGATCGATTGGAATGCTGTCGTTGGGCAAACTTGTCATCAGTACGGCCCAGTCTCAAGCATTAGGGTTATCAAAACTCATGCATCTAGGATAGGAATAAAAGCTTCATCCGGCCTGGTTACCTGGGGAGCAGTGAAATTCAACAGCGTTCAAAAGTATCTAGAGAGCGTGGCCGGTACCGCTCCGAGAGACGATATCAACAATTCACGACTTGCGCCTAGGCAACAAGATGTGACCGCGGCGCTTTCAGTTCCAAAAATTGACTTGCCTGTTCCTTTGTTGACCGAACCCTCTCTGCCGCCGGGAATACCTTGTTCGTTACCGCCGCATCCTACATCCCAACCGGCTTTTGTACCGTCTACATATCCGGACGAGACGGAGAGGCACATGTCGGATATACATCGGGCACATCTAGCAGAGGGAACGGAAGAGAAGTTTCCGGATTCCAGTCACTCCCAGACGACGACAGGGAAGGTGAATGCGATTTATCGAATGGGCTGACCTGTTTAGGTAGTGCGCCGCCGGGGCGCTCGACAGCTGAACATATTTGACGATGATCAGGCAGAGCCAGCCGCGAAATCTATTCAGTCTCAGCAATCTGCGTCGCAGCCCGAGGCAAGGGCGTCGCGAGTGCCGGAAACTCAAATAGCGGCATCTGACAGCCAGGTAAGTCGATGTCAGTACGATTGAGCTGAATGCAAGCTCGCCTCACTTAGAACGAACTCCCTTCTGAAGCGTCGAGGGGGTCCTGAGACGAAACGCTCGCTCCTTGAATTCGACACATCGGTACAAGAAGAAACCAAACCGCTCTCTGCAGAAGTACGCGAGCTATATGAGCAGACGAAGGCACAGAGTATGCAGCCTCCGTCTAAACGACTTAGGGCGGCGGTGCCGTCGGCTTTCCTGATCGACTCGGATGTGCAGATTGAGCCCGCAGATCGCCCGCCAATAATCACAGCCTCAGTCGGGGAAGTCATGGATGTGGACGAGGACCCGATCCAAGCAACCTTGCGACGGACTGCCCAAACAAAGCGGCAAAGCAGCAAGACCGAGAGTCAACACTTGATGCTTCCGCCTGGCGAGGGACTCAAAAATGGCGTCCATAGTGGCCCAACCGACAAGGCAAATGAGCTCGAATTGCATGGCCGCCTTCGGAGAACAAAGGCAGATCTCGACTCAACCCCTCGCAAGGCGGTTCCACGGCGCTCGCTTTCGCCAACAATGCACCAGGTGACGAAAGACAGCGAGTTTCTACAGGCTGTTTCCAAAGCCTCTAAGAGCAAGAAATCGGTGGACGAATTAGACAAGGAGTTCAATCTCCTTCGTATACCGAAGCCTGGAACCAATCCCGGATCTAATGCAATTCGGGCATCGGAGTGGGATGCGAACCATCCTGATTACAACGTCGTCAATGATTTCGACAACGATTTACGAGGCAATTTCATACAAGTGGTCAGGAAAGATCTGTTCAGAAAGGACTTGAGAAGGGTTGCGCCTTTCACGGCCTCTGATGTGCCAAATTTCAAGAAGTTCAAGAAGGTGCAGCTCGTATCAGAGATCAAAAGTCAGCATCGCTAATGTGTCTTAGAAAATTTCAACCCGAAAAGAGCCATTACAATTGGTTTTGGCCGCCACTATTGCCCAAGCTGAGATGGGAGAGCGTAAGCTTAAAGCCGGTGGAAAGATGAGCGGAGCTGATTTCCTCAGCATACTGGGCTCCAGAGCAAACACAGCCCATAAGAATGACCCAAAGAGGTCAAGACGCATCCTCTTCTACGGCTCGAGGGCGTGTCACTGAAAATGACGAGGATATGCCTCTGCTTCCGAGCCGTACTCGCACTCGGCGTTTACGAGACGACTATGAAGGCTCAAATCAAGCAATGTCCTCGTCAATCGTGCGCCGGAAAATCTCAACAAATTTGTCCAATCAGCCCAGTGTAAGTGTGTCTACGCAGCGAGGGACTCGTGGAAATAGCGTTATTTCGGAAGGATCAAGCGCTGGGACAGTCGCGGCAGCGAGGAGGATGACTCGCCACAAGCCGCAGACTTCCGTCCACGAAGAAGGGGAAGAAGCGATGGCGTCCGGCGTCGACAACAACCCTCTGGCTTCAGAAGAGAGCAAAAATAGGAGTGGGAGATCTCCGGCTACCACTCTTGATGGTCCCACCGCATCTTTGAGGAGCACTCAAAGGTCGCGGCCGCGCAGAAACCTTTTACCGGCCGACGACGACGACGGCTTGGTAGTGAGTACACGAGGACTCGCGCAGGACGCATCTGACAATAACCTAGAGCTTCAAGGCAATATCGAAGAAGAGGCGGCTCGGGTGATAGCATGCGACATTCGGATACCCTGCATCTGCCATGATTCTCGACTTAATAAACACCGTGTTGTATTACTGTAATCTCCTCGGATGCATGCTTGGCGACGTTTTGCCGCCGAGTTTTGGCGCCACTCCGACTTATTGCCGCATATTTCCGATGGTTCTAGAAAAGTTGGAATTGGATGCTTACAGACGACATCTTTCCTTTGCCAGGTCTTTTTGCGAACACGGTGAGTCTGCGTCGAGCCCCTGCAGAATTTTGCTTTGCAAGATGCGCTGGCTGATCTCGCTCTTCTAGACATTCTGTCCAAAATGGCACCCAAATTGACAGGATTTGCCGGCAACTCACGGGTCCGCCGAGTGCTTGCTGCCGCTGCCCTTGCCGGTGTCGAGCTCGACTACGACAGCTCCTTCTCCATGAAGTCCAACTGGAAGACCCCCGCGTTCCTTCAGAAATTTCCTCTGGGTACCGTGCCTGTGTTGGAGGATGGAGAATTCAAGTTGTCGGAAAGTGTTGCTATCGCAGAGTACGGTGAGTGTCGTTTTTGTCCTAGTTTTGGTGGACGACGGACAGGAGAGGGGCGCAAATGTTTAGCCTGCTGTGGGAGGTATCGTGCGAGGACCTCGGTGTGTCGAAGGATGAGACTTCTTTTCAGTTATCCCTGTCTTAATGACTTGTGTCGAGATAATTCCGGCGAGTGGTATCGTCATTTCTCTGAATCAAACCGCAATCTTTGGCATTTTCTTGACCTCCGCACTGGCAACTTGCTCACCAATGCAGTGGCATCCCTTGGTCCCAACCAGACCATCCTTCCTTCCGACCCAAAGGAGCTTGCGCTCGTGCACCAGTGGATGTCTATTGCCGACCAGGAGGTGCGCTACCTGCCCATGGGCAATGTTCTGCCCACCGATGAATCGTAGATTTTCATCAAGCACTCTGGCTGTGCCGGTCTATTGTCCGGCAAATTCGCGTATAGCAAGCCTGTGAGTGAAGCTAGGATCACAATCAGGCAACTCTGATGAGCCTCGAAGACGTTTACCTCCATGTACGAGAGCCTGTTGAAGACGCTCTCTGCGGTCGATGGCGTGCTAGCGCACAAGACGTTTGTCGTTGGCGAGCGGATCACTCTGGGGGACATCATCCTTGTGACTGCTCTCGTAAACGCTTTCACTGGCGTCGTAGACGCTGCTGCTCGGGCAAAGCTACCGAACCTGGTTCGCTATGTTGAAACGTAAGCGTCTTTGTAGGTTTGTTCTGACAGTACAGCGTTACCAAGCACCCCAAACTCATTGCCATATTTGACAACGGCAACATCCAGTTCACCGAGACCCAGCCTGCTTACCAGCCTCCAGCCAAAGCCAAGGAGGCTAAAGCTCCCAAAGAGACAAAGCCCAAGGCTGAGGCAGCTCCGAAACCCCCGAAAGCTCCCAAAGCTCCCAAAGCAAAGCAGTCCGAAGACGAGGAGGAGGATGAGCCACTCGTACCTCCTGAGCCCAAAGTGAAGAACCCTCTGGATGATCTGCCCAAGTCGGCATTCAACCTGGAAGAATGGAAGAGACAGTATTCCAATCTGGATACGAGGAAGGAGGCATTGCCATGGTTCTACGAGAAGTGAGATAAAATCTTCACCGATCTGAGGGAGATCCTAATGCGACTAGGTTTGACAAGGAGGGGTTCTCCATCTGGCGTGTTGACTTTAAGTACAATGAGGAATTGACTCAGGTCTTCATGTCCAGCAACCAGGTACTTACACCCGTGCTTTTCCCGACGAAAGACGCTTATTCCCCCAGATTGGCGGATTTTTCAACCGTCTCGAAGCGTCGCGTAAATATTTGTTCGGTTCAGTTGGTGTTCTCGGCAAGGCCAACGACTCTATCATCACGGGTGTGCTGGTTCTCCGAGGCTCTGACTTCAAGCCCGTCGTTGACGTTGCGCCTGACTGTGAGTGAAGCTCAGAAGACTGGGCTGATCTTGTAGGGGAGTCTTACGAATACAAGCCTATTGATTTGTCCAATGCAGCAGACAAAGACTTCTTTGAAGCTGCGATGGCGTGGGATCTGGTTGTCGATGGCAAGGAGTGGGCCGACGGCAAGAACTTCAAGTAGATGTAGGACGTTCGACATGTACTCACGAGTCTGTCTCACGCAGAGTCTGTCGCCGATGGCGGATTGTCTCATTGAGACGATACCTTGTCCTGATGTTTGTCTTCCCGGGCTTAGCATTATCTGTGAACCATCCTGCTCTTGACGCATCTGACCACTGGTCTTGGTCATATTGTCATACACGACCACAAGCTAGCTCGGAGCAGTCATGAAACCTTACATATGCGCAGATGGCGGCTCTTCAGCGGCGAAATCTATTCCCTATGGATCACATCTGCTACCGTAGATTGGAATGTTTGTTCTAGGCGCCAGCACACGGGGAATTCTGTAGGAGAAGGATGGGAACATGCTCTTGTCGCGCAAGTCGGAGATGTTTACCTGACTAAACAAGAGTGCAATATCGTGTCCCCGATGGGCCGTGCCAATGGCACCCTGAATGTCTTCTAGGTGGTTCGTGTGAATCTGTCTTTGTTTCATGGCGGAAATGGAGGGCTATACTTGGTGAGCAATCTGACCTGTCGATATCCCCTCGTAACGTGCAAAGCCCCCGATGCCGCCTTGGCCGCATCCAACAGGGGCAGAAGTGGAAATACGGCAGAAGAGTATTTCCACTCGTCTGCGGGAAATACTCTTCTGCTCTTTCTGCCATATTTTCCGTTTTGGACAGGCCTTCCTGCAATGCCCATCCCGAACGGAGCATACACTTCTGAATGCCCAAGTCATAGAAGCTCGATAGGGGATCCCGCTGCCCGCTGTGAGGTCCATCTCAGAATAATCTAGCTAGAGAATCGTCTCTGCCGCACGGTTCGCGCGCGCGAGCAAGCCACGTGGTGCTGATCGTCTCCGTCTGGACTGTCTGTGAACTCGTTCACTAAACATTCCCCTTTATGGCCAACCAACAACACGCCCGGCAACCAGGATGGACGACCTCCTTGACCTGAATTGGTCGTCCACGTCAAACCCAACGTCGCTTCCTCCGGCGCAGAACGGGAATACAATCGATGCTTTTGACCTTCTATCCAGACCAAAGGGGTCATCCAATCTACCATCATACAGCACCACCCCTGTTCTCCGTCCTTCAACACCAAACACCGCGCCATTGCAGTCGGCCAGTCACCTATCGCAACCCATGCGGAGTACTGTCTCCGGCTCGACGACGCCTATCATTGAACCGTTACCGTCCGATGCGTTCAGTCGGCTCTTGTCCATCAAGCCGACCTCCGACTCTAGCAAAACGCTGAGTTTGGCTGATAGGCAGAGGAAATTGGAAGAAGAGCGGCGGCAGAGGGAGGAGCATGAACGTCAGCAGTATCAAGCTCACGGATCATTCTGGGAAGCCCTTGGAGACCAGCAGAACCACGCAGCCTCAAGCAGTAGCCCGCGGGCCTTGCAAGCCCCAACTCCAATGCAGCGTCCCAGACCTTCCTATTCGCCTCCTGTTCTGATTCCTTCTCCTGGTCCAGCTATCGTCCAGAACGAGTCCGGACGTCCCCTCGCGCAAGCGACAAACGGAGCAGCCGCCAGAATGGCTCCATCGCCAGCACCTCCACAACCAACCTTGCTCACTCCTACAATCGAATTCGATGGATTGTCATCAAAGCGGACAACGTCCAGCAGCGGGGCCGGGTCCGGAATGCGTACTCCTGTATCAGACTTCGACTTTGGAGATGACGAGCTGGATATCCTTGAGGAGTATAAGCCAGCAGTACAGACAAGAGCAACTTCCGTGAGTTAGAAGAGGATGACATAGCTGATACCAGAAGTCCCCAAGCCGTCGCCCGGAACAGAGTCCCTCGCTGCCTCCCCACATAGTGGGCCAGATTGTGGAGATGGGTTTCTCACCCGATCAAGCTCGGGAGGCATTGGGTAAAACCTCGACAGGACTGGACGTCCAGGCCGCTCTCGAGCTGCTTCTGGTACCACAGGCGGACATTGGGGCGACGGACGACGAGCAAGTTCTTGCGGAGCGATCTCGTCGAGAAGAGGAGGAAAAGGCTCGTAGGCGCCGGAGGCGTGCAGGTCCCTCGAGAGATTCAGTCAAAGCTAGAACGAAGGAGCAACAAGCCGACGACGTGATGGCAGACCAACTTTCGGAGCAAGCTGAGAGAATGTACGCACAAGCGTCGGCCTTTGGTCAATCGGCATTGAGCAAAGCTACAAGTCTGTGGCATTCGAGCAAGGAGAGGGCGTTGAAAGCATATGAGGAGCAGTTGAGGGCGAAGGAAGCTGGGACTCGACCGCCAAGGGTCAACGGACGACCAAGATGGATGGTGAACGCCGATGATGACGAGGGCCTACCGAAAGCAAGCTTGTCTAGGCAGCGGGAGGAGATGGCAAGCATGACTTCAAGAATTCCGAACCCTCCTGGCAATAGTCGAGTACCCGCAAGACCAGTTGATGGTAGTCGATCCCGCCCAACAAAGAGTCGCAACGATGCGCTCTTTGCTGACGAGCCTGAGGACTATACGAGGGTGACACCACGAGGGAGCCCATTGCCTGTTCAACAAGCTCGGGCAGCTCCTCTGCCGACGCGTCCGCTGGTGGCAGCGAGTTCCTCTCAGATTGAGTCGTGCTCGATTGCTAAAGCGAAAGGCAACGAGCATTTCAGGCTGGGCCGCTTCGCCGAAGCCGAAGCAGCATACACCTCTGCAGTCTCGACCTTGCCCGAGGGGCATCTGCTCCTCGTACCCGTGCTCAACAATCGCGCCGCGGCGCGCCTGAAGCTGGGACAACCTGCGTCCGCCATCGAGGATTGCTCGACGGTCATTTCTCTCATAGGGCCGTCATATCATCCAAGCAAGGAGGCTCCTCTCCCTGCAAGTCTTTCCGAGGTCAAATTATCAGATGCTCTAGTGAAGGCCACCATCAAACGAGCTCAAGCTTTCGAAATCAACGAGAAATATCAATTAGCTTTGCAAGACTGGGAAACAGTCCTGTCATTTGATGCCGCTGTATTGGGATCTGCCTGGTCGACCGCACGAAACCTGGCCGCTGAGGGTGCTCGGCGCGTTCGAGGCCAACTTCAACCCAAGCCAACCAAGCACGATTCCCAGCCCACTCAGCCAGCACGGCCAACGCATCCAATCGATCTTTCAAAGTCTGCTGCTGTGTCGGAGCTCCGCAAAATTGCTCAAGCGGCCAGTGTGGAGGACGAAGCACGCATCGCGGCAAAAGATTTGGTCGACGCCAAGCTGAACGCGTGGAAAGGCGGCAAGGAAGCCAATCTCCGAGCTTTGATTGCCAGCCTGGACTCAGTGCTGTGGGACGAAATACTCTCTGGAGGCCTCAAGGTCGGTATACACGAGTTGATTACCGAAAAGCAGGTGAAAGTAAAGTACATGAAGGTCATCGCAAGATTGCATCCGGACAAGGTAGGTGAACTCTCGCAGACCCGACTGATCTCAGCTCAATACTCAAAATACTACCGTTGAGCAGAGAATGCTGGCCAACGGAGCATTTAGCATCCTGAATGAAGCGTAAGTAACATCTCGGAAGTTTGCTGAGGAGGCAGTTGGCAGGCCTTTAATAACGCTTGACGTTAACCACGGATTTCCTTTCAGTACACCTCCTTTCTCCTTCTGTCTGACACCATCCTGTCTGCAGCATTTGTACCTCGCACATAACATCATCATGTACCCGATGTCCGGTTCCGCTGCAGCCTTGCCTACCTTGATCCCCGGACCGTTCGTCCTGCTCTTACTCTTACCTGCCGTACCCCTACTCTTGTTTTCCTTTGGCGCTAGACCGCCTGACACCTCAGTCTTACCGTTGTCTACCGCCGACTTGTGGCGAACTTCTGTCTTTGTTACAGTCGCCGGAGCCGTCGTACTCAGCATCGGAGTCTACCCCGACGTAGTACGTGAGATCGGACTTTGGGTGATCCAAGGAAATCTCCATGCGACTCCCCAACGACCCCTGTCTGATGGACAGCCGCGATATGCCCTGGGCCATTCCGAGTTGTCCATGTCCGACTCTTCTCTACCTCGGCGAGGTGTTCGTGATACAGAACGTCTGGGCGGTTTAGTGGCATATGGGTATACCCATGGCCCCACGCCATCTTACGTTTTGGGTGCCCGGAGTAAGTGTAGCGTCGGAGAAAGTCAATTAGAAGCTGTGCGCTGATTCCGTGCAGGCCCTCTCAATATTGGAGTGCACCTGTATCATCTGCGCAACGGCATCTTTAAGGGATGGTACGAAGCCGCTCATATGTCTCCCCTTACGACTATCCTGCTCAGCATTGGTTTCGCGTTAGTGCTCATCGTCATTGTGGGACAATTGATTGGAAGGGGATATGATCGGGATATCGCCATTCGAGTATCCTCAGGCAGTGCGAGGCATTCCTCCTCTGGCCCCTCGAGACCTTCCTCCTCTGGCAGCGCGAGACCATCAGCTTCTGCTGCCGGTCCCTCGTCAACCCCTCTCGACATATCAGCCATTGTCTCACGTGAGATTCGAAAACGCCGAGACGAGAAGCCCGAGGAAACCCTTGAGCGGGTCACCATGGAGGATCGGATCACTAAGCTTGACTCGAGTTCCAAGGCTACTCTGGTAGCAGCTCTCAAACAAGCAGGGCGCAATATCGCCGGCCTGGAAGACATGCCAGCTGAATCAACGGGAGCTACAGGGGAGGAGAAGAAACAAACGGGGACCTGGCAGCGGCTGCAGCGCAAATTTCTCGGGAAAGGGCTCTATGAAGGTCTTCAAAAACGAAAGCAAGAGTCAGGTAGTACAGCAGCCGAGAGTGTCAGCACCACATCGTTACAGACCCCTGGGAATGTGGTAGAGGTCACGGTGCAGGCTCAGAATACAACCAATATGGCAAACAAGCTCAAAGCGGATATGTCTAGTACGCCGCAGCTGTAATCACTGATTTTCTTCGTGCTATCGTGTGGAGATGCACTAGTAATCGACGCCGGCGTCGGGTGGGAACAGTGAATGCAAATAACGACAAACAGTGCACTGCAGAGAACACTGGCGTTCCGAAATACGTGCATCACCGGTGCCATGTCACGATGCCTCGATCGATCGGCGTCACACTAAGACGATCTGTGGCGAACTTGGTCAGATATCAAAGACACTGTACGATACGCGGCTCGAGGACTCGGGTATGAATGATACGAAGTCAGGTAACAGAATGCAAGTCCTTGTGCAACGTTCGAATCACCAGAGTTCAGGCAAGGAATTTCCTTTAGGTGTAGCCTCTTATGCTATGTCCACGTCCATGTTGGTATCAAAAATCATAATCCGGGATAGGGACTCGTACGACAGTCCCAAAAACACAAAAGTAACATACGCTGTGGGGGACTCGAACCCCCGGCCAAAGCAGCCACTCCCAATGGAAAGCTTCGATGTTACCCTTACACCAACAGCGTTCGAGCAGTTTTCGGATGCTCCTTTCTATGATTATCTATATATATCAAAATGCAACCAACCGTAAATCTAACTTATAAGGTAAGTCTCTGAGCCGGCTCTGAGCACCGCAGCGGTTCGACAAAGGCCAATTGGAACATGCATGTCATGAACAAAGGGCGTCCAGAGCCCCCCGCCCCCTGCCCAAGCAGCCCGTGGCTGCCTCTCAGGGCCCGCCACTTGATTACTTTCATTGAAAACGGGCCGCAATATCTCCATCACGTAATCGTCATCGCGTGAAACCCCGCGTCCGGTTGTCAGAACGTGGGGGCTTTGACAACTTCTCATCTGTACTTCTTCATCTCAGGCTTTGTAGCCTCAGTAACATGCTCCCCTCTCCGTCAACCGTGATCAAGTCTTCGTCAGATCACCGTGACGCGATCTTGTCTCGAGCTGAGATCGCGTCACGGATCTGTCAAGGCGCTCTTCTGATTATTTACCAGTCGACTGTCATCAACGCGACATCTTGGGCACCTTATCACCCTGGTGGTGCATTGGCTATACAGCATTTTGTTGGCCGGGATGCGACGGACGAGATAGAGGCCTATCATTCCCCAGCTACCTTGGAGCGGGTGAAACAGTACAGGATTGGTCGCGTCGACTGCAGTGGTGTTGATGGTTGGAACGCCCTCACGCCTCCAATCGCATTGGGCTTAGTGCCTCATCCTGATGGCGTGAAAGGTCATTGGGCTAGGGAAGGGCCCGTGTTGTTAAGCCTTGCGGTCCTCGGGGGACGAGATCAACAGGCAACTGCGGTACCCGAGGTGGTCAAGTTATCACCCATACAGCTGGAGCCTCCCCCCTCGAATTTGGATCGAGCCCAGGAGCACGCGAGAAGTAGGGCTTACCGCGAACTCCGGGCCCGGATCGTTGCTGCTGGATTATTCGACAGGCCAGGGCCTTTAGCCGGCTACGGGAGTGACCTGATTCGATACGGTCTTCTGGGTGGAGCTGCATTTACCCTTTATTTTATGTGCGAAACGTGCTGGCCCTGACATCCGAGCTGGGCTGACGAACCGTAGGACTTCTGGCTGGGTGGGTCAAATGGTCTCGGCCGCTATTTTGGGCATGTTGTTCCAACAGTTAGCCTGTGAGTCAGTATCTTGCACTAAAGCTGACCATAGTCCTTGTACATGATGCCGGCCACATAGGCGTTACTAGAGACTGGTGGTGGGACAAGGTGATTGGCATGACCGTCGCCAGCTGGTGTGGTGGACTGAGTTTAGGCTGGTGGTGCGATGTACGTCAGCTAGTGTAGTACGAGCTCATGTGCAGAATCACAATGTTCATCACCTCGTTACGAATCACCCCGAGCACGATCCCGACATTCAACACATCCCCTTCTTTGCAATTTCGAAGCAATTTTTCGGGAGCCTTTGGTCCACCTATTACAAACGTGTCATGGCACTTGATGGGTTTGCGCGGGTCATGCTCTCCGTACAGTGAGAGACGACACTGGGGTCCGGGCTGATTGCAGGCACAAATTATACTACATTGTCCTATCCCTCGCGCGCTTCAATCTCTATGCCCTTTCATACTCATTTCTCCTCGGTCCAAAGGCCAAGCATGACTCGTTCTGGTGTTTTGAGATCGCTGGGATAGCTTTCTTTTGGATGTATTTCGGCGCCATGCTCTATTTCCAGCGGACATGGCCCTTGCGACTTGGCTATCTTCTAGTCAGCCATGTGTTCGCATCCCCAGTACATGTTCAGGTAAGGGGTCCGAGGCAATTCGTGTTAATGCCAGATTGTCCTTTCACATTTTGCTTGCTCGACAGACGATCTGGGACCGATCGAGTCATTCCCGTCTCGGCAGTTGCGGACCACGATGGACGTTATCTGTTCGCCAGAAATCGAGTTCTTGCACGGGGGTCTACATCTACAAGTTACTCATCACCTGTTCCCACGCCTGCCACGGCATAACCTGCGGAAGGCAAGTCTATTGGTCAAGGAGTATTGCCTAGAACAAGATATCGTCTACCGTGAACATGGTTTTGTGGATGGGTGAGTCTGTGGGATTGTCACGCTAAGCTACGTACAGCAATCGCCAAGTCCTAGGTGTGCTACAAGATGTCGCCAATCAGATCCAGTTCATCAAGACAGTTGCCGATGCCGAAATAGACGAGAAAATCAGATAAGCGAAGCTGTAGATGGCCATGGCCTTCGATATATATCTAGAGCCCGCCGCAATTGGAATGTATGTGATCATGTGAAATGCATGCTGGACATGACTGCTTGTAGCGCAGCTTTTAGATGATTGTTCATCAAAGACATTTCGGGGCACATCCCGCTAAGCTGGCGCTGCTGGTCCACCTTAACTTGTAGCGCCTCCTGCCATGGCCTTCTCCTTCTGACAACGAGGACAGGCACACCAAAATCCGTAACTTGCTCGAAGCTCGAGTGTTCTCTGCTCCACAGGAGCTGAAGGGTTAACATAGGAAATCGCAAGTTCGTCACCGGGGTAGATGGTACGCCGGGCGAGCAGGGTGAGCTTGTTTGTACCCCGCACACCGGCTGGATTGCGGCCGGGCAGCTCCGCTGGCAGCTCAGTGGGCGCGATGAATGTCCTGGGGAGGTTACGGCACTTGTGTCAGCTCCAAACAACAACGTGAACTAACAGAAACATTTGGCTCGCATGAGTGGTTGAGGTGTGCGTGAAGAGTGTAGATCCCCCCCGAGTCCTCTTGATTGATGGATGCCAAGCCCCAGAGCTCTTTGAAGCTTTGAAAGGAGAACCACCGCTGCCGCTCTGCCTCGTTGAGAGGGTCCAACCGCCGTTTTGCATTCTTGAGGAGGAGTTTTTGAAAGGGTTTGTGGTTGATATGTGAGGGTGCCGGATCTAGGACAGCCGTGACGAGCTCGTGCGCCGATCGCCATTCACGCAGTCGAGACTCTCCAACCAATTCCCTGTGGTTAACAGAGCCAGGATGGTTCTCACCATTCCTTCAGCTCCTTCTCCTTCTCCTCGATATCCACGCGTGCCATGCCCTCCCATACTCTGCGCTCGACCTGCATGGCATCACTGCCCCATTCCCGCTCTCCCCGCCATTTTGCGATGATTTTTACCACCGCATCTAGGTGGCGGAGTCCGCCTTGGTGTATACGGGTTAGCAATTCCAGTGCCAATGGATTCTGTCCGGGGCACAGAAGCTCATGATGTGCTGCTGATCCACGCGCTCGGGACAAACAGAGTCGGTTGCAGAAGTGCGCCATGTCACAGTGCGGACAAGGGACGCTCATTGGCGGATTGGGCATGCTGAAGATGGTGAAACAGGTTGAACATGCTCGTTGCGAGAAGAGATAGCTGGAGAGATTTCTGAATATTAGCAGGAGCACCATGAGGGGGGCCTCACCGGTCGGCGGTCGTCACCCATGGATCCTCTTGCCAGAGCACCTCTCCTTGCAAGACCTTGTCTCTCGCCACCAGACCTTTGCCCTTTTCTCCGCCGAACATCCGTACCTTGACCTTGGGGGCGACAACAGAGACATTAAGCGTGGTGTCAATGCCCGTAGCTGCTAAGAAGCCTTGCGGACGCCCCTCACTAGACAGTGACCCTACAACTTTCTTCAGGCGCTTCTCGGAGACCGCCCATTGAGGATACTCCTGCCGCAGGCGAGTCAGGAGCTTGGTCGCACCAAGCGTGGGATTGGCTTGTCGCAACGCGTCCACCGCCGTAGTGAGCAGGTCCTCAGAGGGTGAGAATGTAGTCATGATATATCAAGAGCTCAAGTGAGTCCGGCGGACCAGTTGCCATAATATTTCGTAATAGTAATTTCATTACTATGTTGAATACAACGGTTCTAATTCACTTCTCGAATCAGACTCGATACAAGTTTGAAGGCTGGGTCAGGATCCTGTCTAGCCATCTCTGCCATACTCAACAACTTCTTCACGCCTATCATCAATTCGGGTCGGCCATCCGAGCCAAATTTGGCATCTTGAAGCATCTGCATCGCTCTCTGATATTCACCGGCGGACGGGAAGAGCTGCACCTCGCGCAAGCAGTGTTCAACACCTTCCAGTGAAGTGATTGGAGAGATTGGTATTTCAGCGTCAAAGGCGCTCTCGACGTCCATGTCGCGAAGGATTGAGCGATGAGAAGTCGTCGCAAGTATCAACAACCTACGTCCCTAAAGTTTAATTAAGTCCGGGTGGTGGTCAAGCCTACCTTTGGTGGTCGCTTGCCGAATAAAACAATCAAAGCTTGCAATACGCCATTCGAGAATCGAGGGCCAATCGGATTCCAGTCTTTCATCAGTGCCGCACTTTCTCTTTGCCTTACCAAGAAGCCGTTCGATGCTGTCCACAACAATCACGCTCAACGGGCTCTTGTAGCTGTCGGTGAAAACTTTGTTGAGTTGTGCGATCTTTTGGGTTTCGCTGAAACCGACCATTGTCTCAGGCGAGATCAATTTGATGAACGGAAAGTCGGACGCCATGGCAATAGTGGCTGCAAGAGCAGATTTGCCAGTGCCCGATAAGCCATGCAAGAGAGCGCACACCAGTGGTGTCCGATCGGACTTGCGGACTTGTTCCACAAGCAGGGAACCGTCTTGCAAGGTTTCCTGATGTCAGCGACGCGCAGGCTGGACTTACGTTGACGCCTTTTGAGAAATGGATAATGCCATTTTGTACTACCTGCTGCAATTCCTCCTCAGAAACGCCGAATGCGGGTTGGACTTCATCCAGGGCATGCATGAAATCGGCTCGGGAAATCTTGATGTTCTCGATATCGTCAAACGCAGCGACAGTCCCGACCTTGACTTAGCTTTATCCATCACCTTCTCACCTTGACGTGCCGATTGAAGGCAAAGCTAGTCGCGCTCTTCACAAGACCACCGATTTCTGCGCCGGAGAAATTCTTGGTTAATGCTGCAAGCTCGGCCAGATCCACGTCATCTGACATGACCCCGTTCGTCCTCATCTTGTTCGTATGAATAGTCAAGATCTGGAACCGACCCTGCTCGTCCGGTAAGGAGATCTCGATGTGCACTTCTAGACGACCAGGACGGAGGAGGGCTTCGTCGATCATATCCATCCGATTGGTCATACCAATAATGAGGACGTTGTTCAATTGATCGACTCCATCCATCTTGGAGAGTAGCTGATTGACAACCGAATCACCCACGCCAGTACCGCTGTTAGTCGAACCTCGCTGTTTGCAGATAGCATCAAGCTCGTCAAAGATGATGATATGCAGCCCACTCTCATCGCCTTTTTCTTTTTGCTGTTCGTCAGAGAAGCTGCGAACGATATCGCCTACCTCCTTTTCTGCATCAGCGAACAGTTTCCGGATGTTCTCCTCGCTTTGGCCAACAAACTTGTTGAGGATCTCTGGCCCATTAACGATCTTAGGCTCCCGCGCATTGAGCATCTTGCCGATTTGTCGCGCCATCAACGTTTTACCGGTACCTGGCGGCCCGAACAACAGAATGCCTGTCTGTCAGACCGTTTCGGCTAACTCGTACCTTTAACGTGTTGAATGCCAAGCTTGTCTACAAGGCCGGGGGGGAAGATGCGGCTGGCGAAAGCGCGACGGAAAATGGCAGAGAATTCTGTATCTAGCCCGCCAATGCCCATGTCCTCGAACTTAAAATTTGGGGCGAGGATCGCATTGGTGGGACCACTACCGTAAGCATGCATTGGACGCGCGCACTCACCGCTTAGACGAATTCTTCAGTTTTATACTGCTGGACGGATCTTTCACCCAAATGATCTCGGTGCCCTCCATGATGATGCCCGTCGCCCCTTCCTGTCCATCCAAGGTAGAAACAGCACGAACAGTGGCCTTTAACTCGTGTCCCTTGTAATCGAAGACTAGCGGTTGCAGGGGAGTCAAGGGGAGAGACGGGAATGCCTAGAACTCAGCTGCCATCATCTTCCAGTCTTACGCTGATAAAGGCTTGAGCCATCTCTTCGCTGTCAAAGAGGTCTTGTGTTTCCTTGCGCTTGAGCCGGAATCCGACTTCGATTTCTGCGCTACTTGCCCAGTCTCCGTTCGCAGGATGGAATGGCTCGCACTGTACTGTTTCCCCGACCGCCGATAGGCCGACCCATTGGCGTATGATTTTTGACGGGCCGAGGTGTTTGGGTGGGAGAGTCCTTGTGGGGTCCCGACTATACGTCAGATTGGACCATAATGATCGCTTACATGATGGACATGATAAAGTGATCGCGAAGAATAACATATTCAACATCAGTTGGAAAGTCAGTACCATTGACGACCAGTCGATTGGTCAGAGCGAGAGGATCGGAGGGGCACGGTGCAATATTGTAACTGGTGTCAGCACTGCCGGATTAGACAGCTCACATGCCTCGACCAGTTCCAGTGGAACGACCTTGTAACCCGCCGCCCTGAGGATGATCTCCGACAGGTTGCCGCGGGTTGTATTCCGCCTTCTCTCCATATTGATCATGTGAATCCGCATAGGCACTATAGACGTCCCTTTGCGAACTAGGCTGCTGGGCACGTTGAGGTGTTCCGTATGCTGTGAACTGATCGGGCGGTGCAGGCGACCTTCTGGGAGGCAAATTGGGTTGTTGGAGGGGGGGAAGGGAAGAGTGAGAGGTATTGTCGGCTGGAAGGCGCTCATAAGGAGAAGGAGACGCTCCTCCAGCTAGGTTTCGCCGAGCTGCTGGAGCGTTGGGATCGTTCCTCTTGAAGAATGACATTGGACAATCGACGTCTTGACAGAGACGACATAGCAACTGTCAGATGGAGCTCGGAGCAGTGACGCACCGCGGCAGCGGCACCTAATCTTTATCCGGCCCCCCCCAAATCATGTCCTCCCTCAGTTCATGGTTCTTGACTTACCACTTTGTGTAGGTGTCTCCTCCCGCAAGATCGGTACCAAGTCTCGGCGTATCAGTGGTCCTGACTCCCGCACGCTCTGACCTCACAGTTGGTGTCGTCCGTCATCTGGCGATCTTTTATGGCTTGGCGTGAGGCAGGGCAGTCAAGACGTCTCCTCGGCACGCTCAGTAATCGAGGTCTGTTGAAGCCTCTTGTGGCGGTGTGTGCTGAATGTACCAGCTTCGCCTAGACAGTGTGGCCCAAAATGGAGGCTCTATCGTTCAACGTAAGGCGTCGATCTGATCGTGCTGACTTAAGATGTCGAATGGCTTCCTAGAAGGCGTAGTCCGCGGCTACAAAGGCGCTCTTCTCAGCCAAGGCAATTACCACAACTTAACTCAGTGCGAGAATCTCGAAGGTACGTTCCAAGATGTTGTGAAGCTTATACCAGACTTCCGAATGCAACTCTCCTCTACGGATTACGGCAACTTCCTCGCCAACGAGCCGTTACCGCTTTCAACTGCCACCATCGCCGACAGAGCCACGGAGAAGCTGGTCGCCGAGTTTCACTACATCCATACGAACGCCGTTGAACCTCTAGCCAGCTTTATGGATTATATCACGTATGCGTATATGATCGATAATGTTATCCTACTCACCCTCGGTACACTCCACGAGCGGGACACTCATGAGCTTCTGGAACGATGCCATCCGCTCGGCGTGTTCGACACAATGCCTGCGCTCTGTGTAGCCACAAATGTGGAGGAGTTGTATCATTCTGTCTTGGTCGAGACTCCGCTTGGTACGTCTTTGCCTTGTCGTCGAAGCTAATAGTAGCACCTTACTTTCGAGATTGTCTGTCAGCCCAAGACCTCGATGATCTCAATATCGAGATCATTCGCAATTCGCTCTACAAGGCATACTTGGAAGATTTCCACAACTTCTGTCAAACGCTCCCTGCACCGACATCCGAGATCATGAGTCGTATTTTGGCTTTCGAGGCCGACCGGCGCACTCTGAACATCACGATAAACTCTTTTGGCACCGAGCTTTCGAAAGATCAACGTGCGAAACTGTTTCCCACTATTGGGCGGTTATTTCCCGAGGGCAACAACGCGCTTGCTCGCGCCGACGACCTCGACATGGTGACGGCGGCTGTCGATCATATACCCGAATACCGCGCCTTTTTCGACAAAGCCAACACTAGTAGCGATGAATCAGGCTCAAGTCTCGAAGATGAATTCTTCAAGCATGATGTCGAACTGAATAAGCAGAGTTTTCTCCAGCAGTTTCAGTTTGGGGTATTTTACAGCTTTGTCAAGCTCAAGGAGCAGGAGGTTCGGAACCTGACGTGGATCGCCGAATGCATCGCACAGGATGCGAAGGATCGTGTGAATGATTATATCCATTGAAGTCGGTCTATGTGCGATGCGAAGCTATATACAGCGAGTATTTCTATGTACAGCGTCGGTCAATGTGCGATGCGAAGCTATATACAGCGAGTGATGAGAAGTCTACAGTAGCATTTTTCTATGTACAGTACGATGACAAGCTATGTACAGCAAGTAATTGAAAAATCTATTCACGACCGTACAAGCTATTACAGTAAACAGTTCACCATCAAACTCCTCATCTCTGCCTTCGTGGTCCCCTTCCGTAGCGTGAGCTCGCAGATTATATACCGTAGCGATTTTCTATGTACAGTACGATGAGAAGCTGTCGGTATTCTAAAGGTTTTGGACATGTATTATAAATAATGGGACCACAGGCTCCCACGAGATACCTCCACTTGATGGGCCGAGCCCGGGCTTCCCGGCGAGACGACGTTGGGACCCCAGTTGCGAGCTTTGATAATCAGCTCTCTTCATTGCAATCGTCTTCCTCTTTACTCGCGCAATCCACCGCGTTACGAGACACCTTGGCCTCTCTTGGTAGTCGAGACTGAAACGCTCGACGGCGTCAAGCAGCCCCCCAGCCTATCCGCCCCCCCCCCCCCCCGGGCCTATCCCTTCCCCCCTCCCCCCTCACCCCCATAAAGTAGCCGAGCTCATATTGCCTTGTCTGGCCTCGGCTTCGTGACTTGGCCATCATCTCTACAATCCCCAACTTCCAAATCCCGATCTACACTGCTCATAGAGTCGCTTCATATCTCGTCAAGGGCCGATCAGAAGCAGCCCTCTACAACTACTTGCAGGGAAGCATTCGCATAACCAGTGTGCGGTGAGTCCGCCGAGGGGATTTGCCTGGTGTGGGCGCGTTCCGTGGGCACATCTCCCCCGGATCGAGCATCGCATTCACATTCATGATCTCGCTGTGCAGGGGCTTGCTTGATACAGCGGCGCCAAATCCGAAAGGATGGGATGTGCTGCTTCTGCTGTGCACCTTTGATGGATATTGTACTGACCCTCACAACAGATGCCAGGTTTACCTTTCCGCCCGCATGCACCGGGTGACTCGCCACAACTCTCAACAACGACGCCCAAACCGACCTCGTCTAATACGATGCGCCCTTCCCCTTTACATTTAGGTCGCACCGGTCCATCGACAGCTCTGAACCAACCACAGGACAGTGGTCCGCCATCTTTGCTTCCTTTCACCAGCGAGTTGTCACCGATGTCGCAACTTGTCGTCACACCAGACGCATCGGCTCTGACATCCGTTGTGCAGCCAGACGCCGCGACCTCCAGACCAATGCCTTTCCCACACAACGCAGATCTACTCGGCAGTGCGAGCGAATCCCGGCCTACATTGCCAGCTCGCTCTGCGTCGGTAAGAGGGGATGGAATGGATGTTGAAATCCCAATTGCGAGTGATCTCGAAACTTCGACCTCCCGACTGCGTCACCTGAGAAGGCAAGAAGACGAAGAACGCGATGCCCAGTTAGCGCCCGTGGGGCATCATCGCCCAATTCGTCACCGTAACTCGGGTGCTCACTATCTTACTAATCCAGGTTGGAACGAGTTGGGGACGTCAGGGCCTGGTCCCCAGCCGACCGCTTTCCGCCCTCATCTGGACGTGCCAAACTCTCTCGGCAATCTTCTCAATACAATAGAGACGCAGGCACCCCCAGTATTCAACAGTCGTCACCCATCTCGACCCGTTCGTATCTCTACCGACTCGACTCCTGTCAGCCCCTCGCCGTGGGCACAGGGGGTGCCCCAAATAGGACTGCAAAATGCGACTCACGCGTCACGTTCTCCGTCAATGGTGCCTCAGCGTCGACCGTCTTTCATCTCTCCTGACAATCAAACTGATTTCTCAATCGTCCCAAACCCTCGTTCTCCTCATCCCGGTGTTACAAGGGGATCATATCTTTCTCGGCGACTCGATCGGCTTGATGAATCACGTACTGCCTCAGGGCGCCAGGGCTTAGTCACGCGAACGCCACCGTCATGGAGCACGCAAACCGCTGACGCGTTCGGAACGACTCGCGACGACCCTTCGTCGGCGTCACATCAGCATTCATCCATCCGGTTATCTTCTGATCGAGTGAACGATTGGCATCGCACTGTACAGGATGCCGTCGGTCGCCGGGTATCGGCAGACCAGTCACGGTCAAATGCGTCGCTGTATGGCCGACTTGGGGAGCTTGAGCATCCTACTGAAGCTGGCAACTATTTCGCCCTTTGGGGCGCGATTCCTATCGACTCATCCCACACAGGACTTCACGATCCAACGCATCCTTGGGATCAACGATCTAGCAGCAGATTACGTTTATTGCGATCCTTCGCAGAGCCCGAGACACGGGCCGAGGGGATTTTGCCAGACCTAGAAACCTCCGTAAGGCCAGGCAATAGCTTTGTACGGACCTGGTTGGAACCTTTGTCGGATGCCGGGGTGCTAGAGCCCGCTGCTCGAATACTGGATCCGTCTACCATTCTGTACAAGATCAAATTACGACCCGAAATGGCCGAGACGGAGCGACTCAAGGTGGTGAAACTCGTCGTCCAATACATGTCTAAGTGCCCTGGCGATCGCAAACAACCTTTGGTTGAGAGCACCCTTGAATACAAAGCCCATGAAGATGTCGCGTTGAAGGACAAGGATGTCTTTTGCTCAGTGTGTCATGACGAGTACGAGAGGGATACAAAAGTCACCCTCACCCCATGTGGCCATATGTATCATCGGGACTGTTTAGAGGTGAGGTGCAGATCAACGGTCATCTGCTAACGGCGACAGATCTGGTTGCATACATCTAATGGAACATCCTGCCCCATGTGTCGACGGGATCTGGCCGTGCTGGCGTGTTTAACCAAGATGGTTCCCAGCGGGACGAGAGCAGAGGCGATGCCTGTCTGGTTGGCCATATGATTTATTATTTTGTTTTGTTACCAGCACTATCACATGGCGTACTGTACTGTATGTAATTCCCAATTCGCTGTGTTACAAACATTTGCTTCCGCTCCTTGGATGCGAGATTCCGAGGTGATTTTTTCGTACGCCTTCTTATGCCATACAGTATCACGATGGGTTCCCGACTGCTGCAACCTCGTGTCCGCCAGTTGTCTACGACTCCAGCGTACTATGTCAAAAGGCCACAAGTGCCGTTCCCAATGCGTAAAGCAGTCATCGACCACAACGGTCGGGCAATCGGCGCCGGGCTTGGGCGCCATCCTACCGAGTCCGAACAGCGACGCATAAAGTTGCTAGAGTCCATTGCGGAGGAGCCTTCGCAGCATGCCATCTCAGAGAAACAATACGGCCTCCGCAAGCAAAGCGAAGCCAGTTCATCAGCCTCGACGCCCAGCGTCGTAGGAAACGAAAGAACTTTCGCACAATCAACTACTGAGCGTCGTCACAATCATGGACACTCGGATACTTCTGGTGAAGGATCTCGGACAGAAGACGCAAGAGAACAGCCTAACAGGGCTTTGCATATATATAATCGGGTGTCCGCCGTCAAAGAGAACAAACCACTCTCCGACAATGTTGCCCCCGGACGTTCACAGCTAAGGCAGTCGCGCAATCACCTTAGGCCGGATTTTGCCCAGACAAGCGATGCGAACACACCAAAGTGTGGAGAAGGCTTAATGGACATCGGTAAGTGCCCGGTTATAATAGCACTGATGTTAGACGAGACTCGCCAGTGGGATCCAACTAAAAAACTCAGCTTCGGTGCAATGCAGGGCCTTCGTGCCCTACATAATGCTGATCCTGTGAAGTTCAATCGCGCATCGCTTAGTGAGAGATTTGGCATCTCTCAAGAAGCAGTGCGCCGCATTCTACACTCGACATGGCGAAACCGTGACGAAACACGTGAGGCAGTACCCGCACGACTCGATCACACGACCAAGACACTCAGTGACACCAAATGGGACAAGGATGCAGATAGTCCAGTACCAGCTATTATGCGGGCGTTCCACCGCTGATGCCATGTATAATATACCTTTCTACCTTACTCTCATTAGATTGCCGGCGAGAGCCGGTCAAATTTAATCCAATCGTCAACTGCTGATAGTTCACCGGCCACCTCTCGTGCCTCCATCCAGACCCAGACCTGCCGTCAGCAGAGATCGTGCCGAGACACTCACTTTAGCCATCGCCCAGATATTGCCCTTGGGCACTGCAGAGATCGCCTCTCGGGTACCAAGCTGTCGTCCAAGTTGACGAAGGATTGGAAGCGCAGATTTGAATAGATCCATATTAGGATCTAACTGCCTACCAATACCCTCAAGTAACAATATGGAGATAACAGTATTCACAAAATCGCCTTCGAGCTTGACATGATGCTGTCGTACAGCTGTCAAGACGTCGGTGAGAATGTCGGCTATCCTGATTTTCGCGAGGCTGAACGTTTTGCTTTTTACAGTGAGAACGATATGCTGAATCTTGAGGGCAAAGGTCTCCTCATCGATGGCGTATTCAGGGAATCGGCATCGCTCAACCATGAGTTTTCCAGCTTTGTAGCCATCAAATTCGGCAACAGCCTGGAAAAGATCGAGAAAATTCTTTCGATTGCTACCATCCAGCGAGGTCACCAGACCAGCGTCGATAAAGACCAGCTGCGGTTCGTATCCGTCTCCATAGAGGGATTCTAACTGCGTATGCCACGCTTCCGGGTCTTGAGCTAGTGACGAGAGAGTATGCACTAGCTCATCTACACGGTCTGGCAACTCAGGTTTGTCCCGTAGGCGAGACAATATGGGAGAAAGGTAGTCGCCCGTCGTCGGTTTGTAGAAGCGTACCATAATATTTCCCCTAATGATTAGATCAATATCTCTAGCGCTCACGGATGTAAGTCCCCATGAGTCCAGTTATCCAGCAGCAACATTTCCTGAAGTTAGCGCGCCCTGCTGAACACCCACCAAGAAGGCATCGAGGCCTAAATTTGCAATCCTGTCATCGTATGGCCCTCCGCCGTTTCGCAGGAACCATTTAAGAGGCAGGGCGTCCTCATATCCCTCGATAAGCACCTCTTGACTCTCAGATTCGGGCTCCCCCAGGCGGATGGGTCGGGGGAAAGTTATGTGTCTGCCGCGTTTGGCGAAGTTGCGCTCAAAGCGCTCCAAATTCGAAGCTTCAACTCTCAAGTCGAGCTGGGAGTTCATCATTTCGCCGAATACCGCCACCTCTTCAGGAAGCGAGAGCCATTGCATGCCGGGGAGCAAGTTGAGTGCCTTGGCAAATATTGACATTATAGCGATATCACGACGGATTGTCTGACGAACACGGGGATGAAGGACCTTGATCGCGACCGAAGATGTCTCGCCAGAGAAGCCAGGTCTGAGCTTGGCTTTGTAGACTTGTGCAATGGCCCCGCAGCCTATCGGCTCCTGGATGAATTCGTCGAAAATATCGTCAAACCCCACGCCGAAAGATCTTTCGATAATTTGTTCGGTGTGTTTGAGTGAATGCGGTTTGGCGTTCGAGTGCAGCTTGCTCATCTTGTCGCACAGTGCAGAGGGAAACAAGTCCGCACGAGATGCTGCCCATTGTCCAAGTTTGATGAATGAAGGACCAGCGCGTTCCATTTGTTTTACCAAAAAACCATACCACCACACAGCGCCCCAATTCTCCTCAGCGTCCGCCACGGGCTTGCGAAAGCGCTTCCGTCGCTCCGGACGACCAATGAATATCATTGGCGCCGTAAGAATCACAGGGCCAAAGAGGAATGCCAGACGCAAGAATCGGAACAATGTAGCGATAGGCTCCACGAGATAGTCCAAGACGAGAGACACGTAGGTATTAGCTGCTGAGGAAATCTTTGATGTAACTAAAGCGGGTGATGACCCTTGCGCAGCAGCGTCGGCTTGAGCTGGACGGCCGAAGAAGACGAGTAATCCTAGACCCGTCAAGGTGACTCCAAGTGGGATCCATTGACGAGATTCAGGATGATTACAGGTCGCCCGCCTTCGGTTTGCCTGATTTGGACTTGGTGCTTTGACTGCGGCGAACAAGGACGAGGAAGACTGAACCGATCTTGACAATGATATGGTTTCATGGGCTCGTCTTTCCAGTTCTGACCAGACGAGGCTTCTCAACACTTCGCCGCGGATCTTATTCAGTTCTTGTTCTAGCGAGATGAGATTCCGTCGAGCAGGATTCGGTGCGACCGCGTTCATACGTCTCACTTGGTCGTTGATTTGCTTGATATTCTCCTCGTGGAACTTGGATTCTCGAGCTTCCCACGTCGCATCCCTATCTGGAACAACGTGTCGAGAAGGAAGCGGCTCCAACGGTGTTGCAGCAATGAAATTGCGAACAAGATGTGTCGTGTATGTAGAACGGAGAGTGGAGCGAAAAGCATCCAGAGTCGAGTCCAGCGAATTCTGCATTTCGATCCAGGCAGGCAATGCTCCTTGACGCTTCACGATGCGATTCCTGGTATCAGCGGGCTCACGTAGAGACCGGCTCACATCAGAAGCTCCCCTTTATCCAAATGTGGATTGCTCTCTTCGGGATCTCTTGGGATCGGTTGACCGATGCCACGAGTAACCTTGAGCAGACCCGCTTCGCGCGCACGCTGAGCTTCAGCTGATTGCTTGTCATGATAGCCCCACCTGAATGCGATCTTCTACCAATCCGCTCCACGCCCTCATACCACTGGCCCCACCGCTTTTGGCACCCAGGACACTGTTGCCTCGTATCTGACGATTGCCTTGGAAAGTCTCGTCACTCTGTACGGCTTCACTCCTAGCCGAGCCCAACCCGAGTTGATAATTGGCTACTCCATCTCGAGCGCTCTCAACGCGTCTCGCTACCTTTCCTGCTCGTTTAAGGTCTCTGAGTCTCGCCTTCGTCTTCGCGTCGGCGTCGGCGGGCAGCTGCAACTCCAAGAGATTCGTGAGGGCATCCCCATCAGCCCGCTTCTTCATGAACGACCCATATTTGACCTTGGGTGCCTCAACGACTCGGTTGTCACCCGTGTACGTCGCATGCCAGGGGCGATGCAAATGTGGCGGAATCCTCGTGCGATGGTGCGGGATTTGTGACTCTGGTGCTGACGATTCCGCAGTCCCCATCCTGGGCTCCAGACGAAGCCCCTCCGTCCAAACCTTGGTTTTCTCATTAACCGGAATTTGATGGGCGACAGACTGTCCGGTTCGGTGAGCTAGGGACTGAGAACAGTCCGTCAGCATGTCAGACGCAGGAACGTGTGGCGAGCCGGGCCCGTTCCAGACAGATCGTTCAGCATAATGAAGCGGATCGAGAGAAGACAACCATTGTTTTGACTGAACAGTGGCGCCGGTGTCGTCTGAGCTTGCGAGTGGTCCATGGGAACGATATCGCTGACATACTCGACTAGCCGAGGGCACTGAGCCTCGGAGTGAGAGTCGCATTACAAACAGGAATGAAGGAATGGGCGAAATCGGTCCCAAGTACCAGTCGACTATGAATGCGCCATATCTCCAGGTGGAGGCTGTCACCGCTCGGCACGCCAGGATGAGCGGACGATATGTCGATCCATTTTCACCATTTCGTCACAACAACAGCATGTGCTTGGTTTGCTCTGCTCTACTACAGCTAAGGGATTCGAATGCTGTCGCTACTCCCAGGCTCAGAGCTCCCGCACGCTTCTATCTCTGAGATCGTCTTCTTTTACGCCTCTGCTCAGTTTGTGCAATGCGCTTCTGAGGTTGATGTCATCCCCAAGTCTTAGAGCGAGAGAGAGTGCGGCAACATCATCAATCTGTCGAAGTGCCCCTTCCCTGCTATCCAGCGAATTTGCATTGTCGGATGACAGAGGTGAACTGAAGAGTGGACGCCCAAGTTGTTGGCGATGCCCGAGGGCGTTTGCCACCAGATCTCGGAAGTCCCGCAAGACTTGCGTTGGCTCTTCAACACGATCAATTGTAAGGAGACATCGTTCTAAGATTGGTGCTTGCAAGCCGGAAGTACTGATTGACGCTAACAATGGCGAGATAGCATCTATAGTCAGCACAATCTCGTGTGATTCGACGCACCAAAGGGCATATCGGCAAAGTTGAACGCGTCAGCAGCTGTCGCGGCCATTCCAGGTTGTAGACTTGTCCACTAGTCTTCAGCCCTGTTACACCAATGACCTACCGTGCTCTTTCCGAGACGAGCGAGTGTGACGGCATTTAAAGAATCGCCGCTTTTAATGGCTGAGCGAATGCCAGCATCCAGCAATTCACGGCTCATGGTTTGGGAACAGCCAGCAGTGTGAAAATTCTCGGAGACCGTGGCAAGCGCCCTGGAGTGCTCCCCACGACAATACAGTAATGTAACTAGAAACTCTACAGTGAGTTATGCTCGAAATGTCTCCGCCGTACCGAGACGTTGACGATCAATTTTGGGCTTGACGGGAGACCTTGTAGATGAGTGCATAAACCACTGCAGTCAGTGCCAAAGCAATCAGCAACCCACCTCTCTCTCAATATAAGCATGCTCAGGCAAATACTCGAGCCGTGAACGCTCCACAGCCTTTACAATGCGAGCAGCTCGAGGGGTATCAGCCGATGGGAAGACGTATCGAATCGCATAATCATCGTCCTCCTTTGCGCTTGCAAGATAATTGGTGTCAGTAGTCGGCAGCATACTCACTCGCACGACGCAGTGATCCTGACTTAACAGCTGAAGGCCAAGGGGTTTAAAGAGATTGGGTAAAACAAGCATCTTTGCTCAGGTGTATCTCAACGAGGTGGTTAGTGCATGAGAGAGTAGAATAAATAGGCACGCCATTAGGTGGCCAAGTTGCCGCAAGCCTTACCAGAAACCACTGTTACCACGGTGTCATATCAGTCTCTCGCCCGTTAAAATTGCCTTTCAATTGAGATGCTTCCAACGCCTCAAATCGCCCATCTGACCGCCAAAGACTATGAACAAGTCTATGAGCCTGCTGAAGACTCCTTCATCCTGCTGGATGCCCTTGAAGCAGATCTGACGGAACTTCTGGAGGCTGCACCTGCTTTGTGTGTTGAGGTGGGCTCTGGCTCAGGTATAGTGTCGGCATTTATGGCGACTATATTCCGCCATTCCTCATGTGAGTTGGAGTTGTGTCGAAGCTTATGCGAGTGCTGCTATCTACGGACATCAATCCTCTTGCGTGCTCAGCCACTGCACGGACCGCTGCCGCCAATGAAGTGAATTATAGTTGAACCAGCTAATTGATTCAGGTTGTGCTGGACGTCGTTCAAAGTTATCTCTTGTCTCCATTGGTCGAAAGGCGGGCAGGGATTGTTGATCTCTTGGTGTTCAACCCGCCATACGTCCCCACCCGAGACGACGAGTAAGTAAGATGACTACCAGCTCTTTGACGGTCGCAGGCCATCGATAGGGAAAATTTCGGCCGCATGGGCCGGTGGCGAGCAGGGAATGGTCACGACCGAAGTACTGATATCCAAGCTACCGGTGAGTCTGTAGGCGACGGGAGAGCCTTATCTCAGAGCATTCTGGCTCCCCGTGGAAGATTCTACCTGGTTGCCATCGAGCAAAATCAGCCTGCCAATATCTTGGTCTGCATGAGGAAGGCTGGTTTAGAAGCCGATGTCAGTCTACGAAGACGAGCAGGAAGAGAGATTTTGTATGTTATCAAATGCTACAAACCTTCTTGATGCATCAATGCAATCGCAAGGATTTTCTAGATCTAGCAGTCCTTGACGACCTTCGCTCGTCCTGTTCTGGGCTAGGTGGTGGGGACAAACTACCCGAACTGAAAGCTTCTCCGTCAATTTTACGTTTCAATTCCCCATCTCGGGCCGGTGTAGTTAAACACAGCTTCTCCAAAGGTTGCGAAAAACTTTCTGCAGAGTCCAGATCGAAGGCACTTTCCACATTGGTGCCTGAAGCCGTCATTGGACGTGGCCAGAGCTCATCACCAGGGGAAGTATCGAAAGATTGAATGTCCCACATGGAATCTCCACCAAGTACCTGGCGCTGCGATTCTGAGTGTTGAGATAAAGATCCCGAGAGCCACTCATGACTGAGAGCCTCAAACATTGACATCCGTCGGCTGGGTTGCTTTTCCAGGAGACGCGAAATGAAGTCGATAGCTCTCATTAGCCTTATAAGAAGGAGACTTACCAAGATCACTAATACCCAAACGTATCAAGAGCTGCATGTCGGGTTCTTGTGTGAATCTGGCCCTGATACGTTTCTTAAATCAGCTCATTAGGAGTTGCAACCCACGTCGACAGGGGCATCTGCGTCCTCGTCGAATGGAAGGGCTTTAGTCATCATGCTACCATCAGTGGAATTTTGAATAGGGCGCTTACCTGTAGACGATGATGCCGACAGACCAGCAGTCCACTTTATTCTCATATCCAGGCTTGTAATGATCCTGCATGACCACCTCCGGGGCAAGATACTGCGGTGTACCGACCATTGACACAAGCATAGTCTCAGCATGCACTAGATCATTCAGAATCTGTACCTCTCCATTTATGCTGGCATACCCATTTTGGCGAGCCCAAAGTCTGCAACCTTAATCACGCGTGGATGTTCAGGTGTATCTTGCGTGAGAAGAATATTCTAAAAGTAAGCTCAGCACGTTGCGCTTCTCACTTCAGGTTTGAGATCTCGATGTGTCACTCCTTGAGAATGCTGCTTGTTTAAGTTTTTGCCGCATGGGCTGCCTTACCGTGTACGCGATCGCACGACATATCTGCAAAGCAAAGTCGGCAGCTTGTGTCTCGGCTACAGTCAGTCAGATTTCATGGCAAAACCCACGTATGCCGCCTTGAGAGCCTGGCCAATTCATGATATAATCAAGAAGGTCGCCGCCATCAATGTACTCCAAAACTAAGCATATGTGTTGTGGATCTTCGAACCATTCGATTAATTGACATATATTTTCCTGCCATCAGCCTGGCCATGTCAGACACGCACATGTTCCAGAGTACGGCATATGGCAATCTCGCGTTGAAACAGTTCGAGGGTCTTAAGGTTTCCAGCAAATCTATGCTTGACAATTTGCTCCCAATCAGCTCAAACCTGAGATGCCATATACCTTGATTGCCCTGAGATCCCCCGTCTCCACATCGACGGCCTTTCTGACCTCGGCAAACGTTCCCTTACCCAGTCTTCAGTCAGCACGTACGGAGGGTAGCCGCACCTATCCAGAAGCTGGTATTTTTCGTATACCTCGCCAGCCATATCCAGCATACTTCCAGTGCCACTTGCTCGCGAACCTGGACTGCTCACTGACCGAAAGATATATCGCACCTCATGGTTGTCTAGAGTCGATGCGTGTCCGAGCGAGATCTCATCCCCGTGCTGGAGCAGTCGCCTCGTCCTGACCTTGTCTCCGTTCACCTGCGTTCAGCCATGAATGTATCCATATGCTCACAAATGTGCCGTTACTACTGTTCAGATCTTCAATCCAAACCTCAGGTTCTGTCTCGCCCTCCTTCCATGTCTGTACCGGACCCAGTGACGTGCTTCGACTCCCGCTTTGCAGACCTAAGGTGAATCGACAGTGGACATTGGATACTCGCTTTTCGTGCAGCATCACATCATTCTTCGTCACGCCTGGAGGTCCACGACCAAGTTGTAGAGCTGTTCTGCTCCATGGAATCTTCAGAATTGAGTGCGATGGATTTGTTGGGATGAGTATCGCCCCTGAAATCAGCGCAGCCACGTCAGCTGAAGACTCACAGTACTTGCGTCGAGGTTCGATTTGGCTGTTTATATTCTGTGTATTCTGCGTCTGACTGAAAAGGGGCTGAGATAGTTGTGTTGCTTCGAGCAGATAGTCTGTGCCTCTTTGAGAGGTCGCGAATTGCGACTCCGCGGGTTGTGAATCGGGAACTTTGACATGGGTCATCGAGAAGCCCGACTGTCACGAAAGTAGAGGCGACAGCTGACAAGCGCGAGATTCCGGTCCTGGAGCACTCTGAGAGACAAGGAGAAGCACAGAGAGTTAACTGGTGCTCAAAAGCAGGTCAGACCAATACGCGATACAGCAGAAGGTCGGCTAGAGATCCGACCCAAGTGACATAAAATGGCAACGGGGCGAGTACAAGAAAGCTCGCAGTCATAATCTAGGCACGGGCGTCTTCGGTAGGCATGCGGAATCGGACGCGCGCCTCTTGATAGAGCGCCGCTTGGGTCCCAACCGCTAAGCCACGCCGCCTCGTCCATTCACACGTCTCTTATGCTGCCTACCATGGATCAAGCTCCATCCACAGACGAACAATCCGCGTCTTCACGTCCGACCGTGGTCGACGCATCGGAAGAAGCGAGCGCGTCATCGTCTTCCGAACGTCCGACATCACCTACCGAGACTATCAAACCAGATGATTCGTCGGAGACTCCGGCACCGCCAGTTCCGTCCCTGACGACTGCTCAAAGGGCTTTTCAGCACGGCCTTGATAGGGGGAATCTTGAACAAGAAGTGGGGCAAGTCATGGGCACCCTGAATAGTTGGTGGGGTGGAGTGAAGAAACAAGTGAGTACCGCCAAGAAGAGTGCTCACGTCAAGGGGGCCACAGCGCTGTCTACCATCAAGGCCGATTTGGACAAAACCGTTTCCCAAGCTCAAGCCGATCTTCAGTACTTGAGGACAGCAAAAATAGAAGTCGTGCGCAAGGAAGCTGGGAATGAGACATCGGTTCCGGCGAATGACAAGGGCAAACACAAAGCAGTCGATCTTAATGACGAAGGAACTGCCACCACTCAGAGTCTGCTGGATCGGTTGTCCGCGTCAACAGCTTTGATTCAGCACAGCTTGCAGACAACGTTTGCTGCTGCTGCGTCGAATCCTGCACTTGCGAACCCAGCCCAGCTGCGAGCACAGCTCGCTGAGAACCTTCAGTTGTCCACGGCTCGACAGAATCTTCAGCTCTCCGTTCTGCAAGCTGAAAAGCTCGCTGAAGAATACCTGAAGAGGGGTGACCAATGGGTCAAAGATGCCGAGAAGTGGGTCGGGGATGCAGTTAAGCTGTTGCCACCCGATGGAGAAGAGACAAGATTTGTAGGGATGGACGGTGGCGATTTCTATTCATTCTCAACCTCGTCAAGACCAGTGGAACGAGGCGTTCTGTTCGATGCGCAAAGCAGGACACCTCGGGCATCAATCGCAGGATCGCGCAAAGAGGCTCTCTTACGTCGTCTGCGTGACGACCAGGACCTGCTTTTGGTAGATCCCGAGGCGGCGGACGAGTCTGACGAGCGACATCAACAGTTTCGTGATTGGGCCGAGCATAAGTGGCCATTGGCTGAAGCGGAGAAAGCTCAAGAGTTAGGTCATGTTGGTCAGATCCGGATGGCTCTAGGTATGTGATCCCAGGTGTGCGTACATCTGATGCCAGTGCCTGAGTTTCTCAGCGATGATCAATTTTGGCAGAGATATCTGTTTCACAAGCATATGATCGAGGCAGAAGAGGAGAGGCGAAAGCGTCTATTCGATGGTAAAGCCGTCCATCCTACTTCGAGCTCACGGATTTAGCCTCCCGCCAGTCTCAAGCAGATGACTTCAGTTGGGATGACGAGACAGAAGAGAGTTCTGGAGGCATCGACTCGTCAACGCCAAAGGTCACCGAAGACAGCAAGCTGCCCCCGGCCCCCGTCGTCAAGCAGGATGCGTCTACGTCGACCAGTCCGCGCGATTCGGAGGAAAGTTATGATCTCGTTAGCGACCAAGGAGCTCGGGGAAAAGCGCCGCCTCCTGGCGACGATGAGGACTCCGACTGGGAATGAACTGATGCACGACTTGGAAGGTGTCGGAGCTTACAATGAAGGATCCTAAATGTTGTTGTCGTACATGACTCTTATGGGGCTCCACTTTGTCTATGAATTTCTGTTTACTTGCGCCAGTCTTTGTGGTCAATTATCTTTCAGTGTCCATGTTTGAGTCGTCATGGGAGAGGTCGAGCCAGCAGACTTGATAACGGAGGTTATTGCGCACGGGGGTTGGGTCGAGACCAGCTTTTTTAGTCTGACGCCGGTCGAAGGAATGGGTACAGGCGCTGTGGCCAGGATTGACATTCCACCACATACACCGCTCTTCTATGTGCCACAAGATCAGCTCCTCTCATCTCATTCATCCGATATCGCAGCCCATCTATCGAGCTCGGAATGGGCCAGTTTGGGTAAGGGCTGGATCGCTCTGATTCTGACAATGATGTGGGAGACACATAAAGGTTCAGAAAGTCGCTGGCAAGCTTACCTCGGTACGTTTTCTGATTGTCTAGCTTACAGGAGGTTCTATGCCCACCTCATTCGACACCCCGATGTTCTGGGACTCTGCGACACGGGAAGAGCTCCATGGTACAGATATTGCAAGTCAGTTAAGTTGCACTACTGGTGTAGCATCGAGCTAAGAGAAAGCAGACACAGTCGGCCGGGAACAAGCGGACGATGATTATCGTACGATTCTTCAGCCCGTTCTGGACGTATGTGCAAAGAAAAGAAACAATGCTCATTACCAGGCTCATCCAGAACTTTTCCCGGCTGAATCGAATGACTTCACTCTTCAGGCTTATCATTTGCAAGGTTCACGCATACTGTCACGATCTTTCACGGTGCCGTGCAGATCTCTCGACGTGCAGAGCAGTTTGAACCAACTCGAGGATGACGCCGAACAAGATGAGGATGAGACGACGGAAGTTGTAATGGTCCCAATAGCCGATATGCTCAATGCCGTCACTGGTCTTGACAACGCTCGTCTGTTTAGTCATGAGGATTCAGACTCGGAACCCATTGCCAAGGGTGAAGGGTATACCATGATCACCACGTCGGCCATCATGGAAGGTGAACAGATCGTGAGTGTTTACGTGGTGAACATACTGATTGACAGCTCAACACCTATGATGCTGTGCCAAACTCTGGCCTTCTTCGCAAATATGGGCACGTGGACATACTACCCCTGCAATCAGAAGTATTGTCGTTACTCTCAGCGGAGGAAGTTGGGCAGTGGCCCTTCGGTAATCCCGCAGATGAGGTCTCCATTGGTGGCGATCTAGTACTAGATGTGGTCAGCAAGCAAGTTTCCACTGGTGGGATGCCCCGATATCAAGCCCGGGTGGACAGATGGCTCGACGAAGAAGACGAGTAAGAGAGAGTCCATATTGGGGCTGAATGTCAGCACCTTTGTGCTGTCTTTTTCAGCACCCATCGATCCTCAGCTGGTAGTTTTCACCCGGCTCCTCGCCGTGGATTCGGACTGGCAGCGCTTTCTTAACAGAGGGAAGTTACCCTCACCAACAGTTGACGCCAATATTGCTGTATTGCTGAACGAAATTCTGGATGCTCGTGCACGGAGGTATCGCCAAACAATAGAGGTATCTGTTCTGTTGAGCATCGCGCTGACGTCAGGACGACCTAAAGCTGATTGTGGCTGTTCCGCTGGCCGAGAAGCACCGACGAATGGCAGCAATAATCCGAGTAGGGGAAAAGCGTGTGATTGCGGCAGCGAGACGAGCTGTGCACGCGTGCATCACGACTAGCAGCAAGAAGAGAAAGGCTCAATAGCAAAGGCCATAGAAATAGAAGTCCTACAAATTTATATTTACCTGATTCATCAGTGATATGAATGAGGTATGCTGTCATGATCCGGTCCAGATTGTCATGACCCACAGCACTGTGGCTTGACCCATCGTGGAAAGGCTCATAGTAGCAAGCAGTGGGAAGTACCATCAGGGAAGCAGTTATCATGGCTAAATCAATGCGTGGTGGTGCCACAATGCCAGAGGTATAAAAGGGTGCACATTTCGTATTCCTGTAGTTCTTCTGTCATGACCCAACTCATCTCGATTCACCTCGAATACTCTTGCTTTACTTTTCAACCTTTCGATCTATCTCGATTATTACTTGAATCACCTCGACATTCTTTTTGTCACTCATTCAAATCTCGATAACTTCGCCACTCGTTTACTCTCGATTCCTCAATTCAACCTCCTTGAACACCTCCAATTGATGCTTAGTAATAATATTGGAAATAGGTGATTCTATTGGCAACAACAGGATTGGAAATAGATAAGATGCTGCAATATATATATGTAGATAGGTCTGCCTCAATTCCACCGGGGATCAAAACTTGTATGCTACTCTCAATATCATTTTGATTTCCTCGATTCACCTCAATAATTGATAGTTTGGTAAATCATCAGCCAAAAGTCTTCCGCTTCCGGTTTAAGACTGTTTTGGTATAGACAAATCGCCCCAATTACCAGTTTCCTCTGTTGAATCATCGGAGACACGTCCGTAACACCCACAGGTCCTTAGGTAAGAAGTCTATACGGGTTATGACCAGGTCATAACATACAGTTATAAGCAGGGACAGTAGAAATCGGTGATTGATAAGCTGCTTACTAAATGTTTATTCAGCAGAGACCTAGCCATCTTTACATGCTCACAACGTGCCAGTTAGAGAGCACATACCTTTCTTTGGTGTCAAGGAAATATAATAAATTAATTATCTAAAAGTGACTGTGTTACGGCCATGTCTCTGATGATTTGACAGAGGAAACGGGTAATCGGGGCGATTCGACTATACCAAAATAGTCTCGAACCGGAAGCGGAAGGCTTTCAGCTGAAGATTTGTCAAACTCTTGACAATGAAGGCGAATCAAGGAAATCAAAATGATATCGAGAGTAACATACAAGTTTTGATCCCTGGGGGGATCAAGGCAGATCTATCTACTTGTATAAATATTGCAGCATCTTATCTATTTCCAATGCTGTTGTTGCCAATAGAATCACCTATTTCCAATATCATTACTAAGCATCAATTCGAGGTTTTCGAGGAGGTTGCATTGAGGAATCGAGAGTAAACGAGTGACGAAGTAAGTTATCGAGATTTGAATGAGTGACAAAAAGAATGTCGAGGTGATTCAAGTAATAATCAAGATAGATCGAGAGGTTGAAAAGGTTGAAAAGTACGTCGAGAGTATTCGAGGTAATTCGAGGTGAGTCGGGTCATGACAGACTGTCACCATCATCCGTTGGTCTCTAGATTTCTTTGTGCCAGTCATCATCATCCCCTGATACTACATTTTGTCACTCTATTTTACCCGACGTAGTAATAGTTCTTGTGTCAATCCGGTCAGTTCGAGCCTGACAACTCGTCATTCCAGTGACTTCTTCATTGTAACCACTCTGCAAGACAAGCCGCAGACTTTCATTGGTTTACCGCCGAACTCACAGGTTACAGCCGTCTACACCGGTCACCTCTCCGTGACATGACCTGCTAGCATGCTTGGGCAACGATGTGGTCTGGCGTTGAAACTTAAGATTCTTTTATCCTCGAGGAAGAAGGGAATGTCACTCCCCAAAGGTCGCTATTCCGCCTGGTGAACGAGACACTGATGCACCCTAGTCTCAGGGGACAATGGCTACTGGCAAGGTAAAACAAGCTTGAGACAAATGGGCAGTGGTGACTCACTTTTGGATGATTGATGTGTGATATTGCATATGCGACAGATCTGGTCTCTAACTCATGCCTTACATACCCTGAGCATATACCAAAGAACAAGGCTTTACTGTATCAGTGTATATATTCTTATCATCACTTGTTTCCTACAGTCCTTGATTATAACTCTACATGATAGCTGACTGAGCTGTGAGAAACAGCACTAATATGTGGGCAAAAATTATTCTGAACAGACATCTGGGTTTCGGGACGTATCACCCAACTAAGTTCGCCGAAGTTCGTTGAGATCTGGCGATGTCGCTACCACTGCATGCATCCATACCACCTTGATGGGATCTTCCCTCTCTATCGGCTTGCACTCTCGTCTTGTCGGCCTTGTCCAGGAGTACTGTCTTGTTTACTCTCTTTGAGATCTCAATGTTTGGTTCCTTTGGGCATTGAATGTTTAATCCCTTTGTTATGACCCGGTCATAACCCTTATAGAGACATATCGGAGTTATCGGAGAGATGCATAGGAGAGACTCTCTAGAAGAGTCTCAAGAGGTGTCCCGTGAGAGTCTCAAGAGCTGTCTCTAGAAACAGTCTCTAGAGCAGAGCTCTAGAGACGTCTCTAGAAGGGCTCGGATACCTCGTGTCATGACCCGGTCCGGATTGTCATGACCCACACCGTGGTTTGGCCCATCGTGGAAAAGCTCATAGTAGCAAACCGTGGAAAGTATCATCACGTGAGATAAATAAAAGACTGGAGAACTACAAACTACAAAATGCGCATCCTTTTATACCTCTGGCATCGTGGCTCTTCCACGCTCATTGTGGCTCTTCCACGCGTGGTTCAACCACGATAAGTACTTCCACGATAAGACTTTCCACTATTTGCTACTATGAGCTTTTCCACGATGGGTCAAACCACGACGTGGGTCATGACAATCCGGACCGGGTCATGACAGAACCTCGTACTGGCTCATATTATCCTGCCTAGCATTCGTCGAGATTTCAATCATGACAGTCTGCTTCTGAGAGCGATACTCTGAGAGCCCTTCTGAGAGCGATACTCTGAGAGCCCTTCTGAGAGTTTAGCCCCCGCGACCTATATACAATACCAAGTATGATATGATGTTATGACCGGGTAATAACACCGCCCGACCACCTACACCACCTTTCCGAGCTTGCCGGATCCTACCAAGCTCATTATGCCTACCCAACTGTCAATCAAGTCACAAGAACCCGAGCACTTAGCTCAACTCGAGTAAACGACAGCTTGCCACTCATCTTTGATTAGCTTGAAGTCAATCAAGGATGGGTCGTAACAATAAAGGACTTTTGGTGGGGTGGCATAAGTCCTTCCCATGATTGATACATGACTGATTTTCCTTGAGGTCATGACGGTTCAAGTCATCAAGCAATCAGATGAGTCAAGACGGGATTGAATCGAGATGCAGGTTGTTGAACACAGAATTGAGTTTCTTAGAGGTAGATCAAGATGAGTTGGAAACAAGCAGGATGGAGATTATGACTAGACAGCACATATATCTAATAGCAACCTAGCAGTCGTTCTGATGCTTACAGAAGTAAAGGTGATGCATACAGAAAGAGAGCTGTGCCATTCTGTCGGGTGCCGGTTTCCCGATTCTGCTGATTGAGCCCCCCCCCCCCCCCCCCCCCCCCCCCCCCAGGGCTGTAATTTCCTCCTCAATCACAACCGGGAATGCTTCATTCCAATGCGGCACAAAATTTGCTATGCTCAGCCGCCAATTCCTCGACCATATGAGGGGACAACCTTTGTTTCATGACCCTTTATCAAGCGTCATATGTCTTCTGTGCGATGCTCTGAGGCTGTGAGATCGTCTGGGCGAGCGGCGAAATCTTGTCGAGGTGTGGCCGGATTTCGACGCACCACAGCACTGGCCTATTGGTAGTGATTGTCACTACTGGCTCTGATGGGAGCAGGTGGTTCGAGGTGGACACCAGTCCATCAAGAGAGGTTTTACCATCTGCCCGTCAGTTTGCGCCGATTCGTCAACTCACCGATGTTCCACTTAAGACCTCGGGTATGCACCATTGCTTCGTCAATACCCACAGGTAAAATGCCGCACGTCTCGCCCATGGTTGAATGATCAATTTCGATTGAATGTTTTCCCTAGTTGGTCAGTATGGACATACTTAAGACTTACCCTATCCAGAACCCATGCTAGACTTTCCCCACTCAGAACGAAACTTCGAGGACGAGAATTACGCAGCTTGTGTAGCAATGACATAGTATGTACTGTCTGGTCAATCCGGCCAGAAAGACCGCCGAACAGCAGAAGGGAAAGCTGTAATTGTGAGTGCGGGATATAGATGACCCACTCACCTGACGGCCAATCGCCGTCTCAATTGCCTCCACCTCTCGAATGCACTTCATGAGATCCGTAGAATACTGATCTCCATCATATTTTACAGGCACGCCGGCAGTAGAGTAGAAGGCCTTCACGTCAGAACGGATAGAGTCGAGGTCTCCCTTGATCATGCTAGGCATATACCTGGCATCAGGTCGCAAAGGCGAGTCAGGCTTACATGTTTCTCTGTTCAGCGTTCCAAGCATCGTATAGCCTGTTTGCTCCACCATCTGCACAGAGGTGCACCTCACTGGCGCGCCACGCTCGCACAAAGACATCTTTGCGAGTGATAGGCTGGTTTAGAACGATCATCGCGTACGGCCGCACGGCTTTTAGGCCAGAAAAGAGATCGATACAGCTCCAAGACATGGTTCCCGTCTGATTCCGTGCTGAGAGCCGAACTCGGTCTTCAAGATTGTATTGCCCCGACCGTGTGCGCTGGGGAGGGCGTGGTAAAGGGTCATCTACATTCTGCACGGCCCTTTTGACCTCTAATATCAAATTGCTGTTGGCCAATCCAGTCGGTGTTTTTGAAGCGTTCTCCTGGTCTTTCTGGCTCGCTGTTTTATGCAAGATATTGACGGTCCTGTTCTGCAGTCTTGAATCAGATGCTTGCTCTGCTGCATATAAACTGGCTTGTATCAGAGTCGATGATGCCGTTCGCCTCGTTGGTGAATAGCGAGGACTCAAGATACTCGACGTTTGTGACGACGAGGTAGAGGCTAGATGAGGGGAGCTCTGCATGTCATCGATTGACCGAACATTAGCGGACGTCCGCCGTGGAGGAAGGGGTGGCGGCCGGCGCAAGAACGGATTCTGTGATTCTGACGAGGCTTGCGAAGCCGCAGGTCGGGAATCGGAGCCGGCTTCAGAGAACCCAGACTCTTGGGGCGATGGTAAGATGCGAAGCGGAGAGACTTCTCGTCAGATACGCCTGAGGAACAACACTTACTTGGAACGAAAAGCATATGTGCGTCTACTGCACGACCTCGATGCAAAACTGATCTCTCGAGCAGCTTTGCATGCGAAGCCAAACGGAAGAAGGCGAACACCTGGTGTGCCCTCAGTTTCGTGGAAGAAGGTGCAATACGGCTTAGCAACTAAGGTGTTAGCTGGATTCTGTGCTCGCGCTCACGTTATCAGCTGTGTCTGGAGGTACACTCAGCCTGGTTATAGCAAACCGTCGAAGCGCTGTTTGGTCTACCGCTTGCTGAACACCGGCGGTACCACTCAACAGCGAAATATACGCAGAGTAGGCGCTGTGCTCAGCTGGCGAGAGCTACACGGTGGAGTGTGAGCCGCGCTTTGCACATTATTGAGCTACCATATGCTCACGGCAGACTCGGAAAGCTCCAGGGGATGATCTTGCATATCTTCTGCTAGAAAGTCACCCGTAACAGGACATGAATAGTTAAGACAGCTTCGGGACTCGAGATCACGTGACATCTTCCCGGCGTCACCAAACGCAGGTGAGAGATGCTTGTACTCAAATCTCACTTGGTCCCCCTCGCCCGTCCCAAGCATCCATAATGACACAGCGAACGAAGATACCAGTAGTCCCTCTACGTGAATGAAAATCTCCCGTGCATAACTGTGCCAAAGGAGGACGACGATGACATTACGTCCTATCCTGGTAGTTTCCTTGGTCGTTAGGACCCAAAAGTATCATGCTACGTCCAACTTCTCATTGACTTCAAAAGTCGTCTTTATCGTCAGCATAAGCACTACCTGGTTCCTCACTACTTGTGGCAGGTAGGCGGCTGCACTGAGATCAAGTACCCAAGTATCGTCGAAGACTGAAACGCCGTTATATCCGCCAAAGACAAAGATTCGAGCATCGTGCAGAAGTGCGACATGATAGCCTCGTCCAGGAGGAGCGATACCACGCGGTGACTTGGTCTCCCATTGAAGCGTGACTAAGCAAATCAGCTTGACTACCTCAAGCACTTACGAGGACTTACCTAGATTAAATAACAGCACGTCCTGAACATAAGCCTGCCCATTGTGTCCCCCAAGCACAAAGAGATACGAGCCGACCTGGGTAGATGTGTGCGACAAACGATTGTGTTTCTGATCGGTATTAACGAGGGTCCAATTCAAGGTGCCTGCCATGGATCAGTCCTCATCTACGTAAGACTCACGAAGATCCAAGATGTGAACATCCGCGAAGCTGGCGTGCCCATCGCTGCCTCCGAAAACGACCATCTTGTCGCCCACGACATTGGCCGTGTGATACCCCTTCTTCTGAGGGATATCCCCTGTCGTCTTCCACTCCTTCCAAACAAGATGTGCCAGGTCTGATACATCCAATGCCCAAACGTCATTCAGAGCATCTTGCCCGTTGCCACCTCCAAAGACTACCAGAAAGTTTCGGTACCGTGTTGTAGTGTGTGCACGTCGTGGTGGAGGCAAGCCACTTCGTTGTATGGATGGCAAGGAAAAACGATGTGAGACTGGTATCAGTAGGTATCCAATCAGTACCTTCACCTGTATCGAATATCCAAACGTCATTGCTGTAAGATGGGCCATCTCCACCCCCAAAGATCACCAAGTACTCTCCAACCAACGTGGTAGTATGAGCTCTCAAGGGAGGCAGTTGAGTACCGTGGGTATCGGCAAGGCTCCACAGAAGGGTCTCAGTGTCCAGCCAGGCGACGCCTCTCCAGCACTTCTCGCCATCGACACCCCCTATAAACCAAATGCGATCGCCAACGAGAGTTCCCGTGTGTGCACGCAGTGCTTGACCAGGAGGACGCCCGTGGATAGGCAACCGAGAGAAGTACAAGGCCGACGATGGTGCTCGACTGACATCTGCGAACGGTAACACGGGTCTGATCGTGGTCGTCTTCAGTCCCTCCGGGTGAGCTTGATCACCAGCTTTGGAAGTGGCCCTTCGCCGCCGACCGGCGACTTCGTCGCCTCCACTACTCGTTTCGTCCGTACCAGGCTCGAGCTTCCCCATCGGCGTTTCCGCCATATTGTTAACGGGTGCTGCTCGTCCCGATTCCTCCACACGAGGCTTCTCCAATCCAAACTCTGTTTTTGGAGGTGAGCTGGCATGGAGCGCTTGTATGGGGCCGAGCATTATTGTCGAACCGGATCCCAAGGTATACTGCCGTAAACGAGGGCTTGAAGCACGCAGTTCTGTATCTGGCACCATAGTCTGGGCCAAACGACCGGGATACGCCATAGGCTCGAGAATCGGGGTGGGATCCGCAGGTGATGGGATGGCCAGCGGTATCATTTTTCGAGAGGAACTGTGGGATATCGAAGGCATCAAGGGTGTCTCCGCAAGCGATAACGGTGGAAGTGACGACGAGCGCGAAGGCGGAAGGATGTGATCGGCGGGAAGTTTTGCTTCGTCAGAGTCTCTTGGACCGAAAGATTCAGAGGTGTTGTACGGAAGCTTGTTCTCTAACGGCAAGCGTGGATGGTGCGCCTGATCGTCCTTGAATAGTGTGGGAGCCCTGTCGGGTTTGCGGAACGGGCTCTTAGCTGGAGTGGGCAGTCGTCGCCGGGCGGACGATGAGGAGCTCGAAGTGTGACTACGCTGCTGGCCGCCGCCTGCACAACACACTCAGTTCGACAACAATGCGCTCTCTCACCATCAGGGTTCATTGCTGCAGACGGGTCAAGCAAAGCCTCCTCCGCATTCCGCTGTGATCAAGCTGAGAGACGTTTGGGTTCGTCCATCACCCGCACCAACTCGCTCTTCACCAAGGTGAATCGAGGGGACCGATCAAAAAATAGTATATGCTGCTGACAGGAGCCAAAAGTTCATATTATTTAAAACTTCGACTTCCGTCTTTGTGCTTCTATACAGCAATATGACAATCCACTCGTCTGTCATCTCACATCTCGGGATCGAGCTCTCCCTGCTCGCCATAGTCAGGCGTCGCTCAGGGAATCAGCATCGCTCCCAAATCTTCATGCAGAGACTTACTGCGGTTGAGCGTACTGGCCGCATTCTGCAACACTCTCTTGCCAAGGGCTCTCCTCGATCAGGTCTGCTGCACAAGGTGAACATATCGCACTTTCCGAGCTGACCCCAGATGAGGGCAACCATTTTGATCGCAGCGAGAGCAAGCATGTGTATCGTCGACCTCAAACACTTCTTACCCTTACACACCTTGCTGCTCGCTATTTTCGCTCGTCTGTTCACTATAGCTACTTGCCTCTTGGCAGAAGAAGTCAAACCCGCGTTCGCTCTAGGTCACCTAGCCAGTCAGCCCTCTCGAATTGCAGCCACTCGGCTCGGAAGCCCGTCCACTCTGTCAAGGGGCTTGCCCATCCCGGGTGGACCCACTTCAAATGATACTATCTCCGTTTGGCAGGGAGCCCCCCCTCGCGGCACATTGTCACCGGCACCTGTTGTTGCGAAGGACGATCAGCCTTTAAGAGATCGGAGAACAAAGAGACGCAAAGACGAGATCGATGACATCTTCGCATAGAACAACAACATAATACAAATATTCACGCAAGATTGTCCCACAATTTACACACCTCCATTGCAGTTGGCCGATTCTCAGGGGCCGGATCGACCATGGCCTTGATCACCTGTCTGATCTCGTCCGGTAGGATATCGCATCCGTCAAGGTACAACATGGCAGGACTGCCATCCGCGTATGGCTGAGGCTGAGGCGGCGTACGAGGTGGCGGACGAGGATCGTCCAAGACCGGCGGGGGAGTGGCTATGGCATCGGATGCCCGACCATTGCCGTTCTCCGCGAGCAACATAGCAATTGGTCCCTGCGACGGATGCTGGGCCCATGACGCCGGGTTTCTTGTGGCTGTGAGAGACAAAGCACCTCGAAGAGATTCGGTCGACGACATCCGCCCCAATTTCGGTCTACTGTCGATGGTCGGCACTCGGAGTGATCCGGCCCTCTTGACGGTGACCGTTACCTCCTCTCGCCAGGCAGATGGGTATGGACTGTTCGAGACGCTTGATGGCTCCGTTCCCACCCTTGAGAGACGCTCTCTCTCTTCATACCGCCATAACGCTCCTTTGCGGACGTGATGCATCATCTCCACGGCTCGACTGCCTCGATAAGGCTCTCTTCCGCTTATACATTGATATAGAGTTGCGCCGAGAGCGAAGACATCAACGGGGAAGGAGAAAACGCGAGTGGGGTCCACCAACTCCGGCGGTGAGAATGGTAGCGTCCCTAGTCCTAGGCCATCGATAGGTGGATGTGCGGGATGGACAAGGAGAGAAGAGCCGAAATCGGAAAGGCGAAGATGCAGATCGTGGGTGAGCAAAAGGTTTCCGGGCTTGACATCAGCGTGAAGGACGCCTTTTGAGTGGACCCATTCCAGAGCCTTCGCAGCTTCCCTCGCCCAACGCCACCACAATTGCTTTCCCACCAGATCCGGGGTCAAGCGTAGAAACTGATCGAGAGTTCCCATTGGGCAGTATTCGAGAAGTAGGGCAAGCCTTGATATCGATGGCAAATGGTCAATCCTGGCTGTTTGAGCCAGTGACGGAAGTGAGGGGAAAGAGCCCAAGGTCGACACTGACTCGGCAGCGTTGATGCTCGATGATCGATGCCGCGTGGAAGGTTGTGCATCCGAGATGGACCGAGAATGACTGCTATGGCGATCCTCGCGATCCTCTTTGACTGCGACCAGTTTGAGTATGTAGACGCTCCCTTCCCCGATCGGTGGTCGACCGTCGTTTATCTCTTTTGCCTTGAGCCTGTTGAGGAAAAAGGCTTCCCGGAGACCCAAGGTTTGTGACTCGCGGTCTGGTGCCATACGTTTGATGGCGCACAAACGCCATGTTCCATCCATACCACCATCGTCGTTCACCCTAGCACTTGGACAAGCCACTGGCTCACAATCGTTGCCTTTGCGGCGCTTATATGAGCCCAAATAGACAGTGGCGTACCGTCCGCTACCAAGCAGATAGGTCTTACTCGGAGCAAAGCGCATGTCGATATCTTCAGCAGATGGGGGATGCGGTGGTTGCCATGAAGGGAGGGACGTTGACGCCGGTAGTATCGGAGATTGGTGAAGAGGCGATAATGGTTCTTTGGAGCTGATTGGTACATCCAGTGGTGGAGGACGCTGGATGCTGGATGAACGAGAGAGATTCAGCGGAGAAGGCGTGACGAGGGGGCGCGATGGGATGGATGCAGAATCGAAGGAACCAGACGGCTTGGGCGACCATCGCAACAGATTGCCAAATTCCTCCGATTGCGAAGACGGTGTTGGGAGTAAAAGTGGACGTGGAGGAGGGATATCTGGCGCCCATGACGCCGAGAACAAGTCATTGCGAGAAGAGACGGAGTCCGAGCGAGGCTTGGTTGTCATTACAGCTTTGAATGTAGGCGTCAGGTCATAATTATAGGAGGCTGCCAAATGGTTCATTCGTCTAACTAGCTTCACGTCATCATCCATCAGGTCTGCCTGTTTTTGCTTCCGTTGATCGCTCGTGAGCATGATGCATACAACTGCCGTTTTTAATTTGTCATTCAAAATCATCGACTGATGTTCATGAGCCCAAGTCCATTTCCACTGGAAGTCGAGCCTCCACGGCGACCATGTGGACTGAGGCTTCGACGAGCCTCCCGCTGGGCGGCTTCGCTCGTGCGAGATGCCGAAAGACCGTCATCGTGCAAGGTGTCGGGTGAGGGCGCTCCCGAGCGAGCAAACTCGGGATGCGCCAGATTTTTCCAAATCGGACTGCCAGCACGGGAACTGGCACCAGTTGAGCCATAGCCATCTGGCGTGGCTGCGCGAAGTGGAGTATTCGGGGTGAGAGGCGAAGTTGGCGTCGCCTTAGTTGGAGCGTCACCGTCGTTGTCCGCAGGTAGGCTGACGTATTCAGCTGTCTTTCCGGCTTTGACAATCTGGTCGATGACGCAGAACTGAACGACATTCATAACAAGAGGGAAAATCGCCATGACGAAGACCACTTGCGCGTTCGGCGAGAGAAAGCCGAGAACCGCATAGCTAAAACGAAGCAAGGCGGGCGATATACCTGGTAAGACCAGGGGAAGAAGAACAGCGAGTTTCATAGTGATGATCGCCAATAGATAGGGGAGAAGTTGTTTCCACCAACTTATAGGTTAGCTGTATCTAGGAGCAGACGTACAATAGCATTTGTGGCGGAGTGCCATATGCTCCGCTGAGGAACCCCTTGAGACCGAGACGCTTAGAAAGAAACCAAGTAAAAGCTTTGACAGCGATGTAAAAGATTCCGACGCCTTCCGTTAGAAAAGACAACGGATAACTTGCCTATCGTCGTATCTATCAATACGTTGAGAAAATACAAGGAGCAAGGGTTATTGGACACTGCACGGGCGACCAAGTCGGAGATCTGAGGGCTGTTAGCGACGGGGATAAAGAGAACTTGCCAGGACATTTGAAGCGTGAACGATGCCCTGGCCAACCAGCTGCTTGCTAACGTCCATGCTAAACTGCTTCCATGGCCGCTTAGGGGTCTCGAGCTGCCGCTTGAGGATCAAGGAGAAGACGACAAAGACGCCCACTGGTCATTAGCCCGCCTCAGCACTGACGCCTAACTCAATGCTTGTACAACCAGGGCAGTCCGACCAAGAAGACGACATTGCGCTGGGTCAGATGCTGGAGGATGGTCGACGACGGGCTGACGGGGAATGTACATTGCGAATTGATGGGCAATGTGGGTAGCGTCTCAACAAGAGAGATGGGACTGGGCCACGCGTGGGCCACGTGGTGCCTTCTGCCTACCTCGTTTTTTCTCCGTTTAATTTCTTCTTTGCAAACCAAACGATCCTCTTCCAGCTGTCAAGGTCAGTCTCACTACTTCTATCTATCAACTGCTTCTCAATGATGTACCGCACTGGGCACTGAGCTTCTTACTTGATTAAAAGCGCTTCTCAATCGAGCAGATTGGGGCGAGCCTAGAAAACTCGTGGCTGAGAGAAACAGCTGAACACGCCTGTTTCCGCGAATCTCGCTGATTGATACAGATGTCCGACGTCCTGGGGGCTATACAAACAGCGCTCGAAGCGACAGCGGCGGTCGATGTCCCAAACCTCGAAACCACGGATGGCATATCGCTGCTTCTCCTTCGACCGCAACTGCTACTCTCTTCCTTGCAGAAATTGATCATTGTCCTCGCGTACAAGCTCCTTTCGAGGGAAGAGATAGCGCCTACTGTCCGCTCACTGAAAGCCCCGCGCATTTCAGCAAGCGTGCTCAACAGTGTTCGTGGCGAACTGCTTCTCAACACGGAACTCATCGATAAAGTGCGCTCTCTTGAAAGCAAGCTGGATTATCAGATACGCAAACTCATAAACCTGGTCTCCGCCCCGATCGAAGCAGTGGAGGATGACCCGTTATCATTCCGATCCAACCCCAAGGCCATGATGAAAGTTGGGACGGTCCCTCGTTCTGCCGACAACGTATATCGTCCGCCACGAGTGGCCGCTGTGCCTTTTGATGCCAAACAACGCAAGGAGCGCCGAGCTCCAGCGTTGTTGTCCGAATTCGCGGCGACGATAGATAATCTCCCAATTATAGAGTCCTCGTCTGGTCTCTCCACTCGTCCAACTAGTCGTCATAGCAATTCTGTCTCTGCCGCGCGGGCTGCCGAACTGTCTCGCATGAGCCAGTTTGAGGAGGAGAACTTCACCAGACTTGTGACAACAAAGCAGGCGGCCAAGCGGAGGAGGGAGGATGAAGAGGCTTTGGCACTTGGCTACGGCGTGGGTGGGAGAGGTCGAGCACGACGCCAGAACGGCTTAGAAGCAGAATTAGAGGGCGTGCTGGGTGAGCGTGGGTCAGGGGCTTGGGAGAGCGTATCAAAGGACTTGGGCAGACAAGCACGACAACGAGAAGGCAAGAGAAGGAAAGGAGAGTAATCTTACAACATGTATATAATAGAACCATGTATTATTCCTTCATCTGTGACAATGCTCATCGCCAACACAACGATGTCGGTGTTGGCCCAAGGGTGGGATATGATGTGGCATTCGCGGCCTCCTGCTGCCATTCCGGGAACCTTGCTGTCGGGTTCCTCGCTTTTGCTCGTCAGTGTCATGCAGGATGCCCGATATCAAACTGAGGAATCAGGTAGGTCGTCACACACCGGTCCAAGCTCATCTCGTCAGCCTTTCGACATCGACTTCCATCCTCAGTCGCCTATCATATACGCTACTGTTTTGACGGGAGAAGTCAAAGCCTTTCGGTACGATGAAGATGGTGTCGCTTCATCCTCTTGGTCGGTCCGACCCACGAGACGAGCAGCCAGAAGTGTCAGTGCAGCAGCCACTGGCGATGCAATATGGGTCGGAGCTAAAAGTGGGGCATTAATGTGGGCATACACATACGTGGCAGAGCTCATGGTAGTCAATTAGGAACTACTGAAGGAGCGGTGATCGCTCAGCGCGAAGCACACGAGTGAGTGGAGTTGCCGACCGCGCTTAAGCAGAACGGCTGTAAACCGAGTGAAATGCATCTCTCCTCAGCTTGTGGTTTCTGGTGACGATGCAGGGGTGATCAAGGTATGTATGCTGTGGTGGGTTCCCGGCTCATGTAGCAGTTTTGGGATCCCCGTCATCCCGACTGCATTCGAACCTACTCTCAACATTTCGACTACATATCAGACTTTGCATACTTTGATGACAAACAGCATTTGGTGTCAACTTCGTGAGTCAGCAGACGGTGCTGCTGACGACAGGGGCGATGGGCACCTATCGGTTATAGACGTCCGGTCAAACAAACCTTCGCCCTTGGCAGTATCCGACGACCAAGAGGACGAGCTGCTATCCATCGTTTCCATTAAGAACGACACCAAGGCTATTGTGGGCACTGGGCTAGGCATTCTCTCCGTTTGGAATAGAAAACATGGATGGGGTGATTGTGCGTGTCCGCCTGACTGTGCTTACGCAGGCGTGGATCGCATCCCGGGACACCCTGCGTCCGTAGATGCCCTGATTGCTCTCACGCCGGACATCATCGCCTCGGGGTCAGAGGACGGTATGATTCGCGTCACTCAAATACAACCGCACAAGTTTCGTGAGTGATACATGCTGGAAGGCGCTCACGACAGTGGGTGTGATTGCCACACACGACGAATATCCTATCGAGAGGCTGGCGCTGGACTCTCAAGGGCACTGGCTTGGGAGCGTCAGCCACGATGAGTGCGTCAAACTCACCAATGTGCAGAATCTTTTCGAAGAGAGTGACGACGAGGACTCCGATGCAGCGCCAGCGGCTGCAAAGGATAGCGATGACTTCTTCTCCAACTTGTGATGCATTATGATATGGCTGCTGCATATACCTCGCCCTTGCCCACCCAGATTTCCTCATTCCCAACTTTCAGCGATCCCTCTCCGGCTTGCACTCGGTCCAGATACTCCAATCGGACAAGCCCCAGTCCCATCTGCTCGCTACTGTGATTCGCTAGGACCCTGCCTGCGGGACGAGCCTTCGCTCCTGATATAGGATAGTATCGTATCTCGCCGATTGGTCCTCTCACCGGGAGGATGCGTTTTCTGGTAGCGCCAGTGTGGTAAGTCCGAACGGTGAGCTCCTGACCGAGGTAACATCCTTTGCGGAAGTCGACTATCATCAGTGTGAATAACATGACTGAACGAACCGCCACCATGCAGGTCCATGCAACTTTCCAATGGCAACGCTGTACCAGGGACGATCTCTTCCGGGCCCTCTGGCACTCCGAGAGTCATCCTTCGCAGATGGTAGTCCGAAGTCGATGCTGGATCCGCGGACACGGAGGCTGATTGTCAGCATTTCCTGTCTGAACTCACGTTTGGCCCCCTTTGGTATGAGCAGTTGCACGCCGTCGTACCCCGCCCGGAGATCCCAGCAGCCTATCTCGTCATTGCGCAGGCCAAGGCTTTCAGGTTCGCCATCCCACGACCACTGACTCTCTGCTGCACCACCGCTCCCTCTCCTCCACATCCGTGTTGGGACTTTAGATCCAGCCATCCCCCATGCCGCCCAAGCGTCCCACTCTTCCGAAACATCCCTTATTTGGACTTTGGCGCGTAATTTGAACGGCGGCAGTAGCTTTTGTAATGGCGCCGGATGCTCTCGAGGTGACTCGTGGGTTATGAGATACGTGGAGGGCTCGACCGGGAAGATGAAGCAGGTGTGCAGAACGCGACCCTTGATAATGAGCCTGCACTCGTGAACAAGCGTACTGATGCGTTTAAAAAACCGCTATATCCACCCTTGAGGCCATCGACATCCTTGCAGCTCAGCCCCTTTAGGAACTTTTGTGCATCAGGACCTGAGAGTTGCAGTACAGACTTGTGAGGTAGGTGAGCTATGTGTCGCCCGACGATGAGGGAGCTTTTCATGGCAAAGACGAGACAAAGCAGCACCACAGAATAATCGTTTAAATGTTTTGTTTGCTGCTTTTTTGCTCAGTCTCCGTTTTACCTCCATCCCCATCTTATCTTGCCTTGCCTCTGCCCAAACTTCTTGTTCCCGTCCCTTCGTCCCCTCGTTGCGCCTACCCTCTGCCGCTGCTCGACTGGCTCTCGATCTACAGCCTTCCGCTCGTCTTTCTTTGGTTTCTTGGACTTGCCGAATCTCGCCCCCAGCTCCTTCCCCTTCCCGGCTTCTGAACCGAACCGGACCGAAACAGCCAGCTCGACTCGCCCCGCTATCATCATGACGGATGTGTGTGATGCGGAGAGTTCTCGAGCTGCTCAACTGCGGAACAGTGACGACTCGAGCCATGATCCGAGCGATGAGCTGCTCGGATACTCGAAGACATCGAACGGCATCCTTCGTATGTCCCCAGTATAGGTATATGCTGACGGCAGACGAAACATCTCCCATGATTAACCCGTTCCATCATCTCTCACAGGATCGCCCGGCGGACTCAATACCAGCGCCGTCGCGACTCGTCAAGAATGGGGATCCCGGTGAAGAAAGATTTCCAGCGGGAGGTGCCAATGACCCCATGATCCACCTCACCAAGGTCACCCAGAACTCCGTTGCGTTCACCTCTGACTTGATCTCCAACGATTCCCGTCCAGCTTCAATCGTAAAAAAGGCCAACAAGGTTCTAGGCAAGCCCCACGATAGAAACATTATAACTGAGAATGCTGCGTCTACATCTAAGTCGCCGATATTAATGCAGGGACCACCACCTAGTCCGCCAATATCAGAGAACGACGAGACCGACTCTGCCGCAATGGAACCAATGTCCTCGAATCAGTGCACGTCTATCATGACGTCCAACCTCACAACCGAACCCTCCGAACTCGCAGCCTCACCTACGAAGATAACCCATCTTGCCGTTCCCGAACCTCGCCGGCCAAGTAGCTCCGCTTCCAGCCGCACCGGCTCACTCACCATGGTCCGAAGTGGACGCCTCGCACCACAGCGTGACGGAGAGCCGGAGTCGCTAGAAGTCTGGCAGAGAAATCCGGCGGAATATGGGACATTAAGCGAGTCCCCAAATCAGACTCCTCGCATCATGCGCCGCAGTACGAATCCCGCCCCACTCTCGGCGCCAAGATCGCCTCTTATCCATTCCCACACGCTTGTTGCGACATCTCCCACCATGCGTGCCCAAACGAGTGTGCCCGGTGTTGATGGAGCGGCACTCGATTCGGACATCTTAGCCCAGGCCGAAAATATCCGCCAACAGCGATTCGAGAGGAGAAAGAAGAAGGCGAGCGATCCCATTCCAGTCAAGGCTGCACCGCGCGAGGAGGCAAAGGTCCTCGTTGGCAACCTCATTGGAGAGGACCACGTCAACTATGTGCTCATGTACAACATGTTAACTGGCATTCGGATAGGGGTGAGTGTTGCTTTTGAGGCACGCTAATTGTAGGTATCTCGTTGCCAAGCTAAGATCAAGCGGCCACTCACCGATGAAGATTATGTCGCTCGTCACAAATTCTCGTTCGACATGTATGTCTTGTTCCAATGACGAGCTGACCATAGCGTCGGTAATGAACTTACTCCGTCGGCAAAGTACGACTTCAAGTTCAAAGACTATGCGCCCTGGGTCTTTCGAGATCTCCGAGACGAGCATTTCCATCTCGACCCAGCTGACTATCTTCTGTCGTTAACCGCAAAATATATCCTTTCTGAGCTGGGGTCTCCGGGAAAGTCTGGCTCGTTCTTCTACTTCTCTAGGGACTATCGCTTCATCATCAAGACGATATCTCATTCCGAACATAAATTCTTACGATCAATCTTGAAGGAGTACCATCAGCATGTGATGAGCAATCCACACACGCTTCTATCAAGATTCTATGGCCTACATCGAGTCAAACTACCGCGTGGTCGCAAAATCCATTTCGTGATTATGAACAATCTCTTCCCTCCACATCGAGACATCCACGAGACGTACGATTTGAAAGGATCCGCTTTTGGTCGCGAGTATCCCGAGGAGAAGGCGCAACGAAACCCTCGCGCTGTGCTCAAGGACAAAAACTGGGTCAACAGAGGTCGAACGCTTGAATTCGGTCCCGAGAAACGAGCGCTGTTCACGGAACAGCTCCGCCGAGATATGGAGTTTCTGAAACAAATGCGAGTGATGGATTATTCCCTCCTCGTCGGCATACATAACATGGAGCGAGGCAACCGAGACAACCTTCGAGAAAATCAGCTCACCGTCTTTCACGTGAGTTTGCCACGGCATGCTTAGCTTACTAGCAGCCCGAGTTGCCTGTAACCCGACGCAAGCCATCCACCATCAAGGGACAGTCCGAAGCAGCTCAAGCTCGCAAGGCCATCCGCCGTTCTGATCCTAAGATGCTCGACGCCGCTTCCCAGTTGCCTACGGCCGACTCAGCAGATCGTCGTCACTTCTTATTCTATCAGGACGAGGGCGGCCTGCGTGCCACTGACGAATTCAATCAGAACATGGACGTTATCTACTATCTGGGCATCATCGATATTTGCACCCCTTACAACATGGTAAAGAAGATCGAGCACTTCTGGAAGAGTATGACGGAGGATAGGGTGGGTCATGCACAGGAACACGCTGACGATAAGCATATGATTTCTTGCGTGGATCCGACCGAATACGGTCACCGATTCTTGGATTTCCTGATGTCAGTCATGCGAGGTGGAGACATATCTTTGAGACCGGCGGGTCTGATGCCCGAAGTTGGTGTGCAAGAACAGGTCTCTCGCGGGCAGCAAGATGATCCAATTGGTACGGCTCACGTCGGTCACCTGAAGACGCAGTGATGCATCATTTAACATCATGATGCCCCAAGCGGGTCCCAAGCACGCTTGTCTCCTCCTAATGCAGCTTCCACCTCTGCGTTGTCTACCTCTGCGCTGCCAATCTCGGCCTTCGAGAGCTTGTTATCTAGAGGCGAATTCGGAAGCGACGACACCGTCCGTGATTCGGCCCAAGGGTTGCTGAGTAACTTTGAGGAGATTGTATCGTCCCGTAACCAGGGATTGCTGTCTGCTACTCGGGAGATTTGGCTAGCGCGAGACTTTTGCCAGGACTCTCCGTTCTCTCCGCCCATGTTCACCTCTTTGACCTCGGCCCGTAGTTGGGAAACAGCGTCGGTGCCGATCGACTGCAGATCCTTTGCAGTCTTTTGCAACACACTGATAGCGCCCGACGAGATATGAGACCATCGCCAGCTTGATTGCAAGGGGTTGCCGTCCTTTGTCCGGCGACTAGAACTCGGCTCGGCGGTTGGGAGAAGTGGGTCGACATCGTCTACGGATACTGGATCGAGAACCTCTACGCCAAGGACAGTCTGTCTTTGCCCGTTCATCTCGTCATCGCCTCGTCTGAAGAGCCGGTGCCAAAAGCGGACGTCCTTTGCATCAGGGAGAAGTACGCCTTGATCGGTGTCCCTCGCATGTCGATCATCGAGCCGGGGGTCATACGCCTCATTCTGGTAGCTGCTGATCTTGAGGGCGTCCCAAGCGGATACTGTGCGCTCGGTGAAGGGTCTGCCCCCAGGAGAATGCCGTCGCTCGCGCTCGCTGTTGAAGAGAAATGTCCCAAATTGACACGCATACACATGACGGTGCAGATCGAGGAGTAAATCCTCCGTGAACTCGAAACGCGTTGGGAACTGGCGATGAATTTGCCAAACGCAATCTAGAAATTGGTGAAACACGGGCGACACCTCTTTGACATGCGAATTTGAAGCGAACTGCTTTTGCACGGATGCGAAGAAGCCCTTCGCCGCCTTTGAACCACTGAACTCTTCGTCACTCTCGTCGTCCGGATTGTCTGTAACTGTAAAGAGCTTCTCGGAGGATAAATGTCCCGAGCGATCGAGAAATTTATGTCCAAAAGCCAGCCAATCCTTCTCAATCAAGACCTTGAGTCCCTCAAACGTCCTGTAATATGGATCAAGGCATATTTGAGCAATGGCGCTCAGCTGTGAAGTTCGGTCCCATCCATCGGAGCAATGTATCAAGACATGTGAGGCGTTGAGATGTACGTTTCGAACAATGAGCATCGCACCGTCGAGCAAGGTGGAGATGTGTCGCAGCCATTGGCTCTTCCGCAGCAGTGCGCGATCGAGGGTCCCGGTGTGTTCCGCATCGGCCATGGCTTCATCGATCATCCTGAGGCTGTTTCGCATGACGTGAATGTTGTCGATCCCGAGATATGCCTTTTTTCCTGCTCTGTAATTCTCCATATTTTCTGTCCCGGCCCCCATGGCCACATTTGCCATAGCATTTGTGGTTGGTCGAGCGTCGATGATGAGATTCGTCGTGGTAGCACCGTAAACATGCATGGATGCCAAGGCCGTTTCTGCTGCCGCATGGGAGGCAAAGATGCAATCAACCAGGCGCTCGTCTTGAGCAGAACGGGAATTTTTCAGTCCCACCATAGGCTGAGATGACCGGGTAATCGATGCCTGGCATCAGCGAAGACTCAGCAAGAGACTTACGTGGTTCGCCCAATGAAGGTACGTGAGTGCAGGGATTCGACCCTTGCTACGATATTTGCCAGCATGAACGAGAACGGAATCGCTGATGCGGCTTGGAGTAACCAGCTTGCTTGGGTAAGTTGGGCAAAATGCATAGCCCTTGTTGATGTCGGTAAACCGCCAAGCTTTTGTACGGGTGCCCAAGCCCTGTCTCGCAAATTCGACACGGGGGTTGTATGTGTCCCACCCGTTTGTTGCTGGGGAGGATGCTTGGCCTCTTTGAGTGTCGTTGTGGGATTTGAGACTGGGAGGAAGCGAGTAGTAGAACGCATATAGCTGCTCCACTGAAGCTGAAGAATTTAAACCTGCCCTACACCGTAAAAAGCAACTCACAGGTCACTGCACAATTGCGAACGCTCTGCCACACATCCTCAGCGCTTCTGTCCTTCTCGAAGAGTAGCACGTAACTCTCGAATGTCCGTGTGCGTATTTGAATGGGATACAATCCTTGGAGAGACAGCGGCAGACGTGTTAAGAGTGTAATGGAAGGATATGGTATCCACACCTCAGCGGACGAGGATGAAGAGGACGACGCGCCACCTGGCGAGAAAATGAGATGATGGGACGTAAGATGGAGAGTTCCTGTACAACGCTGCCGCGTGGGGGTGGACTGGGACGAAGTGGGAGGCTCGAAGCTCTCCAGCACGACAGACTCAACCTTTGCGATCCTTATCGAGTCCATTGAAATAAGAAGAACAAGGGGATACTGGTAGCATCGCGAGGCCTATACACTCAGCGCTTCCCGTTACGTAAGCTCGCATGGTTCCCAAGGGCCAGTGGTGACGTTTCGCCCTCGTTGTTGTCCTCCTTGTCGTCCTTGGCAGTGGTGGATTGATTCGTGTGGTAGACTCGGAGCTTTCTCGCAATGACGATTCCTCCCTCTCAAGGGATGAACTCCCTGAGCACTCTAATGTTAGTCCCTCACTGGCCTCACTCCGTTGCTGACAACGTTCTCCAGCAAGAGGCTGGAAGGTTCGTGAGCGTTTCTGCAGTGATGGTGGACGCGCTAAGTGAGCAGCGGCCACTTCGCGCCTCGAGGATATCGCAACTTCTCAATCTTCTCCTGCGACTACTTCCTCTATACGTTCGCCGGCGTCTGTCGGAAACGATGCAGTCTCGAGTTTGGTCGCCTCGTCACCCCCGCCTCCCCCTCCTCCGCCACCTTCCTCTTCTCAGCCACTTAGTACAGTCCCGGAAGCAGCTCACCTCACCCCTGCTGTCAAAGCTTACGAGGACGATATAATCAACAATTGGCTGAGCGATTTCTTAAGTAAAGCCAAGGACCTTGGGGGCATTGTTGAAGTACATGTAAGAGAGAGCATTCCGACGTGACAGCTCATGATAGTCAACCTTGCTCGTTCCGCTTTGCAATGCCCAATTCGCATATTTGCAGATGGCTTCTGCTCATGCGAAACCCTCTGGCCAGCTCGCAGCGCTGCTCAAACCCCAAGCAGACGCGATTCAGGTCATCATGGAATCCAAAGACAAGTTGGGTCGAGGCAAGGACGGCCGCGAATGGGGTGCTTGTCTGAGCACCGTAGCCGAGGGCGTCAGCGCTTGGGGTTGGGTCCAGATCGTAAGTCGCGTCGAAATTTACTCTAATCATAGGAACCTGCGCCTGCGCCTTTTGTGGTGGAAATGAAGAATGCTGCCCAATTCTGGGCTGACCGTGTCGTCAAACAATTCAAGGAGACGTGAGTTTCGCGTCGAATCGGCTGATAGTCAGCGATCTCAGGGCCGTTGTATGGGCAAAAGCCTTCATCGCGCTCTTAGACGCCCTGCAAAAGTATGTGAAACAATGGCACACGACGGGGGTCACCTGGAACCCGAAAGTAGGTCTTCTTCGACCTGCCTTGCTCACGTATCAGGGTCCACCCGCCCCAGCATCCGTATCTGCCTCAAGCACTGCCCCTCCACCGCCACCCCCGCCACCACAAACCCTCGGCAACATAGCTTCTGTACCAGTCTCTGGTCAGGCTGCACTCCTGGCACAGCTCAACCAAGGCGGTGCTGTCACGTCCGGCTTGAAAAAGGTTGACAGATCCCAAATGACACATAAGAATCCTGAACTCCGAGCAAGCAGTCTTGTGCCAGACAAGGCTCCTCCGGCCTTGAAGCCCAAGCCGCAATCATTTACGCAAAAGAAAGCTGCGAAGTTCGAGCTGGAAGATGGTAATAAATGGATGGTGGTGAGTCCAGGCCTTTGAAGTTTGGCTGATATTAGGAATATCAAGAGGATAACAAGGAAATCATCATCGATCAGACCGCTCTGCATCAGACAGTCCATATTTTTGGTTGCAAGAATACAGTCATCAAGATTTCTGGCAAGATCAACGCCATCAGCATGGGTGAGTCCCCTTACGCCAGTACCGCACTGATAGCCAGTCGCTTGCAAAAAGACGTCCATTGTCTTCGAATCAGCGGTGTCGTCACTCAGCATTACTTCTTCACCATCTTTTGAGGTTCAAATTACAGGCTCCGTACCCACCATACAGATCGATACTACCGACTCTGGCCAGATCTTCGTGTCTGAAGAGTGTATGAAGACGGTCGAGATCATTACATCGAAGACCAGCTCGATCAATATCTCTGTCCCAACTGGGGAAGGGGGAGATTTTGAGGAACGGCCCGTGCCTGAGCAAATGAAATCCAAAATCATTAAAGGAAGACTTGTCACTGAGATTGTGGAACATGCGGGTTGATTACATGTCATGCAGATCCTGCGGCCCTGTACAAGACAACTGTGCGGTCGTTGCCCGCTGCCGCAAACTGCTTGCCAGCAGCAAAAGTATCTGCCACTGCAGGCTGCCAACTCAGTCCCCAAACTTCAGCTGCAGTGCTCGCTGTCGATACACATGCTCGTTGTCCAATGTCCCACAATTTGATGAGATGGTCGGCGCCGCTACTTATTTAAGCGCGATGGTTAATGGAATATAGAATACGTACCCGCTTCCCAGAAGTTTGCCATCGGGACTAGCTGCAACTTTCAGAACCCAGCTTTGATGGCCTTGCATGATCGCCACAGCTCCTTCTCCTCGAGCCCCGGACACGGTTGCAGAACCAGCTCGAACGTCGTGCAGCACTATTCTGTGATCGTCGGAACCGGAGAACAACCACTTGACTTTAGCTGTGCACGCTTGACACCCTCACCTGCGAGTCCAGAGACCAGGAAAGAGTGCGAACTGCTGTTGCATGCGAGATGTAGGTCGAGATGATTGACTGCGTGGCCGTATCGATGACAACAATTTGGCCGGATTCGCTGGCGAGGGCGAGTTGCCGACCATCTGGTGACTGCTTCGTCAGACTTGCGGGATCAGTACCTCACAAACTGCAGGTCCATTCCAAATTTCCCTCTCCCAGTATCGATGACCTTGCTGTCCCCGCCAAGAGGACCACGTGCGGCGCCATGACCATTCGCCTCCACGTCCTCCTTCATCTGCCGTATGATAAGCTTGGATGAGCGACCGGACCAGGCCCAACAGTCGCAGTCAGGATGCAGTCCGACCGCATAAGCAGGGATTTCTGTCCAGTCAGAACGATTTCTCTCACGCTCGCCTCACCGCTTTCACCTGATGCCTTTACTCGTCCCGTCTCGCATTTTCCGAGGATCCGCCCCTCTTGGGTATCTACGAAGACAACAGTACCATCCAAGCTCGCTGAAATGGAGCGAGTCCCATCTTCAGAAGCTGCAAGTGAGGTGATCGCAAGTGGATGCGCAGGAATGTCATGGATAGGCTTGGAGATGTCCGAAGAGTCCCATATTCGCAGATGCCCATCAGCACATCCAGAGAGGAGCTGGTTGCGCCGGGTCCATGTTAGTGCCCATATATCATCCGGATGCACTGTATATCGTGAGTTTGCCACGATCATGTTTGGGCAGAAACATACGAGGCGTGGATTCTTGTTGCAAGTATGAGAGGGACTAATGAAGGGTAAGACGACGAAATACTTGTGCTCTGAGAGCTAGTCTCACCATTGCGAGGGGAACCGGAGCAGGACCTAAAGGGATCCCTGGCGACTGAGGTGGATGCCTGTATGAGATATCGACAGGAAACTGTTGGACGTCAAGGTCAGCGACAATGGCCACCTGGGGCGACAATTCGTGAGGAAAGAAAGCAAAGGCAGTCACAAAGGTGGAGGGGAGGAGCCGGCACTGACGACCGTGGGAGAGCTCGCCCCTCTTAGTTGCCGCGTCTCGCCCATTGTCCACTCCTCTTCGCCCAGTCTCCCGTCTGGTGGACCCCATACATGTCCAGCGCGGCCTTTTTGCTCGCATTCACCTTTCGCTCACTTTCTCTTCTCCTCCCGCAGACGTTCTTCCAGCCTGACGAGTACTGGCAGTCTCTCGAGCCGGCGCACTACTTGGCTTACGGCTATGGCTATCTAACCTGGGAGTGGCGCGATCTTCCTGGTCAACGCAATGGCTCCCTTTGGCGTGACGCCATTGTCAGCGGGCGGTTGAGAAGCTGGCTCTGGCCTAGCTGCTTTGCCGGGTTGTACAAAGTCCTTGCCGTCCTCAAGCTCGATGATACTTCTTTCATGGTATGCTATACGTGCGAATTGTGACTAAGAGGTAGATTGTCGCACCACGAATCATCGGTGTCCTTATTGCAGCCCTTACAGACTGGCATACATGTCGGTTGTCCGCCAAATTGCTGGGTCCTGGGGCGTCTGCTGGAGCGGTGAGATATCCCGTTGAAGTGAACTGATACATAGTTATTCCTCTCGTTGACATCGCTCTTCAACGCGCATTTACTTCCACGTCTTCTTTCAACCTCGCCGGAGACGCTCCTCACGGTCATGGCGTTGTGCTACTTCCCATTTCCACCTCTACACCTGCCTGATACAGTCCTGATCTCAGATTCTGGCATCCGAATGAGCGAGGACATGAAGGTTTCAGGCGACATGCCCACGAGAAGCGGAGGGCGGAGTCTGGACGATCGGGAAGTAGTCAAAATCAACTTGCTGAAGAACGTTAATTATGCCACGCTGGACCGAATGCCACCGCATCAGTGGGCAGCTAAGATGTTCGTTATATCTGTCTGAATACAAGGCAATAGCTGATACGGCCAGACCCGGCGACAACTTTGCACTTGCGGTGGCCTTAGCGACCCTGGCAATCTGCATTCGCCCAACAACCCTCGTTTTTTGGGTGTATATGGGCGCGGAGCTGGTCTTACGCTCTGCATCAACCCAAGGAGTTGGCGCGGTATGTGGTCTTCTCCTGACTTCGTTGATTACTGGGTGAGTCCTTTGGGCCACTTGATCGCTGAGTAAGAGGTCATCTGTGCTTGCCGTATCGACTCTAGTCGACTACACCATAACAGGTCGGATGGTGTTTCCATTGGTCTCCTTCATCAATGAGAATATCTTACACGGTGTGGCGGGATTCTACGGCGTGACCAACGGGCTCTACCACCTCACTCAGTCCTTACCAATCATTTTGTTTCCTATTTGGTGGTGGTTTGGTCGGGGGTTTGTCGCATCTCTGTTGCCCTCAAAGTGGCTGTCGGTCTCTCTTGCCTGCCTCGACTGTCCAGATGGCCTGCGCTGTTTGGCTCGCAGCTTGGTGTTTACTATTTCGATGCTGTCTCTTTCACCTCATTCCGAGTGGCGCTTTCTACATCCTTTCCTGCCGCCGCTAGTGCTCTTTGCTCTTCCCCCGCTGTTTCAAGATTACATCCCGAACATTCTGGGTTGTTACCGCTTCTCGCGATCCATCCGGCAATATACCAGAATTAGCAAGTTCCCCTTTTACCTGTGCATCTTCGCCCCGCTGGTCCCATACTTTTATCTCAATGCGTTCCACGGTCGTGCCCAGGTGGGAGTCATCAACGTGTTGCGCGAAGGCAAAGTTGGGAATGTCACTAGCCTACTCGTGCTGGCTCCTTGTCACTGTACGCCCTGGATGAGCCACCTTCACGCCAATATTCCGGCGTCATTTCTGACGTGTGAGCCTCCCATAGTGTGAGTTGGTTGCTCTTGCAGGCGCCAAGCTAAAAGGTGCAGACGAGCTATCAATGAACCTACCTTGCAAGAAGCGTTCTACTCTACCCCTGTTAAAGTCCTCGAGGATATCCTGCGGTCAACTGTTCCACCACCATCGCATATTGTCCTTTTCGGATCCCTACTCACGCTCAACAATGGGTCAATCATGGTCCGCCAGGCTCTCGAAGATACTCAATATAGACAGGTATGGCAGGGGTGGAACGGGTTTGACTTTGTTCAAGATGAGGCAGAGCGGAGGGGTCACGTGCAGATCTGGGCGCGTGATGCTTATCTGTTGGATTGACGCTCGGAAGGGGGACGAGTCCTCGGGCATTGTAGTAATATTTCTAAAGCAACCCAGCCGCGCAGCTGTGCAGGCAGCACAAGGCTGTGCCCGGCACGCGTAGTCGGTTCGTCCTTTGGTCACGGCCGAGAGCGCAATGTGAGCAGATCATCCCAACAGTCCCAGTCCGCAGTCTCGCGGCACGGGATGGGATGAAACCCTCGAAAATCTAGGGGGCGGCGTCACAGCACGACAGCAAAACTGGGTGGAGCGAACAGCATGGGACGGGGGACGCCACGAATGCTTTGCCTTTTCATGTTCCCGTTCTACCGCCGCGAAGGAGAAATGACGGTCCCCCAGCAACCAGCCAGAGTCGGAGATTTTGTCTCTGTTTATGAAATCCACCGGAGAATTCAAAGTTCAAGCGTCACGGGGTGTGTTTTTTTTTTCGCTGTCGGTCTCTCTCTCTCTGCTCTTGCTCGCAAACTGCGCTCTGCCGTCGGGATCATGAACGGGCGCTTCCCCCCCCCCGCTCCGTGAAGCCCGAAAGCTGCCGAGTATTGAGGGACATCGGATGAGACGCAAGCTACCACGGCGACGTGTACACTCCCAAAACGCCAGGGCAGAATAGCCTTGCTCTGCCCTTGTTTCCTGCTGGTGCTGCCCTTGCGCCGCTTGCCCTTGGTCGGCCGGGGGCCGGGCTGTCCCACCTTCCATCCCCCCGCTCACTGCGTGTTGCCTGCGCTCGACCGCGTGGAAGCCAAGGAGAGCAAAGAACAGGTTGGAAGAAAAACCTCCCCCCCTCCTCCCCCCCGATGAAAAACGACACGAAGGCAGCGGTCATTCTGTTTTTGTTTCCCTGACTTTCCACCATCTAGGATAATTTCCACCTGAAAAGCAAAATCGTCCCTTGATCATATCATTATCATCCAAAGCTCCCTCTCTCTCTCTCTCCAACATACGTCTGGTAACGACAACCGACCAAAAGGCGCACTCATCGCTGTCGTCGTGCAACTCTAGAGTCGCGCGGAATTTGTGTATATAGGTCTCACCATTGTTCATCCCCCTTCAGTGATCGACTCGTCAGTCGGCCGGCAAAATTGCGTCGACGTTTGCCCCAGCTGCGGTTGCCAATCAGGCCGACTAAAGTCAGTGGGCCGTAAGACCGTTTCGTCGCGTGTTACAGGTTGTCTAGGTGAGCAACGTGTCCCTCTTCCGTTTGTGACCCAGTTCTGTTTCCTCGGGATTGCTCCTGCTCGGGTCCACCGCCTATCGTCTTTTCTTTGGAACCGCCCTCATCGCTTTACAAGCTTGGCCGAGGTTGTGTCGTCTTTGGCCGAGGCAAACGTCCTTCTTGGCGCTGCCCTTTCTATCCGAGATGATGACACTTGGGCAATCCCCCCCCCCCCCGCGGGACCGGGGTCTAGTGGTCTGGCAGGAAAGAGAGAGCGCTTTTGGTGGCATCGCGATCTGTACTGGACCTACAGGGTCCGGACCTGATCTGCACAGACTATTCCCTATCTCCACCCATCTCTGTGTCTGTTGTCTCTTACTCCTCTCTCTCATCTCCACCATGCCTCCTCACCCTGCTGTCATGGCAGTGAAATCGCAGATCAGGCCGCGGCCCCCTTTCTAGTCCTGCTCTCTCTTTCTTGGTACTCCTTTCTGTTCCTCTGCGCCAATCGGTAGCAAAAAACCGCAGCTTGATCGAAACGACTTCCTTTCGACAGAGACGCTGTCTGGACCATCACTGTCGATCCCGGCCATTGCCCTGTTCCGAAACCTTTAGCTGATGGGGTCCTCTCTCTCTTTTGTCACTGCTTTGTCCATGGCCTCGCAATTCCCGATGACTCTCGCCGCCTCGCCGACCACCTTGGCGTCCTCGCTCAACCTGGTCGCCATTCAACCTCTTCGCGCGACGCGACGCACTCGACCACTCATACGGTCGTGGACCATCACACCCCCCACTCGTTGCGCACTGGCCCTTTTCGACATCTCGGCCCCGGTCATCCTCTCCGCCTCTCCCCCCTTCGTCCTCCGGTATCACGACGCGAATGGCTTCTCGTTCGGAAAATCAACATTATTGAAATATAAAAAAAAATCAACGTCGAATCACCAGTGACTGCGCCTAACCTCCAAAGCGCTTCCTCACGGCTGAACCCGAAATTTGTTCCACTCGACCCGTATCCTTGCTCATATTGTGACTCTCTCGCCGCCGCTCCCGGGGGAACGCTCTCATCATCCAGACGGCCCCCGACGCAATTGTACCTCGTAAGCTGACCCTGCATGCACATCCGAGCATTACCTATCAGATCACAGGCCATGTCCACCGACACCGCGCCTGCTAGTCACCTGCAGCCGAATTTCGTAAACCACCCGCATCCAATGACCACTCCGGGCTCGCATCTTGTCAATTCCTCATCCGCTACCTTTCCCGAGTCGAATCAGTCTTTTTCATCCGACGCAACGCATGTCGATGACTCGCCCGCCAGAGATGCCCCCACTACGAAGGGCAAAAATGGGGCGACTGGTCCAGCAGAGGGAAAAACCAAGCCACATCTCTGTCAGATTTGTCAGCGTGGCTTTACGACAGGGGGGCACTTGCAGCGACATCAACGGATTCACACGGGGGTGAAGGCGTTCAAGTGTCCTTTCCCTTCTTGCGAGACTCGCACAAGCCGGCAAGATAATCTGCAGCAGCAGTAAGTCTCACACAGTCGCCGCGGGTCAAATCGCTGAGTCATTAGCTATCGTACCCATCTATCCCCCACCCTGCGGCGAGGCTCGGGTTCTGCAGCTCGAGCAGCAGTAGCCGCCGCCATGGAAGCGGCAGGTCTTAAGTCTACGTCGACTCGGGCGCCAAGAAAGTCAAAGGGTTCTGCGAATGGCACTCCCTCGTCCACGGCATCTGCCGGACACATTCCCTCCCCTTATCAGACTCCAACATCTCAAGCTGGTCCTTACGCCGGTTACAGCATGTACGATCCTCAGCAGTATGGTGGATATCCCGCCCATCCTCTGCCACCACCTGGCCTCATGCAACCTCAGAGCGCAACCTCCTCCCGTGTTCCATCCCCGGCCAATGGCCATTCATCCGGTCATTCAAGTGTCGCATCTATCCCGGGCCACCATCAGCCGCCCTACTTCCCCCAACCCTATTCTCCAGCGTACTCCTTTGGCGGAGGAATGCACCAGCAGCCCTACCGCTATGGACCAGGCCCTTACGGACCGCCTGGTCACCACAACCTATACTCCCCGGGCATCGCGCCTGATCATCAAGGACACCTTTACTCGCCGATGCAAGCAGGTTTCCCCACACATTCGCGCGAGTCTTCGTACGGCGTAATCAATCCGGGCTACAACGTCAACGGTTACCCACCTCGGACCCAGACATCCACACCTCTCAGCCAAAACCACGATGTGGATGACCGATACGCGCGTCGGCCTAGCCCGCGTCGCCGCTCCCCACCAGATCTGCTCTCCCAAGGGGTAGTCGACCCTGCCAATATGTCAAACCGCCAAATGCCCGCAATGCAGCCATCATATGGTTACGGTCATTCTATGCAGTATGGCTACAACGGGCCGCCGCACATGGCCGTAGAGAGGGATCCACAGCGCAACAGTATATCGAGCTTGAGCGATGCGTCTGGCAATGGTGCGTCCGAAGCTTCCGTGAAGCGTGAGTGCTCATGCCGATTCTTGTTGACACTTCAGCCCTTCATTAGATAAATAGACAGCTGCGAGCCATGATGTCCGGCCAGCAGCAAAAATCGCAAGAGCGAAGGGTGTGATCGACGCAGGCACCATCCTGCGATATACCCAGGACCATATACCAGATGTAGCAATGCATCTTACTGTCTGGATAGTATTATGGCCAGACTCCATGTCCACTCGATTCCCAAGCCTCCTGAGCTGCAGTCTTCTCAGATGTCGACAACATGACCATGTTTATCCTAAACCGATGTGTAGACTTCAACCCTTCCATGATATCTTGAACTCTTGTCCGGTCGTCTGCGGTTCCTTTGGAACCTTCCCTGAGTGCCAGGAAAAGTTGACCTAGAACGTCAGGTTCAAGTAGAGGAGACAAGATGATTGGAATGACGAGTGCTGGGTAGTACTGCATATACGACCAGGCGGCAGCCGAAGACAGAGAGTTGAGATGGCGCAACAGGTGCAGTCCTGCGCCGGGAGCAATAGAGGATGGGTCGGACGGTGGTGCTGGGAGTTGGAGTCTGTCGGGAGGAGGCGTAGAGGGTATGCCTGCGGAGCTAGGAGGTGGCAATGGCCGCGGGGAAGTTGGCGTTGCCGTCACCTCTGGTTGGAAGCCAGCATCTGCAAACGTCTTTCGGCCTTGACGGGATTTCCGCAACGCCATAAAAGAGCTCGAACTAGGGGAAGCTGGCGCAGTGGTGAGCTTCGTGACAACGGAGGGCCTTGTCTGAGTTTGATCCTCAGGACGGCCACTCTCTTCGACGATTGCTGTTGAAGGGAGTGGGGAAAGCGACATAGGCCTCTGCAGGCAGCGGGTCAGTCTGGCTGTTGCGGAAGTGATGCACCGATGCACATACCCCTTGCTTTGCGGTTCCATCTTCCCGCTTTAGTCGAGATGACAACGCCTTGATCTCCTCGATCTCTGCGAGTGCCGTTTCGTTGTCCGGTTCGACGTCCAGCACTCGTTCTAGATCTGTCGCATTCCGTCAGGGGTACACGTCACGTCGAGTGTGGCCTGCACTTGACGCACCACTCAAGGCGTCATCAAGCTGCTCCAGTCCCTTGCGAGCCAGACCACGTCGATATAGCGCCTTGATGTTGCTGGGATTGAGCTGAAGAGCTGTGGTAGTGTCGCGCTCGGCATCTTTGTACCTGGACGACTCGTCAGCGTTCGGCCGCGAGAGTTATGGACAGCGTCCACTTGCTTGTCAAGCTTCAGGTAGGCTGCCGCACGGTTCGTCAAGGCTACAGGATCCGTGGGATTTAAGAGCACGGCTTCAGTATAATGGTCTGCAGATGATGAGCTCTTGGAACGCGCAGCAAGGTTAGCCTACCAATCGCTTCAGCCCAGCGGCCTTTCTTGAAACTTGCATTGCCCTGATGTTCGTCAGACCCTCTCCCAACCTTTCACCAGCAGCACAGACAGACCTGAATTCGGGCTTTCTCTGACTTTGCCGAGTCTATAGCAACAGACATCAAGTGAATGATATCCGCCAAACAAAATTGTCCCAGAAACCCGTGGTTTCGACAAACCAAAAGGCTCGATTGAGAGCAGTAACTCTGATGCACAACATATATGCTACAACACTTGCACTCAAACATGGGCATATACTCCACTCAATAACGCCACTCCTGAAACGGATCGCCCTCGCCGCCGTCATATGCACTGGGTGGATTTCCCATAAAATCAATCGTCTCATCCACCCGGTTTGGAACCGCGTCAGATTGGCCAGGGAGAAGAGGGAGAAAAGGCTCGGCCTCCAAGTCCAGTAACTGCCAGGGAGAATCGTCCGGCAGTTCGAGAACCACACCATCTCTTCTAGTGTCTCGCGCTGTCCCTAATCTTCGCCGTCGAGAAGGGAGCGTAGTACCGGAACGCGGCCGTCTTGCTCCTGCTCCAGAGACATCTCCGGCTGCATCATGGTCGTACCTCGGTCGGACATGCCGTTCTTCCTCAGATTCCTCCTCTCGCCCGTGCGTACGCGATCGCGTTGGGAAGAGTTGTCGATAAGAAGGCGCTGGACGCGTGTATACGGAGTGCATAGCTTGATATTCGTCCAGCCATGCTCTACTGGGAGAGGGAGGCGAGCGAGTCAGGTTCGGAGCTACCTCGCTCTGAGCTCGACGATAGGGGGAATAAGTGGGCACCGCTCTAGGACGTGGAGCACGACTCGAATGAGCGGAATCACCACCTGGAGCTTGCTCATGCTGCTCTCCCGATTCGTGCCGGAGATCGGGATCGAGGTCGTTTACAGGGCCCTCGGTGGGCAGTAGACTCTCAATGAGGTCCGTGGGTATACGTGGTGGACTTTCTCTCGAATCTTCGAATAGTTCCCAAGTCGAATCCGAAGTCGACCTTGGCCGGTCGGCCAGTCCATCTGACGGATTGTGGCGTGTTGTGAGTAATACTCGTGCGCGAACATCCAGCCGTGATTTGTTGTGGAAGTGTCGCTGGCCGTCAGTACAAATTATGCAATGTCAACATAAACCTCACCTTCACCAGGGTGGTAAAACAAGCCTGGACAGCCTTGTCGCTAGGATCGAGCTCCTTGATGAATGTGCGCAGCGTCTTCGGTCCCGGACTGCCTTGTATCTCGGTCTTTGCCGTCGCAATATCACTGGAAATGAGCGCATGTAACGTCGTCCACTGTTCTGACTCACAACAAGCGCTGAAGCTTTGCGACTGCGAGCCGGTCGTATTCGGAGTCGGCCCACTTGCCCATCGTTGTCCAGCTCACAAGAGTCGAACTGGACACTCGATCAACTCTGTTTTGACCGCCTCCCTGTGCGGTGAGCTCCAGACAGATCTTTGGTCTGGATGCTGGGTGCAAGGCAAAGATGAGAAAGGATCGAGGATTTGTCTGAAACGGGCGTGGACCAAGTGCTTCTTCATCCACCGGCACCGACCGTGGGAGACTTGAAGTGGCAAGAAGGTTCTCTGCAAGCAATGCACTCGTATATGCTTTGCTGCAGTGTCACTCTTGGCGGCATGACTGTGGATGAAAGATGCAGACAGTCCTCTAATGGTAGTCGTATAGAGGATCGTTGTGCTCGAGACTGCCTCCCCAATGACCATTTGAGTGCAGTGAGCTCCTCGTCCTCACCTTATTTGAGCCCGCTCTTAGACCGCCCACTCTGTGATACGGCAAGAGTTGCGTCTCGAGTTTGTCACTGAACAAATCATGCCAAAGATTAGAACTCAGCGTACGAAGCCACCTCCAGAGGGGTTCGAGGATATCCAGTGAGCTCAATGCTCCTGTCCCCCACCTCCTTCTTTCCCTCTTCCGTGGTCACTAACGACAGAAGGGATGTTCTCGAGGACTACGACAAAAAGATGCGGGATGCAGAGAATGAGTCGCACGAGGGGAAGCGTAAAGTCGAGTCTGTCTGGTGAGTTACCATCAGCATCACCCTTATGAGCGATCCAGCTAACTTGGGTGAGGCCTATCATGCGATTATCACATGCTCGCTCGCGGTACATTTACGACTTGTATTACAAGCGGGAGCTCATCTCTCGAGAATTGTATGACTGGCTTCTGAAGCAGGGCTATGCAGATGCAAAGTAAGTAACTGCACATCGCAGATGACCAGGCTCGTTCGGCTCACAAATCCAGTCTTATAGCAAAGTGGAAGAAGAACGGTTACGAGAAACTCTGCTGTGTAAGGTGTATCCAAACCCGAGATATGAACTTTCAGGGATCGACATGTATCTGCAGAGTACCTAAAGCCTCGCTCAAGAAGGGTATCGTGGTTGAATGTCCTCATTGTGGTGAGCCTCGCGTCTGGCCTGACCATCATGCTCCACTAACACACCATAGGATGTAGAGGTTGTGCTTCGCAAGATTGATCTACTTATGCATTGTACCATGTCAGCATCCTATTTCCGACTCATCATCCGGGCAATACGCAGCCGGCCAGCACGTTGAAGGTGTGGGCGGTTGGATCTCGTAGTAAACTCAAAGCCTTTACTGCTTGCTCGGTTCAGCACAAGCGACGAGCTGATCATGGTCAACTATATTATCGTTTGAATCTCGCAACTTTCGTCAACCTTCAATGCTAGGTCTGCCAGGAGAGCTGATTGACCTGATGCACGCTCTGGGGTCATCGGCAATTTCCTGGTTCTAGGGAGGTGTGTGGGAACTGCTCTGGGGAGAAACTGGCAGGGCATGGCGGATGAATACTGTTCCAACTGCACCAGCCAAGATCTATGTTGCCGCCGTGCATCTGGTGCAGGACGTCCTTTCCTGCGCGTGTACTGTGGATTCAGTGTGACAGTGGCCTGGAGAACCCGGTAGTGCGTCGAACATTAAATGCAACATACTCTCGTATGTGTTGCACTGAAATTCCATGCCGAATAGGCGCCAGTTCGTTACTGCCAAGAGGGACACAGGAGCCCCGGAGATCAACTATGAGGGATACAACCTCAGATGCCTAACAGGGGCAAGCCAGCTCATCACTCATGCGGCGCGGCCATGGCAACAACCACTGGGGTCGCCGGTCTTTCTTCAGGAGATATAGTTGAGTCGAAAGTAACGAAAAATAATGCACCAGTCCACCGTGAAGACAGTCCGCAAGATTAAGTCAACGCTATTATCAGCAGGCGCCTCCAAAAGAACATGCGTTCTCACCCCGTAATATGAGTCCCACTGGGGAAATCGAGTGCTTTGGAGCGTGCGTTCTTGATGCATGACGCGGCTGGCTTCACAGAAGAGGAACCAAGGGCAGTGAAACTAACCATAAGTGGCGAATCTTGACGTTTGCCCAGATAACCTCTCATTCGCCTTGCATGCCCTCCTTGGTACCAAGTGCTCTGTCACGCAGACGCCAACGGCTCCATGTTCCGTCCTGGTGCTAGATTCCTGTGGAAAAGTGGTCCACTTTTGTGAGCAAACAAAGTCCAGCCAGTTGAGAGGAAGGCATATACGACCACTCTTTCCGAGGATATACGAGGAGAAAGCAGTTCCTCATAAGATCAGTACTGATTCCCGATCACCTCGAAAAAGGGTAGCTCCGTAGTGTAGGACTCGAGTCACCCGCAGAGGGCAATACCGGCATTGTCAGACTACGCAGAAGACAAGGGCACGGGGCACCGGGAAACGAGCTAAACAACATGGGGTGGACAGCAGGTCAGACGACCTTGAACATGGCGGGCACAGTGGCCGAGATCAACCAGTTTCAGAAGTTGGGTAGATTATCAACCCCACTGCTCTCTTCCCATGTGACTGGCATGTCCCCTGCACGCTGAAGTCTTGTTCATGGATGCGTGGAACCCGAAAGGGTTCGACAAGCCAGCGCCACACTGCCACTGCCACTGCCACTGCCTCACCCGCTGTTGATTTCGCGTCACTCTTCTTCCCCATTCGACTTTGAGCTCTGCACATGCGCCTAGCAGCACGACGAGCTTGCCATATCACTTCACTTCACCGGAATCAGCACACCCTCACAACCCCCAGCATGGCCTATCCCAGCAAACCTTCGACGCCGACAGAGCTCCTCAGCTCGCTGCCAGAGAAATTTGAGATTGCACGCCGAAGTGGGCAGCTCTTCTTCTTTGACAGCACAGCGAAGGATATCTACTCGGATGGAAGACGAGTAATTACACTGACTGCATGGAGGGCTCAGCTGATGCTGCTAGTTCAATCTACGCTCTTGCCCTGCGCTCTTGAACAAAGCAAAAGCAAAAGCGGACGCATTAGCGGCATTGCGGAAGGATGGATCGCCCGACCCAAAGCGTCAGCGGGTTATCAATGGCGATGCAGAGGAGCACGACAAGCAGAATGTTGCGGAGCCTTTCAAGCCTCCTTATGTTCCCGAACTTTACGTTGGGTGTTTGGAGGGCCTCGAGAATGAACCCGGCATGTCAGTCTTGGTATGCCTGCCTTTATTGCCCTTTGCCGGGGGTCCGTTGCTGAAGTAGACGAGCTTAACAAGTACGCCGTACTGCCAGAACATATCCTTCTCTGCCCTCCAACCTACCAGTCGCAAGATCTTCCTCCCACCCCCGCTCAACTCGCACTTGCCCACCAAATCCTTGTCGCTGGCACCAGACATCCTACCAAACCTCGTCGGTTGTTGGCGTTTTACAACGGCGGAGAAGGAGCCGGAGCTAGTCAGAAATGGCGCCATTTGCAGTTCATCGACATCCCTGGAGGACGTGCACCTGTGGAGGAGTGGGTTCAGGGCGTCAGGTTCGATGTACCTAGTGAGACGCGCTCCTACACCTCTCTGCAACAGCTGATTATGATACCCTGCAGATCAGCCTGTGATTGTTTCCGATTTGCCCTATCTGCACATCGTCCATCCGCTTCCTCCAGTCCACTCGATCACATATCCTCCGACACCTCAATCGTCGTCCGAGCTTATTGATTATCTCGCCCCCGCGTTGATGAAGTCGCTCGATCTGGCTTTTGATGCCCTTCGCGTCGATGGGAGGAGAACAGACGGCGGTTGGAACTTACTGATGACCCTGTACGTAAACCCGGCAGCTTTGCAGACTTACTTCCTTACTGAGTCTCGCGATTCATAGAGATCATCTTCACCTTATCCCACGAACCTCTCCATCCTTCGCTCTCGACTCTCCCCATGAAGCTCTCGAGCTCAATTCTCTCGGATATGCTGGGATGATGCTGGTCAGGTCTGAAGACGAGGAGAAAGCACTCTTGACCAAGGTGGAAGGAGAGGGAGGCCTGCTGAGGGTCTTGAGAGAGTGCGGGGTGCCTAGAGAATGGGGAGAAAAGGCCCTCGAGGCGGCACGCGCTCAGCACGGCATGGAGCATCTCTTATAAGAATGCCTCCATCATCATGTTGTGCACAGATATTATCCCGCAGGTATTGGAGTTGCAATCCGTGAGTCACATGGGGGGATAGGTCCGTATAATGGCCAAATAGACAGGCTGTCGTTGGCCTTCAAAGTCTCTGTCATCACGCTACTTGGGGAGTGGGTAGGCCTGGTATCAGGCGACGGAGTGGTGATACATGCTGTGATCAAATCGTGTTCTTCCGGCATCACAGTGTCATCATCGCTGTCGGGAATGGTTGGAGAGCTTGCATGGATAGTGCGATTTGGAGAGCATTCGAGCGGTGTATACCCCTCTGATGGACTCCGACTGCCTCCATGACTGAATACTCATGAACAGAAGCTGTCACTGATTGGAGTAGCGCTGTAGACTTCCTGACGCGACGATGGCGGTCTGCCCTCCAACTAACAGTCAAACATGAGAAGGTCTTCCAGTCATCACTACTGGCACCCGACGGAGAGTGAGCAGTGTGAGAAGGAAGAGTAGGATCGGACGACAGCCGTGGATCAAGCCGTGGAGAAGGGCAAACGACAACTCGCTAGAGCCACCGTAAATCTTGCCAGGGTCCAGACTCGTATAGCGCGGTGATTAGTAAGAATGCTCCAGTCATCAAGCGTTCGACCCTTCCACGGTCGTCTCTCGGTCCAACGGCAGGATTTCCAAGAATTTTTAATGTATTCTCCTGGACAAAAAAAGGCTCCCATCGCCGTAATCATGCATCCCGTCTACATGCCTATCGAATCTTCCAGCGAACGTGTCGTGATCTGTATGTCATGTCAGCGATAAGATCACTGGAGTGCATGTCGAAGAGTAGAGACGCTCGAAAGATCAGACGACGGATGGCCCTCTTGCGAGGGTAGGTTCGATTCCAAGGGATTGTCGACACGCTTGGATGCGAAGAGGGAGTCCCATGATCATCAGAAAAGGAGAGCCGAGGAGAACGACCAAGAAGAGGTAAGGACACCCACCCGGGTTGGCCGAGGAACGAGAAGAGCTGCTTAGCGGGTCTTGAAGTCTGGGCCGCATTAGCTGATTTCTTGGCTGTAGAGAGTATGCACTCACACTCAAGGAGCACCTGGAGAGCTGGACTGTCCTGGCCGTAGTTGGTGATAACGACGCACGAGCAGCCAACGACTTTGCGGGGTTTGCCCTCACGGTCGATTTTCTGCAATGGAGTCAGCCGCCGTTCACATGTGTGCTGGTCAAAAGCCAAGGAAACTCACAGCAAGACCGGCCCACTGACCCAGGACCTTGGCGTCGGACACCTTGATCAACTGGATGTTGTGCTCGGCGCAGAGAGCCTCGATAAGCTTGAGGTACTCGGCTGTTCGCAGACACATGAGCCTCCTGGGACGGGTGCGAGACCAAGGATTCGTGTCACCCACCCTCGGTGACAGTCTCAACAAGGACACAGAGGTGAGCCTCTCGCTTGTCAAGAGCCTTGGCGCACTCGCGGAGACCGCGCGCCAGACCGTCGTGAAGCAGCGCAGTCTTGATGACGACCTGGAGAGCGTCCTCGACAGACATGGGGCCAGACTTGTCGGCAGTCTCGGCGACCTCGACCTGCTCGACATCGGCAGCCGGCGCGTTGGAGGCAGTCTCAGATCCAGCGTCAGACATTTTGAATAGCCTTCGTCCACTGGTTTTGCTGTTAGAACGGAGAAAAGAGCTTTACAGGTAACGAGGTGAAGAGAGGTCCAAATTTCAGTGAAAGAGGGCAGTCGGCGTTTCGCGGCGTTTCGGACGCCCACCAGGGGATCGGGGATGGTCGTGGCGATTGTGGCACTTTGCCAACTTGGGCGCTTCCAGGATGGACACTGATACATTATGCTATAGAAATCATGAGGTTTCCGGTGCATCCCCAACCAAACCACTGCACAGCTCCCGTAATCTTCTCAAGAGCATTCCATGGTATGAATCAACATTGCCTTGGCGAAGATCGGCACTCTGTTTGTGATTAGTTGATGATCCTGCCAGTGACATTAATACCTACCACTGCCAGGTCGTCCAGCCTTTCGAGAACGCCCTTCAATGCGGCAGCTACTTTTTCGAGACTCCGCATACTGCTAACGCGGCCCGAAGCATCGACTCGGGAGGTGGAGAATGAATTCAAGGAAAGAGATATCGTATCTGGGCGCACGGCTTCCGCCGGACCGCGACTGTCGTTGGCATAGTAGAGAAGGTGTCGCCATATCAGCAACAGCAGCGATTCGATCATATCTGAAAATATCAGCGACATTTCCGGTGTAGAACAATCGGGCTTACTGTAGAGTAAAGCTGTCCTGGAAGTAAAAGTTTCTATCAGGTCTTCTGCTGAGAAAGGCGCTTCGAGCTCGATAACCAGATCGGCATTGGTCAGTCGCTGACATCTTACTCAGCACGAGAGCAGACCTTTGGCAGAGATACTGACTTGTACGGTCGCTTCGTCAATTACACCTCTATCCCGCAGTATGCGAGTCAAGAGCTGATATTCCTCGGACAAATCCTGCACAGCTTCCACCAACTGGGCAACGAACGTCACAGCCAATTGTAGCGAAGGAGCAGAAGCTAAACGTCGTAAGAACCAGGGAGCAGATGCTGCAATGAAAGACACTCACCTATCAGCCTTGTGGTCCCATTGTGAACTCGTGAGCCGGACACAAAGACCGGGACACCAGCGTCGCTTTTCAGCGACACAGTCGTTGCGCAGAGATAGGCCAAAATTAGCCGATTTAGATGGAGTACATGCACTTCAACTGTAATTGTCAGCTAGTGTCGCAGAGTGCATGTCAGTCTCACGACTGCTGGCATCCGACATGTCCGTCACGTTCTCTGTCCAAACGGCATGTTCAAAGAATCTCGCTGCCATGGAAAGCACGGATAGATGAAAAGCTCCAAAGCCATTTGATGAACGCTAATGATTATTGAGCTAAATCTCTGGTACTTGTCACCTCGACGCTCACGAAGTCTTCCGAGGGCACCTTGTGGCTGACCATAGCCAGCATTGAGATGATCAAGCGAGACTCGTCGAGGCCCATCGGAGTGACCACTTGATGAGCCTCCCGTAATACCAGTAAGAATGACTCTCGATGCGCATTGAGAAAGCTTAGAGCCTGCACCTGAACTCAGCAAGACTATCAAAGCCAATCAGCCTGACTTACATGTCCTGCACCCGATCTGCTCGACTTGTGAAGGCTTGATAAGGTCCGCACGAGGAGTTGTAATGCACAGACGAGTACGCGGTGTTGTCGGGCTGTCCAGTCATTGGCTGCTTCTTCGTCTATCGTCGGAGTAAGCAAAGATCGGTGACTTATGTTCAGAGATCGTACCCATGAAGCCGTCGACCAGTGGTTGCACGGAAATGAATCCGCACATGGCGAACGTCTCAAAGATACCCGCATCTAGCAAGTCTTCCGCGCCCCTTCGACTGGCTGCAATGGTCATCAAGAAAGCGATTTTGGCTTCGTACACCCAATAAGCGTGAAGATCGCCTAGAACCGTCAGCGGAGACACATCCCGCTGTAAAAATATACTTACTGGGTTCTGCCGCCAAGCATTCCTGCAAAGCGATCTCACGATCCTTGATGCTTCTTACTGACGCCTGCAAGAACCCATTCGTCGTCAATGGGCTCAGTACTTGACGGTCCTTGTCTGCCTGACACACAGCAACGATCGCTCCAAGCAATGCGAAACATTCTGTTTTCCAGATATCGCGGTCGTCCAGCGCGTCGCGGCAAAGTACTGTGAAGAAACGGTCCTTGCGTTGCCCGATCGACGCCAGAGTCGCTTTCTGCAGGCTGCTTCCGACTGTCTGTACAAGCGCCTCTCGGCCGATACTGGAAGCGACCACCGATGCGTCATCGACGATTGCCGTTGTGGTCGAGACGAGACCGAGGAACTGATTGATCGCGGCATACGCATTACCCCTTGCGTTCTCTGTGGTCCCGGGTTGTATGACAACATTGAGAGTCCTGTACAGTACATCACCTAGTCTCTCGACAGGGAGATTGACACCGCCAAGTTCGCTCAATGTTTCACAAAGGGTTGTCATCGTCACCAAGAGGGCCTCACAGAGGATTTCCAGCACTCCCGGTGCAATGTCGAGATTGGCGTGGTCCAAAAGCGCATCAAGCAAATCAAACAGTTGCACCTCTTGCTGTTCTTCAGGTACGCGACGGAAGAGCGCAGCGAGAGCTACCTTTAATGCTTCATTCCACACGGTCAGGAATCCACCTTTGGCAATCGATATCTCCGTATCGCGGTTCTTGGCACCCAGCTTCGATAGGACGTAAGCCAATTCCGAATCGTAGGCTTCGCCCGCATGCCCAGTCATAGTCGCGCGGCGTTGCAGCTCGATTCGTCGATTTGCTTTCATGTCTCTCGCAAGGGAAATCAGGTCGTACCAGTCCACATCAGGCTGCTTGAAACGATCGAAGTCGAATGTAGCCAAGAAGTCCAGATTTCGTTGCTGAGGTATGTCCTCACCGACCTCCATCCAAGTCAAGTCGATATTGGAAAGGAGATCGATTAGCAAAGCTGGTCGAGCACCAAAGAGCTCATCACCGTCAAACTCTTCATCCTCAGAGTTGCCTCGGAAGAGTATGCGTGCTATCTGATCTGCCGAAGCACCCTGACCATTGCTTGCAAAGACTTCGAGGGTGACAGCTGAGATAACGTACCGTTGGAAGTCGAGGAATGCGACTAGCGTATCTGCGGTGGTGATGATCTGATTTCGATAATCCTTCACCATTCCGAGACCAGCAACATCGTCTCGATCAGTCGCCGGACAAGTTCGTGGAAGGGATGCAAGCTGAAGGACGGAAAAGTCGGTATGCGCAATGGTGTATTGAATCGTGGATGGAGCCGTTAGCGGATGCGAGAAAAGTTGATATATCAGCCGAGCCGTTTTGGCTGCTAATACTGGATGCAGGATGACCAGCGCTGTCGACCCTGAACCGTGCGTATTGGTACCTTCCTGTAATTGGTCCAGCACGATTTGTAAACACGATAGTCGGGACTCGGAGGAGAGAGGGTCTTGGGGTGCGAAGCGACTTCCTTTGAATTCGCAGCCGAGAAGAAAGTGAGCCAGATTAGGTCCAGTCGCATCTAGTGCGGTTCCATCTACCAGCAAGTCGAGTATCGTAGACCTGATCACTAGCGGTAGCGCATCGAGGTCCTGCCGAGTCACGTCGCCTCGCAGGACACGCCCTTGAACTTCGATGATTTCGTCCGAAACCAGATCATCGCCATCCCCGGCCAGCCGTGATGTGAAGCCTTGGGCGATACGAAGTGCGTCATCGGATGCATCAACGAGACCCGCGAGCCGATTGATCGATGAGTGATATTCGCCCCGGAAGATGTCTGACCTGCTGAATGCTGGAGAGACGGAAATCGCAGATATTATTTTGGTCGCCATGAAGGAGATGGCCATGTCGTCGTCACCCACGAGGAGTGCTATAGACGTAACATTGCTCAGGCGATGATGGAGGATGAGGTTATCGAGCGTTTCTAAATCGTGAGGACGGCGGAAGTAATGATTCGGAACACGGGCAGGATCGGAAAGAGTCAAGAGGAGAACGTCGCAGAAAATGAGCTGTACGTCGAGAATTCGATGGTATATTCGCAAGACGCGAAGCAAGGCAGTCGTATCCACCCTAGGTCGTGGCTGAGCCTCTCCAGCAGCCTTGTCCAGGACATCGGCGAGTATCCCAAAGATCTTCGGCTCGCTGAGAACTGCCTGTATGACAGCAAATCCAGGCTCATCGTGCAACGAAGTTGCGGTGCTGCCGATCGAGCGGGAGATGGTCTGAGAAACGAGATCGGACATGTTGAAGCTAAGGATGGCCTTCTCCATCAATGCGAGGATCGAATCTATCAACTGCCACCTCTCGCTGTCACTAGTGAAAGGGCGATCCGCCAGACCGATCAACACCTTGTCGAACACATACTTGATACCGCGACGGAGCGCGACGTTCAGTCGAGGCCGGCTGGCCGCAGGGGTCTCGGATGTAAAGGTTGGATTCGGTAGAAGGGCAATGAGGAAGTGGATGTAGGAACGCAGTAGAGGGTACCGCCGAGCTTCGAATTCGTTGATCTCCATACGCTCAAGCCATCCAATCGATGCTTGCATCTTGGTCGTATCAATCTGCCTCATATCGAAGCTGGGCTCGCGGAAGGTGATCCTCTCATAGAGCTCAACTGTTTTATTGAGAGCGTCATCGTCAACAGGATCGCCTTCTCTCTTGCAGAATGCCGACAGCACGTCAAGCACAGCAGCTTTCAGATCAAGGTAGATTTCGCAATTGAGGAAGTCGATCAACAACTGTGGCGGGAACGGCTTGTACTGTAGCAGGGTGTTGCGGGCTAAGGGCGACCAGCGAACAACATTGGCGAGTAGCTCGGACCAGCCCTTGCCAAGAGTGGCGTCCTCAGGTCCCATAGGCTCCGGCAATGTATTCCTATTTACTCGGACTGGTTCATGCAGGTGGGCCAGCAGTCCTTCGTAGTGTTGATAGTACTTGAGAAGCGAGGTCCACGAAGCCCGTGTATCCTTGAGCTTCTCAAAAGCTTTCGCTGCGCAGATGGGACCAGTAGAGATAGCGACCATCATCTCAAAGAAGGCTGGTGCAGGATACGGAGAGCCTCTGACGTCAAGCACCGCTGCAAGGAAGGTGGTGTCTTCCCAAAGATTTTCGGCGGAATCTGGTGGACGGCTCCGAAATATTGCTGCTACTAATAGCATGAAGGATTGGAAGTGCGCGGCGGGCTGTGACAGTTGAGATCTCCGGATTGCGACATCTTCCTCCTTGTTTCGAAGATTGCGAAGGAAGTGTTTGCGAGAAGCGATGATGCTGACGAGATCCTGAAGCATCCGGAAGACGAGCTCATCGTTCTCCGGATCGGATCGTCGGGCTATGCGGTGAAGCATGTCTTCACCCGTGTCCTTCTCGTCGTCACTGGGCTCGAGACCACGCTCCTGCCGGATCTCCACGACAAGCTGGCGCAGGGATTGGAAAGCATCCCCATTCACAGCCTCTGCGAGGTACTGTTCGGCGGTCGAGGGATCGATGCCAACGTTCGGCGAGAGAGCGTGATCGACACGAAGTGCAGAAGCTAGAGTGAGAGACCATGCGAGCTTGACGATTTCCCTTAATTTCGGATTTGCCCATTCATCTTGATACTGGTGAATCATCAGTATGAGAACAAGTAAGGTTGTTCCTTACGGACCACGATATGGGAGGCCAACCGCAGAAACCTAGCATCCCGGCACCATCCTTCTATTGTCTGCAACATAAGTTTGTATTTGTTCATCTCGGGGTCTCTACACACCTCCAACCGGAGATCATCGTGATCGAGTGCGTCGAGGGGCCGGGTAGCTGCCAGAAGTGACCTGGCGTGATGAGTTTTCAGGCGATGATCTCGACGGACACTCACGATAAGACCGCAGTCACCAAGGGCTCTGTCTGCTCGCGCTGCTTCAACCATTTTATGACTACCGTCACATCACCTCTGCCCAGATATCCACTTTGCGCGACCTCCCCCAAGATCCCCGCGAGCTTGTTCTGTTGGGCCCGCAGAGCGCCGACTCGGAAACTGTGCAGTTCGAAATCGCTACCCAAGCCTCCCTGGTTTACGAGATTCACCAATTTCGAGTGGGTCTCGTCCATTTGGCTCATGAGATGACCGACAAAGGTCTGCTCCTTGCGTCGACCGACATCACTCTTCGCCAGCAGCAGCTCTTCCACAAATGTCCGTAGCCCATCAAAAGGCGGTCCAACTTCCGCATGGGGTACAATCGTAAGCCGTAAGAGGGCTTGGAGAAAGTAGAGCATCTTCGATGTCCAGTCGCACAAAATGAAGACGGCGATCTCTGGTATCGACCGTGAGGGGAAACGAGGACGCTGCTCCTCCGCTTGTAGTGCCAACACGGCCGCCAGCAGTTGTGAGACTTGCAGCAGATCTGAGAGGTAATTTGTTGTCCTGAGGGCTTCTCCGGTCATTGTCACGGAAATGCCGGACGGAAGACTGATGGGATCTGTCGATATGAGCCATAGTAGAAAGATCAAAGTTGGTCAAGCTTACTCTTCTCTACATCTTGCCTGTCCTGCTCGTTAGGTCCCGGCAGAGCTGCCAGTGCCAGTAGCCAAGGTCTAGCCTCTTCTAGCTTGAGATGCAGTCGCCGTATCGACGATGTAGTGGGTCGCGAGGTTACGCGAGCTAGAAGATGTTGGAGGTCGTCGAAGAGGGCATGGTCCCACTGCGCCAGCGGTAGCGACATGGCGGCTGTTCCAGGAGAGGAGCAGCTGCAAGCGAGCTGTATGAAATCACACCTGCAGGGTGCCACAGTGAAGCTGCTGCAGCCCTTTTGAGACGAGGCTGTCTGGCCGAGAGCTGCAGAATCAGCTTGGTATGAAAGTTATTGCTGTTGCTTGGACCATTGTAGCTTTCCCATGGCGCGTGCCACGTGGAAATTTCCTTTAAATAATCCCCGCTTGAAGCTATCGACGCGTGTGACGGTGGCGGCGGCGGAAGCAAAACGGGATAAACAACATCGACTTTGCTTTCACCTCTGGACCATCCCACTGCAAGCCCCACTTGTTGCTCTCTACATTGACATCTTGACTACAGCCTCGCGCCTCCTCGCCCATTTCTAGTAAATCATGTCCTCCAAGACTACCGGTGGGAAGGGTGGTAAAGCCAAGACCTCGAGCGAAACAAAGGTCCTCACCACCAGGAGCTCCAAGGCCGGTCTTCAGGTGCGCTAGGGTTACATTCCATCTTTTACGCGTCAAGATGTGTGTAATCGCCATGCTAAAGGCCACTGTAGTTCCCAGTGGGTCGTATCCATAGGTCAGTACCAGATTGCCGTCGTTCGTCGTGGATTGCCAGACCCAAGTTTCTCTGCGATGGCCTCGCGTGCAAGGTGTAAGGTGTATTAACAAACATTCATTCAGGTTCCTACGAAACAAGAATGCAAACAACGTCCGTGTCGGTGCGAAAGCCGCCGTCTACGTTGCTGCTATTATGGAGTATCTCACTGCCGAGGTTCTCGAGCTTGCCGGTGAGTTGTTTGGTCCACCATGTTTCAATTCTTTTCATCTAATCTCCTCAGGTAACGCCGCAAAGGATCTGCGAGTGAAACGAATCACACCGCGACATCTCCAACTCGCCATCAGGGGTGACGAGGAGCTCGACCAACTGATCCGTGCTACCATCTCCGGCGGCGGTGTACTCCCGCACGTGCACAAGGTCCGCCATCTTCTCTTGCCTATTTAGTCATGACTAACCAGCGCTCGCAGTCTCTCTTGGCCAAGCCCGTCCCAGCCAAGCCGAAGGTCGCCGCAACTTGATTGCTTTGATTCCGTCCAATTTTGGCTTTCATTTGGGGCCATCGTGCCGCCATCTAAAGGCATCTTGACCCTCTCTTCGCTTCGATTCGGTTGTCTGCTTTGGCCGTTGCCGACCCACAAGGTGTCGTGCTTGTTTGAGCTTGGAGCTATGCAATAGTGTAAACCGCCGCATCTAAGTTGCGTTGCGCTCCAACTCATCGACTCGGCGTGCCATCTCGTGCAAACGTCGCCAAGGATCGTCGTCATTCCATCGTTCACCCTCCAGTGTCTTTGGCAGTCTTGGCAGGCCTCGTTGCTGTATGGCGAATGAAGCCGCAGTAGATCCATATATCGAGGCTGGAAATCAGCTGTGGAATCTGCGGGCATCTTTGTCAGCCTCACCAGTCCGCATGTCCCCATCAGAGATGAGCAGCCCTGCCATAAAGCCTCCCAAGTACCCGTTGCCTCCGCCCGTCACGTCCACGACCTTGTCTTGCTGGTCCTCCGTCCAGAATGCCGGCACCCAACCTGTCCATGTTGTAGACAACGTGTAGCTGCCAAGCTCACCTGCCCGAACTACAATTGCCGGCACTTTCTGACCGGTGTTTGCTATCATGTCGTGAAAAGTGTGAGCGGCTACTTCCGCGTCGCGACACGTCGCTGGCTCTGTCGGCCTGGTTGAGATGATCGTCTGCAGCTCTAGTAGGTTGGGCGAAAAGACGGCGAAACATGGTGCCAATGAGAGGATATGGTCTAGTTCCTCTGCCCGGCATGCTTTCTTCCAACCATCAGCCGGGATGTCTGTCGGGATGTCTGTCTGCTCCGCCTCTCATCCGGACTCACGCCGAGTGGCTCCCATAGCATCTGGCCATTCCATGCCTTGCCCAATCCTTGCGCCAGGCTACCACTCCTAATGGAGGCCATCTCGTCGACAATCGCCGTGGCTCTCTCGCAATTGCATACCACATGTACCCACTGGGGAAGATGTGGAGTGGCAAACGGCGAAGGCGGAAGGATCAGGTCTCGCAGAAAGAGATTGAGCTGAGGAGAGAGATACTGGAAGGACTGATGACCCTCCCTAAGCCACAGTCAGGCCAGGATCGATCGTAAACAGAGTACGTCCGACGTAGGGTTATTGGACTTACCCAGTACGAGCTCCGGAGTAGATGTTTACCGCCCGCGTCGTAGGTCCGTCCCTCGGTCTGAGCCACAGCATCTCCTCGCCAAAGGCTTCGAGTTCTTTCTTGAACTGCACTGGAAAGTCATGGCCCTTGTCAACGAGCAGACTGCACGACGAAGGCGGGAGGAATAATCGCGCCGCCGTCATGGCAAAGACGCCACCCCCACCTATCTTTGCAACTCTTCTCAGCAAGGTTGAGCATTCTTCCAGCATTCCAAGACGTACCGCTTCCTCGTCGTTCGGTAGCAGAGAACCGTTCATGTCTGTTGTAGAAAAGTGGTCGATAACAAACATCCCTATGCGACCCCCCCCTGCTCAGCTCACGGCCACCCAGACGAGAATGATGAAAGGACCTAATGTGGCCAATCTGCCTCGGGCCGTCAGAAACTCGTATGAAGGAGCATGAAGCCCGCCATGGCTCGACATGGCGCCTGTGTCTGCCGTCTGTTCGTCTCTGCAACCCTCTTGATATAAAGCTATGCAGTGCGGTTGCCGTTCTCGTCTTTCCCTTGTGCTCGCCATCGCCTTGTCGTTGAGCGGAGGCAAAATCTGTCTCTCCCTCTTAAATCATCCTCTGCAACATTCAACATATACATTCTTGCAACTCGAATCACGGCTGCTGACCATGGCGGCGCCCAGCAAGGGCAAAGGCAAGGGCAAAGCGCGCGCCGACCCACTGCACGAGACCTCTCCGCTTCTGGGTTCTCCCAGTAATCGCCGTCTACCCCTTGATGGCGATGCTCCTCATCCCGGCCGCTACCGCTTTCGAACAGCTCTCCAGGTCATCGGGATCGCCTTACTTTCGATCCTTTTAGCAGCGTGTCTTTTCCTGGTCTTATTGGTCTGGTCATTCAAGCCATCCGAGTCCGAACTCGATGCCTTGCCACGGACGGCGTTCCGATATGATATGCCCAGCAGGGTCGATGTGTTGAATGTCACCGATGATGGCGTCCTGGTCAATGTAACCGTCAAGGTGGGGATTGACATGGACCGTGTCCTGGGTATACAAGGATACCAGAACGAGGAGGAGAAGAGCGCTGCGGATGTCAACGGAGAGCGTGGCACTGGTGCGGCATGGTGGGAGGGTGTGCGGCGGTGGGCGGCGCATAGAGCGCTGGCCAGCATGAGTACACGCTCAGTTCAAGCCTGCGTAGCGTCGCCAGTGTACATCTTTCAGCACGACCTGACTTCGACACCTCTGCTCGCAGTCTCGCTTACCTCGCCTCTTCACATCCCACTTGTTGTGGGTGTGACCGCTCAGCCTTCCGATGTCAAGCCCGACTGGCTTCAGCCGAGATGGTTCACAGCTATAGCCCGGCCAGTGGCAACGACCGGTGAACTATGGGAATACGCCCAGAGAGTGTGGTCAGAAGGACAAGCACACATTGTCATCGGCGTGGACAGCGTCGAGGCGGAGATTCCGGGCGATGAGTGGTGGACAAAGTACACTCGACAGGTCAAGGAGGATCTTGCTATAGCCGTCAATGTGCCAGGTAAGTCGACTTTGCGGTGTCTCTCACCGTCACAGTCCCCCGCCCTTTTCCGGCTTTGGTCCGGTAGCATGGTGTCGACATTCTGCTGACGGACAAAGTCCCCCGTCTTCCCGGCCTGCCCAGCCCAGGTGGTCAACTCAATCTTTCCTCCCTGGTCCATCTAGATTCTTACACCTTCTCCAACGATGATCGATCGCTTCATATTTCAGCACAGGCGACCTTACCCAACTTCCTCCCCGATCTCAACACAACGATCCCCTTTGGCGTGCCATTCACCATCTTGCTTCCTCCCGTCAATTCAAACTCTACTCTCGAGAGCCCTATGGCTGAGGTCGTGACGGCGCCGGTGCATTTGAAGTCCAACCTTACACACATACGACTCTCCATGGCGGGCGAGGTCACTGCGGATCTTTCTGATGACGCCTCGTCTTCCCCCCTCTCGCTGTTCCTTCAAAATTACATGCATGGACTGGACAATCCGATTCGAGTGCGGGGAATGTCTGTCGTCCCGCCATTCGCCCCTTCGGAAACTATCAGGCCACCCAGCTGGCTGCTCTCCTCGCTGCCTTCGCTCAGCCTTCCACTGGTCTTCCCTGGGCCATCGCCGCCGCCCAAGATCATTCAAACCGTCACCATCGAGCGCATGCGGATATCCGAAGCGGCCGGCAAGGTACATGCTTCTGGCACGGTCGTGGCGGAAGTCGAACTTCCGCCTGGGATGCAAGACGTAGATGTGGACGTTGGCGCCGTCCTCCCTGATGTGCTTGTCTTTGATGGTCCAGCACCAGAAGACGACACCCCTGGGTCCGGCTCAGATTACCCACCACGAGCGTTCGGACGCATTCACCCGGACAATTTCCTGCCATCCACCACCTCGCCATCGACAGACCCCCTTCACCCCCACCGCCTGGTCGTGCGCGCTCCACTCAAGGATGTGCCGCTCGATATCTTGCCAGGAAGAGATTCGGTCCTGAGTGATTTTGTGAGCAAGGTGGTGTTCAAGGGCGGGGCCCAGGCGGGAGTCAAAGGCAAAGCCGACGTGAGGGTTCAAGTCCGGGGCGTTGGAGGCAGAGTGGCCCTCACAGGGTTGCCGGTCAGGGGAGAGTTTTGGGTGGGGAGGCAAAGAGGGTCAGTGGCAAGTGAGCAGGAAGGCTCATGACGCTAGTTACTGGATCTCAAAAGCAGCTAGCTGTGGGGTTCAGGCATAGTAGGAGATCTTTGTAAACAGGTGAGAGATAATCTTGTAGAGTTGTTACATGTGTTGCTTGTCTGTATCTGTATGGAAGATTATGCGGGGTATCACGAGGGGCCATTCTACCCCGTCCTCCACCTATCCTTCATATTCGTTCCCTGGCTTGGCTCATCGCGTCCACAAGCCAGTCCCGCGTCTCAACGCTGACATTCCACCTCGCGTCCAGTCGCTTGAGGGCCAGCTCTGCTCCCGTTGGGCCTAGGGCCAAAGCCGCTAGGGCTAGATACGAGTGAAAGGGGTCGGGATCATCCTCTGGTTCCTTTCCGAACCCGCCTATAGGTGACTGTGAGGACAAGAGGAACGCAGTGTTTGCTGCTGAATCTATAACACTCCCATCACCCAGAGCAAGCGCCTACACAGTCCCACTTCAGCCGACACATGACGGAGATCGAGGAGTGACGAGTGAGTACCCACCGAGACGGCACCGCCGATCCAGAAGGAATAGCAAACATCTTCGAGCTTGCCCGGGCGGCCTTGGAAGCCGCCTATCTGTCGTTGCAGCAGCCATCGCAGAGTGTCAGGAAGGTCGGGCTCGCGAGTATTCTCCGATGGGGGCGAGGGACAGGGGAGCAAGGAAAGAGAGATGAGAGCGCAATAGGTGGTTCCGCCTGCGACACGGTTAGGATCACGTTAGCATGGAAGTGGTCTGGTGAGCGATGATTCAAGGGAGTGAGGATGGGTGTGACAGACTGTTCACAGGCGACATCAACATGTCAGGGTGACGCCAAGATGCCAGGGTGGCACCAAGATGCCAGGGTGACACAAAGATGCCGAGATGAACGCACCTTGTGCTTCAATTCCTCCTGGTCGAGAAGCGTAGCCGCCCTCCCAAGTCTAATCTGCCTTTAGCCCCTCAGTATCGTATCACGAGCAGCGTGTGACTCACACGACATTGACCGATAAAGTCCCTAGCTCTGGGCACATTTATGCTGCTGAAATCGCCGAGAAAAGAGCATACAGCGGATGCACAATAGGTCATACGCAGGTCGTTCTGGAAACATGTTTCATCTCCTTGGTTGCCTGCAAGTGGTGAGAAGCTACAGCCGCAGAGTTACTCGTCAGAGATACAATACCGATGAAAAGAAGAGCAGCTGACGAGCCGTCGGGACCTTGGCACGAGTGCAGGAAGGCGAGAAGGCCTGGAAGGTTGAGCCGGTCGAGAGGAGCTCGCAAGATCGCGAGCACGAGGAGCGCCGTGTATGTGGATGGGAGGTGAGCGGGCGACGTCTCGATGTTCTGCAACGGTTCAGCCATACCTCGGCATGACAATAGGGGATGAAAGACGGACATGGGTGTTCATAAACGTGCTGCCGCGGAACCCTCCCATGGCTGGTTTGTCAAATTGGTTACAAGCGCTCACCACTTACGAGCTTGCAATCCCCATACCCATTCTGCCCAGCTTTGTCTCTGCTCCGCGGTAACCTTGTCGTCCAGCACTCCTAGGAGGTCGAGCCCGGACAAGCAAAAGTAGGCTATGGTGATTCTGCAGTTGCAAGCTCAGCGGGCTACTGCGTTGGAGAGAAAGAGGCAAGCAAAGAGGGCGGACCTGTTGGCATCCTGCCCTTGGGCTTGGGCTGGCAGACGGCCGAGACAGTGACAAAAGTAGCTGGCATGTGCGTTTCGTTTGAACGTACGCTGCCTCGGAGCCGCTGCAGATGCGTCCATGCCCCTCGGCCTCTTTGTCAAGCATACATTGCAGACAACTTACCAAAGAGAGACAGAGACAGAGACAGAGAGGACGTAGCATAATTTCCGCATTCAGGCACTTGAACCGTCGCGTCGGGACGGTAAAAGCTGCTGCTGCTGCGCACACGAGTGACTCTCCAGCTATTTTGTATGTGTGCATCGACTGACCAGCACAACCCTCACTCGATGGCCTCTGGACACCACAGCGGCCCATTATGATGCCGGCTCAGCCCTCAACACCCTCAAGAGGCCCTTCTCAGATCACTTCCTCGACACCGGCGACTCCCGAAACAGGCTACGTGCTCGCTCAGGAGGATACACCCACGCGCTCAAATATCGGTGCAGGCCTCTCAGCTGCCATCTTGGGTGCAGACCGTCTCAATCGAGGTCGATCACCTACTCGGGACTCGGGGGGGAGAGACAGCGAGGAGCATGGGAATGACACCATCACACTCGACCTCAAGCATAGAGAGCTAGACGACCCATCGGCAAGCGTGAGTGCGAGCACGTCGACCAAGTCGTTTGGCTCGTCTGGATCCGGCAGCGGACATTCAGACTCGGTTCTTGAAGTGCTAGATAACGACGACGACAACGACGAGCTGGAAGACGAAATGGATTTTCTCGACGAAGAGGACGAGGGCGAGGGCATTGATGCGGGAGAGCCATTGGTCGGGCGGAGTAAGGGGCGCCGCCGACGGAGACGCTGGGAAGGCGACGACGACAAGCCAGACAGATCCCTCATCGAGGTGAGCAGGTGCTATATCGGGTTTTGGAGGGAGACAGCTCATCCTCATATATAGTTACTGCCGCCTCTGATTCTAGCACACCCACTACCACTCCTGCCGTTACTGGCCTTATTACCGTACAACTTTCTTCCGGCCGGCGTCATCTTCTTCATTCCCATCATCTGTGTTCTTGCCCTACTATCATCCTGTGCCCACATCGTCATAGTCTATCTTGCATGGTATGCCCGTTCATTGATTGCCCATGAAATGAGCGCTAACGCAGCCCAGGTATCTAAAAGTTCCCACATTCGAGGACGTCTTCGCCACGGTCATGGGCAAGTACGGGCGGTATGGGAGATGGGGCGGCACGGCCTTTGTCATCGTTTCAACCCTAGGTCTTTTGGTCGGATGGCTCGAAAGTAGGTTGCCCATTGTGTCCAGGGCATGGCTGATCTCGTAGCCTTGTACCCCCTCTTGCAGCCGTTGCTCGAAAGTTACCTTCCGGCGAACTCCCTTCTGACATCCAGAATGCTCTGGACCCTATTGGCCTCGGCGACAGTAAGACTCCTTTGCCTATTGTGAATTAGGCTGATTCATTGTAGCTCCTCCCAACCCTACTTCCGTCCCGAATGTCGCGGTCGCTGAACAAAGCACCAATCGCGCTCACCCTACTGCTTCCCGTGGTTGCCTTTCTCGTGATTGGGCGTACAGTAGAGATTATGAAAGCTCTCGAAGAGGGGAAGCCGCCGCTGGCCGACGATCCTGATCTGATCAACGCGATGACGGAAGTCGGTCGAGGTCTGGTCAGGCGGAAGTTTGGCTTGGGCGGAGGCAGTTCCGCCGGCGCTGGAATCAGTAAGCGGCGTCTACGACAAGCAGCAATGGAACTGACGACTGTCTGCAGCAACCCTGACCATCTTTCTGTCGCCACATCTCAACACTTTACCGTTGCATTCTTCGCTGGACCGCAACAAACGGTCGTCCTTCCCGATCCCTTGCCTGGCATCCACAACAATAATCCTGGTCCTTTCTCTTCCGCTCGCTCTTGTCCCATACTACCTTCTGCCACCACTACCGTCGCCTCTACCGACAGCGACTCCGACGACTCGTTCTGGCGTATTTGCGCGTTTGCCGGCCGAGGATGGCTGGGTGAACCTGGCGCGCGTGCTCATGTGTGCTGTAGCGCTCGGTTCCAGCAACATGTGGCTTCTGCGCGGCCGAGACGCAGTGCTGAAAGCCATGAGCGTGGAGCGAGGGGAGAGATACAAAGCCGGCAGATGGGTCGGACTTGCCATGTGGACACTCGTCGTGTTGCTTGCTTCTATCGGGGGGTGGGTGGCGGAAAAGATTGAGATTCTAGGTGTGATTGCCACGATCGCTGTGTGCTGGTTCCTCCCTTGCAAGTTCCTACCCCCGAAGAAATGCCAGCATGACTGACCAGGAGCAGCGATCTTCTTCATCGTGACTTTCCACGTTCGCTCCCCTCTGTCGATCATCTTTCCTCATACGACGCCAGTTCCGCCCGAAGTCCCAGCACCGGCCCCATCACGCGGTCATAGCCGCATAGACAGCGTGCTGGACCCATCGGCCGATGTCCTGCTCGCGCGTAAGGAGCGTCAACTACAGAAACGTCGGCTGGGCAGGCGGCTGTGGCAGGATCTGATCGTATACGTCGGTATTTTGCCTGTGGGTTGCATCACACTCGCTTGGAGTCTGGGCAGCTTGGTCGGGATTTGGTAGTATCAGACGCGAGTTTAGAGAGACGCGGGACAGTAGCAGGCTGCGCAAAGACCATGGAGTAATTTATTGGAATGCAGGGTATACTGAATCTCTACTCTATGAGCTACGTCTCTTGGGTTGTTTGTAGCCTCCAGTCAACCCTCTGCGCAGTACGGTCGACGCGCCTGCGCCTGATGATATCGACTCGCGTCTAGATCTCCCCGCCAACCCAAGCCCAGACCAAGAAGCCAAATCCCCAGGGTCCAACTGCTGCAAGTCTCCAAGCAGCTCTCGTTGCGACAGTCAACATCCTGCCCCGGACGCCGCCCTCGCTCTTCAACAACGGAGTCTGTTCCCCGCGGACGATGAAGGGCGCGATACCCTGTTTTCTGAGTGTATACAGCACGGGGTTTTGGCCGGCGAAGCGTGCTGGATCAATCTTGCCAGCTTGCGAGAGCTGTTGGCATGTTTTGAAGGGTCGGCCAGAGGCACTCGCCAGCAGGGAAGCGAGCACGCCGCCACTGACGATCGTTATTGCCTGAGCGGTCCTGGCGATGGTAGGTGACGCGTTCTTGCCGGCGTGACCCGGGTTCTCGTCCTCTGTAGTCTGGCTGGCTGGGCTATGGATGTAGAGCACGTTGGCCCAGTCCTTTCCAGCTCCGCCGACATCGCCTCCGAACAGGGCTTTGACCCGGAGGCCCACTCGCCGAGTCGCGTCAAAGGCCGCAAAGAAGACTCCGTACGCCGCGGCGTCGCGAGCGACCGCCCAGCGCCAGCCGGTCCACCACGATGGCGATTTCCGCCAGGTCTCGCTGGACAAGAAAGTGCGCAGGGCTTCGAGCGGAGGAACAGGTGCCGCAAGTGGAGACGTGGCTGAAGCTGAGAACGGGAGGCGGAGGGTGCGAACCAACAGCGCGGTGATGGAGGTCGTCGACTGGCCCAACAGCCTATATTCCTTGGCATTAGTGGGGTCTCTACGTACATGTTTGGATGAGGGTTGGAGGGGATAGTCACGCACCGCACGACATTCTCAATAGGAGTGAATGCAAATCCCTGAACTATACCAGCGCCAGCGCCGGCAAGTCCAGAGAGCAGTGTCGGATGACGGGGAATAATTGTAGGTCCAGATATGAGGGTGTGCAGGTTGATCGTATCCTCTTCCCCTTCGGTATCCTCGGTATCCTCTTGATGTGGCGTTGATGCACTCTTCTGGCGGTCAATGGCATTGGGGTGACCGGCATGTGATTCGTGGGGATGACGATGGAAGAAATCAAGTTTGGCGAGGGCGAGTGAGAAGGCCGAGTGGGTCGTGAACAGTAGGAAGCCCAGCGCGGTGTTGATCGTCAATGGCGGCAGCAGAGTCACAAACAGCGCCAGCGCCTAGAAAATCAACGTCAACAGAGTGCGGGCTCATCCCCGCCCGGGGGGAGAGGAGGGGGGTTCAGTTCAGCTCACCCCAGACTTGGATCGCATGAGCCCCCGTACGAACGAGGGGCTCAGAGACTGGTCCGCCGAGACGGCGAGCTGCCTCAGTCCGCCCCATGTATCCACTCGACTTGGGCGAAAGAGCTTCGATGGCCGACTGAACATGAATCCTGTGCGTTCCTCAGCATCGCTAGGGAATGGGACACAAAGGTCGGGAGATGCCAACACCTACCGAGGTAGAGGAAGATGCTGCGTGCCAACGCGGCCGACGCGGACGAGCCGGTCGTCGACAGCGACAGCTGCTCGCTCGGCTTGGGCTTCCGAGGATGCTGGAGGGCCTGGACCGCCTGGACGGCATCTGGTGGTCTAGATGCTCGAGTCAGGTCAAAGTGAGCCATCCCGAGCTGTATCCAAGGAATCAACAAGACAGTCAAAAGTATGACTTCGCCAGGCATTTCACCCTTGATTGCGCGTCTTCATAATCGACCTCCTTGTACAGACGGACGCACCAGCGCTGGCCCTGCCGCCCCCTCGACGAACGTGCAGATACTCACCTCGCCAGTCGTCAGCCGTCTCAAAGAAGATCACTCCACCGCTTCCCTCCTCCGCTGCTCGCCGGCCATCTACTAGCTCGTTCCTATAATGCCTCGAATCCCTCCTGCCCTCCTTTGCGCACAGGTACACGGTCGTCGATCTCTATCCACGCTGGGACCTCTGCAGCCATCGCTGCCCCTTGGTGCACGAGTAGGTTCGTCATGGTCCAGGGGTGTGCGGGTCCGGCGGCAGGTCCACGTCGACGACGCGCAATTGAACGACTTTCTCTCCAAAGCCGAGACGGAGCTGTTGGTCACGAGCACCGCCAGCCCGGACGTACAGGAGCCTCGCAAGGGCCACAAGGGGAAGCATCACCACAACGCGAGAACATCTGCAGCTGAGCGGCCCGACAGTCATGCATCTTCCTCTCGCATCCCTGCGCCTGCTCGAGCCATCCCTGCGCACGCCCCCGATCACCAAGCTCCTGCGCACGCCCTCGATCACCAAGCTTCACCAGCGTCACACAGTAGGGCGGCAGCAGACCCAGCCAGGATCACTGATCACGACACTGCCGCCACACCACGTTCGTTGAAAGGACCACGATCCCACGTCCAGGACCTTTTCATTCATCCGCCCAATCGCGGTGGCACCTCTGCCGCTGCGGACCAGCAGTCTTCAGCGCCGTCACTTGGGGAAGCCGCGACCGACCCAAATGTTCCATCGCCCACTCGTAGCCGTCCGCCGGGTCAGATTGTGCCTCGGGCGTTACGCAAACATCAGCGTCGCTCGAGGAGCTTGTTGGCAGCCGAGGGTTCTGCACCACAGATCCCCAGTGAGGATCCAAGACTGAGGCACCAGCTCAGGCCGCCCGTCCTGAGGCTGGCCAAGGGCATGACAGTCGGAGTACACGTTGGATTCATATCGTGCCAGCACACGACCAAGAGTGGAATGGTGACATTCAGCCGCCTTCGCGAGGCTTGTACGTGTCATCTATGCGTGGACCCGTCGACCAGACAGCGGACGCATACTCCAGGTGCGGCTCACGCAGCCGCCTCGCAGGGACAACCGAAAGTTACCTCTGCCGGCGTCCATCTGCAAGTGACTTGGGGCGATGGACACCAGTCAAGATACTCTGAGGAGCTTTTGCAAAGTCTCTCCTCGGGGTTCGACTCTTGGCAGGTCCGGTACAAATCCCCCGTCCCTCGGCGACTATGGAAGAACGAACAAGCCTTGCAGTCGCAGTCATTGGCTTTGCAGACGCAGTACTCGGACCTCTTTCCCGGCGGTAGAAAGGAGGCCGATGAGCGCCAATTGTTCGACGTGCTTCATCAACTCCAAGTGCTCGGAATCGCCATCATCAAAGGAGTGCCGACTGCGCCCACGGAGAATGCGGATTGCGAGCTGCGCCGTGTGGCTGAAGCGATCTCACCAATACGATCCACGTTTTATGGTGAAACCTGGAATGTGCAGAGCATGAAGGACAGCAAGAATGTGGCATACACAAAAGTTGATCTGGGGCCACACATGGATTTATTGCGAGTCGTCACCGCTCCTGTAGGACACGACTATGGCTGACTGTCGAGTTAGGTACTTTGAGAATCCGCCTCGATTTCAACTGCTTCACTGCTTGCGCAACCGCGTCTCGGGTGGCGAGTCGTACTTTATCGACGCGTTCAACGTTTCTGAAGAACTGAGGGTACAGCAGCCAGCGGTCTTCAAGTTTCTGCGCACGCTGAGTCTCACATACGAATACGACAACGATGGTCACAAATACCGGCACATGCATTCTGTGTTCCCTTTGCAACCCTTCCATGTTCCCAACGCCGCGATCAACTGGAGCCCGCCGTTCCTTGGCGCTTCTTCACGCAGCAACGCGGGGCTTCCGGGATTGCTCTACGAACTGCAGGCCTACGATGCCCAGCAGGCGTTTGAGAAGGAGCTCGCCAAGCCCGAAAATCAGTACCAGTTCTTGCTCGAAGAAGGCGACTTGGTGCTCTTTGATAACCGCCGTATCCTACATGCCAGGCGAGAGTTCAAGGACTGGACGAGGAAGGAACTCGAGGCGCAAAACGTCCAGATCATCCCGGGCGAGCCGACGAGGTGGCTCAAGGGGTGCTACCTCGACGGAGATGCCGTGTGGGACAAGCTACAAGTCTTGGGTCAGAAGTATGCACCGATGCCAACCCGGACGTCGGCGCCCAAGGGGTTGCCCAAGGGAACGCGACCGGTAATCGACTACTCGGATCTGGTCGAGCCGAAAGGCAATGCAACACAGCCCGCGTGAAGGGCTAGCGATGCCGACAGGGAATCTCCGCACAGTTATTGGTAGACTGGGTTGCTACATAACTACTCCAATTCAAGTACTCTTCACTGTTGTATCGTGTATTATATCTTCATATCATCTTGCAATGCATCCGACTGGTACGAGAGATTGGATGACTCTAGTACAGCGGTTCCGCAGGCTAGCGCGTAGGATTTCGGTCCTTTGCAACTGCGTCGTCCGACTCGGCTAGTTCCCTAAGGATTCTCTGGAGTCAGAGCTCTCGATGACTTCCCGTAGCGGCGCGTTGCGCCACCTCGATACCTCGATGCGCGCACACACGCAAAGCGGGTAGCGCTCGCGGTTGCAACAACAGACCTCAGACGATACAGGAATGCCCATCTGGAGGTACAAAGGTCCAGCTGCGAGAAGACGGTGCATCCAAATCTCGTAATGTATACACGTCGTCTCCTGCCACGACCCCTGCTCCTCGACAACCGCCTAATCCGTCTCCTTGCCGGCAGTACCACGCAGCAAACCAGTACGACGAGCAGCTGTGCGTCGCATCAGCATGGTTCCTGGACGATGCGGCAACGTCTGCGGACTCACCAATGAGACCAGCCTTCTGACCGGCGGGGGCATCCCGAGCCATGGTCGAGGCGTGACCAATGTGCTGGTGGTTACCACCACCGTGAGGGTGGTCGACGGGGTTCATGGCAACACCTCGGGTCCTTGGCCACGAGTTCCTCTTGGCACGCATGGCGTGGTACTTCCTGCCGGCCTTGAGGAAGGGCTTGTCAATACGTCCACCACCAGCGACAATTCCGACAACCGCTCGGCATCGCGAACTGATCACCTCTATCACGACTCGTCAGCAAAGTCCAAGGCGGTCGCGACCGACCGGACAGAGGCGGAAACTGAAAGATAAGACCCACTCTTGGCACCGGAAGGCAGCCTCAGTCGCGTCTTTCCATCCTCGCCGTGTCCAATGACGGTGGCGTAGTTGCCCGACGTCCTCGCCAAAGCTCCACGGTCACCGACCTTCTCCTCGACGTTGCACACAATCGTACCCTCCGGGCACTGGTTGATGGGGAGGACGTTGCCGACGTTCAGGGACGCCTTCTTGCCGGCGTAGATGAAGGAGCCGGTAGAGAGACCCTCGGCAGCAATGAAAGTCTCCTTACGGAGCTTGTATCGGTAGGGGTCACGGAAGACGACAGTGGCAAGGGGAGCACCACTACGTAATGTCAGCAACCGCTAATGAAGGCCATGACCGTGAAGCTAATCGAGGGGTACCTCGGCCCTCTCCGTCTGAAGAGAGTAGCGGTATCTGTCCCCATCCTCCGGCTCCCGAATTCACGCCGTCCCACTTGTTGCTCCTTCCCGGTGCATGTGTCCCGATAATGCTCTCCTCCAGTCAAGAACCTTTCTCCCATCCTATATTCCGCCGGTCCCTTAAGACTGCGATCCGTCCGTCCGTCTTTCAAGTGCATAGCCAAGCCTCATAACCGACACTCACCGGCCTGCGTCGTGGATGATCTCCTTGACGATACCCCTGATGTACCCGTTCTTCTCGGCAAAGTCGAGGTTCCTCAGTCGAGCAGGAGCCTTGTTGTGGTGGGTGTGCGACTTGAAGATGCCGCCAGACTTTCGCTGAGCGCGGATGACTCGCTACAATCGGTCTCCCGTCAGCTTGACATGCTCCAAAGCAGCACAGGAGAGTGCACGTACACCCATTTTGGAGGATGATTGGGGTCTTGAGGGATGAGAGGGATCACTCGATGCAACAGTGTGCGATTTTGCAGCGAGCCCGCTCCCAGCGACCGGGCAGCACCTGGGACAATCGGAGAAAAGGGGTGACGTCGGATTTAAGGATTTGTGGCACAAATCGTTGGTAGCTTAAATCCGATATTTGCGGGGGCATCGTCCGCGACTCACCCTAACGCATCGGTGTTGGACACAGCACACTCGATGACATGCACCCGAAAAACCCCTCCCTCAGGGCAACGAACGCGCCGCACTAGCTCTATAGGAAAACGGGCTTGCAGGCCGACTCACTCACAGGCTCACTTGCTTACAAGCCTCCTGACCACCTTTCTCCTCTGGCGCAAGAGCGACTCGGGAGATGTTTGAAGCCTGGGACAGAGTTGGTGGCTTCTATCCTGCGAACTCTGCCGAGTGTATCAGTGACTACATTCGCTTGAAGCGGCTCCTTGCATCCCGAGTGCTTCTGCCTTTGTTCAATCGCATCGACTATCTATCCGTAGAATTGACATAAATAGGCAGCGTATGGCTGGAGACGTTTCACGCCATCACCACCTGTTCGCTGCAACTGATATCCGCATTCATCTACTATGACTCTGACTACTGATATACCCCTTGTGAAGTTCGGACACAGCTCCGCCGCGGCAAACGAGTCTCTCAGTCCGCCGAGACGGGCAGCTGCGGCTTCTGGGGGCTCGGCAACAGATGACGTGAACGCGTCCTCGAGCAACGGGACGCAGTCAAGAGAAAGTCCCCCACATTTTGCCCCTCCAAGCTATTCTAGCATTGCAGTTGACAGCAGGAATGTCGGCTCGCTCGCCATGTCCCCAGGTCTCACAGTCCCGCCAGCGGTCCATCCATCTACAGGATTCACGCTGCACTCTTCTCTCCCTCCTCCCTCTGCAACGGACATGGGGAGTGAATATGATGGTTCCGCCAGGACGACTGTAGTAGGCGTTGGTAGCGTATCCTCGCACGTCCAACATCCTCTACTGGGAGCTGGGGGTCCCAGGCGAGGCCAGAGAAGTCGTTTCATTCTGCCTTCCTGGGTGACTCGGAGCAACAGAAATGCAGCCTCATCCAGTAGCACTCGACGCGCGTGAGTGTCGCAAATGTCTGTCTGTCTGCCCTAAGCTGAACACTCCGGCAGGGTGAGCTGGGAGGAGAACCGCGAGCTTTGGAAGACAACAGCGTCTACAATGATCAAGGCGCTGCTGTTTGAGAGCCTGGTGAGCTCTGTGTCGTTGTTCATCCCAACTGCAGACCACCAGGGAACAACGACGATCAAGCTAGGTCTCGCCACTGCAGGTCTAGGGTTTGTTCCAATAGGCGCCATAACCAACGAACTTGATTATATGGGTAACCCTGGCCCGCGCCTAGAAGCTCGGGCCAGACTTGTTACCGCCATTTATGGCACGATTGTGGCCGTCCAATCTGCCCTGATCACCGCTTTTATGAGCACGTCAATAGCACAAGACGGGCCCACAGGAGCTACCGGAGTCGCCTTGTCTGTGGCCGCCATCGGGGACTATGCGAGTATCGGGGTTCTGTTCGCTCTTGCACGGGACGAAAGCGCTCGGCGGGCACAGAGACGGTCCCGGCAAAACTCTGGCGGACGCACATCTGACTCGGTGGTCTGACACAAGTTAGGGTGGTATAGACACAGAGAAGCACTGTTGATGCATGCCATCCCTCGTCAACATTCCGCCCTAATGCAGGCTTAGTCCACATTTCTGGCTTACGGGATTTACTATTTGTGCCAATAGAGTCACTTCTTGTGTCATGCAATCGTGCTTCACAAATCCCCCAATTATGTGTGTTGGACCGGTAAAACCGAGGCCTGCTGAAGTGCGGGCCCCTACCTGTTTGCCTGGTGTGACAACCTTTTGTGTATGATCAGTTCCTGCAGTAGCTGATGGTATGATTAGAACACCAATTCGACTTCGGGCCAATGGCCAAAGCATCAGGCAGCTCCCCCTCAGACAGCTCGATCGGCAAGCGATGAAAGAGGGTCTAACCAGGGTCGCCTCTCCCAAGACGCCTCGAAGCTATAGCCTTCGCGAACAGTCTGAATTTTGCCACCGTCGATCTCGAGATGTTCTGCTCGGATTTCTCTCGCAGACAGTCTTCCATCTGATCGGTCAGCCAATCTCTTTCGGGGAACATCGTGTTCGGTGGCCTTTCTGCCAGGAAGAATACCTGGGCATGGTCGATGAGTGCAATTTTGAGCTTCCTTGCCAAGAAGTGCACAGCCATTTGGACAACCCCTGGTCGTGGAGCAAGCCTTCCTTCATCCTCGCCCATAAATTCTGTGTGTCTCATACGACATGTGCCCCGACAAAGCTGCGAGGGAACTTCAGTCTCAACATCCAACCTGCGAGTTGCCGACATGCCTAAGCCAAAGGGGTTTATACACGGGCGCTATGAGTTTCGGAAAATCGGCTCCAGTTTTGCTAGGACGGTGGGTGCACGCCACCCACATGTCGGCTCTATCTTGCTTACCACCGAGTCGGTCTTCAGACCGCCAGACATTCATACGCACCATCGGCACTTTTCCAAGACTTTCTTGATGGCTGGAACATAGTGTAAGTGTATTGCCGTCCACCTTCATCGTGCGGCCTTCCCGTGCACTGCGAACCATGTGCCCGGTAATTTCCGTGTATGGTCAACCCAACGTACCGTCAGCTGACCACATCTGAAGGAATCGCACATACTTGCTGGCTGCGGGTAGTGGAGCGGCGGTGTTCACGGGCTATTCCACCTATCACGTTGCCTGTTCCGCAGGAACCCACCCCGACACTGCGCAGACGTCCGGTATGGCTGTTGGAGCTTCGACCTTGGCGGTTATCACGTGCGGTTTCTCCCTCTGGGTGGGACTATCTGAACGGCTCGTCCGTGAGACTACCGCCGGAAGAACGAAGAGGCAGTATCAAAGATCGGATGAAACGGACCGGACAGCAGTCACGACCGATGCGACCAGGGAAGGCATGTCCACAACGGACTCTTCTGGGTCACACGAAACGCAGTCTACTTCGAAGAAGGGGAAAAACGGACGCACGAAACGTTAGGTCCAGACCTTGCCCAACAAGCCCTGTTTGGGTGGCGAATTCATGTGAGCAAGAAAACACCCTCTCGGGGAGGGCTAATGCCTGGACAGACATTGGCAAATTCACATTGTAATATCGAAGGCACGCAGTCAGAGCCTTCTGACCGGTAGACGCTCAGGATTGCGTCATGATGTGGAAGTACAAAGGTCGTTAAATCCCTTACATGTCTCCGGCAAAGTATTGGGCTTCTCTCGGAAGCCACAACTACACACTAACACTACTTGTATGCGTTGAATCGAGTACAGAGATCGGCAGAAGTCGCCACTTCGATTTGCACAACCTTGGTACAATGTCCTCTCTCAGAACTTCATATCCACTCGATACCAGAGCGGAGACAAGCATTCAGCGTGAGCTAGATGGGAATGAAGAGTCAGCCGCGTCGAATGATTATATTGAGCTTGCCAGCCTGTGAGTGGGTTTCACTATTAAACCCAGGCGTTCTCCAGCTTCCGGAAGGCTTGCATTGTCGCTAACGACGGGACCAGTTGGGTCAGGCACCAAAGACGGCTGGATCATTCTGTCACGATGTCCCTCATGCTTCCCGTGGAAGTCTGCATGTCCCAGGCGATGGAAACAATCAAGGATTTTGTCACTGGCACAGAACACCTACGAAGCCCCCCACACCTGGATTTCTTGACCTATGACGCTTGGAAGACAATGGGCGGAAGGATTGCCGTCGCCTTCTGCATCACTTACCTGAGCGGAATAGTGCATGACTGGCGACGGTCTCAGCGAGATGAAACGGGCCGCTGGGTGGTCCGGAGACATTCCTCCCCCACGACAAAGCGGCTACAGATTGCCACGGATTGCGCGATAGATTGGGCGTCGGCAGGCTTATGCTATGAAGTGGGTCGGAGTTGGCTGGACTCATTCACCCCTATACGTTGCCTTACTTGGGCTTCGGTAGGTGCCACCTTCGGTCATGTGATGGCGGAAGTTATCACCGGTACCACCTATAACCAGGCGAATCCTGTCCCGTGGCGGTCTCGCCGGGAATCAGCCTGAAGGTCGCAGGTAAGTAGGAGGACGGTGGGGAGTTGAGAGATGACTGAGCTTCAAGGGATGACCGAGACTCAAGGGACGACTGGGTCTCCCGCGGCGGACTGACACCCCAAGGTTAGCTACGAATCCATTATGCACACTGTTTCCATGCAGATTCCTCTCGAGACGTCGCACGGACTGGTGGCGTTCGACGTCCCGTGGCCGTGAGTATCGTACTGTACTGTATATCTTTGTGCGCTCTACGATCTTATAGATAATCAAACCTGTGGAGCGCTTTGGCCTTCGAGGATCGAAGCGATCAGGATGGAAGAGAGGGTTAAATTGCGCGGCTACCTCCGCTACCGGCGAGTGGCGGTGACAGGTTTGAGTCTGTTGGCGGATAGCCTGAAGCTTTCCTTGCAGGGGCGGTGAGGCTCGGATAGGGTCCTGTAGAAGTCTAGATGTACGTATCAGCGACTAAAGTACACTAGAAAGCAGCGCCAGCGTAGTCACTCAATTGCCTTCGACACCGGACCCAAGAAGGCGGGCTTGGTATTTGAGCTCCTCGATCTTGTAACCAGCTCTCGCCACTCGACCACATTCTGAGCATGCCTCCTAACCTTCATCAGAGGCCGCGACGCTCTTACTCCGACTTGGGAGCTGAGGGTGGCGGTGAGGACAAGGAACAAGGGCTAGGACAGGATACTGAGGCCGATGTCGAGACTGTCCAGAATCGAGAGTTGTGAGCCTGTCCCCCTTTTGACTGTGTCTCTGAGTCTACAGGACTCCCTGCTCTTCTCTCTTCTACTATGGTCCTGATGGGAGTGCAGCAACCTCGAGTTGAGGGCCGATCTCACAGGGACCGCCATGTTAGCTGGTGTGCTAACTGTCTATTCCGGCATGCTGGCATTGCTACAGAGGACAGAAGGTCATGGCAGCTACACCGTCCAGAGCTTCATACAAGAATGCACGGCGAAGAGCGCCATTGCCGCTGGGGTGGCGTTGGGTCCGTCGATCCTTTACATTTATGGGAAATACCAACTTCGCCCTACGGGGCGCTGGTCTTTCCGAGACGGCTCGTCAGCGGCCGTGCGGGCGGATCTTGTCGAGCAGAAATTGGCTGGACGGCTCTCCACCTTCCCCCTCTTGGCATCCACGGTGCTAGAGACCACGGGCATGGGACCCACGAATTACTTCCTTACCGCGCTTGCTATATACCTTACCGTGAGACTCAGCATCAAAGCTGGCTTTGGCGCTGAGCCCTCAGTGGAAGAATCTGCGGAGGAGAATGATTCAACCTCTGAAGCGGACCAGTCGCTGCACAGTGAGCACAACACTGACATGTGAAGCGAGAGGTGGACTCTGAGAGTTATGCCCGAGGTGGCAGATACCCTGTAGCATTCTTGTGGAGCGCATGTAGACCTTCTTGAGAAGTTGGGGTGTGCATTGTCGTAACATAAGGGCAAAATAAAATTGGAAGTCCTCACCGGTCACAGTGGCCAAACTGTCCTTTGTGACGACGTGCCGCGAAGGCAACTCTGGCTCCTATTTGAGCTGGGCGTTCGGGTTGCCAATCCTCGCCACTACGGTGCATTCAGAACATGTCCACTCCTGAGGCACAGCCACTCGCCGCATCTGAATTGTAAGCCTCTGCTCTCCCCATCTTTACTAGTACCTGTATGTCTTACCTCGTGCGGGAGCAATGCTGATTATCCTCTAGTTACGTTGCGGTGAGAAACCGACTGTTGGCAGCTACCCTGGCAGCGGGTGGTGCCTTTACCTATTCGCGGTTTAACCTAACGCCAGTAATGGGAGCTACTGATGATAACTCCGTAGCTGGGAGTACCCTAATGCAGGCTGTATCCTGCGCCGCTGGTGCTGCCTTGTCTGCCCTAGCAACTTCGAGCTTGTTTCTCGCTCTGGCGTTTCGGCGAGACCCTTCCGCTGGGTGGTCATATCGCACAGGCTCTTCGGCGACTTTACGAACCGAGCTTCTAAATCGAGAACTCGCAACAGCGGCTGCGGCGATAACTTTTTCTGTACTTTCATTCCACCAGGGCGTGACTCAGGAAACTATTGTAACTGCATGCCAAGCGGCAGCTATAGCATATAGCGCCAGTAGGCTTACTTGAAGGAGAACGAGCATGAAGATACACAGTCTCTTGACAATGGCCTGAACCGCCCCCGTCAACGGCGCGACATGGTTCGGAAAGAGGTGGGAGAGACGGAGGGGCTTTTGTAAGTTGGCCGGATCAGGTCGCACATTCCCGCAGTCTTCCATGTAGACAGGCCTTGGATGCAGTATGTGTTCCCGCGATAGAGTGTACCTAACGCACGGATGGTGTGCCACGCGGATGTTTCGCTGGTTGGACACACCTGGCATATACTCAGGTCGTCGCGCGGAAAACTTTCAATTCACGCTTCATGGCAGCCACGATATGGTTCTGGACTAAGTTACTAGATACGTCGACGTTCGGCGCACGGACCTTTGCATGGTACGAAGCCGGAAAGGACTGAGCATGCTCCAAGGCGCTATTCCAATTCCTCCGTACAAGGCTCAACGAGGTCTTTGAGGGCACGGCCAGGTCAGGTAATCTGCCTGAGGTGTTCCATCACATCATCAAATGACTCGGCGGCACAGCCCTTCATCTCAGGAAACCTAAGTCCAAGCATACATAGTACACTCATCGCACATCCTATCCTCTAGGCGATGTACCGCCTCCCGCACCCGCACCCGCGCCCGCACCCGCCCCAGCCCCAGGCATCATACTCCCCACCCGCTTGCCAAACAGGTTCAACTTGAGCTTCTTGCCCCCTCCCTCTTTCGTCGGCGTCACCTGGCCCTGACTCGCAGCCTGTCCCACATTGAGATTCAACTTCACTGGAACCGCTGCCGTGGCTGCAGCCTTCTCCTTCTCCTCCTTCTCCTTCTCCTTCTTAGCAGCCCCGCCGCGCTGGCTGACGAGTAACCCAGCAAACCCTTCATCTTCCTCTTCTTCTCGTTGTCGTTTCGCCCGCATCTTCATTTGCAAGTCCCCCAGATCCTCCTCCGCTTTCGCTTCTGGCTTCAACTCATCGACCAGCTGCGGAGGCTTTGTCGGTGAGTCTGCCTCGTCGTCATAATCCAATCCCAGAGCTCCGCCAGTCCCACTTCCCCCGGGACTGGTGCTCTTCTCTCGCTTCGCAGCTGGTCCACCACCATGCGTCAATATGCGCTTGCGTTTCGTCGGAATTGACAGCTTGGGTCCAATCTCCTCATCGTCCGAGCCATTGAAGTAATCCTCCTCCTCTGCTTCCGCAGCTCGAGACCATGCTTTACTCGATTCAGCCTCGGTGTGCATAGGCACCACAGGTGGGGGTTCGTTGTTTTGCTCCCAGCGTAGAATCAACCCCTGGATCGACGACCGCAAGAAGGCCCGCGAGGATAGAGCGTCAAGCCGGGGCTTGAGATTCTCGAACAGATAGTTGATGACCGGTTTGATATTTTCCTGAGATCTCAGCACCGCCATTCGCATGTGATGAGTCCACTCACCTTGCGGATGATATCAAGGATCTCCAGACACGCTGAGGTTAGCATATTATCTCGAGTCGTCTCCTCTCCCAGCAGATCGATGAGGGGAACGAGCAGGTCGTTCTTTACGAAATTGCGGTGGATAAAGTGATTAGGAGTTCGCAGGCATGCTCTGACGAAGCGTAATGCAGCTACTCCAGTCAACACAAGCCCGCAGATAAGTCGTCGGAAACCAACCATGCCGCAGGGGCTTCTCGCGCAGGTACAACAACGAGACAATCTTCTTCACGATCGGATTCGAGAGAATGAAGAACGAGGCTCTGTGAGACTGAGATCCATTTTGGATAGAGAATGACAGAAGCTCGACGAGATGTTGCAATAATGCCGAAGTCTCTCGTGATAGCTTCACGGGTGGTTCTGGTCGTCAGCTAGCAGCCTCACTGGTAACTCTCACTCGTGGTTGCCGTGATTTCGGGGGCATCCAACAGTGGCTTGTACAACGATGAGATGCAATTTTCGTATATGTACCCCACAAAGCCCTCCCACACCGGTCCTTCTTTCCGCTGTACGAAAGACTGATGCCATGAGCATATACACGATTTGGGTAGCACATGTCTTACTTCTCCTTCCGGGCCGGAATCCAACAAGGTTCGCATCGTATCTGCCATTTGGCTCAGTAGACCCAGATTCTTGCTCGACGACATCATCCGGATAATTGAGGTGATCAAGGTCTTGCGCTTCTGCTCCTCCTCCTTTAGCACATGCATTCGTACGGCATTGACGTCGTGCTCGACCACGAGCGTCAACATCTCCGCGCCAGCATGCAGAACCTGAACCTCGTGGCGCCGGAATGCCCATTCGATGACGAACAGAAGACCGCGTTCCATCAGGTTTCGATACAATGTGAGTCGCGGCGCTATCTGTATGGCCTTGCCCATGAGGACCAACTGATGTAGGAATAGGACCACATCGCGTTTGTGTTCGTCGAGAGGGTCGTCCGTGGAGTCGTCTTGGGAAGCCTCCTTGAAGCCCGCAAAGAGCTCGTTGAGCGTGGCGTCGTTCGACTGTATATGAGTGATGATATCGACCTGATTGAAGAAGACAAAGCCATTGAGAATGCCGTATGTAGGATCGTCCAGCACGCGAGCGAGCACGACGTCTTTGAGGTAATTGACGCGATACGTCTGGTGTATCTTGGTAAGGATGTTGGGATCTTTAATCTCTACCACTTGGCGGAATTTCGCGGTGTCGTTGTAGAATTGACGATATGCTGCCTTGAGATTGGGAAACTCTGGGTCGTCTGGGCCGGTCAGGTTTGCCCGTTGGTACCTGCTCACATTCTAGCATTCCGATGACACCCTCAAAGATCGGATCTTGCAGTACATACTCGATGATTCCGTTGTCGTTGAACATGACTAATCCGTCGTCAAAAGCTAATCCGAGATGTAGGATGCGGCTCACGGATGGTTTGCATGAGGGAACACAGAGCATGCAAATCCTCCAGGCTCTCCAAGTCTTCCGCTTGCTGGAACACGACGATGAGTTGGAAGACATATGCCTGGGATTGTCAATACTTGAACGCGCAGAGAAGACCTCAAAGTACGTCGTTGATGATGTGCTCCACCGCCTTGTCTCGACCTTGTGCCGTCTTGGCCTGCATCCGCAACAACATCTCTTGCTCCCTATCCAAGTCAGCAACTCCCAATCGAAGATAGCAGGGCCTCACTTGATGTTAGCCAAGGTCGGAGGTTGCCATGAAGTTCGCATTTCAGATGCTGGCATGACAGAACCCATCACCTCAATCAAGGGTGAACCCTGTAAAGGAGACGACGAGGATGGGATGGCTTGCATTTCCGCGTCGGCTGCGTTGTCAGCTGTAGTCCCCTTGACATGCCAATTTGTGCAACTCCGTTATCCAGTCCGTTGTACTCACTTGGCATGGTAGCAAAATGCTTCTGAACATCGCAGATGAAAGACCAAATGTCTTCGCAGCCAGCTGCATCTTGGAAGGATAATGCGATATCGAGCTGAGTGGCCGGTTCAGTCCATACTATTAGCGTATCTGGCACGCGTCAGCGGACCTCAGAGTGCCCCCGTGACTCTTCCACGGAGAATACTGCGCACCTTGTTGCCGAGCATAAATGTCGTCTCTCTCCACTTGCGCACTCAGTAACAACTCCTCCTTCAAGAATCCACCCGATCCTTCCGCCTTGTCAGCCTCATTAGGCTCCGCCTCTACCAGCAACAATGCCAAGTCCTGCGCGTCGTCATATACGCCCTTGCAGTAGCCCGTACCGCGGTCAAACCACGACGTATTTCGAAGTTCATACACCTGTCGAGTGTCCGATCGATTTGGCGGCAAAAAACAGGGGATGACCAGAGCAGGACAAGGGGGTTGTGGGAAAGAAACGGTAACGTCAGCTTTTGGGCCTATCCTTCCCTACTTGCTGAGCATCACAGATAACGAACCTTTACACGCCGTCCTTGAGGACTCGCAATACCCTCTTCGTTTAACATGGTCTGAGCATCTACTCCCTCATCCTTCCCCGTCACCCCTTCTCCGTCATTCCCGGCCGCTTCCGCCGATTTCATGTCTTCCGCTACTTTCTGCATATGAACATCCTCCTCTCTGGCACCTGGACTATCCTGTTGAGAGGGACCGCTGTCGCGTGCATCGGCCATGGGGACGAGCGGCGCGCTGGTCGCGGTCGGTCCGGCCATTCAGCGGCGGTTCTAGTACGTCGACATGGATGTGTAGCGCCAATCCTGCTAGAGAGAGCGTGCGTCAAAGTTCAAGACCACGGGCCTGTTCCCGGGGCTTCCAGGTGCGTTCTGTGAGATGCTTTGTCTAATATGTGAAGTCGAAAGAGAGAGAGAGGGAGAGTATATGATGTGTGTTGCTGTTGGAGTAACCGGACGAAGGAGACGAGCACAAACGACGGGTTTTTGCGAATTTGATTCCGTGCATCATTTGGTTCTCGTGTCTGTTCAACGCGAGGCTTTACTGCACATCTCAACAACAAGTTTATTGTTGTGTGGTGTGGAAGGTGTCCACCGGCATCGACAACCACAGCATCAGTACAGCGCAACCAGCAACGCAAGCTGTGCTAGCTCACCGTCTTCCTTTCATCGACCAGTCAGTCCGCAGCACAACGCTATCCTTTCAACTTTTGCCTTCTGCTCCATACTGCCCCATGGCGAGCAAAAGGGCAGCGCCCGATCTCGACGAGAGCCCATCCATACGCATCCCCAAGCGCGCTCGGAAACATCCGTTACCTGGCGAGATCCCATCCACGGTGCTGTCCCAACTCGTACGTGGCCTTTGGGGGTACACATTCGGTCTGTTTGGCGAGCAGAGGCGGACTCTGAGTAGCAGTGGCGGTGAGGGCTTTTGTTCTCCAGAAGGAATGGCGACTTACAGGGAGAAAGCTTCGGGTTCAAGGCGGACTGTCAAGTCCATACCTTCAAGCTCGACTGGCTCCCTCGCCCCGACAGCGACGTCCTCACTCCACACTCTTCCTTCCAGCTCCGACCACGCCGAGGGTTCTCGTTCGCTCGCACGGACGTATGGAGTCCCAGGCGAAGGGCACTCGCGGTCACCCATCGACCTGACATATGACTCCAGCGAAGACGACTTGCCTCGGATAGCCTCGCCTGCCCCTCCCCCAGAATCCTCCACCTCCGCAGCTGCACGGTATCTCCATCAACAGCAGCTAGGTCCACCCCCAATACCTACCCGCCCAGACGTCTCTGTGACCCGTGAGCGCCGGGAGTACCCCTGGCTATCAGCTCGTACATCGCCTACTCCATCTAGCTCTTCGTCGACCTCGTCGGCAAGACGGAAAAGGTCCTCGTCTACCCGGCCAGGTAAACACCGAGCCGAGGCACATACCCTGTCCCAGCCTGTGCTCGATCGGCGGCGTCTGAAGAAGATTGATCGCGCCATGCAGGAAGGCGATCAGAAGGAGAGAGGAGCGTGGAGACGAGCCCAGTTGTTCTTTAGAGCGGAAAGCAAGAAGAAGAAAGATCGAGAGTTGTCGTCCAAGCATATCAGTGGGTCGGCCCAGTCTTGTGAATAGAATTCTGCTAAGTGTGTGCAGGTCAGTTACCTAGCTTGGACTCGAAAGCTGCATTGGCCAAGCTTCTCGTGGGACGAGAAGTCACGCTTGCCGACCGAATAGAGGTCAAACCACCGGTTAGTACACAATGGCACATTCTGCTGCTCTTTCTGATGACCAACAGGTCCCATATAAGCCTGAAAAGAAGCAGGCCGTTGCGAAGAAAGCCAAAGATGATGCTGAGCGGAGGCGAGTCTGCCTATCTGAGCATGCATCCTCGGCTAACGAGGTGCAGACCGGTTCAAGATATCCACGACATCCTCGAACGAATACGGCTGAAGGATGAGGAAGACCAGCGGAAGATCCAAGAAAGGCTTCAACCGCCAGTCCCGACCGATCTCAAGCCAGAGCAAAACCAGCAGGTGAGCTTTCTTCGCATGGTTGTCCCGATGACTGTCCACCTGACGCATGATATAGGTCCAGTCGCACCTCAAGAACCCCTCGTTTGTGCGCACTGTCCGTACCGAAGAAGTTCGCTCGGAAGACCTCTCGCGCCTGCGGTCTGGCATGTGGCTGAACGACGCGATCATGAACACGTATGGCGCGCTGCTCCTTGATCGCGCCGAGGCGGATGGCGCGTCACCCTCGATCCATTTCTTCAACAGCTTCTTCTACCAAAAGCTGAGCGAGCAAGGGTACGAGAAAGGCATGCTCAAGCGGTGGACCAAGCGGTCAAAGGTATGCCGTATGCCCTCGTGTCCGTGGCCGAATGCGGTCGGGGTGGCAGATGACTGATGCGCCTCACAGACGGATATTTTTGCGAAAGACGTGGTGCTGTTCCCTATCAATCTCGGTAATGCGCATTGGACGGCAGCTGCGATCAATATGAAGGGACGACGGATCGAGTACTATGATTCGATGGGCGATCGCGGCGGGGCGAGGAAAGCCATCTTCCGAGTGAGTTTGGCGGTGTTACGAGAATCAGAATCAGGATCGGCACGGGATTGGCGACGCTGATGCATTTCACGGCAGAATGTGAGAGAGTACCTGAAGAAGGAGCATCAGGACAAGAAGGGCTCTGAGCTGAGTCTGGATGGATGGGAGGATGTGTTCAACCCGGTGAGTCATCGGTCTAACTGCATCCACATATGTCGTCTTGTCCGCACCTGGTGTCGATGCCTGCTTTTGTCATCTGATTACCTTTCGTCATCGAGCTGGTGTCTGCTCGGGGCTCGTGACTGTCGCTATTGCCATTGCCATTGCTCTTGCCATTGCCATTGCTATTGCTATTGCTATTGCCATTGCCATTGCTATTGCTATTGCTATTGCTATTGCTATTGCTATTGCTATTGCTATTGCTATTGCTATTGCTATTGCTATTGCTATTGCTATTGCTATTACTGTTGCTGTTGCTGTTGCGTGCTGTTGCTGTCGTTGTCACTGTTGCTATCGCCGCCGCCGTCGCTGACGGGCACAGGACGGACCACAGCAGGACAACGGATCCGACTGCGGCGTGTTCTCGTGCCAGACGCTCGAGGCAATTGCGCGCGGGCGGGACCTCGTGCATGACGGGTTCGATTTCGGCGCCAAGCACATGGCCATGATGCGCAAGTTGATGGTGTTGGAGATTGCGCAGGGCCGGCTGGAGAAGCGGTGGTAGTGTGCTTGCGTAGATGCAGAGATGTATGTCAGAAGCGACAACAATGGCAATCATCAAAGAAACAAATAATAGCCAAACAACCAGCAACAAGGAACGCAACAAGCAATGAGCAGAAAGCAACAAGCATCAGTGAAAGTCGTCTGACCTGGCCAACCGGCCAGATCACGTCGACGCACGCCGCAACTATTGACCCAAACGGCAGAGGCAAGGGAAGCTGAAAGCAGGTAACATCTGCCTTCTGGAACCACGAGCACCCCGCGCTGCACGTATCCATGCTCCTTGAGAGCCGTTTCACTGGGTTCATAGATTGCCGGACGGTCTACTGAGATTTTGGTTTAGATGCCGCCGCCCTAGCATTCAGCAGTGCCTTTGCCCTCGCGACGTCTGTCTTCGACGGCGGACGCTTAGGCTGGCCTGCTGGTCCCGCTGCCTCTCCCTCTCCTGCTCCCGCTCCCTCTCCCGCTCCCTCTCCCTCTCCCTGTCCAGCCGCCGTCGCCGCCACTGTCGGCCGCGCCGGCGCGCGACCCCCATGGAGCCAGCCGAGCAGCTCCTTGGCCACCGCACCACTCAGCATGAGCCACACGAAGCCCGGGATCCTGGACGTCTTTTCCGTCCACTTGGCCAGCGCGGCGATGTAGTAGTCGACGATCCATGCGCGGTCGCCGCCGGGCCCCCAGCGCGATTGCCACACCGGCGCCTGGCGGTACGCCTCGTCGGTGAGGGCGCGGAAGAGGGTCGTGCCGTTCAGAGGAATGTTGCCGACTGATAGGAAGCGCATAGAGCGGGTGGATCCCTCGTTGGTGATGATGACGATCTTGGGCGGCCTGCGGGGTCAGCGACATGCGGTGGTACACAAGAGGCCGAGATAAGAGGTTGAGCAACAAGCAGCGTTTGTGGAGGGTTCAAGCTGTGGACTGGGGCTTGGACCACAGACCGCAGGATGCGTGAGAATTTCAACGGGGAAGCAGGAAGCAAGAATTTCAACGGGGAAGCAGGAAGCAAGATGGTGAAGAGACGGCGTGAGTGAAATAGACAGGAGAAGAGGACAGGGAGAAAGGGATATGGGAACGAGGAAAGAGGGAAAAAGGAAGGAGAGAGGAAGGCAAAGGAAAGAGAGAGGAAGGAAGAAGAAAGAGGACAGAGAACGGAAACAGAAAGAGGGCGCAATTAAATCAGAGTTAAGGAGCAGAAAGCGGCATGAACGCAGCAGACGAGAGACGAGGCAAGAGCGACATACCGCCAGACCATCCATCTTGTGCAAATCTGAACCGCAGTCACATAATCCACCCGAGCAAAGTGAAACTCCTCATTGGGCGTCTCATCAGACAAGTCTGGCGAGAAATCGTGGTACAGCTGCGAGGCGTTGGTGTGGACTTGGATGAAGGGCTTGTCGTGTGGGGTGCGCGGTGGGGCGTGGCTGCGGGGTCAGCATGTTCTGTTCGATGGCGAGGGGCACTAGCTCGGAGTAGGGTGCTGGTACAGAGGGCGGTAGAGGGCAGAGGGATGTGCGCAGCAAGCTACAGGGTGTTGAGGCCGGGATTTGGAGACTGTAGGGATGACGAGGATTGCGACAATAATGCGCGTGGCAGAGGTGACGAGGGCGAGTAAGAACCACAAGTAGCAGGAACAAGTAGCAGGGAAGTGCAGCGGCAAGAGAAGCGCAAGTTGCGAACGACGTGCAAGCTGTAGGGCAAGTGAAGATTCGCGCAGGGAATCGCACAAGGCAGAGCTAGCCTGGGCCGTCCACTCACATAAGCACGACCCAGTTCCCCTGATCGAGCACACTCGCATTCCCATCGTCCACCCTCACGACCTTTGCCTCGTCGTCTGTCGATCCGAGGTAGGTCCAGTCGTTGGGTATCTGCCCCGTCAAGCTCGTGCTGACGAGGTTCTTGGCGAAGCTGAAGATGCCTCCAGGGGACTGTGCGAGGACGCTGCTACAGTCAGCGAGAGGGGAGAGGGATTATGGATACGTCGTGGTGTCCGCGTCGATCTGATAGGGAGTAACGTAGAGGTAGGAACAGATGGAGAGGTCCACCTAGGTCGCAGGGAATGAGACAGACAGATAGGGGAACAGGTAGACCACCGCCAGGTCAAGGTTCCAGCCATATGGCCTTCGACACGGGCATGTAAACGCTGCGACGACTCACGAAGTAGACCCCAGCACGAGGGATAGCAGCGCAAACGAGCGCATCTTCACACTGCTGTCGTTGTAGGAGCAAATGCTAATTCAGTTGGAGCGACAGTCTATAGGATGTCGAGAGCGATATCGAATTCACCGAATGGACCACGTGATTAATCCTCTTGCCAGCGTGGGTTCGGCGGCTCCGAGAAGCGACCCGCACGCTGCCGACGATAACATATACATGCCTATAGCGTATGAAGTGCTTTGAGATGCATGTCCTGAGCGTCGAGACGAGTCCACGGCGCTACACGCATCTGTGGTCTGTCGCTGGACCTGTCCCGGTGCCAAACCGGCCCGCTGAAATCTTGGTGTATGAGGTCATTCCCCCCATCTGATGCTTCTTGGTCAAGACAGTTTAATCGCGCTGCAGTCGCCAGCCCGAGACAGCTCTCCACGTTTGTGCAGCTACGACTACCAAGCCTGTGCCCGCGTCTCCGCCTTTGAATGCTTGCGCACATCCGACGGCCACGTTCGCCGTGCGCGGATGCCCCACGGAGCCACGGAATCAAATGAGGGGAGCAAAGGGGCGGTGCTCGGTGGTACAGAGATCTCTGAATGGGCCTGCTGATATGCGCGAATTATTTCTATGGATCACATCTATTCATAAATGCTACCCGACCATGCCGGATCGGCTTGCCATGTTGCATAGCAAAAGCACGTTTGCGGCCGATGTACCGCGGCTGGAACGTCCGCCACTTGCTGGACGATGGCACTCTTGGCCATTTTGGCTGGCATAGCGCAGACGGGGGTAGAGATGTGATGTGGGCCAAGAACAAAAATATGCAGAGCCAAGCATGGACTAATGATTCGGAGCAAGCCGATCCAGGCAGCAAAGGAAGGAAGGAAGGAAGGCGAGAAGGAAAGAAAGGGACACTATGCTGAAATTAGGCTTCACATGTCACGAGGCAGGGCTATCCGACGGAATTCCCCCTCATCGCCACCATCAGATACATATATAGCTCACATCTTTCCTCCCATCATAACCATACCTGCGCTTACCTTCACTCAACCCCCCTTGCTCAAACACCAAGCACATACACCCACACGTACCATGTCTTCTCAGGGATACCCCGTATCGGGCGACTCGACGACCGTGTCGCCGCCCAACGGCAAACCGTCTGTCCCGCACGACAGCGAAGAGCTCGACCGGTATGTGACTGAAGAGATGCCGCGAGCCAACAAGATGGTCGCTCGTGGCGGCGCGAGAGATGCGTCGGGTGCTCTACTTGTGAGTGTTGTCATCGAGCAGAAGAACGACAGGTCCTGACATCGGAGCAGGTCGTTCAGCCGCTCAAGAAGAACGAGTGAGCAACCTAATTTCCTATCAATTCCCAGGACCCGAGAGTTGTAGCTGACGATCCGGCCAGCATGCAGCAGTCGTATGCTCAAGACTTGGGCACTGGCTCTATCGAGGTGGGCATACCTCTCTCAGCTCTGCTTCCAATCCTGGTCGCGATATGCTGCACTCTTCACCGATCCTTTTGCCTCCCCAGCATCCTTCTACCAATGTGCCGTTTGTTGGCAGTCTATGTCAATCAAGGGCCGCAGCAGCCACAGCTCACAATCATAATCATATGCTGACGATCTACAAAGCACGGTTTCTACGGGTCCATGATGAACGGTCTTGGATCATGCGTCGGCGCATTTGGCATGATCCCATGCTGCCCTCTGCCCAACCCATTCAAGAGCGTCGATCAAGGATCGGTCGGTATGTCCTAAAATATCTCGTCGTTCATCGTCATGAATTTCCGTGGACGCGCTGACAATGATGCAGGTCTGGTCAGTCGATTCGGGCAGTTCTACAAGGTGAGTCGACGGTAGTTGGCCCAGGCGACGTTCGGCTAATCTCGTTAGTCGGTCGATCCAGGACTTGTCAAGGTCAACGTTTGCTCCGAATCTATCCGCGTTGTTGGCGAGTTACTTTGAGATCATGTTATGTTCTCGGCGCTGACGAGACCAGATGTCAAGATCCAACTTACCCAGGTCCCAAGGCAGACTGTGCAGACCAAGGACAACGTTTCGGTTGAAGTTGACTCGTGAGTAGCGATTGGGAAGAAGAGTAACAACTGATATACATTCAGCGTCATTTGCTGGCATGGTGAATTGTCTCGACACGCTGTCGTGAGAGTCTACTGACAACTTGCAGTCATCTCGCCGTACCGCGCAGCCTTTGGAATCAACGATGTAGCCAGAGCACTCGTGGAGCGAGCTCGTGAGTGTCATACACAAGCGTTGGTGCTGATGTGCGCAGAAACCACCCTCCGCCAGGTCGTTGGTGGCCGAGTCCTCCAGAGTGTCATTTCCGACCGTGAGGGCCTAGCCCACGAGGTCGCCGAGATTGTAGGTCTTTGCCAATCGCCCTCTTCCCCTTGTTGTTCCTATCGCTGTGCTTGTCCGTTGCTCGTCCCCCCTGGAATGCATGGCTGACTTGCGAAGATCGAGACCACCGCCGAAAAGTGGGGCGTTGCAATCGAATCAATCCTCCTTAAGGATATCAACTTCTCTGTCGAGCTTCAGCAATCGCTTTCGTCTGCTGCGACTCAGAAGCGTATCGGAGAGAGCAAGGTCATTGCTGCACGAGCCGAGGTCGATGCCGCCAAGCTCATGCGACAAGGTGTGTGACGTCACCTCATCAGAATTACATAGCTCACAACGTACAGCTGCGGACATCCTCGCGTCTCCTGCTGCGATGCAAATCCGTCAACTCGAGGCGCTGCAGAGCATGGCCCGTACTGCGGGGTCCAAGGTTGTGTTCGGTATGTCCTCCCTTGCCATCAATCGGCACTGAGCAATGGGCTCCTGCAAGACTCCGAAGCTGACAGATGATAGTGCCAATGAACCTCGGCACGATGGGTGCCGCTGGCATGGACAACGTGGGGCAGCAGATTGCGGCCTCGTCGCACACGGACGGCTTCGGCGAGGCTGGACCTGGTCCCGCCACGAACGCGGGCCTGATCAGCGCCATGGCGAGCGTCTAAGCTACACTGTTCGTGCGGGTGGCAGTTTCCTGATCGTGAGGTGCAGTTGATGGGGCCTCGGTGTACGATACGCAGTATCGATGGGTGTGTGGCTATATTGGTCTGCTTCACTTATATTGGTCTGCTTAACTTATATTGGTCTGCCTGTTGAATTATATTGGTCTGTGTCTTGTTAAATTATATTATTGTCTGCTTTCATGCGACGACGGAGAATTGTAGCTCAGAGAATGTACACTGTCGAATGACTTGTTACCCACTGAATCAGCAATCGAATGATCCCTTGCAGCGACCTCCAAAGCTGCAGCTAAGAGGCATGCCAAAGCCATAGCCAAAGCCACAGCCAAAGCCACAGCCAAAGCCACAGACAAAGCCAAAGCCACGACGAAAAAGCCACGTAAGGGGCTGCGCCGGTTAGCCCTTACCGCCGGCGACGTGCATTCGCGTTTCTAGTGCTCCGTCATCGCCTCGTCTCGTTCGTCTACCACCCACCACGTCCTCTCGCCTCGCGTCCCTGCTGGTAGCATTAGACTGTGCTTCTCGTTCTCTTGGGCTAGGGTAGGGGTATCGGCTCTGGGCGAGCGTGTCCCGCTGTTCTGGGGGGAGTGTTTAGCGACGATCAAGGAGACGTGGTTCGTTGGGTGAGGGTGCTGCGGCTGTGGACCGGGACACCACACCCGACGATAGACAGGGTCGACGGATGATAGAAACGGTCGGCTGACGACGACGAAGGACGACGACGACAGCGTAGACCGGCGGCTCGTTCCCATCTCTCATCTCTCGTCTCTCTTCTTTCGTCTCTCGTCTTTCGTCTTTCGTCTGTGGTCTCTGGTCTCGCATCTCTCGTCTCGCGTCTAGCGTCTCGCGCCTCTCCATTTGCACCCTGGTGGCGGTCTGCCAAACTGGCAAGAGTGTACAGTACTGAACGGGTGAGTGCCATCAGGGACACTGGAAAGCACTACTTGTTTGACCGCCGACCACCTTTATCCTCCCTACCTCTATTCTATTCCCGTTCCGACCTCTTTAGTCCGTGCTCAATGAGTACCGTCCCTCTCGTCTTCTGACCCGCACCTCCAGCGTTCAGAGACTTTCACTTCTTCTGCTTCCTCCTGCCTCCTCCCTTTCTTGCTCCCTTCTCCCCTTCCCTCTCCCTTTCCTCGTCCTCTTCCCTTTCCTTCTCCCTTTCCTTCTCCCTTCTCCCTTTCCTCCTCCCTCCTCCCTCCTCCCCTTCCTCCTCCCTCCTCCCCTCTCCTGTCCTTTCTCTCTTCTGCCACTCACACCAGCATTGGCTGGCAGCCGTAATCCGAGGATTGACCATGCCAGTTCGTTTTGTGCGTTAGGTTATGTGTTGCCGAGCGCCCAAGCAAGCACAGACCGACGAACAAGCTTCCTTTCTCTCGCCTGTTCTCGGCTCGGCTCGTCTCTTGTCCCGTCCCCGACTGGTCTTCTTCCTGCGCGTCTTCTAATCTTGTCGCTTGGTTTCTCGTCTCTTAACTTTCTTGTCGTTTGACTCTCTTGCCTGCTGGGCTTGTCTCTTGTCGTTTGGTTTTCTTGCCTGCTGGGCTTCTCTCTTGTCGCTTGGTTTTCGTGTCTCCCTACTCCAGCTGGTCACCCGAGCTGATCAGTGCAAGTCTACTTTTTACTTTTCGACGGCGACTGCAAGACATTTGGAAGGCCGTTGTGACGTACCCTGGAACGCACATCAACTCCGTCGCCGCCTGGGACGCGATCTGAGCCAGCATACATGTCAACCGCGCTCGATCCGGCCGTGAGGGAGGGATTTGGAGGGTACGCCATGTCGGCTGAAGCTTCGGCGTCGAGCAGGGGACGCTCACCTGGAGTGAGTCATTGCCCTCTTCTCCCGCCTCCGCGTTCTTCATTCCTCTTCCTTTCGCCCCCCCTTCCACTTTTACGAAATGTTCTTACTTTTCTCACTGTCCTCGCTTTCCGACTTCTTCCATCTCCCTCGCTGTCATCACGTAGAAGTAACGTGGCTGTCACTGACATAGACGCAGCCGCAAGCCCCTGTCCCAGCAGGAAGCGGCGCAGCACTAGCCCCGACCCGATCGTACTCCCCCTCGAGGCCGCCGACATCAGCAGAGATAGACGCCGTCATTGCCGCCGCTATGGCGAATGCGCCTCCTTTGCTCGCCCAGCCAGAGTTTCCCCCAAATGGTACGTCACGATTTTCACCTCCCGCAAAGATTGCACCACTAACGGCGATATGACAGACCGCACCATCACACCCCTAATGACCAATCTCCTCCCAGCTGCCGTCGGCTCAGACGGTCGTGTAAACCTCTTCATCGGAAATGTAAGCTCGCAACGCGCGTATATGCCATCATTGACACCCCCAGCTTCCATATAGAGTCCGTTGGCAAGATCTGAAGGACCTGTTCAGAAAAGCGGGCACTGTGTTACGGGCGGATGTCAGCTTGGGACCAGATAACAGAAGCAGAGGCTATGGCACGGTCTTGATGGGCAGTCGTGAAGATGCAGCAAGGGCGATTGGTCAGTGAATATCCTCTCTCTAGAATTCAACTGACCTAGTCTGTAGACCGCTTCAACGGGTATACGTGGCAGACGCGAACCCTCGAGGTCCGACCTGATCGCCTACCACCAGAGTACGAACCCCAACCCCACATCCATCACAATGCTGTCCGACCGCCCGGCCCGTTCCACAACATGTCAGGTTCCCATCCTGCCTTCCCCATGCCGAATCAGTATGGACCGCAAAGCGGGCCAGGATGGCATCCTACCAACCGACCCCCGCATTTCGGCGGACCAAGCTCTCAACAGATGTTGGGTGTGATGTCGATGCCTGGATCAGGCCCTCATGTCTCCCCAATGGGGATCACAAGCTCGTCACCGATTCCCTCTTCACATTCGCCTCTACCTGGGTTTGGGGTCTTGCCTTTACCGCTTAGCGGTCAAAATACCGGCGGCGCGCCTTTCTCTATCCATCCATCTCCCTTGGCAGGATCTCTCACATCCGGAGTTCTACCATCGCAGAATGGAGCGGATTCGGCTAGAAGGAACTCGTTGTCTCCGTTTCCCCATCCGTCGCAACCTTTGCAACCATCGCAATCGGATGCCACACGCGCACCCCGGTTACAAAAGTCTCCGGCACCTACCACGGCACCTCACCCGACCTCTAGACCGGCATCTCGAACCGGACTCCGCACCTCGCCACACGCCGAAGCTCCTCCGGCACCGCAACATGCCCCACAGCGTGCGCCACCTCCTGGAAGTCTTGGACCGTTACCGCCACCATTATTCGCCACCGTCAAAGCCGTCATCTCGCCTTCCGAGTCAGGCTTGGACAAGCACTCCAACTCGAGTATCTCCGCCATGGCTCGTGGACTCACTCCTCCGCCACAGGTCCCTGCTATCGCTGCGCCTTCTGCTGCACCACTCAACCTGGAGGGACTGGTTCATCAAGCACCTGGACTGGGTCCGCCTGGAAATCTCCACGATAGAGTTCTGTTTGTGTACAATGTGAGAGACCCCATGGGAAAACCTTTTCCTGCTTGGTCAAGACTGATACAGATCTTCTAGCTTCCTTTGACCATGCAGTGGCAAGAGCTCAAGGACATGCTGCGTCCGGCTGGGATCATCATTCGGGCCGAGTGAGTTTTGTGTCGCTTTAGACGAAAGCTGTCCGCTTACACCTGCAGCGTGGCGACGGACGAGCACAACCGGCCGCGAGGCTTCGGAACAGCCTTGTTTGCAACTGTGGCTGATGCTGCCAAAGCTGTGCAAATGTTCAACGAGTGCGTTTCCACCGGTTACATGACGAGTCGCTGATGCAATATAGCCGTGAGGTTGGCGGGCATCGTATTCAAGTCCATCTTGAAAGTGAAGTCCTGCAGGAAGGTCGACGGTCGAGCTTCCCCCACGAGCAAGGTCGGCCCATGGAAGGGGATCAGACAGCGCCCGAAGGCTTCCCGCATACAGGCCAACCTTCTCGCCCTGAGCTTTCGACGTTGCAGACTGCTGTATCTATCCCCGGGCCCGGTTCCTCTGCATCGCCTATCCGTAATTTACCATGGGGTCTCAACACATCTCTCAATGGAACGCACTCTACTCCGATCCGCGGCTCGGACGGATCACCGATCTCTCATTTTCGCCAGACACCGCATCATCCTGGCCCGCTTGCCATGCCGCCATTTTCTTCGCTCGACAGCGGTTTTCCCCTATCTCCTCTGCAGACCCGAGGTCTGCCGCCGATGACACCCTCGATGCCTGGATTCGTCTTCAACGCATTCCCCGAGACGCCACCTGTGCCGCATCCTTTCCTGTCACCAGGTATTGGACCGTTTTCTCCTGGTATCCCGGTCACTTCGCCTGGTGGCTTCCCTTACAATCCTTTCCTCAATGCCGCGCCTGGTGGACCCATCAACCAATATCCTGTCGCTGGCAGTGCAGCTCTCGGGACCCCGACCACACAGAGCTTCCCCAACAACCCGGTGCATGGCTACGGCGGTCAACATGGCTTGGCAAACATGACTCAAACCCTACCGAACCCGCAGCCAAGCGACTACTTCCCGCAGATTGCGATGCAAGAGGTCCCTCCGAGCCCGGCACCAAGGGTCGCCAGCCGGTCGAGCGTCGTCAGTCCGTCACCTTTGAATGCAAAGGACCGACTTGCGTCCACTGCAGCCGTCCCCCCAGCTTCGACCGACGTAGACGAGTTGATCGGCAAGACGGGCAACCTGAGCGTAAAAGAGGGAGTCGTTTCGGGCTCTCATCTGGACCTGCCGCACAAGGGTTCTGTCGGGAATAAAGTGACGGGTGGGGAGGACGTCCGGAGCCGAGCAAGCCTGGACTTGGCGAGACCAACGCTCGAGGCGGGGTTGTTGGATTCGCTGGGGATTGGCGGGGAGCGCAGAGCGAGCTTTGGGGATATCGGCAGTGGGAGGGATGGTAGGTAGGAGAGTTGGGCTGCGGAAGGGCACTGCAGAGAAATGGGGGGGGGGGGGGAGTAATAGAAGCTGCCAGTGCAAGCATTATGAAACTGGGATCGGAGCTGTGAACAAGGACACTGGGAGATTGAGGTGGAAGCTGTGGCAGCGTGTTGGGAGACTGTAGCTGTTGGTCCCTCGGCGCATTGGGAGATCAGAGCTGCAAGCTGTCGATATAATGGTATTGGGAGATGGGAGTATAGAGGCTGCTCATCACGTTATCGGGAAACTGGAGGTTGGGTGAGACGCTTGCTGGGTGTGCATGGGGTGCCGGGTGGAGTGGAGTTGACGTGTCGCGGGAACAGTGTCTGGAGTTGGAGAGCCCATGTGACGGACGACATCGGGGATGTCCTGGTTAGTCTTTTTATGTGCATGATGTTCCGAGATTGATGGTGGTTTTTGGGTAGACATGTGCATGGTACGTATGAGAGGGCAGAGGCCGGATCGAGATGCATCATCTTACAGTACATGTCGTGCTCTAGTCGTGGGCTCTGGTCTCTGGCGCTTATGATGCGTACGGCGTATGTGATGGGTGTGGAGAGTACAACGTAAAATGCGGTCTAGGTCGTCTATGCTGCAGTGAGTGAGTTCCGCGGGTGTAGGGCGACGGGTGCGGGAGTCGGTGGTGGTGTTGGTGCGAGGTGCGAGGTGCGAGGTGCGAGGTGCGAGGTGCGAGGTGCGAGGTGCGAGGTGCGAGGTGCGAGGTGCGAGGTGCGAGGTGCGAGGTGCGAGGTGCGAGGTGCGAGGTGCGAGGTGCGAGGTGCGAGGGGGTTGGAGCGAGATGGGGCTGGTGGGACACGTTGGCGTATATTTGCGTTAATTGCAGTATGTTCAGATACCGAGGGGCTCGAGGGGAGCTGGGTTCAGGCGGACGAGTCGAGTCGCCCGGCCCGTTCTTTTCTCTCGTCCGATACTGCGCTGGTCAGCTAGAGCTAAGCAAGCAACACAAGCAAGAGCAAATGAGAAGAACGGCAATGTCCTCCGCCTCGGAGGAAGGTTAGAGGAAGAGGAGGATCGACAGTGAGATGGTGGCCAAGGTAGGGAAGGAAATGCTAGGTGGGCCTAGAGAGACCGGGAGAGGAGCACGGACTCACGCTTCCAGGCCGGGTCCCAGGTCCCGTCGAGACGAGCGAGCAGCGGGTTGGGGACGGTATTTTTGGTGGACCCTAAGCTGGTGTATCTATGTGCGGGAAAACGAATGCATCAGCGCAAACTCCGCCAGCGGAACTGAACCGGACACTCCTACTCACCCCTCATCGTACAGCCCGCAGTACGGGACGTCGAGCTCGCGGAGGAAGAGCCAGATGTCCGCGTAGGTCCAGTCTAGTATTGGGTGGATGCGCAGAAAGGCAGGCCACGAGGGATCAGTCGGTGCCAGCGCGTCGACGTCTGTGTTGAGATTCGGTGTCGCGGCAAAGAGAACCATGCCAGTGGATCCAGGAAACGGAGAAGCGTTGGATCACGACGAGTGACCAGTAGCGAGGAAGGAGGACAGCAAGTGTCAGCAAAGTCGCGCACGCTAGGGAGAGCCAGCTCACCTCCGTTGGGATCGCCCCTGCGCGTTCCCACGAGCACCCCTCTGACACCCTTTCCGCCTCCACAGCCCAGGTATTCCGACAAAGCGGCTTTCATGCCCCCGCCGAACCGATACAGGTCCAGGCCATACAGGCTCGCCGAGGACAGCACAAACTCCTCGAGTGTCGGAAATGGATGCGGCGCAGTGATGTAGATGGCACGTATGGGCGGATAGGGCAGAGCAGAGGGGGATATCGGGCGATGATGTGTCGAGGTACTCGAGTGCTTGGATGTCGAGTGGTTGGTGTCGAAGGATGAGGGGTTGGTGTCCAAGGATGAGGGGTTGGTGTCGGAGGATGAGGATGTTGTGGAGGCGTGGTCGGCTATAGATGGAGGGAGAGGCGGAGGAGACTGTGCATGTCCATTTGGGGCATGAGCAGAGTGGGAATGGTCGGGAGGGATTTGAACGTGGGCATGAGCAGGTTGGAGGTCGGCAGCTAGTGTCGTATGTCGTGCGTACAGCACAGCTGCTAGCAGGTGCAACAATACCGTGCCTGCGTGGTTGCCAGTCAGCAAACTCGTCTGCCTATGCCGTGATATATCCACACAGGGTAGACCTACAGTCCTTGCCGCCATTGAAAGATATAGCGACCGCATGCTCCCTGCTGCTTCTCAGTAGAGCCCAGGCTGTTCGCTACAATCGAGACACTCACCCAAGGTCGTCCAACACCCCCTCGATGAGCTCGATGGCGAGCGTAATCTTTCGCCCCAGGTCGTCCGCCTGCTTGGCGCGCTGCAAGACCCGCTCAAGCTCGCTCGGCGGTATCACCGACATGCCTGCGTGTCTCGAGACGCCGTGCACCGCGATGCTGACTTTTTCATGCTGTTCTCAACGAGATTATCTCGTCGGCGATCACGGCGGTTGCTGATAGGCGTGCGTGTGGAGTCGGACGACCCCCACTGAAAGTCTGCACGCCTATTATTTAGTAGATCAGCGCGTGTGTCGTCTGTGGTTTAGGTTCAGTTGGCTCTCGTCGTCTGCTCGTCGTGCAGACAACCCATCCATCCTCGAGGTCTCGCTCAGCCTCTCTAGCACATCGAAGGGGAAGATGCGCAGAACATAGACACATCCGAATCCAAAAAGGCTAGCACTCGACCAGCCATGGCCGCGTCGTCACGACCGCCGAACGGTCCACAGCCGTCAACGTCGACGTCAACGACGACGGCCGCTCCGAGGCCGCTAAATCCCCAACTCGGACCAGAGCCATGGTTCGCCTATCCGCCGCCGACGGCTGAGGATCTGCGAAACGAGCTGCCGCCGTACCTGGAGGAGGTGGAGAACGTCCAATTAGGCCTGGTGCTCGATAGACTGGTGCGAAGAAGCTATGGGGATCTGAGGCAACTCTTGCAGCAGACGTGAGTGCATGACGTGCGACTGAGGCAAACGGGAATATCAAGTCGGTGGACGCTGCTCATCAGCCGCCTTGTAGTCTGCCATCGACATTGGACACCAAGAGCAAACCGCGGCACATTATCAACTATGCCAAACAGACGAGGCAAGCTGTATTAAAGTACCTCGCCATACTGCGCTGGAAGAACGCTGTCGATGTCTACACTTCGGCTCCATCCACATCTCAGACTGGTAACAGCGTCGCAGCATCGTTCCCGACCCCACAGACAAATGGCGAGTCGAACGATACATCGCCTGCCGGGGTTGGTTATGTCGGCAAAGGCAAGGGCCGGATGGTGGATGATGTCGAGCCACAGCCAACTGTCGCCCGAGGCAAAGTGACGGATGCGAAGCGCATCACGCAATTCCTCCAGCACCAAAACAGGCAGCATGAGCTTGCCATAGAGCACTTGAGGCATACCACAAAAGGCATCGAATCGCTGCGGTAAGTTGTCTTCCCTCCTTTCACGCCTGCTTGCTGAATACGAACTTGCAAAGGTTTCGTAATGCCGACCTCTTGACCGCCATCTCACTTCTCACATTAGGCACATACCCACGCCTTCCTACGAATCTTGTCGAACCCTTTGCCCCTCAAAAACCACTCACCAACGCCTCTGTCCTTAAGACCCTTCGCCAACTCGACTCCCACATCCTATATCGCCTCCGCTGTATCGACTATCTCCCCGCCGAATTACAGGTTGACCGCATCTCCGATGGCCGCGCATATGTCCGCGGGGGAGGGCCGACTGGCTGGAGGGCAGAGTTGACAGTCGTCGGTTTCGACGACGGCGACACCAGTCGGTGGTGGTTGACCGGCGTGCAGTGGAGATGGAAGCTCAAGGAAAAATGGCCAGATGATCCCGGAGGCAGTGGGGGAAAGCGTTTCGACGGCGAGCAACGGCAAGGTATCCTGGATGTCGCAAACGTGGATATCCTCCCTCCTCGGCCGGTTGAGACTAAGGCGGACGTGGTGATGTCCGATGCGGAGGGTAGAATTGAGACTCCAGGGCGGGCCCTCCTGGGAAATGTTGTGCAGGAGCAGAAGCGTGTGGTCGATGCTCCACTTGTTCGGATACACAACTTTCTTCGTACGCCGCCCCCTCGTCTTGAGGCAAAGCTGATGAATTGTAGAGCATTTGTCGCTGTCGTATCAGCTCGAAGCGCTCTTCTCGGAAGCTCTTGCTCTAAGTCAGGGGCGGTGGAGGGGCCAGCTTATCGTGGAGATGGACCGGGAGAAAAAGGAGCTTAGGTTGAAATACTGGATGTGCGTGTTTTGGCCATGAAGCGGCCACTGTTGACTTATTTGTGTTCAGACGGCCACGGCCCCCTCCTGTTCAGCAGCAGACCCAAGCAGCGGTAGGCAAACGACCTGCTCCCGCTGCGGCTACGGGTGCCTCGAGGACCCCACTTACCGGCGGGACTCTGACGGTGTCGCTGTCCGAGACTACTCATTCTCCATCAGAGAAGTATACTTTGTTGAAAGACATTACGACGGACGACCAAATACCAAGCGAGAGACTACTGCGCCTTGAGCTATCAGTCAGGTGGGACGTTGGTGAGGCCGGAGCGGGCGGTGGTATGAAGGTAGGGGATGCAATGGACAGCCAGGGACTGGAGATTGTCAGTCACCCTTTCTATCTAACTCGTCTAAGCTCATATGTCAGGACTCGAGCGCTTTGAGCATCGAGAATATCCTAGCTTCAGCAACCCGGACGCACGCATCCTTACTCACGCGCCACCACACCGCTATCCTCCTTGCTGCTCCGCGCATCGCTCTGTTCCCGGCCGACCCGCCAAGACTGGTAGAAATTGACAGTAGTGCACGTCCCCTCGCATTGCGTATACCGCTACCATCTCGTCAGCGCTCGACTCACCTTCTCATCGGTGTTTCCTCATTGACGGGATTGATTGAGATTGAGGATTCTGGCGCAACCGATTCTACAGCGACCTCGCCTGAAGACCGCGGCGGTCGAGCCAAACTTGCCACTGCTTCTGCGAACGAGCGAGGTCGCTTAATGGAGGATGTCGGCCGACTGCTCGTAGCTGTTATCACGGAAAACCTCGAAGCCCAGTTTCGTCAACTTGGCTGTCGTCCTTCTCGGCGGATTGCGCTCAGGTCCCAAGACATGGCAAAGAGCGAACTGCATCCTGCATCCACGGTCTTTGTACCCCTGCCCTCCAGCGAGCTGCATTATCTCACGGCCAGAGTGGCGGGCCAGGGTATTGCGTTTGAGCTGGTCAAGCTGATCAGATCGCCCAGCGAAGCTGGCTTGGGGTTGAAGTTCAGCATTGGGGATCGAAGCCCAGTCGACCTGGTACGATTGCGGGCGAGGCGGAAAGACAGGAATAAAGCACTGGGAAAGCGAGGACGGGAGACTGGACAGCTGGTCGTGGAGACCCCGATGAGCAGTGTATCACCTCCCGAGTAAGCTGGCCGCCTTGACTTGCGACGCAATACTCATGTTGCGTAGCTGGCAAATTGACAATCGCGACCTGAGGGACGTTTTCATCTTTGCGAATGCCCTTGTAGCGCAAACGATCGTCGAACAGCAGCTCAAAGATCGATCCATCCCTTATTCACTGCAGTACCCACCCGCGTCGGGCCCTGGCTGCCCGACAAGCACGTCTGCGGTTGCGGGCATGGTCCCGACGTTGCTAGTGGATGCTGGAGATTTGCTCAAAGATGGAAGCGCGGCGGACGTTGCCATGCCACGAGTCTACATGCAGATACGCGACTGGTGGAAGGGCGGCAAATGCTCGGTGAGTTGCCCAAAGCTGATGTTGCGCTGCATGGCTAACGGCAATCGTAGGTTGTGACGATCATCCACCTGCAGCACAAGCCTGCGCTTTCAAGCTCCGGCGCTTCCCCCGCAGCATCCGCTCCGTTGTCTGCGGCGGCGCGCTCGGAAGGTATCACATTTGACCCATCGTCGTCCATTGTTCGCTTCTGTGCCCCGGACATCTCTCGCTGTGTACCGTCGCTCCTCGAACAGTGGGAACGATTATCGAAAGTGATCGTCGTCGCGGGCGAAGTCAACAGGCTGAACAAAGGCGACGCATTCCGGGACCTCCGCATGCTCAGTTTCGATCTGCGTACAGCGACGATGATGTACAGTCCTGGATTCTGTGCTTCCATCACGTACAACCCCGCGAGCGACAGTTACGAAGTCTCGTTTTTCCGGACTGGCTCGTCAGCCCCGACGCCCGGGATGCACAGTATCGCGACACCGGCTATCTCGATCGATGGGTCGTCTGATGCTTCTCCGCATCAATTCATCGCGCCATTACTGGGCAACCGGCTCAACGAGTTGACGGTGCGAGGGCGTAAAGGTCCCGTGGCGAGAGAGTGGATCGCCCTACTCCGCTCGACATTGCCGTTCTTGCTCGAGGTCGAGTCGGTCCGGTCCAGCTCGAGCACAGAGTATCCGGTGCTTGTGGTCCGCGGAGTGGGCGAGTACAAGTTGGTCTGGGATGTGGACGGGGTAAGGCGGTACGGAGTTGACTGGAGGTTGGTGAGCAATGGACGATGGGTGATGGGCGACTCGAGTCTGAGCGAGGACGAGAGTTGTGGCAAGATGACTGGGATCCCAGGATGGACGGACAGGGTCCTGGACGGCGCGTTCCAGAGATTGCGGGCGGAGAGTAGGGAAGAAGAGAAAAGCGAGCCGGGAGGGGGAGGTGGAGCGAGAGCTGGAGGCAGCGGTTGGAACGGGGCGGCAGAGGCAGTGGCAGTGGCGTGCAAGGTCGATGGAGGGGCGGCGTTGTTGTGTGATGGGAGAGTGGTGGGGGAGCTGGTCAGAGGGGTGTGTAAGGACGTCAGCAGTGTGCTGGGGGTGTAGGGCGAGGCGCAGAGAGGACGAGAGAGGGGACGGGACGGGGGCATGCAGGATTTGTGGTGGATCCGGGTTTGGATTTCTGTTCTTTGGGTTGGCTGTGAGACTTGCATTACATTCTATCATGTATCAATGGCATTATCTGCAAGTACTGGGCTTGCAAGGTCAAGGCAAAAGTCAAGGCGAAGTCAAGGGTCAACGGTCAAGGGTCGAGGGTCAAGGGTCGAGGGTCGAGAATCGAGGGTCGAGGGTAGAGGTCGAGGATCGAGGTAACAGTCGAGGGCAAGGGGCAAGGCGAGCGGGGGCGAAAATAGAAACAGAGCCAGACTCTTTACCGTCCAGTTTCAGCATCTGCATACGAATACGAGACCGATGTGGTGTGATGTGTGAGAGCTGCTTGTACAGATATGTGCACGGTGTCCCTTGCTTGGGTATTCTAATCCCGTCCAGCGCCATTGCTGTCTCCATCCCTGCCATTCCTGCTTGCCCACATTCCTGCCTGTCTTCATCCCTGCATCCCTGACTGCTTCATGCCTGCCTGTGCTCATCCCTGCATCCCTGACTGCTTCATGTCTGCCTGTGCTCATCCCTGCATCCCTGACTGCTTCATGTCTGCCTGTGCTCATCCCTGCATCCCTGACTGCTTCATGCCTGCCTGTGCTCATCCCTGCATCCCTGACTGCTTCATGTCTGCCTGTGCTCATCCCTGCATCCCTGACTGCTTCATGTCTGCCTGTGCTCATCCCTGCATCCCCTGCCGCCTCATCCCTGCCTGCCGTATCCCTGCCTGCCTCACCCCTGCCGTATCCCTGCGTCGCACTGCAGCGTCGTCTCATGCAATGCTGCCAGGATTCGCCGGCCCCCTGCAGCTGCCATGCTGTGATCCCAGCGATACCTCCGGACATGCCTTGTCTGCTCTCACAGGGATGTCTCCCTGCCTGTGTGTTTTCTCTCCCTACCACCTTGTCGCCCTTCCCGAGAGCGTCGACACCAGCAGGCACGGCCGCATCACTGCTCCGACGTGAATGGGTTTGCAATCTCTGCGCCTTGTCAGCTACGGCCACTTCCAGGACAAAGAGGAGAGCCAAGCTGACCCGCGGCACCGTCAGTCGGGCTGATGAGGACGACGTTCGGGCCGCGAAGCACGACTAGGCCGAGTTGGCGATCTGGCATCCCGTCTGCGGTTGTCAGCTTCCGCGGCGGACTTGTGCCGAACGTCCCAGGATCCGCGCGCCGCAGCCGCATCGCGACCACGAAAAGAGGCGGTTGCAGGTGCCGTTGCAGGATGATAGGAGTCATGACGAGATGTGGCCGCACACATCAATGTGACTACGATGGGATGCACCATGGGTATGTGTCCAAGAGTTGCAGAGAAAGCGTAGCCGCAGAGAAACCGAGACCCACTCTCAAACTCCTCGACCACATCGTCCATGACCAAGTTGAACAGCTGGTCATACCCCTTCAACGTCCCAGTCACTGTGCTTGTCAGCTACCATGTGCGAGCGAACGGTCCCCTGTCCTCCAGAACCGGGAGGAGCCACGGAGACTGACCTTCTCGGCCGCCCATGAATGTGACGCGTATGCTCTTGTCCACGTACAACGCGAGGTTGAGGATAGACTCGCGTTTCTTCTTCTCGCCTCGGTCGTTGGCTTGTGCCCCGCCTCTACCCCGAGGTGCGCCTCTGCCTCCGCCCTATACGCAGTCAGTTCAGGCTCACCTCCAGCGACGGTGGCCGACCTGCACTCACGCGGGATGACATGTCTGGAGGCTGGAGGGGGGAATGCGCAGACTGTCCAAAGTCAAAGCCTCAAAGCCAAGAATCACCAGAGGTCAGTTGAGGAATCGGAAGTCTGGGAGAAATCCGCGAAATTCAAGAATCGCGAATTCCAGCAGCTGAACCACCTCTTGTATTCATTGGCATCTTTCGCTGGGGAGACGAGCAATCGGCCAGTCAAGCACACGACTGCACCAGTGACAGCGCCACCGCCATCATGGCAGCGCAGCAGTCGGATCTGTCGTTCAAAGGTCAGAGGGCCAATCGAGTCATCCGGCAGCTAGCTGACATGCGCCCAGTACTGAGCCTGCTCAGCAAGGAGCGGGGTATCTATGGGCTCCGAAATGGCGATCATGCCCGGTACCGGTGCGTTATTGGCCTTCCACCTAGTAGCGACGCAAAACAGTAGCGATACAACAAAGCTGACTTTTGCAGACACCACTGTACGAACAAGCTGCACCGGCTGCGGCAGGTCTCGGGCCTGACCTCTGGCAAGGGAAAGACGTATAAAAAGCCTCCTGCTCTCACAAAAGAAGCTATCAAAGATGTCCGGTAAGCTAGTCAACACGTACCCGCACCGCACTTGACAGCTCATCGCGTCTAGCCCACTGCAGCTGCTGCTGTTCTCGGCGGAACGGGCGCTGGCACATTCTCACGAGCTCAAGGCGCTCGCGACGAAATCGAACGCTCCCCGCAATGTCCGGCGCGAACAGATCTCGTGGCTTCGCCGTGCTGCTAAATTCTCCACGTCTCTCCACGGCATCTCCCAGTCCCTCGCAGGCTCGTCGCAGCTCTCTCAACGGACATTATCCGAAGTCACAATCTACCATCTCTCGATCACGTCGGAACTCGCATTCGAGCGTCAACAGTGGGCAGAAGCGCTCACTTTCCTTGCTTGCCGACGACAACTTCTCTCCACTCTTGCTCTGGCAGCTCGAGACTCGTACGACCAGGCGCTCGCCACAGAGTTCATCGACGCCTATGACCCGTTGATTCGCTTCGCAGCGTACAAGCTGGGCCGTAGCGAGAGCCACGATATCGACGGAGTCGTCGCGGATATCGACACTGAGATGATGGAGGAAGCTGTCCCCGGATTTAGCCAGCTCGTACAAGGCCTCAGGGAGGAGATGAAGGCGTCCGAGGTGGAAGCGGGCCGCAAGACCCTTGACGAGGTGTCGTTTGCGGGGGAGAAGGTCGAGTTTAGGAGTGCAGAGATGGTCGGCGTCATGTTGAAGGTCCAGGAGGTTCTGGGCAAGATGCAAGGGAAGCGAGATGGTGGCAAGGGAAGAGGAATGAAAGGGTGGGACCGCGTCTTGGGAGTGCTAGGCGAGGCGGAGAGTGTCGCTCGGCGTCTGCTAGACGACCATGAGGTGAGCTCCGTTGCCAGAATGTTGGACATGCCCAAGCTCACAGTACAGGCGTCTGGGTCTGCGACCTCGCTCCGTTCCACCGAGACGTCAAACTCCCTTTCACTGGTTCATCAATACATCGTCTACCTTTTGCTGTCGCACAGAATTCAGCGAGATCTGCTGCTAGTGACGGCGCTCGAGTCGTCTGCGTCTGCACTCCCGCCAGACCCGACTGCCTTCAAAGTCAGTGGCGGCCGAGCCAAGGTCGAAGAGGCCGTCAAGAGTCTCGCTGCGATCATCAAGCTGTACGACACGGTGCTGCAAAGTATGAGCCAGGTACGCAGCCTCGCCATCGTCGAGGAGACGGACGGCGTGCGCCTTGCGGCCGAGGGCGTCGAGTCGTTCTTCCACGCCACGAAATGCTATCACCTCGCACGATTGCATTGCATCCACCCGACACCGTCCTTTGCTTCAGCCGTCCAGCTGCTGGAACGGTCCTCGTTGTCTATCCGCCAAGCCAAGACCGCACTCTTCGAATCAATGACGGACTTGCAGGAAGCCATCGTTCCTCTTCCCGAATCTCAGGTCGACGACCTTGGGGCCAAAGTTGCGCAGCTCGACCTCGCTGCTAAACGCGCATTGTTTGCTGAACGAGTGCCGAAACCTGTATTTTTCGATACAGCATTCAACTATATCGATCTACCGATGGACGAGCTGCTAGTCAAGGCGGGCAAGAAGGAGGCCCGTGCGGCGCCCGTTGTCAGTCAGGTAGTCGAGAAAGTCGAGGCGACGGCGGCCCAGGTCAAAAAGTCGGTCTTGCCTAGGGAGAGGGAGACGAGGGAGAGCACGCCTGCTGTTGAGGACAAGCCGGACGGACAACCGAAAGGCTGGTTTGGCGGATGGCTGGGCAGGAGATGAACACATAGTGAAGCAGGCCATCGTCATGCACCCATATTCATTATTTGGCTCGGGACACTCGCAAGGACTCAGCGAGATGTGTCCAAGAGAATAGTTAGTGCCAGGAGACGAGTCGCCACTCGGCGGAGTTGTCTGCGTCATTTCGATAATTCTCCATTCAGCCACTGTCTCTATCTCTCTCTCTGTGTTCAATCCTTTCTGACAGTTGCGCGAGTGAAGACTCCGCCGCTCCGTAGCGTATCCACCACGATGGCTATCTAAGCCCGCTGCTTGGCGCAGTGTCCGACCATCCACTACCCTTGACGCCGTCGCGGGATACAGGGACTGGGCGCGACATGTCGAATATCCGCGGACGACCGCACCCGGGCGTACGGACGCATAGTGGGCCAAACGGCCAGGCTCGACCTGCGCCGCGCGGCGCAGCCGATATCGACAGGTGAGCGCTACGGTCTTCTACGGTACTCTACGGTACTTGGATTGCGATTGGATCGCGCAGTGGCAGTGAGGAGTCATGGGATGCATGCTGATATGTGGCGTAGAGAGGGAAAGGCGGCGTTCGAGGCGCTGAGGGAGATGCTGCGGACGCAGATGCCTTGGACGAAAGAGATTGAGGCCCAGCGACAACGGTGAGTACATGGGTCCATCGCCATCGCTTTCACCATTCCCTGCCCTGGCCCCACCGACAGCGTGCATACCGCGATCCATGCTGCACGCTGCACGCTGCACACTGCACACTGCACACTGCACACTGCACACTGCACACTGCACACTGCTCGCGGCACACTACACTCTGCACGCTGCATACTGCGCTGCACGCTGCTAATTGCACGCTGCACACTGCTCGCTGCTCGCTGAGGCTAATCGCGTGTGCGTGGTACTGATTAGCCTCAGAACGCGCGATCTGTACCTCACCCTCCTCTTCGCGCACCCTCTGTCGCCGTATGCCAGGTCCCTCGAGCCGCTATGGCACTACACGACCTACACGCTCATCGGCTCGTATCGCGAGCTGGTGGCGCGCACCGAGGCCGCGCTCCCCCCGCCCCCCACTGCGGCTGGGCGCCGGCGCAACGCCGGTAACAATAACGGCAGCAACGGGCAGAATTCGCCGGCGCATGTCGAGTTGCGCAAGCAATTGACGCGGTTCCGCCAGGCCCTTGTATCGGAAGAACGGTTCTACCGCGGTCTTATCTCGCGAATCGTCGCGTTCTACAGCCTGCAGTCGCTCACGCGGGACCACCTGGCCATGCTGGGGATACCAATGTCGGACCCGACGGCCCCGCTGGACCAGGCGAGGGATGGGCTGGCCCCCGACATGCCCCTTGAGGAGAGAAGGGAAAAGGTCGCACTGGTGTACAAGGGCCTTATCTGCCTGGGCGATCTGGAACGGTACAAGGAGCAGTACTCTGAACGAGCACGCAAGGACCGAGATGGCAATGCCCCCCGGATGAGAGATAGAGACAGGGACAGAGGAGAAGAGCGATTCGCACGGTCTAAGAACTATTATGAGATTGCCCGTGGGCTCCTCCCCAACGATGGTGAGACTTACACTGTACTGGCTGTGTAGAGATGCGCATCAGCTTACTATCGTTCAGGCGCCGCATTCAACCAGCTGGCTGTGATTTCCACATATGTGAACGACGACCTCCTGTGTGTGTATTACTATTTCCGAGCTCTGGCCGTTCGACAAGCTTTCAAGAACGGCGAAGAGATACTCGACAAGTTTTTGAAGAAAGTTCATGAGAGGTGGTTGGCCGTCGAAGAGCCAAAGGCAAACGGCAAAGAAGATATCGTCGAGGCTGGGGAGCCGCGGTTCAGAAGAGATCTCTTGGTTGTCGTGGCGCTCTTGTATCGCAGAACCGGGTAAGCCCTCGACCACTTGACTATAACGATATGCTGAGTCTTCCAGCATGTCCGCCTTGGGCTCCCTGACTGCATCGATACTCCCCTCATTGGGGGTGCTGCTACGCGAACGGCAGCTCGCCTCGGAAACCATCGTCAAGTTGACTACCATCGTCATTGGTGCCCATTGGCATGCCAGGTCGGCCGCCTCCATTGTCACGAACGGCAATGGTGCTGCCAACGGCGGTGGCGGACAGGGCACGCGACGACGAGACGCCGAGGAAGCGTCGGTCGCCTTTCTCCTCGATATTGCCAGTATCATGTTCTCCGTGTCCGCAGACGAGGTTGAGGAGGCGATCAGGACACCAGCAACCCCAGGCATGGAGCTGCATCAACACATTTCTGCTGTCCTGCGGCGCATCCTCCCCAGTCTGCGGATCGTGTCAAAGTGGCTCAAACTCAACATCGACTACCTCGCGCGTTTCACCTCACCCCCTCTGTCGATAGGCATCGCATCGTTCTGGCAGTCTTACAAGCGGCTCTTGGCGGACTTGGTCGGTCTCTTCCCGATCGGAGATCTCCCTTCACTTGTCGAGCCCCTCGAAGAGGATATCGATATGCGGGGGTTCGTTCCTCTGAGCCGCGGCCTTCCGACACCAGCACCTACTGGCCCAGGCATGAACGGACAAAACAGCGTAGAGATGTCCGAAGAACCTGTCATCACAGAACAGCAAGACGTCCATCCAAACGAGGAGCAGTTGATGCGTATCTCAGACCTGCAGGTCGATGCAAAGCTACTCATGCAGACTGAGGTGAGCTCGATGAAGACGGCTACATTGCCAACCGTTTACTGATATGTGACATGATTAGACTGGATTCGCAGCCATCAACGGCTCTGTGCTGAATGGGTTTGTCGAGCGGCGCCATCATCAAGACGATCATGACATCGCGTCGGTCAGTACGGAGACTGAGGACGATCCGGTCAACCTGGCTATGCGCGCCACGCTGGGCGGGAGCAGTGTGGACGAGACCGAGTCGAGGGACGAGGTCGATGATGACGAAGAGGTCATTGTGTGGGGTAGAAAGTGAGGTGCTTGCCTCTATCGTGTAGACGCACAGCTGACGTATGGGATAGCACACCGATCGGAGTTACGCCGCCCGTCGAAACAGATTCTGCAAATGCTAGTCCGATCCAATCTGGTAGAACATCGACTGCGTACGATCTGCTGCAGAATCTGGTCCTTGACCAACAGACCTCTTCTACCCAGCGGCCCGCTTACTACCCACACCCAAACTCTCAGCCGCATCTACACGCTTCTCACCCTCAGCCGCATGCACACACATCTTACCCTCAAGCGCATGTACACACGACTCACAATCCGTCTCCCCCTGGCACGTTACGTCGAACCACTCAGACCGCGGCAGTTGCGGTTGACCATGGGTCACCGGGTCTGCTGTTCGGCGGGGAACAAGGTGGTAGTATATGGACGATGACGAGGGAAGAGAGCGAAAAGGGGCGAATGAGGGATAACGGAAATGGCAGCAACAACAGAGGTCTGGCGAGCGTCGCGGGTCTATGGGACAATCCGCCGCCGCCACCGCCTCCCGCGACTGCGGTATCTCCTCCACTGATTGGTGGGCTCGGACATCTCCCTGCTCCGACGATTGGTGGGCTAGGACAGCCTGGTTTCTGGGGTGCTCCGATGGAGAATGGACAGGTGGGCAGTCCTGCACCCGCAGCACCGGTGGGATATAGGATACCGCCGGTTGGAGGAGGCGGGTACAGAGCCCCCGGGCATGGACATGAAGCGTATCCGGCGGGTATCCACTTTGCAAACCAAGGCTATCATCCGTCTTGAAGCGGCGACGAAAGCGGACGACCGGACGACCGGAGAGCCAACAGCAAGAGCACTATCGGGAGAGTGCCATCGAACCAACCGACGAACGAAACGAGCCGACCAAGTCACCCAACGGACCAATCCAACCGGGTGCCATTGCCAGATGCGGCGCGGTGGAGCGAGCGGCAACGAGCAAAGCCGCTACGAGCTCGCACAGCAATGCAACACTTAGTGATGAGTGCGGATGGAGTGCGGAAAGCTGAATAGCTGAATACTTTGACATGGAATATGTCGATTGGCGGGATCTGCTGGACCGTCCGTCAGAGCTTGATCTCTGTTGGACCGTCCATGCCAGCCTGCTCCGATGTATATAGAAACGGCGGAGGGATTTGATGAAGCAAGAGTGAGAGATGCGATGCTATGCATGATGCAAGAGACTAGACGTTGGTGCACCAGTTGGCTATCACTCTGAAGATCCGTGCGAGGATGCCGAAAAGATGTGATCCGATGGCTATCGTACTATCCGGGCCATAACGGGAGTGGCCATCTTACCTGGCACTGACGTGTTGCCAACCATTTTACTACTCGAGCACTGACGGGTTGCCAGCCATCGTACTACCTGAGCCTGACGGGTCCGCCGATCGTGCTACCTGAGGACTGACGGGATGTGGGCTGACACCTCTGCGTCTGCGGCATCGTCGTACACCCTCAGCCAGCCTTTGAACTTATCGCTCCACGCCGCCTCCTTGTCTGGCCTGACGATCTCGTACCCCTCCTCGTTGCCCATCCACCTGAGCTCCTTTGCTTTGCGCTCCTCCACCAGCTCGCGCTCCGTCGTGACTTTGCCAGCCTTCTTCTCCGCCTCTGTCATCTCCCTCTCCCCGCTCGCGAATCTCCTCGCCTCGGCGATCCGCGGCTCGAGCGCCGCGAGGTAGTCCTTCCGCGCCTGCTGGATCCGCTCCGGCAGTTTCTTGAACGACGACTTGTACCACCCCTCGGCTTGTCTGTCGAACTCCGCGTCAGACGCGTCGAGCGCCCGCGTGTGGCCGTCGATGAGCTTGAGCGCCGCTTCGGCGCCGAGCCGCACGCGGTGCCGCTCGGTGAAAAAGTCGTACAGCATCCACGGGATCTGCAGGAAGCCCATGTGGTTGGTGAATGGCACAAGAAGTATAGGCGCCTGCGGCGGCAGAGGCGACGGGGGCACGTGGAGGTGCGGCGGGATCGCCTGCTGTGGCTGTTGTCCAGGGGTGGATGCGGCGGCGTCTGATAGCGATACCGGCGGGGGTGGTGGTGATTTCGGCCGCGAGAGGAATGAGAAGACCGATACTGACGGCGCTGCGGGTGAGGATGCTGCAGAAGCAGAAGCGGAAGCAGAAGCAGACGCAGACGCAGAAGCAGAAGCAGGTGTTGAGGCTGGATCCGTAGTTGCCGTCACTGGAAGTTCGGGTGAGGGCGACGCCGGGTCCTCGAGAGTGACAACCGGCTGGTCTTCCTGGGGTTTTGCAAACACGCCATCACTCTCCAGGCGCTTCTCTACATCGTCCTCCCACTTCCAGGGCGAAACACCGCCTTCCCAGCCCCGCCGCAGCCCTTCCAGGTACTCCTTCAGACTGGCCCGTCCGACAATCACGATCCCGCCGTCGACCTCACGCTGCTCGGCCTGGTCAGGGCTCAGTATGCCCGGCAGAGACATGGGTATCGGGGCTTGCTCGAGGCCGAGCTTTTGTCGGCGCTTGCTGAGGATTCGAGCGTGGAGCTGGCGGGTGATGGAGCCGTACAGCGGCGACGAGAGGGGCTCGTAGTCTATTGCTGCTGCGACGAAGTACGGCTGCAGGTGGTTAGCAGCTCCCACTTGGATTATCCCAACGAAACAAAGATTCGCAAGAACGATTGGGATGAGACATGGATGCAATACAGATGCCGGCGACAGCCACGGCAGTGTCATGAGGTTAGATCCATGCGTGACCGCACCAAGATGCCGGAGCATCCAGCACTTCTCCAACGAAAGAAGGCAAGCAGGAGCTGTGACGACGGGAAACCGCAACCCACCTTAATGTACCGCTTGAAATACGTGACGCCTCTCTCGGAATCATCGTCCTCGGGCCACCGCGAAGCCAGCACCTCGACCTTTCGCGGCATCTCCAGACTCCCCTTCATAGGCTCCTTGGCCCGTGCCTCCACCTTCGCAATGTACTCGGCCTTGATACGCGCGCATTCCCTCCGGTCATAAGTGTACGCATAGGTCACGCTCGCCACCAGCCCGATGAAGATTGACCAGTTACGAGAGGGCAGCCGAGGCGTGTAGGTCAATACTGACCTAGGCAGGCCCGTATGTTCCAGCGCCGAACGGAAACCTGTCAGAGGGACTTCGGACGGCCGTGGTGGTGCTGCAGAAGTAGGAGGCGGCGACGGAGATGGAGTTGGTGCCGCTGGGTGTGGTGCCGCTGCTGGTGATGGAGGTGGTTGCTCAGACATTGCGAGATATAGATGGACAACAGGTCACGAAGATGATAATCAGGTGGCCGACTTTTCCAAAATTCCCGTTCAGATTTCATGCCACGTGCCGAGAAAAAGGTGCGTTTAGAAATCGACCCCAAACGACTCTGCAACACATATGCATGCTCTACATATGCCTAGAGATCAAGCCTCGTTGTCGGTCATACATAGGCATGCGGGTCCCTGCACACCCAAGAATCTATTGCAACAGCACCGTCCCGTTCAGTCCCGCTCTCGCCGTAAGATAATCAACGCCGCACTAACGGCCATTAGCCCACCTGCTCGGCTGCGACGATGTTTTGCTGTACGCTTCCCGCATCTGCTTGAGCTGTTGCAGCTGAGCCGGAGTATATCCCTTCTGATCATACGAGGCAATTGGTTGCGCATAGCTCGGTTGCGCGCCACCAAATGGGTACTGAGGATGTTGCGGTTGCGCAGAGGTCTGACCAAACGTTGATGGCACGGCTGGTGCACCGTTTGCCTCCATCGCCAGTGCCGATGGACGCTCCGAGTTGAGGGGTGGGGCAATTGAAGCGGGTACAGGAATGTATCGTTGAGCCGGACGGGGCGGAGATTTTGCCTTGCTCTTGCTTCCACGGGTATTGGAGACTGCATCCGAAGTTTCCGTACTTCTAGGCACAGGTGCACCCGTGTAGGAGGGATCGTCCTCTTCGGCACGGCGGCTCCTCTTCGCGGCTCGGCGTTCCCGCTCATCGACGTCGTCGCCCTCATATTCCTCAGCTGCGGCGGGAGGATCGTTGGGAGCCCTTTTCTTCGGAAGACTCTTGAGGAAGGCCGAGGCTGTAGCGAAATTGGGCAAGTTGGCACGAATGTCCCGGTGGATACTTCGGATATGCCGGCGAAGATTGCCAATCTCGATAGCCAAACGCTTGACAGACAGATTCCCCATCCGCTGGTAGATCATAAGGGCGGACATCCAGAATTCTTGGGGAACGTGGTCAGCGGATCCAGAGCAAAATGAACAATGAGGTTTGCTCACCGATCGGGGCGACCCGCGCACTGACCGTCTCAAACGCTTCGGCGTGGTAATTGGTGGCGATGTTCACAAACAGGGAGAACGCCATCTCCATTTTGCGGCGGAAATGTTGTTCGGGCTGTATGAAGAGGGACAGGGAAGACAGGAGGATCGGGGCATGATAGGTGGAGGGGAATCCAGTGACGGGTGGTAGAGGATATGATAAGCGAATACGTTGCAGAAGACGAACTGTCAGCGATAGTCTGACGAGACGGATCCTCACGCACCGGGTCCTTCCTCTCTAGAAATCTGCCCATAGTTGGATATGTTGGAAGAGCATCCCTCTGCTCGTATGCTAACAGTACGATCGCGGCCAAGGCTTGGAATGCTCTCGCACGCTTTGTGTCCCATGCAATGAGTGTGCCCAGCGTCTGAGGTTCGGTGATGTATTTCTTCTGCAGTTCCAGAATCCAGTCCGACCATGGCCCAGGAATGGCTTGGAGCTTCTCCGGAGCGGAAAGCGCGACACCCATCTGCACACGTTCTACCCAGCATCAGCACGGTCATAGGTGCAGACACAAGCCACACACGGGCAGGTGGTTTCAACAGGGAATGGACGAGAGAATGAGGGAGAGAAGCCAGGCTCACGGAATATATCTCGTTGTTGGTTGTCCTCGAGTTCATCGTACTCCACAGCCTGGATTGATATCTGCTCAAACTTGTGCCGCAACCTGTCGGGTAGAGGACGGCCGGACCGTGTCTTCGTGCCCGAGCTACCGTACCAAAACCTCTGGCCAGTAGCAGGAGACACAAATGGGATCTTGCCGTCCATAAAATTCAGGATGGAGGTGCAACGTTGCTTGCCGTCGATACAGATCCGCCGTTCATCGCCGTTCTCGTCTGTCATCACGGCAAAGATGACGGGAGGGATATAGAAGTTCTGCCAATGTTAGTTTTAGTCGCACCCGTCACCGACACAAGAAGAGACAAGCTCACCAGGAAAAGTGATTGGATCAGGCCGATCATCTTTGCCTCGGACCATACCACATCTCGTTGGTAAGGGGGATCAAGGTCGACCACGCCAAAATGAATCAGGTCTGGAAGAAGACAGCATGGTCAGCTTCACCGTTCAGTGCCAGGCAAGACTGCAGAAGCTAAAGGGCTGTTGGAGGAACTTACCATGGAGATGTTTGGTGTTCAGCAAGGTATGCCTAGGCTTTGGCAGCGCGCCCTTGAGCACCTTGTTGATTTGGAGGTCGGGCTTGACATCGTCCTCTTCCTCGCTCTGGATCAGCTCATCGAGGTACTCGTCGTCGTCGTCGTCGCTCAGCTCAGCGGCACTGCGTTTTGGCGCCATTAGCTTAAAGGAGGCGCCTGAAGGCGCGCGGATCGCGTAGACGGGAAATCTCGTGTGGAGGTCAGTCTCGCGCCATGTGCCTCTTTGGGAGAAACAAGTGCACTCACATGCAGCTGGTTGGAAGACTTCACTCCACTTGGCAAGTGGGAGAGCAAGCAAGTGCAGTCCTGGTGAGGAAATGGGGAACAAGAAAGGTGAAGAGTCAACCAGGGGACATTTCTGATTCTCACCCCAAGGGACAGGTCAGCACTGTGGCACAATTTTTGCAAATAAAGTTTGCTGGTGATTGCCAATTCATTGCAAATGCTGAGGCTGACTGTCATGTCCCAGTCATAATGTAACAAGTGTGGCATGACATGCATGACATGGACTGTCATGACGGAGACGTCGTCGAGTCGTCACGTGACTATCCACGCGACCGGGATGACGGCATGGCTGTCACGTGGGGCTTGAGGAACTCGTCTAGGTTGAACGAGTATCTACTCGTCTCGACGAGAGTATGTAGAATTTACCGGTTTGTAGTGAGGTTCCTCAGCGATCCTCGATTGAGTCCCATAGTCCAAGACCCAACGATCTCATTCTAACTTCGACGGGTCTACAACCACTCAATTGAGTTCTTCTAGATTGCCCAAGTCCCAGTCCACGTCTCCAAATCCACATCCCAGTCCCAAGTCAAGCCATTCCTGTTACGACCCGTCCTTGATTGACCTCAAGCTAATCAAAGACGTGTGGAAAGCTGTCGTTTACAAGGGGTGAGCTAAGTGCTCGGGTTCTTGTGACTTGGTCGACAGTAGGGTAGACGTAATGAGCTAGGAAGGATCCGGCAAGCTCAAGGGGGAAGTGAAGATGTGACTAGAGTGCTTGGGCAGCAATGAGGTCTAGCGATGTAACTTATGATATTTTGATCCTTAGGGAAGAAGTCAGACTCCCTCCCCAAGGTGCAACTTATATACCTTGTGGGTGTCTCATCCCGCGAGGTATCCGAGCCCTTCTAGAGACGTCTCTAGAGCAGAGCTCTAGAGACTGTTTCTAGAGACAGCTCTTGAGACTCTCACGGGACACCTCTTGAGACTCTTCTAGAGAGTCTCTCCGATACGTCTCTCCGATAACTCCGATATGTCTCTATAAGGGTTATGACCGGGTCATAACAATTCCTCATTCTCTCAACGAGTTCTCACGGAACTCGTCCAATTCCAAGCCAGTCGTTGTGCAGCGGGCCCAGGTCGCCGAAGTTAGGCCGGAGCATCGTGACATGGACTTGGCATTTGTCATTGTTATGACCCGGTCTGTCATGACCCGACTCACCTCGATTTACCTCGAATACTCTCGATTTACTTTTCGACCTTTTCAACCTCTCGATCTATCTCGATTATTACTTGAATCACCTCGACACTCTTTTCGTCACTCATTCAAATCTCGATAACTTACTTCGTCACTCGTTTACTCTCGATTCCTCAATTCAACCTCCTTGAAAACCTCGAATTGATGCTTAGTAATAATATTGGAAATAGGTGATTCTATTGGCAACAACAGCATTGGAAATAGATAAGATGCTGCAATATATAAGTAGATAGATCAGCCTTGATCCCCCCAGGGATCAAAACTCGTATGTTACTCTCGATATCATTTCGATTTCCTCAATTCACCTCGATTGTCGATAGTTTGACAAATCTTCAGCCGAAAGTCTTCCGCTTCTGGTTCGAGACTATTTCGCTATAGTCGAATCGCCCCGATTACCCGTTTCCTCTGTCGAATCATCAGAGACACGGCCGTAACACCAGTCGCCATCGTCCCCTGAGACTAGAGTTCGTCACTCTCTAGTTTACCAGGCGTAACAACAGCTTTCCACTCGTCTTTGATTAGCTTGAGGTCAATCAAGGACGGGTCGTAATAATCAAAGACGGTCGTAACACTATCAGACAATAACTGTTTGGCTTTGGTGTCTATATAGTGTGATGCACCGCAGTTTTTGGTCTGTTTCTACTCCTTGCATCAAGTTCTTCGCCATTCCTGCTTGTTCATCAACAGAGCAAGTCCGTGCGCAAGTCGCCTCCCGGACTGAGAGGCGATTTCCCAACTGACACTTACAGTGCGAATGGTGGCAAATAGCAAGAGACGCCTGAATGGAATTCGGATAGGCAAGTAGGGAAGAGGGGAAAGGATACCGACGGCAATGATCGTTGGTGGGGTGTCTTCGTTTGGGCGAGAAAGGATATCGGGGACCGACGAGTTGTCGTCGTGTTGAAGGAATGCAAATGGAAAACCAGCCAGCAAGAGAACCCCGGCCAGTGGTCCAGCACCCGAGTCAGAACTGGAAACCTTTCAAGGTGACTTGAAAGCTGGAAGAGGGCATTTCAGTACGGAGAAGGGAAATCAATGTGAAGAAGGGAAGTCGTTGGAGCGTCAGACCAAGTAAAACAGCAACTGATCAGCGTCTGTATTTTGTGACGCTAGACCTCACTTGCAAATCAACTGTTTTGGACCGCAGCGCTGCTACCCGAAGTCTTACACACTATAAAATGCAACGTAGATGGGGAAGCCTGGAGACATTTATGGAGGGCATGGGGAAGAAGACGGATGAGCAGAAGGAGAAAACTATAGCAAAATGGTCCACGCACGGGACTCTTCAGGAGACAGTCAAACGTACGACTGAGCACATGAAGACAGTGACAAGCGCGGCAGACAAGGCGCTGAACCGCTCTTTGGACTGGACTGTGACGAAACTGCAGAGCCGTGACATGTGGACGCTTGATGGGCCAGATCCATTCACTGCCTCTTCGAGGGCGGGTAGTTCTTCTGCAACCACGGGCATGAGCGGCGGCAAGGTTACGGGCAAGGGGAAAGCTCGAGAGGCGTCTGCGTCTCTCGAGAAGCTGATTTGCTTAGAAGTGTACACGAAACACATCGCGCGCCGGTGGGAGCCTCTCTTGCCTGAGCTGTTTAGGCGGCACGGGCTCGGCAAGTGGGCGGAAAGCGCCTGGCCCGAGCTCAGGCGCTTCGACGACGAGGCGCGCACCGAGTCCTCCATAGCGATTGCGTCTGAGATCCAAGCGCTCGAGGAGAGTGTCCGTCTCCTGCATTGGGAGGCACTGGTCGATGTGCGCAGCGACGGACTTACCTACGCGGTATCCATCATGCCGGATGGTGGCGACTGGCTCGAGATATCGCATTTCACCTCGGTCCGGTGGTTGCGATCGGGGCAAGAGCGCTGGGCCCTCATCCATGAGAAGATCAATGGCCACCGCCGCCCCACGATATTGAGGAATGAGCAAGAATACACGTATGATTGATCTCCTCTGCTGATGCTGGGTGACGAGAAGATGACAATTTCTCTCCTCGCGACTCGGAACCGAGCAAGATTCTGGCACATCCTTGGCTATGTCCACCATATCCACCATGCATGCCGGCTTGCCTACACTCTGGCTTATGTAGTGTATATCATGTATGCCAGCGCGCCGACACTTTTGCATATGTACGACATGTAAGCCGGCTTGTCAGCTACGCTCCTGCAGGAGCAAGCCACTACCCGGCGTCGCGTGACTACCAGCAGACAAGCCAAGATATGTGCTTGTGATGGAGCTTTCCAGATTCTGAACAGGCTAGGTAGCGGTGAGCAGTACGGCAGACCGTGCAGCGTCTGTCAGCCAGATGTAATCCTGCCGGATTCCTCAGCCGTCAGCTCGAAATACTCCTAGCCAATGCCGTAGCGGCCAAGCAACAGGACGTCGTTTCTCCAACCCTCCCACAGATTTTTGTCCCCACTCTGCCCTCTCTCTAGACTGAGTCAAACGTGTCATGACGAGCAAGCATCCTCCCGAGAACAAAGAAGAGTGTTTGCATCAATGCGCTTTACAACCCAATGATATGTATGCTACGCGATTCTTCCAAAAGACACTCTCGAGACTCGCTCCGCCATCTAAGCTGTCGTTGCATTCTGCGTTCAAAGACTTGCTTGCTCACTCGTCCATCCATTCTTCCGTGAGTAGGCCCGTTGCTGCTCTAACAATCACCATCTTGCTCCAAACCATAGCTGAGCCCAGGTCCCCATTCCGACTCGCCCTCCTATCCTTTCTCATCCTTCTCATCCCGTTCAGTTCCCTCTTCTCGCTATCTCTCATCATGAGATTCACCTATTCCTCTTCCATATCCGACTCATCGTCGCTCATGCTCTCCTTCAACATCTCGAGCAACTCGTGAGCCTCGCTCAGCTGAGCTACCAGAATCGCCTGACCCTCTGGTATGCTCCCGTCATCAGCGTAAAATTTGCCGTCGCGCCGTAACGAGTCGATCTGATGTAATGCCAGATGATATGGGTACAGGTCGCGGGGAGTGTACGGTCCCCCGTATTTGAGGACTTCGTTTAAGCATTTCTTGATGGTCGATAATTTGTTTGCCTATGCCGATGAGCGAAATAAGGATGAAAGAGAAAGAGAAAGAGAAAGAAAAGGGAAAGGGAAGAGAACAAGAAGAGGAGGGAGAAACCACTCACGATAGGCATCAGTTCTTCTGAGATCGGCTCGGACTCAGACATGAGGCGATAGATGAGACCATAACATCGTCGTAGCAAGAAGAGCAGAGCCTGGGGCGTTTCAGTTAACATGCTGCTCCCATACTAATGATGAAAGGCTGACATATTGTCCCTCTGCTTTATTTCCTTCCGCATCGACAAACTTGCCGTCTACGCGCATCGAGTCGATCTCGCGCAACGACATGCCAAAGCTGTACAACATTAGCAACGTGAAACGCGTATTATAGGTATCGTAGTTGACACACTTGTACAGATCGGTCTCTCTGAGCGTCCAACGATGAGTTAGTGCTGCAGTTTCATTCAGCTCAGTCTGTATGCTGCGGTGATGCCAACTGACTCAGACGATCGAGCTGGGCCTTCATCTCTGATAATCTGTCGTAGATTGGCTTGAGCGATGGGCTGACATCCTCCTCGGCTTCTCGAGCTTTGATATCCTGCGCCACGTCGAAACATTGATCCAGCAGACCCGATAAGAGTGCTTGCCCTTCGGGGACAGACGACCCTCCAGGACCCAAAAACTTGCCATCGACCCGCTTTCTACGCTACATCAGGACCCGGTCGATAGCATGACTAATCTGTCGGAGAGGGACTTACGCATCAATCTTCCGCAGCTCCTCCATGACCGCCTTGTATTCCGTCTTGTTTGGTTTGGGTTCACCAGCTATCATCGCCATCTGTTTCCGCAATGCCACGAGCCGTTGATGTATTGGCAGCAATTCAATCGAGATAACAGACAGTGACGCCATGAGATCATTGTATTGGTGTTCTGCAAAGGTGAGCTGAGAACCGCGAATTACGTCTGTAGGGTGTGAGAGAGAGGGTATAGGAAAAGTCTACATACCGACACCTTGCAGCTTCCGCAGCATGAGCCGCACAATTGGTTCAGGATGCTTCCCTTCCTCCGAATCGCGCTTGATCATCTCTTTCAGCTGATCAATCCGTTCTCGAAATGGCGACAGGAAAGCTTCGGTATATGCTCCGGTCTCGTTCATGAATGACAGGATTTGCTATCACCATGTGTCAGCTCTACGCCACTCACGAGAACCATGGTAAGGGCATGAACATACTCGGATGGCAGCGATTTGGGAATAGGCAGCAGGAGTCTCTCGGCTCTTGCCGATGGTCATGAAGAAGAGACTGAGGAGACCAAAAACATCTGCGATGATGGTATCAACGCGATTTGGTTCCGGTGGGGCAGGTCCCGATCCAGAAGGGTCCGTGGATGAGGAAGCGGCGTTGTTGGCAAGTGTCGAAGCATGTGTGGAGGTGTGTTCATCTCGAATCTCGTTCAGCTTAGTGACTAAACTAGTGTCAGCACAGCTGCTAGCAGGGGATGTCATCCACCCTACCTTGCTTGACGACTTCCTTGTATATTGGCATGACATCCTGAGACCGGATGAATCTGGTGGTGTCCTACATGACGCTTAAGCAGTGGAAAAGAGTGCTGTAGACAACGCCGCGTACCTTCTTGAGAGCAGTTAGTCGGTTACGGATGTTGATGAAAGCTTCCAGGACGGGGAGTTCCTCCTGGTTGCCAGTCTGATCAGCGTTTGTCTCACAAGAATTGAAAGACGCACTTGAGGAACCATGCTGGACACCATCGAAGCCGGGAAGTCGGATTGTTACCACGTGCAGCTCTTGCAAGCAACAGGATAAAAGTCTATCAATCACCGTGTCCGATTTCTGCAAGATGGCCAGGATTCCAAGGATTGGGTAGTTGAATGAGTAGTACAGTGGTCGAGGGTCACAATGTTGAGGTAAATGCCGAATCGATGTTATATACACCGATGAAAGCAGAAGAAAGAAGAACAGTTGGAGGAAACGAGAGGAGGTGTAGAGAAAAGCTGGTGTTTCCTTGGCGTAGGCTGAGTCGACACGGCACGGCTGTACTATTGTTGGACTGTCTGCGTTGGTGTCGGCCGAGCTGTGTGGTTGTACTATATGCCCTAAATGCCGCAACTCCCAAAGTGGTCCTCTGACAAAAAGTCGAGTGCTGATGTATACGAGGCGACTACTTGTCCTTGGTCTTGGTGGTTTAAGCCGACAGCACCGCCGATACAGGCCTATTAGGCTCAATCCGTAGGCACGCTGATGAAATAGGCACACGGATGGCTGGGCCCGATTAGAATTCAATCAGATTGCCTGTTTCGGGGGAAGGAAATGACGCAACTGCCACACCATTTGACAGCTTTGCATGATAATGCCGCGGCGTTATGTATCCACCACCCCCCCTCTCGCCGCCGCCGCCGCTCGCTCGGTGCCACATACTTTTTTTTTGTGGTGTGTTTCCCCCCCCCTTTTTAGGGCCCAAGCAGACTGGTCCACCACTCGCGTTTGCCCCTCACAGCCACCCAACCATACTCTCCATTTGCTTCCTTTCTTTGTTCCATCATCCTCGCTCCAAACACTCTATCATCTTCCACTCGTCCCTCTCAGCCCCAGTCGTCTCCTTGCAACCCAACGTGAGTCTCTCCTCCTCTTCCTCCTCCTCCCTTGTCACCATCCTGCAGCCACGTAGCATGCGCACGCGCGCCGATGCGCTAGGCCACGACGGTAGAACTGCGGGAGGCGTCCAAGTGGTCGTTCAACCCCCGTCCTCGTCGCATCGCTTTATTTCCGCAACATCCCACCTCGACTACGCTGCAACCACACACCTGTACCCCTCCTTTGTTCGCTGCGACTCGTCTTCCCATTGAGCGAGGGGTCCAATCGCTCGGCCCCACCTCTTCTTTCTCTCTTCTCCGCCTAGTTGCAATTGGAAAGAACACTCGCTGACCGCGCTCGTTCATTGCTTTTCGTGTGACTCTTATCATCGTCTACGCAACTTGTTTTCATCCCGATTCACCTCGATTCCTCTCACGATCAACAACCTGCGTGCGGTATCCCTCGATTCCTATTCTTGCCTTGCGATAGTCAATACTAGACCAGTATCAATCGTGAGTCGCAGCTTGTGACGTGGACGCGTCTGGTCGCGTTTCAACCAGCTTGCACGGGGCCATTCCCCTTGCTCATCCTCCCTGGACATCCTCTCGTCACTGTTCCGTCTACACGTCCGCAGTCGCGTCCGCCGTCCCTCTCCCGGAGAACGCCTCTTAAATCGAATCGTTATCGTGGGTTGCCGGGTTGTTGGGTATCGAGTTTGGGGAAAGGCATCGCGGCTTCATTTTCGCAGATTGTGACCAAGCCAGCGCCCAGTTTCGTGTTTCACCTTGTCTTCCCTCTCAGTCGCGCACAAATGTCTTGCGTAGAATGCTGCTGATCATGCTTTCCTCTTCTTCATTCCGGTCCCTTATCAATGCGATCTCCGGACGTCGTCATCCTGTCCATCCTCGTACTCGCCATTACCTACTCGAACGCGACTCTGATTCCGCATCATAGATGAGCCGGGAAGACTCTGTCTACCTTGCCAAGCTCGCAGAGCAGGCTGAGCGATATGAGGGTGAGTGCACCGTCCTTTTGGCCGTTATGCAGTTTGGGCATGATGCGCGCGTTTCCGATTTGGTGTACTCGACGGATACTTGTTAACTCGTCTCTGAGAGGTCGCGTGACTGTTGCGATTGTTGCTGAGTTGGTGCAGAAATGGTCGAGAACATGAAGACTGTCGCGTCTTCCGATCAGGAGCTCACCGTCGAGGAACGAAACCTCCTCTCCGTTGCATACAAGAACGTCATTGGTGCCCGACGTGCGTCGTGGCGGATCGTCTCCTCCATTGAGCAGAAGGAGGAGTCCAAGGGCAACGAGCCCCAGGTCGGCATGATCAAGTCGTACCGTGAGAAGATCGAGGCCGAGCTGGCCAAGATCTGCGAGGACATCCTCCAGGTCCTTGACAAGCACTTGATCCCCAGTGCCGCGTCTGGCGAGTCCAAGGTGTTCTACCACAAGATGTACGCAAATTTACCGTTATATATGGGGCGTGCTGACGAAGGCAGGATGGGAGACTACCACCGATACCTCGCCGAGTTCGCCACTGGCGACAAGCGCAAGGACTCGGCCGACAAGTCTCTTGAGGCTTACAAGGCTGCCTCGGACGTTGCGGTGACCGAGCTCCCGCCTACGCACCCGATCCGTCTGGGTCTTGCCCTTAACTTCTCGGTCTTCTAGTAATTTACTTTCAATGAGGCGAAGACACTTGCTGACTGTTTCAGCTACGAGATCCTGAACAGCCCCGATCGTGCCTGCCACCTTGCCAAGCAGGCCTTTGACGACGCTATCGCGGAGCTCGACACCCTCTCGGAGGAGTCCTACAAGTGAGCTCATGAGCATCAGTGACAACATGCGGTGGCTAATCCTTCAGGGACTCTACCCTCATCATGCAGCTCCTGCGTGACAACCTGACCCTTTGGACTTCGGACATGAACGAGGGTGGTGAGTGGCTGCCTTCGACGTGGGGCTTTGCTAATTTGATTAGCAGCCGACAAGAAGGAGGACGTCGAGGAGCCGAAGGAGGAAACCACTGCTGCTTAGACGACCTACCATGATCCCTGATGGCACGAACTCGCATTTCTAGGGCTTGGCGTTCCCGTTCCTCTCGTACACATGTCGTCTGTGCTTTCGTTTATTCCATCTATCCCAGCTCCCTTTTGCCTGTTTATGATGAAGACAATCAGTTCGAGTCGCATGACGTGCATGGTTTTTGCGTGTGAGACAAGCATTCAGAATGAGGGTCTTGAGTGCGGCACGAGTCATGTCTGTGCTGGCTGAGGTTACATTCACTGAGTAGCTTGGCGTATTTGATACCCGACGTCAGGTGGAGGTTGTCCAGCGACCGGAAATTTCCGTGCAGCTAGAATTGTTCGTTCAATACCAGATCACCGGTCAGTTACAAGGTCGTCCGCATTGTTCGCATCGTTCGCATCACTTCGTATCTGCAGTTCAGTGGTGGTTCGGCAACCCCATCGTCTAGGCGTTGATAGCGCCAACGGACTCTAGCCAGCGTGTACTGGTACAGGTAGAAGATGGTAGCACCTACCGACCCGCCGTTTGGTATGTGTTTTCCTCGTTCCTCGTTACTCGTTTCCTTCCCTTTCTTTGCTGGGTGGCCTTTCCTCTCCTTGGCTGGATGGGGTACCGACTCGTGGCTTGGGTATCAGGCGATGGCGTTGTGGCGCCAGTCTTGGGCGAAGGTTGGATGGCCGCTCTGGTGGTCGATGCGTGGTGATAGGTGTCAGCGTGGTTAGCAGTGCAGCTGTGCCAGAGGAATCTCCATCGCAGGCGTCCATTATTTTCAGCGTTATAAAACAAAGACCCAGACCTACACCCAGACCAGATCCACACCCACACCCACACCCACACCAAAGCTCATACATTCCTAGGATACACCCCCTTCAACCCCATCCACGAAGCATCGCACCAACCGCTCTCGACCGAGCTCCGGCCGACGACAAGCGCGACTCTGACGGTCCGAGTCATCAAGTCGTTTGCATATCGGACGCAAAAGAGCTTGGTGTTGCGAGAGGTTGATCTGGAGACAACGACGGTGGGAGCTTTGATGGAGAGGGTCAGGGATGGTGAGTGTTGGTCCTGCTAGTGCTGTTTGCGTGTCTTGTCTTGAGTCTTGTTCGTTTGATTCTTGTTGTCTTGACTATTGATGTCTTCGCTCTTATACCTTTCCTCTTGGAGCTTGTCTCTTGATGTTTTGATTAATGTGGTCTTGACTCAAGCTCTCTGCCTGTTCAAGTAGACTCCTACTGTGCTGCCTTGCTGGGCTGCCTCTTGATGTGCTTCCTCTTGGACTTTCGACTACGGATGGGCTGCCTCTTCAAGTCTCGACCTATGTGTTCCATTACTTGGGCTTGGAGCCTGGCTGGCGTCTTGGCTCTTTGCGTGTTTCTGCAATCTTCTTCTCGAGCCTGGCTTGGTGCTTGGCTTCGCTCTCTGCGTTTCCACTCGTGAAATCCACTCTGCATGGACGTGTACTCTTGCATCTCCTCATGCCGGTCTATCTTCCGCGCTCTGAGCTCTAGTACCCTCCTATCCCCATGCAACACGGACCTGCTGACCCGAACAGAGATCCGGACAGCGCCGGGGTTCAAGCCGTATCGGGGTCTCCAACTTGGTCAGTCGTCTCTTGTCACTGTTCCCTGCATCTAACAGCGATGGAAGTCAAATTCCCCAGCCATTTCCTCCATGTTCCTCTCCCGTATTGACCTGGCCATGTCGTCTCAGTTGGCTGCGGTGCTCAGGGGCCCGGAATACCCAGCGGCCCAGAGAACCATCTATATCTGAACGCAACGCGAGAGAACCATTAAGTCGGCTCATTGCGCGCCGTTGTCCTACTGCGAAACGTCTGCTTGGGCCTTCGCTAACGCTCTACAGACACACTGAAGCTCTACACCGTGGCGCATGGCCACAAGGTGAGTCGTCCGATCCTGGTATCGCTTTGCAATTCTGCACGTGCAACACGGTGCTCAGCTGCCAACACATGGCAGCGGGGCAGGGGACGAGAGCGGCCTGCTTAGACAATGGCACGCTGACACACTGACAGACGACCAACCTCATCATCAATATCGACAACGACGACTGGATCTTGGCCGACTTGGACAAGACGCTCGCGCAAGTAGGCTGCGGTGCGTGCCTGCTACTTGTTTTGTTGGGACTGCCTATACCGAGACCTTTCTCCCACGCGACGTTACCGCTTGGCTTTGCAGATTTGGTGATCTACCCTGGTCTTGCGAGCACGCGAATAATCTTTGCAAACTGCCTGCGTTCTCGTCTGTACTTTCCTTCATTGTTTCATCTTGAGGTCGTTGCTCGTTTCGATGCCCGTTTCGTTGCACACTTCTCGTTTGTTTCGCGTGACCTTCGTCCCCGGTCGGGGTTTGCTACTGGCCTCCTTTCGTTCTCGATCTCGTCATGTCCCGTGTCTACTGCTGACTTGATCTGAATAGAAAACGAGACAGAGCTGTCATTCTTCAATCGAGAAGCGTACGAGGCATTCAAGCTCCATCCCGAGGTAAGTGGGTACTGGGTGTTTGCCACCGACACCCCCTCTCTGTGCGCTGTCGCTCGCCGTTCTTCCTCCGTCGTTTGTCGTTGTCGCTGGCTGACCTCGAGGTTATCAGGTTAAATGGGATTGAGCGTTGGGAGATTGTTTGTAGAAAACACAGTGCATAGGGCATGGAAAGAAGGGAAGAGAGCAGAGACGGTGTCTCGATATCTCAGCCGCTCATATCAGTCGAGCGACCATGATCTTGCAATCTTGCATGTATACATTATCATCGTACCCGTCGTCGCAACCCGACTGGCTTGTCGACAAGGCCCCACCTGGGGTATCATATGGTCACCTTGTAAGGACAACGTGTACCTTGTGGCTCATTGTCCGTACCGAATCTTGTTCAACACCATAGCGATCTGTAAAACCTGACGGCCTGAGCATTGACGGGTATATTCGATCGTGCATTCAGGTTCTCGGCACAAATAATCACAAGAAGACTCGAGCCATACCAGCCAAAACGTGGTCACACGGAAAACGACTCAAAAGTATTGGGACGAGTCATTATCGGAGCTGCGGGGCTCTTCACATCGGTCCCGCCATCCCCTCTCATCCCACACAGAGTTGACTTGCGGCGTATCGGTTACGGTCCCGTCGGCAACGAGTCGATGCGGCGCAGCGCCCACTGGAGCATCAGGAAGGCCGCTCGGCTCTGATACTGTGGCACTTCGTGGCCGCTCTCGAAGACCTCGACAAACGTCAAGTTCCTCTCGGTATGCTGCTCAGTGTTAGCCATGCCCGTGGAGGCGCTGGTTGCTGCTATGACTGTATCTATTTGACGTCTCCTGTATCACCGTGTGGAGCAAGGCAGACGAAGGGGGTCGAGGCAGGACAAAGGTCATAAACATGACAAATGGGAAGTTGGGGATCATGAGCGTCAAGTAGAGAAATGCACAACTCGCCTGTACGCCCATGACACCCTGCGGGGTCGAGGTGAAGTTGTCAAAGCCGAGGGCCTCCAAAGCTAGTCCAGTTGAACTGATGTCGGGCAATGTGACCTCGAAAGTTGTGTTGGGTTGGTTCTGGAAACCGAGCTGGCCATTCCACGTCATGTTCTGGATCATCAAGAGCGTGCCGTTGGTTTGGATCACTGTGTCTATCCAGCATTTCAGCATTTGTTACGTGCGGCAGCCCAAAGGAAGTAGTGGCGAGCTCAGGCAGGACAGATGGCATTGATGGTCTGAAGACTTACCAAGATCTCCAGTGCTGATCAAGACACGCCCAATCCGCTCAATAACGCTGGGAAGAACCGACTGGGCGGGATCGAGCGAAAAGTCACCAGCTAGCTCTGGGCCACCGGTGCCACCAGCAAAAACCGGAGCGACTGAACAGTCAGCCCACGTAACGTGGGCGGGAGCGTGCATCGCAGCCTTAACGTCCGCGCGATCAAAGTACGGTTGTACGTTGGCCGCAAGCTGTTCCAAGACGCCGAAACCCAATGGGTCATATGCCAGTGGGCATTGCAAGTTCTGTAAAGTCAGCCGCGTTGTCTTTTCTGTCGCGCAAGGTCGAGTCAGAGACCCCACGTGGGGCTCAGAGCAAGTACGCTTGGGATCGACAGAGGGGAAGTCTTTGGAAATCACTCGTGCGGGAAGGTCGCGGACTCACCATCGCATAGAAGTCGTAACACGGGTTGTTAATAAGTATCGCATCTGTCATTATGTCGTGTATGTCGCATTGCAAAGCGTTGTCGTCGGAAAAGTTGAAAAAGAATGGCGGTTGCACACCCGACGGCGGGAAGTGCAGGAATTTGTCAATATACTGGGCGTAGCCGCATTGTTCGTGCAGCTCTTTCATTTGCGCCATAAACGTGCTGTTGAGGTTTGCGTAGTTCAAGTTCTTTTCCATCAGAGGAAACATGTTGACCATGCGGCCCACTCCGAGGTAGCTGCCTATGGTGGGACTGAACATTACCACACCTGAAGCGAGTTAGTCGGTCCGTTCTGTACCACGACAACAGTGGTGGCAACTGATGTTGAAACCAACAGCCGCACTCACTGTGCAGATCGAAGTGCTTCGTGTCGTTCTCGTTCAGCATCGCGTCGGCAATGTACGGGACGTATCGTCCTGCGTAGCTCTCGCCCGTCATATGGATCTTCATTTGCGGGAGGCGAAATTCCCTCTCGAAATTCTGCAACCACCGTATGAAATCTTGCGCGATCTCTTCTTCCGTTGTAGCTGTCACAGGTCCCTGTGAGAAGCCTGTCCCTTTGGGGTATTCGACCCTACGTTCATCAATTTTCGATACCGGCATTCGTGAAGAGATAACAGGCATGTGTGGCTCAGAAGCAAGAGACCACATTGGAAAGTTGAACGGACGCAAGAACTGTAGTCTGGGAAGGCACTAAGCTCGGAGGTCACTCACCAGAGCATGTTGGTGATGTTTGACCATGACCATGGGTTGCGCGCCGGAGCAATCATGCCGGGTTGCCACACGAACGGGCCGTTCTCCTGCAGGAAGCCCCCGAGGCTGCTGCAGCCTGGACCACCGTTGAGCCAAATCGTCAGATCGTCGACAGGCTCCCCGATTGTAGGCTGGAAGACAAAGAAGAAGCTGCCTTCAGATGCATTGGCCGCATTGATGGGGATAGAGCCGGAGTAAATCTCTGGGAGCTTGGGGAAGAGGGCAAGCGACTTGACGAGATACTCTGTGCCACACATTAGCCCGGAGATCGGGTTGTAAGCGGGGGAGTTGGAAAGCTCACGGGAGGTAACATTGTTGTAGAACTGGTGTTCGTCGTAGAAGTGCTATTCTCTGCCCTCAAATACTGTTGCCCATTCGAGCGAGGGTTCGTGCGTCCGCGCTTGGTCAATCGACTAAGTTGGCCCGATGTTGAGTCGGGGCGGCGTGCCTCGGCTAGAGCAACGGCCCATAGCCAAAGAGCGGCAATCAGCGCACTCCTGAGAAACATGCTGGATATACTGTAGAGAGAGAGAGCACTCTTGAAAAGCTCGATGCGGACTTGTGAGGGTTGCAGCGACCCATCTTATAGCTCCAGTGTCTAAGCTCGAGAGAGTGATCCGGGCATGAATCTGTGTGTGTGCTTCGCGTCTTACGCCGCCGGGGCTGAATGACCCTACCGACAGGTGCTAAAGGATTGCCGAGCGTCAAACTCACCTCCAAACTGCCAGCGGTCTCCTTTCTCAAAAGCTACCGAAGCCCCAGGTGGGCAGAGAACGGATGTATTCCGAATCACAGTCACAGCCTTCGGGGTGATGCCGCATCAGCTGAAAGCAATGCTTGATCGCCGGTTGCCGGGAAGTCAGTGTCGGTCATCCTTTGTGTCACGGGCTGTCAGGCCGACGTTAGTACACTTTGCCCACCGAGATGATGTCAACAGTACGTCCTTCCTGAGAGACACTGCACGTCGAGGCGGAGCAATTCCGCGCTAAATAATGCATCTAAAACAACCCCAGCAAGTCGTCTTCGGCACCTTTCGTTTGTTGCGGCTGTGCTGGATTGACCAAACCTGACTGGACGCTCACAGTGTGAGAGCCATTTACGGGACTCAAGAAATCCGTCATATTTCCACCTAACCCCACAGTCTGCGATGACGCGGCCTGCACAGGTTGAGTTGTGGGCGCGGTCATACTTGAAGATGAAAAGAGATCCATCAGCTCGTCCAGCGGGTTGCTCGATTTCGCCACGCTCGCGATAGTCTGGGAGGAGACTGCTCCTGAATCAGCCGGGGTGGATTGTTCGTCGTCAAAGTCGAGCAAATTTTCGGCCTGTTGGCCGGCCACCACTGTTTGCAAGGCCTTTTCGCGAGAGACTTCCTCCTCCGGTCTGAAGAACACAGTCAGCATGGTAGGGTCATGCAATCACTTGTCACTCACTCGATTGCTCTGCGTTGCATTTCTTCTGCCCCCAATCGACCCTTACCAATGAAGGTCGCCGCTGGCTTGTGATACACACTAGCCAACGATGAGATTTCTCCGAGCAATTCTTCGAGGATCGCAGGAGCAACAGTAGTTTGTGGTAAACTGATCGGCGGACGGACGGAGAGGACAACGGACTACAGCAAGATGAGCCCGCCGATCACAGAGACTCTTTGACTCACCTTCGCCGCAGCTGGATCAGAAGACAGCAGTCGCCAATAGATGTATGCCCGATCTCTGACGTCTGGGCTGTCGCAGTCCTTTGTCGCAGCTTGCAGGACCTTCTGCACAATCGCTTGGGATTGATCTGGTTTCTTGAGGAATAGCTTGACGATCGCCGTTAAAGTCTGTAGTTGTACCTAGTTACGTGTCAGACCATCATCAAAGAAAGTTTGAAGTACACTCACCGGATAGCTCTCTTCTTTGAAGGCTTCGAGGAAAACATTCAACAGCTCATCCGCGTTATCAATCTTCTCGGCATACTCCCCGATGATCCAGATCAGCGAAGCTTTTGCTTCAGGCTCGTCCAGGTCGTCGAGATTTGCGCAGAGTGCCGGTATGATACCCTCGTACGAATGTGGGTACTTTCGGAAGATATCCTACAGCTTTCGTCGGCCGCGCGATCACTTTCACTCCTCATTGTTGACTCACCTTCATGACAATCACTGCCTCCTGAACCACGTAGCTCACGCGAGTCTCTATCAGACCCATTAGGACCCCTACACAGCGCTCCGCCGCTGTCTCAATCTTGATAGCTGCTTGTCCTATTGCCCGCACCGCTTTACGCACGAAATCGACATCTACTTCTGAAGCGTATCTGCAAGTGTCAGCCGCTATCTCTGAATGCGCTAAGGACTCGGCTCACTCTTTCAGCTCTCCCAATAATGTGTCTACGTTCCGCTCGCTGGCCAGTCGGACCATGATTTCCAGCTTCTCAACCTTTACGTATGGTGGATCGTTGTATTTGCAGAAAAAGACGCGCATTTCGTTGGCAAGGATATCTGGGCGTTTTTGTAACAAGAGGTTTATATTCCGTAACGCAACCCATTGGACCTCCGGCGCAGAGGAGATGAGAGTGACTAGTAGAGTCAGCTCTGTTCACCTGTCAGGTAACTTGAGGGCTGACCTAGTGGAGGAGCCATCTTACGGGAAAGAGATCGAAGGAGATCTTCGCGTTGCACATTCCGCATATGTATCATGATCACCTGAACCCGTGAGTTGCGTCGTTTTCGACTGTCATCTGGTGAATCACCTTCACAGCTCCCAGAACGACCGCAGCGTTAATATGCTGGAATTGCGGCATGACACGTTCGCAAATATGTTCACTCTCTGTAACATCCAGGGCTTTGTACCGCGCCAGCGTTGTCAAAATTGCGATGCGGCCCCATTCCGAACATTCGTTGAGAGCAACGAGAAGTTTGGTGAGGGTAGGCTGATCGATGATGAAAAGTTGGGCTGATGGTCGGGTGGAGGGCTGCTGTGGCTCGCCGTTAGGCGATGAGGGGCGGGAAGGGGGGAGCGCTAGTGAAGCTTCGTGGATGTCGCCCAAAGCTGCCACAGCATTCGCAACCACCTAGGAGGTCAAATCAGCCACGATTGGATTGCTTTTGACAAGAGAAGAGCATGCCCCCTGGAGGAGTGGGGGTGAAAGGCAAAGAAGGAAGGAAAGGAAAGAAAGAAGAAAGAAACACAAGACAAGACGGGAAAAGAAAGACAGCTGACGCACCATCGGGTTGCCGTCGCCAATGAGGTCCCGCAGGGTTTCAATGAATCCGTATTCAACGCATAGTTCCGGCTTGAGATCGAACACCTTGGCAACACATAACGCCGCCGTCTTGCGCACATACGGGTTTTCGTCCTTGAGACAGCGGGAGAGAGGTGAGGCGAGGTAGTCGAGGATCTTCTCAGCGCGGAGGACAGACATGGTGCGTATTGCCAGGGCTCGCACGAGGGGGTTCGAATCTGCCGTGTCCTGCGATGATCAGCACCGTGCCACGAACGCACAGGTATGACGGCCTCGTCCAAGACAGCAACAGGCTTGGCCGGGATGATGGCATGTTGGTGGATATAAATCAGGGGGGACGTTGCTGACACCGAAGGTGCCCAGGATGGACAAGGGGTTCTGGGGATGATGACTACGAAAGGAGCCAGAGCCTTGGAGACTAGACTCACCTTTACAAAAGTGTTCACGGCGAGGATGACAAGCTCGGGCTGCGTCTTGGCGTAGTTCATAAGATAGAGGTAGACCAATTTCTTCTGCTCAAGATCGTCTGTTTGCTGTGAACGCCATTGTCAGCTCCTTGGCGTCTTGTCTGTGGATCCATGTCCGTGTCTCCACTTCCTCGTCCGCATTTCCTTTTCTTCCAATCTGTCACTAGGGCCTCATTTCAGGTGTTGCCTCCCAGAATATGCACGAATGAACCGACGTCTCAATATCAGAGATCGAGAGGTAAATGACTCACCATATTCTTCACTACATCTGGAAACAGCCCACTGCAGTCTTTTCCGATCGTGTGATTCGCAATCACACGCTTGATCGCGTCCGCTCGTTTGTCGCGGTATTCCGAGTTCAGTTGTTGCCGCAGCTCCCAGTTCTCGCCTTGTAACTTCATCAGCTCATCCCAGCGGTTTGAAGATAGGAGGCAAAACGCGAGGAAGAAAGGGTAACGGATGGGAAGGTACAAGTGATGTCGAGGGAGGTAGCAACAGACCTTTGCGAGGCGGAGCTGCCGACATTGTGCTACACTCTCCAGGTCTCACAGAATGCCGAGGAGGGAGCTCGACTCGACCTGTAGCTACAGCGTGCTTGGGAAGTTGAGGTCAAGGCCAAAAGTGCTGAAGCGTAAGGAGTGTTATTGCAGAGCCGAAGCGTCATGTTCTGGAATACGCGTGGCGCGACGGAACCAAAAGCGCTGCTGACACTGGCTAGTAGTGTTCAGTGGGTAATGTGATCAGAGGGTACGGCATGCAGCTAATGCATGATAGGAGCAGACAGAGTACCCAAGAACGAATGCAGAGACCGATGATTATACTCAAGCCGCTTTTGGCCGCTTGAGCAGCACCGCATCATCATCCATCTCGTCCTCGGTGGTATCACCCCGGCTGTCTACTTTGAACAACGGTCCTCCCTCTTTACTACTCTCGCTCGCCTCGGATGCTCGTGTGGGCGGTCTTTGGCGTAGTGGTTCAGGTGCCTCTTGCGGGACTGGTGCTGTCTCCGGTACTTCTTCGACACGTTGTGTCTTCGACGGACCCGGAGCTGAGATTTCTATAAGTGCCTCGAGCATCTGTTCCCGAGTCCTCTCTGCCAATGAGTTGACGTCGTCTGCTGTCAGGCCAGTCGTTTCAATCGCAGGAAGGACTACAGTCGTCCATGAGCCAAAACCCCACTCTCAGGGAAGATGAAAGGCTGACCTTTGATTCTCAGAGTCCCGCTGTCCATTCTGGTACGGCCATCAAACAACCGGTGGTAGTTCTCGCAGACGACGGGGACAATAGGAACCTGGGCCTGAACAGCAAGATGGAAAGCTCCCTTCTTAAATGGTAAGAGAGAAGGCTCCGCCGAAGACGAGCGGGTACCTTCCGGAAAGACCCATAACGAGACCTGTTTTATAAGCCGATGGGCGCAGCAGCGAGGACTGCAACCTTACACCTCGTTTCTTCATGTCGTCTCCTGCCTGTTCCAGAGCCTTCACAGCGTCTTTGCGGTTCTTGCGATCCACAAATACTGCACCTGATAAGGACACTGAGAAATTTGTCAGCTGTGTTGAGATCCCACGTGGGAAAGAGCTGACTGAATTGGCCTAATGCAGGAGTCCATTTCAGCTCCGTTTTCGCCATGATCGCTGCTCGTTTTGGGAAGATCCGGCCGATGAACAAGATATCCAGGACACTGTCCCATTGTCAGCCGCAAAGCCCGCTTCAGTGTCGGAACCAACCTCTGGTGGTTTCCGACCAGGACTGCACTTTGCGATTTGCCTCCTCTTGCAGTGAGGAGCCCGGTCAGGTGCTCTTCTCCTTCGACGACTATTTTGATTCCCACGAGCGGACTACATGTGAGGTAGAATGACCTCGCAACATAGTAATTGATGTTGAGCCTCTGCACAGCCCTATCAGCTTCATGATGGTGGGTTCCAAAGGAGGCAAAATACGCACTTGGCCGGCCAAGGTGGCGAGTATGCTGACGGCTACACCCCAGATACTCATAGCGCCAAGCGTCGAGATGTAGAGGGTGAGATGGAAGTAGAACCGTGCCCGCTGGTACTTGCGGGCAAGCACGCCGAGGGTGGAGATGGCGATGGTAGAGGCCACAGCGAAGGGTTTGAGCAACCACCCCAACATGGTGAATGGGATCTCTCGATATCGGTATGATGCAGAGGGGCAGACGCGGGTCCTGTATGTGCCCTGCCGAGAGACTTGTGCGGGAGAGTCCCGTCGGTGGATAAATGTGGAAGAGGAGAGTCGACTTGGCTGATTGCCCCAAGAGTTGGAATCAAGAGGCCAAGATAAAACACACGTCATTAACTCAGGCACGCTCCCGGTGACGATATGATATGAATGAGACCGGCGTGCAGCACGCCGACGTTGCCAGCGGCAGTAGTGATCTGCCATTTTAGATATCATGGTAAGTTCGCCGTTGTGAGTCCCATCCTGACAGGCGCAGTCTAGTAGAACAGTGGAAATCCCTGCAGACGTGAAAGATGCTCTCAGAAAGTTCCGATTTGCCCATCGTAAAGGAAGTTCTGCTATCTCCGGTATGTATCTCACGCCAACTCGCACTCACCAGTGGTGTAGCTGACAAACACGTTCTATGCGTTTCAGTCAAGATACTCAAGAACAGCTTGACGATGGCTGTAGATGAAGAGCTGAAGGATCTGTCCGTCGAGGAAATCGCCGAAGGTGGGTGCTCTCTTAGATCCAGCTCCTGCTTTCGTATTGACTGATGACTTCAGAGCTGCCAGAGAACTCGCCCAGATATGTCGTTCTGTCATACGAGCTCGTACGCCGTGCGCGAACCATAACACATGTTGAGTTCTGACGATCGCAGAAACATAAAGACGGTCGGGTATCAAATCCTCTTCTACTGATCAATTGGTGAGCCGTGATGGGTCATATAAAAAACTGTGCGAGATGGACGACCTGACATATTGCAGGGCTCCAAGTGGATCCCCGACGGACCTCATGACACTCCACGCCTCATCTTTATCCTACTTCCAACAAACAGCTGAGGTTGCCAAGGTCAGTAGCTCTTACTTCTCTCTACCAATAGGTATTTATGGAACATCTAGGTGCTGGAGGTACGAGACGGCGCCGAGGGATTGACAACAGATGCTGTGGATACAAAGCTGCTTGCCAACTGATTGGACTTGGATGAAGTCCTTGCTTCAAGCAGCTACGCGAAGAGCTGTGAAAGGGATAGTGCAAAGATCAGCTGAAGAACTTGTGAAAATAGTAATCCTCTATGATGCACTTGGGTATCATGTGCCCTGCACGTCTGTCTGCGTGTATCGTGAGACTTAGACCAAGGGCTGGCATGCATGCGTGACCAAACGTGGAATCAAACTGAGTCGTGAATTCCAGCACTAGTGTTTGCAGCCTGGTATTCAAGCCCTCCACTTGGTCTGTCCACCCCCGTCAGCGTTGCCTCACTTGCTTTCTCTTCTTCTTTCTTCTCTCGCTCCTTACTCACTATTCAAGTCATTCAAGATTACTCAAAGACCTCCCTCGGGTCACTGAGATAGTGTTGGGGACGATAGACGGCTGCATCAGTGATAGAGGCCAATGCAAAGATGCCCAATATGGAACAGCCTGAAGAGGCGCTAGCTCGTGAGTGATGCCTTGAAGGGATCACTCTGGATACTGACATTTTCCTGCTTCAGCGAAGCCCGCACGCCTTACACGCTCTTCGCAGAACGGATGCCGACTGTCGTCGTCTTCCACAGCTGAACCCTCAGTTCCGCCCGCAGCTCAGCTCACATCTCACACATACCTCGATTCGGCTTCGGACTCGGATCTGACCGACCTCGAAGGGGATGAGCACAGCCACGATGCGTTGGCATTGGGTGACTCGGGCGTCTTTGCCGACTCGTATTCGGATGACTCTGACTACGGCCAGAGGGTATCTACCAAAGCGAAGCCTAACAGGACCAAACGAGCAAAAGCGACGAAGAAAGGAAAAGGCCGGTCGAAGAATGATGGTGCTGCAGGGGCGTACAACGATGGAGAGACGGAAAGCAAGAAGAGGAAGGGCAAGAAAGACCTCGTGGCCGAAGAGGCGGTATGGCAAGACATTCCCGACTGGGGAGATCGCAAAGACTGCCCGTTAGAGTCGTTGCCTCCCGAGGTGCTCGATCGCTGCTTTGGACAGACGACTGGACTAAGCGTACGCCAGAGTCATCCTCACATGATAGATTGGTTTCTGACGAAGCACAGCTCCGAGACTACGTGGCCCTCGCTGGAGTCTGTAAGTTGTTCCGCACACAATTCGATGACAATTTCTTCCGGGTGAGTCCTTCGTTTCCTATCGGTGTGTGCACTACGTTGATACAAGATAGGCCATTATAGGGAGGCGGAGCTGGCCGAGCAGCACGAATAATGAGGCTTTCAAGTACGCAGACACGCCATTCACCAATACCGTCAAGGAGTGGCGCAAGGACCGCATCCCCCTCAAGCCGGCTCGATCGCACTATGTTCCGCGCGGAGAGCGCAAGGATTGGACGGAAGCACAGTACATTGTCTATCGCGAGGAGAAGGCTTTTTGGCGCGCCGCAGAGAAAGAGAGGAGGCGCAAATTGTGCCTCGAGAATGAAAAGCGGGCAGAGCGCGATCGACTTGATGCGCGCAGAGGGCGCTACGTTGTCGTCCGGCAGTCAAATAGGAAAGTCCTAGCCGACGTGAAGGGCAGGTGCGATGGAGAACCTCCGATTGCCAAAGACGAGCGCGGCCTTCCCGCCGTCGATATTCCGCCCGCTCCGGTAAAGATTTCAGCGACAGAAGAAACTGAGTCCCCAAAAGTCGCCGACGGGGCGACTAGTGCGACTGCCAAGCGACTCTCCGACGCGAGCAACGCTGCGTTGGAGCCTCGTAAAAAGTCTCGACTGACTCCCGGGAATCGTCTGGAAGAATGGGTAGTTCCTGAGACAGATACAGAGAGTGAATTGGAGGAGCCGATTCATTACGATTACGCCGGCGTGTATGTACCGTTTGATCACTGGAAAAGCGATGCTCGCAAGAAGGCGGTAGACACCATAAACCATGACCATATCAATAAGACTGTAAGTGGTTGGCATGGGAAGTGCTTATTGCTTAGGACGCTTTGCGAGAGTTCAAAGTGACAGAGGCCGAATTAATTACGCTCAAGCACCTTTTGGTGGTGAGTTATCGTCGCCGCTATCGCAAATTGCTGACGTTCGCGGCAGACGAATCCGATGAGCAGCAAACAGTGAGTAAATCAGCGTCATGCAAGACTGCCTTATTGATGTCGCCATCGGAAGGCCGCAACAAGCGTGAGTTTATGTGCTGATCAGATCGAGAAGCTATGTGTTGACTTGCTCGATCAGGTTCCTCCGCGCCGCTGTGGAAGCCCTCGCGCTCCGCGCCCATGGTGGTCCGCTGGGACATATAGATCATGTGTACGAATTCAATCCCATCGTATTTGATGCAGCACTGATCATCGCAGCCGTGTTGCGGAAGAGCGAACAACCAAGGCTCGACAACAACGGCTCGAGAAGTACAAGGACCTCGCAAAGCCCAATGCACCGCATTTTTACGCTGGCAGGGATGGCTGGACCCACCTGGCCACACCGCTCACATCGTCCAACGGTGGACATTATGATGATTGATGACATACATGCCGTTGATGAGGTGTTGTAAACTGGTCGTTGAAGCGTAGAGGTGGTCGGTTTGTTGTACTATACAGTAGTTAGCGTGGTGGTTGTACATGTTCATTCATTCTCTGTGACCATACTACCTACAATATGGGTATGTTGATGCATATTTACTGTGTATGACGAGACGACTTGTCAATGTAGGCAAAGGCAGAGAGACCGCCGAGGGTGAAGGCGATATGCCGAGTGGCGAATCCGAGAACGGCAAAAGTGTCCGAATCAGTATCCATGTAGCTGGCATTGCAAGACTGGACGTGCACGTTACTGTACGATGCATATTTAACATCTCAGGATATTATAAGCGTAGCTCGTTGAACTCATATACAGATACAGATCCGTCCGATCCACTGACTTCTTCTGCATCCTCCTCAGTCCCGTCTCTTCTTTCTTCTTTCTTCTCAGTTGGTCTCTCCGATCCTCCCGTCTTTACATTCGATTTCTGGCCCTACTCATCTCTTCTCCGTCCCATCTGAGCTTGATTCTTATCCCATCTAATAACTGGATGCTGCCCTACCGTTCAACCTCCGACATCTCTCATCGCTCCCCGCTTTTTGCACATCACTTTGCTCGTTCGGGATTGCCGTTCGTTGAGTTTGGTGAATATTGGAGTGGACGAAGAGGAAGCATCACTACGGCTTGGACACGGCATCTTCGATCGGGTCGCTCAAGCCCACGCCAATAGACGGACCGGCGTAGCTCCCCTCGGGGTCTGCGAAGGGGTCCACCGACGGGGATCGGTAGGTCTTGAGCGGTGTTCGCCAGATCTTCACGAGTGCCGTCAGTTCTCTGGCAACACGACCACTATCGTAACTACACGAGACTCACCGCTCGGTTGCCCCGCACATGGTGCCGCCAAGCAAGGACAACAATGTAACCCAGCATGAAGGTTGCAGCGACAAAGCCAATCCAGATGAACGCCAGCTCGGCGTGCAGCTCTGAGCAGGCAGATTTGAAGATCTTCTTGGCGGTCTCTGCGTTCGGTCAGCCCCGGTCCAGCGGAAGTACAAGACGTGTCCAGCAGAGATGGCTAAGAGAGAGCAGGGATGGTGATTGGGAATAAACTATATCAGTCCTTGACTCACCAAAGTCAGCAGCGTCGAGGCCCTCAAGTTCAGGGAGGTCGAACAAGTCGTCGAGGTGCTTACACACCGATCGGCTCTGCTCAGTGTATACCGTCGTGTCGATACCAGATGCTGCAGATAGGGATCAGCAATGCGCTGGGCGATGATGCAATGAGGTAGGGAATCCGGAATGAGCTGGGTGGAGATGAGGCAATGAGGCAATGCGCGGGAAGTTGGGGCTCTAGGACAAGGGAGCTGGTGGCCCAGGATCCACAGAGTTCGAAAGCCCAAGTGTCTGCGACGAAAGTGGAAGGGGAACAGGGGAAGAAGAAGCAGAATAAGGAGAACGAGGAGGGAAGGGGAACGGGAGAGAGCAGGAGAAGAAGGAGAAGGAGGACAACACACCAAGCCAGAACACCCATAATAGAATTCCAAGCAACGCCTCGCCCGCAAAGGTGACGACCTTCGAGCTGGGCCGCAGGATGCGTACCGCGAGGAACAGGACCTCTGCAACAATAGTGAAGGCGCCGACAAAGGCGTCGAACGTGAATGTCGAGGAGCTCACTCCAAAGATGCGGCTCTGGATAGTATCAGTGCATCCAGAACAGCCAAGAGCAACCCGAGGCGAAATATGCCAATCGCACAAGCGCATGGAGTCAGTCGGGTCGACGGCGTCACCTGCACCCGTCACGAGTTAATGGTGCAAGGGATTCAACCTCTCTTCAAAAGGTCTATGCGCCACCGTGCTGGCCTGCTTTCCAAAGGGGCGATGCCAGAACCTGTGGGCGAGCAGGTCGAGTCACACCGCACCGAGACGGCATTGCTGGGCAAGCACGCGGGGAAGGTGGACTCACGGAATGCTCAACATGAGCAGAAATGCCCAGCGTGACCCCGCCACAAATGAGGAGTAGCCCAGCACACAGACATCGAACGAGAAGAGGAGTGAGCGCCATTGGTACGTGAGTTGCAGCTACGGATCGGGCAGTAAGGTGAATTGATACGAAAGTCGGAGGGCGATAAATGCTTCACAGGAACGGTATGGGTTTTTATCCCCTATCAGCCCCCTCCCCCTCTTAGTCGCTCTTCGCTCATCATGTGGTGCGAGGATAAAAAAGAAGAGCGAGAGGAGAGGAGTCAGGAGTGGAGAGAGGCGCGAGAGGAGAGAGAAGAGAGGACAGAGAGGAGAGAGGAGAGAGGAGAGAGGAGAGAGGAGAGAGGAGAGAGGAGAGAGGAGAGGCGAGAGAGGAGCCGAAGGGAGCAGTGCTGCCGTGAAAGATAGACACCACGGTCCACATGCGATGAGGCGGTGGCGTTAGGTGCTTGTCAGTAGCTGCCGAGAAGCAAGCGTAACCTTGCCAGCCCGGGTGAACCACGAACGGCGTCGGCTCGGCTCGGTGCGGCGGGCCTCTCATCGTGTTAGTATGACCACGACCGACCCTGCATGAGAGGTCTCTCAGCAGTCCCGTCGTCAGCCACCGGTCGCATCAAACGCCAGAACACAAGGGGCTGTACAACAGAGAGCAACGCAGACGGCCTTACCCGAACGATGAGAGCAAGTCTGGAGCGGGGAGGGGAGGAGGGGGGGGGAGATGGTGCGGTGTTCGAGGCTGGGAGTTGCAGGGCTCGTGATGCATATCATCGATGGATCACGAGGCGCGCAAATACACCAAGGTACAGGAAGCAAACATTCGGAGCTTGGATATCAACGGGCTTTTAAGCTTTAGGCGGCCCCCGTACGCGGAGGACATGGCCGTATGACGCTGCGAGGTGGGGTTGAGCGGTAGATCAGGGGCAAGGCTCTTAAGCCGTGAAGTGAGGTTCTGCAGGAGAGCTGGCCATTGGAGGCGTCTTGGCTGTTGTCTATGAATAGCCAGCCGATATTTTAAAGCATTGTACTGAGAGCCGTAGGACTTAAAGCCGCTACGCCCTACATTGGAGCATAGAAGCATGAAACCAGCACCTGGATTCGGACCGTGAGTTTTCGAATCTGAGTTCTTCTGCCTGGCTATCCTGACTGGGTTAGGAAGACATCCGCGATGCTCCCGACCTCAGTGGCGTCTTCACCGTCGAAGATCCAGAGACGTCAAGCTCGAGTTCGTATACCCCAAGACCGCGAGTACCTAGAACCTGCGCTCGAAACCTCGTGGCTAGCATCTGGGAATTCGTTTCATCGAGTTGCGGATTTAATACCAGCGATAGCCACTATGCCATCCAGGTCACGGCGAATGTTGACAAACTTGTACGTAGTGCATTAAGGCTAGGTTTAAATCTGGCATCAGCGCCTAGACTTGCCCTTCGACCCCGGGCCTATTAGAGGCGTTAGGGTCTTTCGTCCACTCTTCCTTAACGAGGGAGTAGATGGCTCCAATGGTGCCGCGGTAACAGCTGGAGATAAGCTCTGTCGTCTTGAGCTCGAGATTGACGAAAGCGCCAGTTGGGACCTGAATCTAGTACCGACCGAGCATGCAGTACCGACCTAGCATGCGTCGGCGGTGTGATATGCCCCGTATTTGTCAACGATAGTGATAGATGCATGTATGCGTAACGCTGTGATTCATGTGCGTGCGCTAGCGCATGTACGACCACAATCACTCCTCGATCCTCGCTGCGAGATCGTGCAGCCATTGTGCCAGCCCCGGCCCCTCCCGCGAATTCCACGCTTCCACATCCCCATCGTCCCTCTCCAGCCTGGCGTAGATGCCATCGTACGGCGCAGGGAAGGCTACGCTACAAGTTCGCCGTCCATCAGCACGCATGAACGAGTGGTGAGCCGGAGGCTCGACGTACTGCAGATCACCTAGAGAGCCGAGACGGACTAGCCCGCCCATCTCATCGACGAATACTTGTTCCGCCAGTCGAGGGTGGTCATCGTCTCGGCAAATATCGTCCCGAGCATACGAGAGCAGCTGAAGAGCGATATCGAACGATACGATAGTGGGAAGTTCCTCGATATCGGAAAGAGGAAAGGTGGCTTGCGAGGTTGTAATTATCGTAGATGAAGGGGCTGTGGTGTTGACTGATATGTTCCGGCTGAGGTCATGAGCATCACATGGTAAAAGATCAGCAGGGGATTAGGGAACGTACAACTCCTGTACATCTAGACTGATGATCCCTCCGAGGTCCTCGATACGTCCAGTACCTTCCACGATATCTGACAACGTCTTGATACCCACCTCGTCACCAACAACCAGTCGAGAAGTTACGACCGCCACCAAGCCGGCTTTGTTGAGCGCCATGCTGAACATGGAAAACGTCCCGCGTATGCGCTGCACGAGGTGCCTGTAGTTCATGACATGCAGGATGGGGGTGAGAACCGACGGGACAGGCGTCGCTGGCGGGACGGCGCCGAGCAGACGGTGCTTGCGGTGACGATGGAGCTGAAGTAACAGCAGGCGGGTGGACAGAAGTATCACGTCGCATAGATCTGAGCCTGAGGATTGTGCAGGAGGCTTGCGTGTGTCATACTGCATGGTTGCTCAGTACACTGGTATGGTCGACAGGGATACGTACCATGTCAAAGACCATCTCCATGTCCCCGACGGGCATGGAGATGGTAGAGGACTCGACGGTAGCGAAGGCCAATTTGATAGCTTCCCGCCTGATCTCGCCAAATATCTCTTCATCAAATGCCTCAAGCTGAGCAGCCGCCATCGAGGCGCCGATGCTCTCGATGCTCTCGCCACTGGCAGCGCTAATCAGGGCGGAAGACTCCGAGCCCATGGTCGAGGCGAGTGTGAGGCGCAGGCGGTGATACCCCCTGGCTCCGAATGTCAAGGCATCTTTCTTGTTCGGGTCAAGGTCGAATGCAGCCAAACTTCGAGCTCGTAATGGCCACGGCGCTGAGCACCGTGTCAGCATACAGGACTCGACACACTCGTTTCGCAGGACTGCCGGAGAAGGGCTGGTACTTACCCTCGTCAACGGCGTAGGGGATGATGACGTCTCTTGCTTTTTCGCCCTCTGCCATGCTCCGCGCAAAATCAGGTTTCGGGACCACCGCCCACTGCCCTTTCCCACCTTCGCCCTCACCGTTCTTCAACTGACGCACGCTGGCCCAGAACCGGTCTCCCGCATCCGCCATGAGCTGCAGTTCCTCGACCGCCGCATCGATCATGGCTGAGCACTCGTCCAATGCCTGTTGTTTCGCCGCCAGGGCAAACTCGAGCCCTTGCACCCTTACGTGGTCGGGAAGTGGGGTCGGTCGAGCCGGGGTGGCAGAGTATGTCGACGGCGGAAGTATAGGCGGAGCGTCGTTAGCTAGACCCGTAGACGGCTTGGTAGATTCTCCGTCGCCATTGGAGTTGGAGTGGGGATGGTTGAGATTGTGGCTCATCATCTGGGACTTGGTTTTGGGTCTGGGCTTTCTGTGGGCTTGGTGACCTGGTTGGCCGGGTACAGCGGACGCCGGTGGTTCGATGGTTGATCCCGAGGAGAGTGCGAGCGTCTTGGCCAATTCCAGCGCAAACCACAGCTCATTGCGTGCTTCACTAAATATCGTAGCCGTATCAGTAAATGCTGTTCTCGCCCTCCAGGAGAGTACGCCTGGGACAGCCCTATGATAGGCGCATGGGTGCTTACTTGAGATGAGTGGATAGGTCTATCCTCATCTGCGCCATGCCTTCGGTATCCAAGTTCCGCGGGTCTCCACCTTTCTCTGCGACTTCCGTCTCCTTGGCACCTGCCGTGGCTGGGACGACGAGCTCATCAGGCGGCAGGCTGGCTAGTTTCGCCTCGTTGATGTCTAAGAGTCCGTTGGGGATCTCGTCCCAGATCCTCGCGAGTTGTTCGGTCAGCTTGACTTGCGGCGTTTTGCTGCTCCGTATCAGCAAATACACACACACATATGCGCCCGAGGAACGATCAAGCAGTAATTGCTGGTGGCGGTGGCCGCCTGAGAGCGCTACTTACCCCTCTTCGTAAACCAGACTCCCATCTGGCTCTATACTTGCTAGATGGCCGCGCCCTAGGGCCGCGTCGAGAGTGCGAGCATCAATAGAGAGCTTCACTCCGGAAAGCGCGGCTCCCGCACCGTCCATCGTCGGCATCCGGCTCTCTACTCTAGCTGCGCCAAGTGTCGTCGACGTCCTTGCAAAATGTCTAGTGTAACGGTCTAGAGCTCTTCCGCTAACAATGAGTCATGCACCACGTGTTTTGCACGTGGTGTGGCTGTTGACCGTGATCAGATGGTATAATCGGCCTCTTGCCTCCCGTCGCATTCTGTACGTCGGCTGCATTGTATATCATGACCTAGAATAACGCGAACGACGACCTCGTCGACCCATTATAGCTTGAGTGGAGGGATCAGAAGCTTCGCTATGGCCGACAACAACCAACGCGTCAATTGGCTATTGGCCATCGAGCTCGCCGTGGTGGTCCTCGTCTCCTCGGCGTTCTTGTTCTACTGGAACAGAGTCGTCGGGTCCATTGCTGCTTGGGCTCTCCGTCTATTCTATTGGCGCAAATACCATGCGTACATCACCATCGGGTCGTTGCAGATTTCTCCTCTGGCTGGACGTATCGCGTTCCGCGACCTAGAGTACCATTCGAGCAATATCTCGTTTCGCGCGTTGAATGGGCACATTACTTGGCGGTACTGGAAGTTGAGGGTCCGGCAGGAAGAGGATAGTGAGAGTAGTAATGCGAAGCGAAGTGAGTGCCGGAGTGCTGTCCCGGGTTTTTCCTGCACGCTTCTTGGCCCTTGATATTGGACCAACTACGATCTGCCTTTCCTTCCTCTATCTTACTATCATCCTTCTCCTGATCGCTTCGTTCTGCATTCCCTCAAATTACCTCTATTACCTGATACCCTGTGACGTTTGAAGCACTTGCGTTCTCCTCTCTGAGAGTGTTTCTGATTACGGTTCGCAGATCGGTTACCGACCCGCATCATCGTGTACGCCCATGGTGTCGAGGCTTTCTTCTTCAATCGCACGCCTGCATACGACGCGATCATCGAGCGCATGAAGAAGTTTGAAAAAGAGGAGACTGAAAGTCAGAAATCCTCCGGAACCCAGGACACCGCGAACCATGCCCAGAAGCTCAGGTCCAGGCTGAAACGAGTCACCAAGACCACGAGCAACCTGCCTGGTAAACTATATGAGCATGAGGAGCAGAAGCACCGTGCCGAGCAAGGTGCGTGGACTGGGATCGGCGCAGCTGATATGTCCAGAAGGATCCCAGAACGGTGTCACACCTCAACACAGTCGCTTCAATTCGACCAAGCCTGTAAAGCCACCTGCATCAGAGGGTGTCAATTGGTTCCGAGAGGCTTTACCCATGGAGTTGCGAATTGTCACGGGCAGTCTGGTACTGGGCAGCGACTCCACTCCTACCGTGCTCATTGGGGAGTTCAAGCGCGCAGAAGGGGTTCTCCAGGTCACAGATGTGCGTCCGTCTGCTCCGCATAAGCTGACAGTCCTGCAGTCTAAATCCATCTGCGATCAGTTCAAGGTCATCATGGACTTGAAGCTGGAGGAGCCCAAAGCGCTCATGCGAACGAATGTCGATTATTCTGGGCCTATTCTAGCGCACGGCAAGAAAGTGTACGACGAGCTGTTGAAACAAGATCCGGACATTGCAAAGAAACCGCCATCAACGTTGTCCATGTTCCTCGGCTTTCATCTTCTGGCCAAGCGATTCCCCTTCTTGCAGGACCCTAAATTCTCCTCGCCACCAGTGGCAGGCTTGCCGCGTGATCGTGTGTGGCGGGGATTGGCGAGGTATCGCGTAGGCGAGGAAGAGCGCCCCCAAGGGTTGAAGAGAGAAGACCGCGAGTATGCAAAGGTCACTACCTTACTCGAAGCCCCTGCACTCGATTTGACCTATTATGCCGATACCGCAGGGCTCGTACCCCATCCCAGCGAGGCCGAGATCATTGATGAGACAGACGAGATGGGCAACGTCGAGCCTGCTCCCGAATATGGTATTGACATAAACATCCACGGCGGCATCATCAAATATGGACCATGGGCAGACCGACAGCGAGATGCCCTCCAGCGAACATTTGCACCTGCCATATTCTTCGACTCCGAGCCAAAGCCTCGCCTAAAGCCCGGAGACACTCGCTTGCATACCATGTTGCAGATCAACCTGCAATTGTCCGAGGAGACCATTCTCAGAATACCTACGCGAGAACATTCCAAGGTAAGGCTGAATCTATGTCAAGGTCTGACAGGCAGGATTGGCAGTACGACAATTCGGCCACAGATGTGGAACGTCGATACGGGTGGCTTGATGTCACTGCAGGTGCCAACTCGTCTATCCACTATACTCAAGCACAGTTTGCCACAGAGAACGGTTACGATGCCATGTTGGTCTTACACCTCGACTCGCTCCAGATCGCATCTAGTGTCAATCTCGAGACATTTGTGACGTCCCAGAGCTGCAAGGTGAGCCACTTGACGGCGTTAGACTGACAATCAGCTCTCCATGACGATGCCTACACCCCTTCGCTGGGATGCGCGCCGCGATTGGGGTCTTGATGTCACCCTCTGTAATCCGGAAATCACTCTTCTGCGAGATCATGTTACACTGATCTCGGATCTGTCGAAGGACTGGAGTTCAGGCGCTGTGGGAGACTTTCACCACTTTGTGCCAAATCACTACAACTTTCGAGTGTCTCTTATCAACTATTCCCTTCACCTGCTCATCAACGACTTCAACATTGTCGATCGTCCAAAATCGCGGAATGAAAACGCCTTCGTGGATCTGTGCGGTCCTCGAATTGATGCGTACGTTGCCGTTGCTGCGACACAGTATCGACCCGAATTTTCAGTTATCCCTTTCACAGTCCATGCCCAGAACGCTCGGGTTGAACTGTGCGTGCCAAGCTGGGATACACATCGCAGTTTTGGCTCCGGGGATACTCTGGAAGTAGGCAATATTGGCGACTTGACCGCCTCGGGCTCGTATCTGTATTATTCCACCACAAGCCCTGAGCACCAAGAAACTCTCAAGTTACATCTTGAAGGCCGACGAGTAATTTTTAAAGCTCTTGGCTGGGTGATCCGTCGGATGTTCGCCGTCAAAGACAACTACTTCGGCGGCTTTACGCAATTTACGACCATGCAGGAATTTCTCGAGCGGTTTGATCACAATCCGGACTCCGTCGGTGATCCCGTGGAAGAGAAATACCGTCCAGGCCGGGTGCGTATCTCTGCTGTTGCATGCTAATACCAACAGTCTGATCCCTATGCTGTCCACGTGACGATGAACGTCGAAGAATCGCTCATACTCACATCAGATGAGATCTACAATGCCGATCACGGCTTGGCAATGCCTGTGCCACAATTGTCTATGGCTCTGAAATCCATTGAACACTATATGGGTGAGTCCCCTACCCTCCGATACACATTGCTAATCAGGTAGAATTGTCTCTGGATGTGACCCCTACTTATATTGTGGTGACGGATGATTTGGCCCGGACATATGCGACGGCCAAATGTCCCTCGCTTCCAGCTCGCGAAGCGATCTTTATAGAAGGCATCGAGCTGAAAGCCAACCGACTGTTCGGCCCACAACCACGAGCCACTACCTATCTCTGTCTATGGGAATGCGTCCTACCACGGATATCTGCATTCTTGACCCCTACATTTGCTTCCGCGATCCAAGCATCTATGGCCGCCTTGTTGTATAATTTTGACGATAACGACAATGCGCCGGCCTCGATCTATGTGCCAAGAGCTCATCCCGATGTCACCTTCTTCAAACTTGGTATCGGCAGCATGGACGCCATGCTGTCCGGGACCGAGGCTGCCGTTAGCGTCAGGCTTCCCTCTGGTCTGGCTTTGGACACGTCCACTCTGGGGTCGAGATGTTGCAGCTCGTCTATGGGGTTGTTGGTTCCAACTATCGATGTCAGGTTGCTGCGCCGCTCTAGCGTCTCAGGGGATTGGTTCTCACTGGGACAGGCGAGAACGGGACTTAGCCTTGACAAGTTCAAAGCTCCCAAGGATTGGCAAGAACGGGTCGCCAAGCAGCAAAAGTTTATACGTCAAGAGGATAGAGTGACGAGGAGGATCTCATACATGTATGGCGGAAAGGAAGACTGGTCTGGTGAGTGTCTGTGTCAATGTCAATGGAGCTAACGGTCAGATGGCCACCACATTGATGGAGTGTATTTACCTCGCCCTCGAGCCATGGAGACAGATGATGATGAGTCATCAACCTCTAGTACTGACGAGGTCGCATCGCTGTCGGAACCCCAGATACCGTCTTCACCCGAGGCGAGTGATGAGGACATTCCCTCCACACCGTTTCTCCGGCCAGCAAGAACTGCCAAGCGAGCGAGGTCATTTGCAACGGCTCGCGAGATACACCAAGCTTCTTCTGCTGCGGAAGAATCAGACACATCTTCTGCTGGATCATCCCTAGACTCGTTTGGCCGTACCAGAAGCCGAGATGAGGACAAATATGGCCGAGTCGATATGGCAGAAGCACTCGCCATGCGTCTCAAGCAGTTACGTACCATGAGAGCTCAATACCGGGAAGAGGCAGATGCTGCGCCTCAAGACCCACCACCCGATGCCATCCCCCTCAAGCCGCAGGTAGCAACTTCTCGCCCTTATGGTAATGTGCTTCGATTGCAGATCCACCCAGTGTATGTGGAGCTGTCACAAGCTGCTGTCGAAGCAGGCCAGACAGTGCTCCAAGACTTGGCTGAAATTGTAAGAATGATTGGCTGCGTGGATTGACGATGTAGTCTCGGTCAGACGAGAGACTGGTTGACACCCTGCTCATCCGTCATGTGGACAGTGTCGATGCTGCCTCGGAATCAGGGCGACCTTTCAACATGGATGTCCAGCTTCCGCTCGTCTGTCTGCGCGTGCCAGGCTCGACGAACGATACAGGCGTTCTGCCGACCATCGTTATCGATATCGCAGGTGTCGGCCTCGAAGTTGATCGGGTACCCTTGGCCACCGATATTTTGCGGCCCCAGTCATCACTGACAGCAAAGCTGGGCATACGATCTGTGACGTTGTCTCTTCAGTCCATGGGAGCTTTGGCTACCGGAGGCATGCCTGACGACTTACCGGAGGTACTGCAGCCCTCCGAGAACGGCACCACGGTTTTGCATCTGGGAGCTAAAGACGTCGTCTTTGTGACAGAACGTGCTTCGGCAAAACAACGGGTATCTGCTAGGATCGGGTCGCTGGATATCAGTGCCGTTACTGCTGCCATCGGCGCTGTGTCGACATCCGCAAAGTCGTGGAGCCACATCATCGAACGGTGTCAAAACCGCGCACAGCGGCGGCCTGCCTTTGCCGATCTCTTGTATCATGTCGTCCAAGGAGTGGCAGCTTCAGCAGACACCGTCACACAGCCTGCTTTCTTCTACGAGAGTGCCTACGGCCTGCATGTCGACGATCAACGAAATATCCGGCGTGATATCGGCTGGCTTATCCTCGCTCGTCTTCGCCACTGGCTCCGTACGAATCGTTCAGGTACTACTTCCGAGCCTTTGAATACCTCAGAGTCCGGAAACTTTGTGTTGAACCTACTGCTCGACAAAACCGAGGAAGCTGGCGGCAATCGAGATCTGATTTTGCAGCAGCAGTTCCTGCAGGAAGCTCTGGGCAGTCTAGTCGACCGGAAGACCACATCTGCTGATGCTGAGTTGCCGAGTATTGCGTCGTTCGTCTACTTCAAGTCATTTAGCTTCAAACATTATGGCCGTCTACTCGAGACGCCAGAGGTGATGTGCAGCACCATTCGAGTCATGTCTGGATCGCTTGCCCTGCAGAGGTCCACAACACGGAAAGAAGGGGAACCGCGACCAATTGTTCAGTTACGCATCCTGATTGCTGCTCAACATGTGGAAGTCGATCTGCAAAACAGCATCTTCCCGGCAGCTCAGTCGGTCCTGCAAGGCGTAGGTCATCAGCTCGAGACGCTACCCGAAGCGGAATCTTCAACGCATTTGAAACAAGATATGAGCACGGTCATGTTGATTAGTGCAATCTTTGAGCATATTCGGCTCGCCATCTCCGCCGGAGGCATCAAGGGTCGACTAGATGCCAGAGACTTTCACACGAACACTGTTCTGCAAAAGACCCGAAAGACTGTAAATCGCGACACACACACTTGGGCACGCAGATCAATGAATATGACGTCGGCCGCTACAGAACTTGCTCTCTTGCAGCCTCCCGGCGCAGGGCATGAGCTTACATCTGGTATGGACGAAGATCGTGTCATCATCTCTGCTGGCGTACGGGGTTTCAAGAATCGTATGGACGAACAGACTTCCGACAAGCCTGGTTCGCCCTCATCTCGAAAAGTGATTCTGGGTGTCAAAGCGATTGAATTTAATTCACGGCCTCAGCTGCGAGCATTTTCAGAATTTGTCAGAGAGTGGCATGAGCGGCAGTACCCGTGAGCTACATTTGTCAGACACGCTGTTCGCGGGTCTGCTAATTCCGTATAGGCATTACAAGGATTTCATTGAGCAGTTGAAGGCTTTTTTGGCAGTACGGCCGACAAAAGTGCCAACCGTACACTCGGCTAGGGTTCCCCTCTCAAACCTGGACCTAGCAGTGGACGCTGTACAGCTTCATGTGCGGGCTGCAAAGGGCCTGTGGGTCCGCTGGGAGCTCGGAACGGTCTTTCTGACCATGCGGGGGACTGGAGAGCGGACCCGCTTTGGCGTGCGAGTCGCGCCACAAGTAGTTGGAGCGTATCCAACTTCCCGCAAGACGAAGACGAAAGATGGCACTTCGCTGCGGCTGCCATCGATCACGGCGCTGGCCGAGACGCAATGCTCAAAGGGGAAAACCCAGCTTTCAGTCTCAGTCGAAGTAGGATTCTTCTTAGGTATCCTCAAGCCTGTCGTCCTTGATCGGCTTCTGTCACTACACCAAAAACTTGGTTCAGACATGCTGGAAGTTATACGTGATTACAGAGTAGGTGTCAAGAAGGTACTGGATACGAGACATTCGAGGGTCATCTCAATGGCATCTGGCAAGTCTTCGAATTCGACACCGTCGTCGTCCAATATTCTATTGAATCTCCGACTCAGCGTTGCAGGTATCCGCTTCGGCCTCAAAGCTGACGACGTGGCAACCATGCTGCTGTTCGAGGCGTTTTCACTTCGAGGGAATGTTACAAATCAACGAACAAATGGAGCTGCCATGCTGTGGCGAGCAAAGGCGGAGCATGTCGGACTGTCTCTCGGACATCTCGATACGGCTACACTCAATGAAGACGCGGAACCAATCCGACGGCACCGCTCGGCATACATGGTACTCGATGTCGATATGCAGGAGGTCCCCGGGCATTCCGGGCTCGCTTCCCGGCTGAATGTGTACCTCACTCGAGTCCACACTGTCATGCATGTCGCAGCGGTCAGTGAGCTGGCAGACCTGGTGCGCAGCTGGCAAGCCGACATTCATGTCCTTCGGGAGAACCGAGCAAACGAGGTCGCCGAGGTCCGCTTGCAGACTCGCAAGGTCCTACGCAAGCTTGAAGCGGCTGAACAAAGTGAGACTTCTTGGTTCGCCAGTCGCTTGCTCGCTGTGCAGATTACTGGCATCGGCCTAGCAATTCCCTTGAACGACACCTCGTCCATCGAGCCTCAGCAAGAAGGCGGCTCATCCGTTCCCGCACTCTTGTTTTCCATCCGCGTCGTCGACTTTCAGAATCGGCGCAACGAGACGGCCAGGTTCAAGGTTCAGCAAATTGCTCTGCAGTTCTTACACAAGTTTGACCAAATGTCTTCCGAGCATTTCGCGGGCGACTTTCACCCCTCGCGCAATCGCATGATACTGCCCTCGCTCGATAGTGAGGCACAAATGTCATCGACTGCCGATACTTGGAGCCTGTCGGCCCATTGCTCTGCTAGCGACTTCAAACTTTGTCTCGCACCCGACGTTGCCGATGCGCTCTTCCAGCTGGTTGACCTCTACGAGCAAGGCAAGGCGCGTATCTCACAGCTGGAACGACAGTATCGCGTCGACTTGGCGAAACGCGATCCTTCAGAATCCGTGTCGGCAAAATACGAAGACTCCGCTTCCCCAATCCAGCCTCGCAAGTCGCAGCGGATCATGGTACGGATGTCGTATACCTTCAACAGCGGCATTGTAGAGCTTTACCGATCCAGCGATGATCCGGGGCAGAGGACAGTTGCCCTGGACTTCCGTGGTCGGCAGAACAGGGTCGGCGAGCATGACGAGTTCAGATTACCTACGGTGTCGCTCTGGGTAGACTATGCTGGGGCAAGGGTCGATACTGTGCCTGACGTCGATGGCGGGACTGATCGCGGAGTACTTGTGGTCAATTCGGTAAGCCCGTCTGCTCGAATCGCGCTGAGTCTTAGGCCGTACATGAGAGTCGAAATATTCTGCGACCGTCCATACTACCATTTTTTGTTGGGATCGTCAATCGTGTCGAGGGCAGGATGAAGAATCGACGTGATCGTCCCCATGCTCCACCCTCAAAGGCTGAGCCATCTGTGCCGGATGCTGTGCCAGCCTCTGTCAGTGGGTCGGCTCTCCAGGCGATCAGCGGGTCGCCAACGGCAAGGATACGAGTACGCTTCACCCTCCGCATTGACCGTTCGGAACTCCGTCTGTCGTGTGCACCCGACTCTAATGCCTATGTCGACCTGAAATGGGAGAGTGGTGGGTTTCTGGTCAGTTATAACCTGGGAAGCAACGAGATCTCGACTGTTGCCGGGACGGTATCAGGAGTCACGGCGTCACTCAGTCATGAGTTTGCCGAACAAGGCCGTAGTTGCATCGAGGCGGGTGCGAAAGATATGGCGTTCTCCGTGGCTCTCTGTCCTGGGACCGAGGATCGACCAGGCAAGGGTCTATCAGTCGTTCTCGACACCCAAATGTCTGCCGAGTTCCGGCTCGAAGCCTTTAGCGCGTGGCTCATCTTCACTTCGGTGTGGATTGACAATGCGCCGAAACTTGATCTCGCTCTGCGGTCCGCCATACCTGAAGCAACGGCGGTCACAGTACCGCTTCCGCCCCATGAGCAAAGGTCCAAGATCGCCGTTGCCGCCCTCGTTCGATTCCGCAGTATCGACTTTGACGCGAACGCATCGGTCTCTAGAGCGAAGTTGCAAGTCACTCCCATCTTGCTTCGAACTCTGTCGAATGGCGAGTGCACCGAAGTGGATCTGCAGATAGGCATCACCGAGATTGTTGCCAAGGGCGACATCTCTGGAGATCTGCGGAGTGAAAGCTTGACTTTCAAAACAGTCCGACGATCATCGCGCGCTACCCTGAACACCGATCCGACTGTGCTCAGCATGTCGATTCATGGTGGAGACCTCACTGGCAACCTTTTCCTCGGTGACGTCAACATCGTCCGATTCCAGTAAGCGGACTTGCTCCCAAGTCTTAACAACACTGACTTGCATGTAGTCTCGAGCCGGCACAGGTCACCCTGGCAGACGACTGGAAAGCATTTACTCTGGATCCCAATCAACAGGTTTTCCTTGCATTCGCCGTTCAAGCCGGGCACTTCAATGGTGTACTCCGCTTGCTGGCGATCCCAAGGCTCCTTGGCAATTTCTACACCATCTTCGATACTGTCGAGTCTCAACAGAAAATTGCGGCTCAGAGATCCGAGATATTCAAGTCCCGGCAGATCCAAAAATCGACCGAACCATCCCCGATGGCGGCAGTGATTCTACAGACAGCAAAGAAGGCCCACGGACGCTCAGAGGGGTCAGGAGTCCGAACAGCTCAGACCATGCGATTCGACTTGGGCGGAATTGACATTGGAGTGTTCAACGAAGATCCAGAAGAGAGCGGAGCGTCTGACTTTTACCGATTCGTGGTGGGTAAAGTGGAAGCGGATCTGCGGCGGCAAGTCTCCAATGAGGGTCTTCCGAGACGTGACCTTAGCTTGCTGGTGTCGTCTGTGCGATGGGACTCGAGCGACGGAATCAGGATGGCGCAACAGGAACGAAAGGAGATGACTGCGAGAGCCTTGATCGACTTGGCGCCAAAGTACAACCGCCGGGAAGTGGCCATGCTACCCCTAATGACGTTGACGATGGGTTCTCTCGAATACTCATCCCCCACGACGGTCGAGTACGACTTTGATCTCATCTGGGGCGAAGCAGACGGGGACGTGTCGATTCTTCCCAATTTTTTCATCCAAGCCTCAGCGGCATTCAAGAAGCTCCTACGTGGGCTGGACGAACAGCAGCTTGCGCGAGCCCGGCGACTTGGCAAGGATCTCCCGCCTCAATCGCTCCTCTCGGCAGGCACTAGAACGGTTGATGATGGCGAGACCAACGACATGTCCGCCCTGCAGAACAACATCATCTACAGGCCGCGTGCGACCACGCATCCCCGTGCTCTGCCCATACCACGCCTGAAGTGGCTGGGCGAGGGCACGACTGACGCCGCGAGACTGATTCCGCGAATCACGGCCGCCGTTCACGAGCTCCCAGTGTTGAGTCATCGGTTTGTCACGCTCCCTTTGGAGGATGGCATGGATCTGTGAGTTCAGTTGCGAAATTTCGCGGCATCTGCACATTCTGCGAATTCAGGCGCTGCAAATTGTGGGCCAAGAAGCTGACTAGGAGCAGTTTGTTGAAATTGTACGAAAAGCAATTACCAGAAGGCTCGGCGGCGATTACAACAGCAGCGGCGACGGCGCCGCATGTGGATGGCGAGGCGCGTTGAGTCACCAGGATCAACGGGACGACCGGGTGAAGGGGACGAACGGACGAATGGAACCAATGGAAACGACGAGATGAAGAGCAGGAACTTGGGAAGATGGAAAGGGTGCATGGGCGGGCTTGAACGAACTTTAACGTGCTTGACGATACCCCGCATTGCGCGTATACCCTTCTAGTTGTTGTATAGGCGACTATGCATGAGCTTCTAGCTACTGCCAGGTGTCCCATGTTCACCCGCCGTCCTCTTGTAGTTTCGAAGCCCGTCCTCGTCCGCTTTTCCGTGCTCCCTGTTTGCTTCCTGTGCACTGTGTATTTCGTGTGCTTGGTTCACCTGGTCCAGCTCCTGCGCATCCGCTTCGTCTCGCGAATTCACGGGCATCGGCATCGAGAAATCTGGCATCGGCAACGAGAAATCGGGCATGCCGTCCTGCGTGATGAGGCGCGCTTTGGCGCGTTTGCGAGTCCGCCTGGTCCCTGTTCTGCGGGGTTTCGCCGCCCGCCCCCGCTCCTGCTCCTCGTCTCTGTTCTGCGGGTCCTGAATCCGGTTCTGCATCTCCTCCTGAATCCGGCTCTGCATCTCCTGAGTCCGAGTATGGTCCTCCTGATGCTGGGTTAGTTTCCGCCCTTGCTGCGTTGTATGTTTTCCCGCCTTGGTCTGCGTTGCCGTTTGGTTCGGCCCCGCGTCGGTCTGGTTCGTGCGCTTAGTCACTGGCTTGGGATCTGTGCCTTTCTCGTTATGGCCAGGAGGTTGTTCATGGTGAAGAACCATTGGGGGAGTGGGGGGGGGGGGGGGGGCAGAAGGGCCCAACAAGAGCAGGTTAGCGAGGGTGTTGCGCTTAGATTGAACGTGTTAGGGCAGAATATGGTGGCAGGGACCATGTGGGTCAGTGCAGGAGAAGAGGCTAGATTGGCAGAGGAACTGATGGAGAGATGAAACAGAGAGCGACTGAGACAGAGAGCGACTCGGTGAACAACGACAGATGACTGGGAAGCCGATTAGCTGGCTTGCCCGGCCGCGTCAGGTGAAAGGCACGACGAGCAAGCAGTACAAAGTGGCATCGTGTCGTCGGTCACAATCGTAACTTCTAACCTGTCCGCCCTTGCCCCCTTCCTACAACGCAGCGGGCTATGTATCCGTTCAAGATGCCAAGTCGTCTTCCGAACACAAGTATTCGTCTCGCACTAATAGGATCTAGTTGTTGAGCTTGGCCGCCTCGGCCTGCAGCTACAGACAAGCAGAGCATCAGCACTGCAATGCAACTTGCGTTTGATGGATCCACCGCCGCCACCGCAGAAGTGCAGCTAGCAGCGACTCACCTCGTCGTGCGTCTTGGGCTTTTCGAGCCCTTCGGCAATTTCCTTTGCAGGCACGTGCGGCCCGCGCGCATTGTACGCGTTGGCGCTGGCGCTCTGGAGGCCGCCGTGCTCTGCTGGCTCAGAGGTCAGGTCGGACGGGTTGTTGGTTTTCGCCGGGTGTGGCTGGATGGTGAATTCTAGGCGGGCGTGGCGTCAGCGCCGGTACTCGTGGCGATACACAGGACACGAGAAACGGGAGGACGGCGGACGAGCGGTTGAGAGGACTCACGCTGCTCTTCTGACTTGTCGGACATGCTGAGTGAACTGTTGGGTGAAGTTTGCTTGGAATGTGAATAGATAGATAGATGTTCCAAGTCGAACCACGCGATTCGCAAGCGTGCACAATCTGTCCCTGTTGTGCCTGAGACGTCATGGCGGGCCTCGCCGCTTTTGGTTCCGCCTCAACCACGTGTCGCCACGCTCAGCCATGTCTCTTGCTCCCATTGTGTGTGCATCAAGCAGACGGTAGCAGACGGCGAGATGGACGACCTCACAGATGAGATCGAGTCGATCCTCTACGTTGCGCGAGAGGTCATGGGTGAGAGCTTCTCTACATGGCCCGGCTACTCCCGATAAGCCCCGTGCAGCTGCCGTTGCCCCGCTACCTTGGCGTGCTCTGGGCCCTGCTTGCCGCCACATTGTCCTGCTCTGACAGTCTACCAAATCATCGATGGTGCTATGGGTGCATATGGCAGCAGGCTAATACGGTCTCAGTGTATCAGGTCCCGCCGCGAACCTCGACGTCGGGGTACAAGGCAGCGGATTGGAACGTCGAGCAGTTCCTCTGGAAAGGGAGGTTGCGCATCGTTGAAGTAGGGCCAAAGTGCGAGCTCAAGCTAGAGGTGAGCGCAGCGTCTACGGAGGCTTTGTCGTTTCCTCTCTCATGGCCCACTCGTTGAATTCTCTCTCATGGCTCACTCGTTGAATTCTCTCTCATTGCCCACTCGTTGAATTCGCCCCACGTTGCAGCCGTGCTGACTAGCCAGGACTCGACGTCAGGCGAGCTCTTTGCCCAAGTCATATACACCTCTCCATGGACGCAGGTCGAGCCGGTCCTCGACTCGAGTCGGTACTTTGTCTTGCGGGTAGAGGGGGAGGGCGGGAAGCGCGCGTATATCGGTATGGGGTTCCAGGAGCGGGGCGACGCGTTTGACTTTCAGGTGAGTCCCGGTTCACCTCCCATGGCCGTCTCAGCTCCCAGTGGAGGGTATTGAACACCGGGCTGGCGGTGGAGAGCCGGGGCGAGGCTGGCTGGCAAGGAATACACAGGACACATGGCGGAGGACGAACCAGTTGAAACAGGCTGTGACCACCGAAAGAATGACTTCAGGACTCGTCGCTGACGGTGTATCTTTCTGCTCTGCCACTTACCGCACCTCGTTATCCACGCCTTCCGTCTCCCTTCACTTGCTACGCTGTGATTCACGACACAGGTGGCCCTCCAATCCGTCGCCAAGCGAACTTCCCAGGCTGCAGACCCCGATCCCACCGCTCCGGCCGCACCTAAAGCGCCGCCAAAAGACTACTCGTTGAAAGAGGGCCAGACGTTCACCATCAAGATCCCTGGACGGGAGGGGAAGAAGGGGCATCCAAGCGGCGGTGGGTCGGGTGAGCTTCTAGGCGGGGGCGGGGGCGGAGGCGGAGGGTTCAGCTTGCCTCCTCCGCCGCCACCGGGTGGGCGGAAGCGGTGACAGTGGTAGCTTCGGGTGTATTTTCATGTCTGTGTCTGTGGCGTCGGCTGCATGACACACAGTTTGTCGGCTTCACAGCCATGATCTAAATGCATCGTGCTCTCTAATGGGATGTCTAAGTAGACTTTTAGTATATGTTGGAGTACTTTGGCGACATCAACTTCCTACGACAAGGCTTGCACTTGGAATTATAGCTCCTCGCACTCCAGTGTACAGCGGAAATGTCTCGGGCCGATCTACACCTCCCGCAGAGACACCCACTGGACGGGCCAGCGCCTCTCCCACCCCATAGATGCGAACAGCCGCTCGCTCGCTGTGTTGTCTTGAAAGATGAATGAGTACCCCGGTACCGCTGCATCTGTGCCGATGCCATTACCGGGATCGTGGTGGTTGTCGTGGTGGTTGTCGTGGTCGTTGTCGTTATCGATACCGATGGCAGCAGCGTTGGCGATCGCCGCAAGAGTGTGCAAATCCCGCCGTAGGCGTTCTTGAATGACGACCCTGGCCAGCCCGCGGCGCCGGTAGTCCGGCAGAGTGTACAGTGCGCCAATGACGCCGTCGTGCTGCGTCATGGTCCAGCACACCGCCTGGCCCGTCGCTCGAGAACGGAGAACGGTGGTATGTGGCGCCAGGGAGAGGTAGTAGCTTATTGGCATGGGGATGTCGCGGGTCGTCATTATCTATTCCGACTGAGCTGAGACCTTGGTGCTGTAACCGCCAACAACCCCACTCACCATCTCGCAGTCCTGCTCCCTCGCAGCGTCCAGCTCCAAGTCGCCCAATCCGCCCAACTCGCCCAGTGCCGCCTGATGCCCAACTCCCCAGCTCTTATTCACGCCCCCGGCTAGGACAGACTGCGGCTGTATCCACGTATTGCAAACCCCGAGGTCTTTCGTCCCCATGGCGTCTCGCAACGCCTCACTCCACAGCGCGTTGACAGCACCAGCTCGGTCGGCCTCGGGGCTGAGGGAGACGAACTCGGTCGTAGCTGCGATGACCAGCGCGCGCGCCCTTGCCAGCTCGGTCCCAGCCTCTTGCCTGGATACAGAGCTTTCAAAGCCAGACGACGGGCGGGACCACGGACGCGTTGTCTCCCCGAGGGATGGGTCCTGCGTGTGCTGGTACTCTGCAGAGCAGTAGATACGGATTTGGTTCCGCAGCGGTACAGGCAGGTGAGTGATGATGACCCATGGCTCCGCGGCGGCTGTGGAAGTGGAAGTGGAGGTGGAAGTGGAAACGGAGGTGGAAGCGGCAGCAAGAGGAGAAAGAGGAGGAAGAGGAGGAAGAGGAGGAAGAGGAGGAAGAGGAGGAGACGAGCCAAGGGGCAGAGGAATAGCCGTGGGTGGGAATGACGCCCACGCGGGCTCGGCACGCGATTCAGCTGGGGCGAGGACGAGTCGTAGGAGAGTGCAGTACGTTGGGAGAGAGTACGGCAGGTGGGATGCGAGTAGCGGAAGGAGCGTGGCTGCGTCGTGTGGATATAGAATCCCCATGTCTGCTACCTGCAGGGCTGGGTGAGTGGGATAGTAGCGGCAGGAGCTGGAAGGGGGTTAAGAGCAGCAACAGGGGACGATGAGATGAGATGAGATGAGATGGGATGAGACGAGATGGGATGAGATGAGATGAGATGGGATGAGATGAGATGAGATGAGAGGCGAGGAGGATAGACGAGGGGAGAAGAAGGGAGACGGGGAGAGAAGAGGGAGAGACGAATAAGAGGGAAGAGGAGAGAGGAGAGAGGAGCCGAGTATGACAATGTGAATGAGCACAACAGACTACATCTTGTCCTCGTCCTCGACATTTTTATCTCCCGTGGACTCGGGAGTCAAATCTTGTCGGATCTCGCCGAGCGGCGACGTCCGCGCGACTCACGCTTTCTATTGCATCAGTGAGGGAACGTTCCACTGCAAGGCAGGACAGCTCGGATGCTCAGACCTGCTGTCTTACTCTCACCGGCACATTGTCTCACACTGCTCCTCGATGTGCTTCGCGATGTACTTCTCGATTTACTACCCATGCTGAGTTCACTGCTCTCAGCTGAGAAATGTATAGTGGCACTTACCGTCATCAGCTGCCGAGGTCCTTGTCCGAATTTGCCACTCGCAGCTAGAAAGCTTTCCCGTCCATGTCGATACATACAATGCTAATGTTCTCCAAGCCAACAACACATGGCATACCACACACTACACCACACACCACACCACACATCACTCTACACCCCACGAACACTCGCCTGCTCGAGCTCGCCAAACTACATACCGCGAGCCCATGTCGCCGGCCCACGTCATCCCTCGTCTCCATTCTACCCATCTACGCGCAGCCACCTCCAGGGCTCCTCCACATACCGCTTCCAAGTTTCGGTGAACGCTATCAGCTCTGCGCCTTCCAGCTGACACAAGTATCAGCTTTGCCTAAACAACCCACTATGCCCTTTATAAGCGTACAACTGTGCTGCTCTGCTACTGTGACCTTTCCCGAGCAGCGCGGCACAGATACCTCAACTCACGACTCGATGATCCCCGCTCCACCCCACTGGACACCTCAGGACGGCCCGAGTACCTCCCTCTTCCACTTCCCCCGGTGTCAGATCCCATACTGAGCCTGAACCTCCTCTGCCGGGGGCACCTGCACGGCTTGTACTCGTCCCCGCCCACTCCACCTCCCACTTTGCCCTTCCTACCGCACAGATCGCCACGCCACCGCCCGGCGGAAGAACAGGCATCATATCGACACTCTCACCCAGAGCACCGACAGAGGAGATGGTAAGACTTGGTGGCGCGGATTGCCGTGAGGGGTTCTGGCGGACTTGAGCTAGGTGGGCTGTGAGGTCTGAAATCCGAGTCGAGGGGGGTAACACCGGCAGCGAGGGTGTTAAGAGTCCACGCTCAGGATCTGATAGTTCTGATAAGTATTTCTCTGTGTATGGAGGATGCAGTCAAGGTGGCGACCAAGCACCCAACTTACCGGACACAGCAACGCCAATGACGCTATGCCGCCTGATCTCGAGCTCGCGAGTCTCGCCTTCGCAGAAAGCTCGAGAGCGCATAATCGGGTGCTCCTCCATCGCAAGGAGAAGCGCTTTCACCAAAACAGACAGTAACGTGATTTTTGCCTCTGGCGCATTCGACGGCAGTGGGCCGCCAACCAGGTCGGCTGGGATGTCAGATGCTACGTATTGATCGCGTTTCAAAGGCAAAGACGGTGCATTAAACGCTTTCATGTACGGCACCAACGCAGTCAGATCCAGTGTGTGCGAGTATCTGGCCTGTCAGCTTTGCCACCCAGTACCGACCAATAGTCGAAGGACTTACCCAAAATGCGGCACAACACCCATCGAGCCCATGGCCTTCCACATCACTCGGCGCGTCCGTCCAAATGGCACTCTGTGCGTTTCTTGTCCCGTGGCACCTGTATCTGTAGGTGCGGTGGAACCCACGCCTACTTTTTCAAGCCCGAAGCCAGAGCCGTCCGAGGAATCGCCCCCAGGTAATGCAGCGCCTGCGTGGCGCTTGACATCCTCCTTGCGTACACGTCCGTCTTCCGCGGAAGGGATGACCTGTGACAGGTCGACCCCTAGTCTCGCTGCCAGTGTGCGGACTGCCGGCGAGGCTTTAACGAGTTTCTTGGACGCTTCAGTGTCCACTCTGGCTCTGCTCTCCACTTGGTCATCGCTGATGGTGGATCTCGACGAGGCTGCTGCTGCTGCTGCCGTAGGAGGGCCGGGGAGAACAGAAGCTTCACCGCTGAATCTCCACGAGCCTGACAGGTCCATCGCCTCGTCTCGAGATGCGACCAACGAGTGATCCTGATCATCTTTCTCCTCACCAGTCTCTGCTGAGGCTTGCTTTTCGAGCGCCTCGGACAGTCGTTCGGCCCGCACGACCTCTTCGCTCTCCGTCATAACATTTTCTTCTCTGGAAGGGCGTTCCTCTCTGAACGAGCCATCTTCTCTGGAAGGGCTCCGCTTCTGTTCCGGGGCAGGCGTAGAGGTAGAGGACATGTGGTCTTCCAGAGCCCCCAAAGTGGCAACTTGATCTTGACTCGGGCCCTGACCTTGATCTTGTTCGCTCGGAGAATCATCGGTGGTCTCCTCATTCTCTGCTTGGGGTTCTCCGTCTTCTTGGATGTCACACAGCGTCTGCCCCACTTTGACGACCTTCCCGGCCTCGGCTCTGAGCTTGACGACCGTGCCAGCGGTGGGGGAGGTCAGCTCGACGCTGTTTCGTCAGCCTCCTGTTCGACGGCGGACGTGCTCGTCGAAGAGGCGATAGGGAGAGTAGATAGATAGGGACGGAAATGGAAGACAGGAGGAAATGGTAGAAAAGAAGAGGAAGGGGAAGACAGACGTAGAGAAAGAAAGACACGAGGAAGAAAGCAGCGGAGAAAGAAACGACCAAACAGAGTCCCGTCGATTCGAGAGGGAGACGACAGGTTCATGCAAAGGGGAACAGATATAGGGGCCCAGAGAGGGAACGCAGACACCAAACTTACGTGCTCTTGTCGCTCTGGACCTCACACAGCGGTTCAAACTCATCCACCCTCTGCCCCTCAACCACCAACCACTTGATCACTTCCACCTCGGTGATGCCCTCGCCAATGTCGTACAGCTTGAATGGGCGGAGAGTGCCGCCTCGAGGAGATAAAGTAGGGCGTGAGGTAGTGAACGCGGCTTGGGCAGAAGCAGGCTGCGAGGTATGGAGTGTTGGTCTCCGAGCCTGTCCCATGCGAGACGATGCTTGCCGAAATGATGTTTGGCGACATGGTGCTTGCCGCCATACTGCCTGAGAGACCGGGAGGGTAGTATGGGTCGTCTGGGTTGGGGTTGGGGCCGGATGAGCGATTGAGCGCGCGGTTGGGCGACCTGTTGGGGGAGTTGTCGGGGCCGTGAGGGTGGTCGGAATTCGTGTATCGTCGGCTGTTCGGGATAGATGTGAAGAGACGGGTCGATGTGCGGTGAGGGGTAGGCGTAGGCAGACGGGGACGGGAAGGGGTAGAGTCAGGGAGAAGGGGAGAGACGTGATGGATCCGACAGGATGCGTGTGCTTGTTCTTGCTCTTGTTCGCGCTCCTGTTCGTGTTCGCGTTGGTGTTCGCGTTGGTGTTCGCGTTGGTGTTGGCGTTGGTATCCGCGCTGGTGTTCGCGTTGGTGTTCGCGTTGGTGTTCGCGTTGGTGTTCGCGTCGTTGTTCGCGTTGGTGTTCACGCTCCTGCTCGTACTCATGTCCGCACTCATACCCTTACCCATGCTGCAAAGTCGTCGCGTCACTATCACGCTCCACGTTCGTCGTGCAGGATGAATCTCCCAGCGTAGCCAGGTAGAAGCAGCCCCCAGACCGCGGAGTGGCAGCGTCAGCACGCGATGGCTGAGCATGTCGATCACTGTCTTCTGCTCAGAGTACACCAGCTCACAAGGCTACCTGGATCTACACAAGGCTACATGACTCGTCTCTTGCTGCGTCGTTACATCTCCAAACACAGATCACGAGTCCAGTCCAGCGACGCAAAGATCCGGCCGGTCCGGCTACTCGGCCAGCCGGCAGAACTTTCACTGTTCATTCATACATCTCATTCTCATACAAGCATTACTGGAACTCTAACACATCTTAACGCCACCTATCGTGCCAACGTATCCCCGCTGTCAATCGTCATTATAACCTCTCCGTCGTCATTCTCTAGCTTTCCACCATCATTATACCTGTCTGCCCTCGCCTCCATCACACGGATGATAACTCTAGAATCACTTCGCGTCGGCGAGGGTCTGCTCTTCCTGCTCCTCCAGCAAGCCCATTTCTGTCTCACTCTCTTGTCTGATCTCCGAAACCTTGGGCACCCAGCTGCGCTCATTAGACGAGGCCCCAGTCATCAGAATAACGAATGACTCACACTTCCGTGTAATTCCACCAGTCTCGCAGTTCGCCGCGGCACCATGCCGCCAACGCCGTCCCCACCGCAACGGTTGGGAAAGTCAAAAACAGGTTAAGAGCAGAACCCTGTTGCGCAACAACAAAGCCCCTGGTCGCGGGAAGCAAAAAGAACGCGAGCGCCACGTTCATCGCAATAACCAACGAGGCCAGGCCTGAAATGTACAGCGGGCGAGAGAAGGGCGGGATCTTGAAGTTGATGATGTTCAGGCGCGCCTTGGTCTGGCCGTCCGACTCGTTAGCCGGCTTGAAGGTGAGCTTGGATATCGCCTCAGACTTGGACGAATCGTAGCGCAGTGTTGCTGCGATCTGCACCGTTTCAGCGGAAGATCTTTCCATAGACAGGTCAAAGTAGACTCACGAGGACGCCAGGAGCAGCCAGAGGAATCGCCTCATTCCATACCGTGAGGAGCATCTTGATACACCTGTTTGGCTGGGTAGGCCCTTGCGAGGGCTCGTCGGATGGCTTGTCTTTGTCTTGGGACAAGACGACAATGAAGCCAACGATGGCAGTGATTACAATCACCGCAAACTGCGTTATCAGCGTCACTCCTCTCGGCTTCCCAGTCCCTACGATGAACGCACAACGTAGATAATCGGAATGAAAATGATCCACTTGATACGCAGGGTCTTTGTGTGGAACATGCTGATCATGCCTATGACGATACAGGCCGGGACGATGGCGGTGGGGACGTCAAATCCGTGCCAGGCCGCAATAACGATAGCGGCTGTCATGACGCCAGCGATAGCAAAGCGGCTTTTGGAGCCGATGGGTGATGTGGATTTCTCGTTGAGTTCTTTGAACTGGATTCCAAAGGTCTTCGCTTTGGTGTCGTAGAGGCGGAAGACGCCGACCACGCGGGGGAACGCGAAATCCATGGCCTGTATCGTCAGCGTCCATCTTCGCCTGCATAAATGTCACGAGGTACAAGGTGGAGGATGTGGGATTGAGGGGCCACGACGTCGGGGAGGGTACAGCGATGACACCAAAGGCCCAACTTACCGCAGCAATGAACAACACCGCGACGGCACTTCCCAGCACCGTCCAAAAAACATCCACGACCAACTGACTCGACCTCCAAAAGATGAGATACAGAATCGCGCCCAAGACCGCATAGAAAACCAGCATGATCCCCATCCTGCGAGCAAAGGTCTTGGTCAACAGGCGTTTACGCCAGCCAAGCTCAGCAGGGTCGTCGGGCGCATCGGCCGGGAGGTGGACAGTGAAGCGGCCGCTGGCGTCGAATGGGGTGGCATCGAGGTTCGGTTTCTCGGTTTGTGCGGTGGTAGGGCGGGGGAGGTTCTTGACTGCAATCCAGACCTGCGGGAGTTAGTATCGGCTCTGGGTAGGGTGCACGAGGATGGAGAGGCGATGAGGCCGCTGTTGTTGCGCAAGGATGGGAGGCGATCAGAGAGAGGAGACTTCAAGTGGATGAAGCGGTGCCGCGAGAAAGGAAGGAAGGAAGGAAGGAAGGAAGGAAGGAAGGAAGGAAGGAAGGAAGGAAGGAAGGAAGGAAGGAAGGAAGGAAGGAAGGAAGGAAGGAAGGAAGGAAGGAAGGAAGGAAGGAAGGAAGGAAGGAAGGAAGGAAGGAAGAATAGGGAGTGAATGAACAATACCCACAGCGAGTGAGTTCGTGCTTCCCAGCGCTACAGCCGCCGTCCCCAGCATAAAGCTCACAGCCTGGCGGAGCAGCGCCATGTCCCCCGGATCGATAAACTGGAGCATCGCGATGGGTGTACCGAGACCAGATATTCACGAGGATGGCGAGAGTGAACAGAAGATGTGGAATTACAAACAGTGGAGCAGGAAGCGCACAGAGCCAACGAGTTGAGACGAGTGGGGTGGGGCCTGAATAGGCCGCGGCGGTCGTGTTTTAAATAGCAAGGCAATGCAAAAGGAACCGAACTGGCCCGCTTACGGCCGTCCCCGACTCACGTGGCTTTGATGTGGCGACGGTATCACCGGGCCACGACCCCGTTCCATGGCGTGGCGTCCAGGTCATATCTCATCCCGTTCCACTCAGTACACGGCCACTACGTCTAGCAAAATGCTCCCTATACGCTACTGCTCATTCACAAACACCGCGGCCATGCCCATCCCACTACCAATGCACATGCTCGTCACAAACACCTTCTTCTTCTCCCGCTTGGCCTCCGCGAAGCCAGTGGCCACCTGCCTCGCCCCAGTCGCACCGAGCGGGTGGCCCATTGCGATGGCGCCGCCTACAGGGTTGACAATATCGAATGGGATGTGCAGGTGCTGAATCGACATGACTGCTTGCGACGCGAATGCCTGTTTTGTCAGCTCGGATCGCCTGAATAGTCCGAAGCAGGGTGCCTGACTCACCTCGTTGATCTCGAAAAAGTCCACGTCGTCTTTCGTGATGCCGGCTTTTTGCAAGACTTTTGGGATAGCGAATGCAGGTCCGATACTGCGCGCCATCAGCTCCCTGCGCCCTGCGTCGGTGAGGGCAGCCATTACTCACCCCATGACTTTTGGTGGCACACCCACCACAGCCGAGGTCACAAACTTGCCAAGGATAGGTAATTCCAGCTTCAGTGCGACCGAGCGCCTGGCAAGGAGGACCGCTGCCGCTCCGTCCGAGACCTGAGATGCGTTGCCAGCGTGTGTCGTGCCGTCCTTGCTAAAGGCCGGTTTGAGCTTGGCGAGCGACTCTTTGGTCACGCCCTCGCGGATGCCGTCATCAGAATCCACGATGATTTCCTTCTCTTCTTCCGTCTTTGGATCAGTCCACTTGACCTGTACAAGTCAGCGCCTGTTCTTTATGCCTCGAGAAGAGTTTTGTGTCCCTTGTGCCTCGGAAGAGCTGCATGCTTGGGGAAGAGCCTCATACCCTTGTAAGGGAATAGATAGGTGACTCACCTTGACCGGCACGATCTCGCTCTTGAACTTGCCGAGCTTCTGTGCCTCGGCGGCTTTAGCAAAGCTATTAGCGGCAAAGGTGTCCTGCGTATCGCGGTTGATGCCGTACTGCTTGGCAACGTTCTCGCTGGTAACGCCCATGGGGATCAGGACGTCGGCAGCTTCAGGGTTCGATAGCACCTCGTCTGACATGCGCTCGGGCAAGACGCCGGCGCCGTAGTGCGCTGTCATGTGCTCCACACCCGCCGCGAGTCCGATATCGATTTCGCCAGACTTGATCTCGTTGGCGATTTGCGCAATGGCCGTCAAGCCAGACGAGCATTGCCGGTTCACGGTGTTGAGGGGAGTCCTGCCAGGTCAGCGACTTTCAGACCTCGTGTTCGTGGATCGGTGAGATAGTGTGGCGATAGATTCAGTAACATCGTGGGGGATGGACCATCCTAGAGAGATAGATACTCACGTGTAGGGGATACCAGCGTAAAGCTGTGCCATTCTAGCAACGTTCGCTCCACCGCCTGGGGGGAGCACATTTCCTACTGCGATGTCCCTGGAGGAGTCAGCTGCGTTCTTGACATTGGGCTCTGCGCTATCCACGATTTTATAAAATAATGGACCTGTTGAAAATTCCTACCGATCCAAGCTGGGATAGGCCACTTACTCGATTTTGGAGGGATCTACCTTGCTCCTCTTCAACGTCTCCTTGAAGACAGCAGCAAGCAGGTCCTCTGGCAAACAGTCTTTAAACCCGCCTTTCCTCGCCTGCAGCCAGTTAGCTCGGTAAAGAGACTCTTCTCCATGGTAACTAACCTTGGTGATGGCTGTACGACAGGCGCTGACGACCACCACGTCGTCTGCAGAATTGATGACCAGCCGAGCGCGTCCCAAAGACGGGATGGCCGCCGCGATGTTCTGGAGGGTGGATGTCATTTCGGGTGCAGTTCTCGCTCGTCACTTGGCCAGTACGTCTCAAGGGGGAGATAGCTGTACGAGGGGATGGCTGTATGGTAGCGTATAAGCTTGTTGGATGGATGAAGAGAAGAGGCGAGGGGACTGTTGGACGTGTAATAAATCAATGACAAAAGCCGGCTCAAACAGAGCCATCATAGCCGGGAGAAGTATGATGTGGCATTAATTACTACCAGTGATAACACCTCCACCGCGCCTGTCGACGCGAGGCCAAAAGTCGGTGCAAGCTCTCTGAGGGATACACCTCGCAGCGGGTCACCTCGTCAAAGATATACGGCAGGCAGAAATCGTCGGAAGAGGCTGGGGACATGCCAATACACTCAATAGCAACACTCGTCGATGACATCGCAACGAACAATATCATCCTCGCTGCCGTCGGATTTGCCTCACTCGTGTCGCTCAAGGCCTGGGCTGGCGGGCGGAAATGTCCCTGGGAGCGAGAATGGGCCGGAAAGATGATCCTCGTCGTGGTGAGCCACCGTACATGCATCCTTCCTCTTTCTTCATCTCCTCCCGTACCCGTTCGACAGTCCACACCCTCTCACATCGGCTCTAGCCCACTGCGGGGACTGTGGGCCGTGTTGTGTCTGATTCCTTTGCAGGCTCCACCGACACCTGCCATCCTAGCACTGATACATCAACTATTACACCTCCCGTCTCCCCCTCAAATCCTGTATCTCCCGCCATACGAATCTCCGCTTCCCTCCTCGTTATTGACCATCCTCCATACCCTCCGACTGGGGATCACGAGCCCCCTAGCCCAGCTGCACTGCGAGCCGCTTCCGCCTACTCCCAGGGACGTGCGGGACTTTACTGCGAAATGGGCGTCGACTCCACAGGGTACCGCTGGTCTAGGCGGGAGGAGGGTGGATGCGATCGTCCTCGGCGCAGGATGGGAGGTTGTCGACCCCGGTCTGTCGTCACTGCAGTCACTCGTCTCAACCCCAGACGCAAATCAGGAGGCACTCTCAACGGCTGCAGAGGGAACGGGAATGGGAAAGGGAGAGGCGAGGTGGACTACACCCCAATTCCACTTCCACTTGATAACCTCGCTCTTGCCCCACCTCCTTCGCGCTCCCGCCGAGCGCAACATCCGCATCATCTCCCTCGTCTCACCTACCTGGTCAGCCGCCATCCCTGCACTCACTGGCCACGCAAGGGCGGGATCACTAGTCCAGCTCATTGGGCTACGGAGTCTGAATGTGATGTTGGTGATGCGCCATTTCCAGCTGGTACTCGATACCCTCGCCAGTGCGACTTATGCCCAGTCAAAAAACGCAGACAAGGCCGTGCCGACGGGTGTGGATGAGGAGGTCCTTTCGAACGACGCAGAACAAGGGAAGAAGAGGGATGAAAGTGTCAGGTCGAACCTTATGGGTATCACTGTCGTCATGCCGTGGGCGAGGAGCGAGGTGGTTCGTGGCGTCGTCGGCGCCGACTTGTCGACTCTACGATGGATCATGTAAGCTCTTCTAAACTGCAACCCGCCCAACCTGTCCGATGACTGCCCTTGCCGCATCTCTGTTACCTGGAAACATCATGGCTTACGCTCTCGTCGGCAGGTATATCCTGCTCTACCCGCTACTCATGATCATCACCCCGTCGCCAACACGATCCATCCAGTCGGTACTCTTCGCCCTCTCCGCTCCAGTCCGCTACGGTCCTCTCGACGCGCAACCAAGGCCCGCAAAGTCCCGGTCCACAGAAGACGGTGATTCTAATCCAGCCTCAAAATCCCAATCCAACTCAGAATCAGAGCCAGAGGCGGCGGACGACCCACGGAGAAGCTCGGTGGGCGGTGGCGATGTCGTGCGGGACTGTGGCGTGATTGAGTGAGTACTCTACCAGCTCACTTTCCTGCGAGCCTGGGCGAGCAACGAGACACGGACCGCGTGCTCGATGTTATAACCATCTCACGTGACGTAGTGTCCCGCCGGTTCTGTGCGATCCGGTGCTCGCAAGGGCGACGTACCAGGATCTTGAGGAGCGGGTTGAAAAGGGCGTCAAGGCGTCAAAGTGAGGCAAATATTCGAGATCTCCCTGAGAGACTTCAAGGGGTATGGAGTTAGAAATCTAGGTGAAAAATCTGGGATGTCCAGGTGGGACCCTGGGATGTCCAGGAATCATGTAGAGCCCAAGTAGCTGCTAGTAGAGATACCCTGCACACGAGATACCCCGCATCCAGCTATACACAGTATGCATGATACGTGCTGCACGTCGCCTGTTGTCTGTTGCCTGCTGCATGCAATGCCACAAGATGCCTTTCGTCCTCTGTCATGCGAGAATCTCGATTGAGGATCTCCCTTGTTGCGCCGAGACCTATCTATCCGAGGAAGTTGTACGCAAACAGGTGGAGGACGATAGAAGCCGCACAGAAATCTGCAAACGCACTTTGTATCGTCAGCGTTGCCAGGTGTATCGCGCAGAAATAGGCGGAAGGACGGAAGGATGGATCGGACACGTGCTGGCAGAGACAGATTGGTGGAAGGGCGACAAGTTGAGAGACTAGTTGAGGACAAGTATGAAGAGACATACCGCTCCTGAGAGACCTCTTTGAACTCTACATCTCTGCCGGGGGCGACCTGCGCCCGCAGCCCCGCGAGCAGCACGAATTGACCGACGGTGGAGCCGAAGCTGTGGGCGTGAGCTGATGCTGTTTTCTACTGGCGCCATGTGTGAGAATGAGCGAAGAAGAGGGGAGGCAGGACGGAAGAACAAAAGGAAAGGAAGGAAAGAGAGGGGAGAGGAGAGAATACAGACACAAAGAGAGGAAAGAGGACACATTTTGAGAAACAGAACGAGCACACTCACCCGCCCAAGAACGCGTTGTACGGGAAACTAGTCACCAAGATACGATACGCAAACTGCAGCACCCCGGACAACAGCAAGAACAACAGGAACGCATCGACGAGTTTGATCCGCGGCGGAGTCGTGCTCGAGTAGTTGGTGATCAGGGTGTTGAGGGACGATTGGAGGGTCTTCGACGTTGACTGAGCGAGCTTCGCTGTGGAGGGGGGCTGGGAGGTGCGGGAGGGGGTCGAGTGTGTTGGTTTGGCGGTTTGCGAGGATGACATGGTGTGTGATTCGAAGGAAGGTAGGGACCGAAGGGAGGTGAGGTTGATGTTGAGGTTGAGGTTGCAGTTGAGGTGAGGTAGGGACGACTGCCAGCGCGACGAGGAGAGGGTGTAGGCTGCGAGCGTTGCGTCTCACGGTCCAATTGTTATAGCCTGTTCTAGCGAGTCGTCGCGTACGGCTACAAGACGATAATGCCCGACCTCGCGTCTCGACTTCTGTCAATGTCTCTTGCAGCTGGACACGTAGCGTGATGCTGCGTACACGGTCCTCTACTACGAGGTGCGCCACATGGAAACAAGTGGGGATACCGAATAAAGATTTACATCTTCAACAGTCCAATTACTTGTGTTCCGTTGATATTGCCGGTGCGACCTCTCATCACCAGACCAGCCATGTCGTCCAGCTCGACCTCACACCCCAAAGCGCCTACACCGATGGAGCTGCATCGCCGTATGACGATTCGCGAGCGAGACCGGACTTACCGCCCCGGAGGGACTGTACGTCCCTGTTCTCCAACCTTGCTCCTCGTCCTCATCCCCGTCCTCCTCTTTCCTACGAAGCTGAGAAAGCCGAGGAAGCTGAGGTGCTGAGGTTGCTGAGGAAGTGAGATTTTGACGCTGACGTCTCGCAGGGCATGTCGGAATCGCTCACACGAGCACGCCGACCGTACCTTGTCAGAAACAGCATCACGGGCGTCATCCTCATTTCGTTTGTCGTCGGCGTCTACTTTTACTCCATCGCTGCTGTCAAGCAGGATGATTTCGTGCGTCCGCCTCATCCTCCCGCTTTACCAGTCTCACTCCCATCTGGCCATACCTTCTTTGATCCCATCAACCCAGCCCCATGTCCCACGGCCCTCCTGGATCACCTACACCTGGAGGTGTCCACACGTCACATGTGCCCTGCTTCCTCTTCGCCACGACTTGATTGAGCTGCTCTCTACACCCACAACCAGAAGCCAGCTGCCATACTACCTCCCACCATGCATAGCTAACCAGCGCAGAGCGACGTCGAAGACCTTCTCCCTCCACTGTCCGAACGCTCCTCCGTCCGCACGATCGAAGACGAAGCGCGCGACGCCCTCCTCTCCCAACCCGGCCACCCCACCCCCCTTTCCCCACTCCCTCTCTCCACCGGCGCAGGCGGACTCGCCCCGGCCCCTCCCTCGTCGCTCTTTGGCGTGCCAGGCATGTTCGTGCCTAGACGACTGAGCGAGCTCGAGTGGATACGAAAGAGGGGCTGGGTGGACCGTAAGGGGAACGTGTTGGTCTGGGGGGCGCCGTCGGTCGATAGTCCCGGACGTATGGGGGATCGGACGGACCATTGACAGCCTGAGAGGCTCTCTGAGGGGCAAGCGAGGCGGTACGAGATAGTACGGACCACGATAGGCTCACTGAGGACCAGGCCAGGTGATGGAGATTGCACTACCACTGAATGTCCACTGAGGCGCGGCGAGGTGATGGAAGTTGAGGTTCAGTTGGCAGTGGAACTGAAACTGGAAGGAGACGTGGAAGGGACGGAGAGTAACAAAGCGACTAGCAGAGGACCCGAGAGAATGGCGGACAGCTGTGACCACCGAACTAAACTCCGACGTCAGGCATCGGATGGCCTGGAGAATCAATAATTGGTCGTCGGGGCAAGACAACGGCGATGACGATCAGAGACAACCGCCCACCTGGAAACAGGCTTGGGCAAACGGCATATGTGACACTACTCATGCATCACTGCACTCACTATGCTCCATTCTCGTCGTCCAGGTACACGTACAAGTCCATCTATATCTGTTCCCAGCCTGGATCCCATCGTGACGGAAACGCAACGTACTCCTCCATTCCCACGGCGACCTGGGTGACTAGCGAGTCGGAGGGCCAATGGCTCACACTGCAGATTACAGATCTGCAGGCATCCACATCCACGAATCAGGTAGCAGGCTAAAATCAATCAGCGTCAGTCTCAACCTCAGCCAGCCGTCACGGGAGGCACGCCGCCGCAAGCCGTGTCGTCGTTGCATACGCTCCTGATGTAGACGCAGACGCACCCGTAATGCCCTCAACCGATCCGCCAATCTGCCATCCTCCTCCACGCCCACCGGCTTGCTCTGCACCGCCTCCACCTCCTTCGGGACTGCCGCTGGGACCTTTGCCTCGCCCAAACCGTGCTGGATCTCGAGGCCCGCCTCATCGGCCACTTGGTTCATCAGTTGGTCGACTTGGTCTTGCGGCATCGCCTCGGCCGTGGTGTTGGACATTGTTGATTCCATGTACGAGGTTTGGACGTCTAGGTCGGAGAATTGTGATTCGAATTTGTCCATTACTAGTGATATCTGCTGTTGTCAGTGTCGCGTCACTGACAGACGCGTGGAGAGGTGGAGTTGTAGTCTTGGTTGGCCTTTCCGAGCATGGTCTCAGTCCCGATAGATACTATGGGGTGGGAGGAGTCGAATGGTAATGGAGGACCGGGTGCAGAGATGACTGATGAACAGGCAGTGGTGAATGAGTGAGTGGCGAGCCATGTCTAGGTCTGACTGTGATTGTGGCAACAGACGGGGGAGTGGGGACGTGGGGCATGGTGTCGATGACAAGACTGGGCCTGAGCGACCGGCACTAACCCGCTCAAGGTTCATACTCTCCATAGCCTTGTCCATACCCTTGACGACCTGCCCCATGGAATTCGTCACGCCCCGCATCGTCACGGCCGTCTCCACACGCGCAGCGACCGCATCGATCCGTGATGCCAAGCGGAGGAGGTTGAGCCCCTCGGTCTTTTTGCGAATGGCATTTTGGGCGTAGATCCGGGCTCCGTCGGTGTTGCCTTTTTGCAGAGCCTACGGCAGGTTCGGAGACCAGTGGACGTGGCGTTGAAACGAGTCAGAGGACAAGGGGCAAGTGCCGTGATTGTAACGAGGATTCCGTATGCGTACAGAGGTCACGAATGAGGTTGGTAATACGCAAAGGGGAAGCCGGAATTCACGGAGACAGAGACAAAGAAGACAAAGACCAACGTCAGCTTGCTCCAGCAATGTCGACAGCCTCACCAATTTCAACTTGTTCTTCTCTGCCGCTTCGTCCTTGTTTGCCTTCTTCGCCTGGCGCTGCAATGACTTGGCGGTGAACTGTAGCGCCCTTTTTAGCTGACGTCCTAGGAGGAGGCGAGTTGGCGCCGCTTACTTTGAGCTGAAACAGTGATTCTACGTGGTCAGCACCGCGGCGACTCGGTAGGACTCACTCTCGAGGTTGCTCATGGTGGAGGAGACTGGGGCTGGATGAGTGTGCCGTGGAGAAGCGTATCGATATCTCACACAGCGCCCGGGAGCGAAGACGGTCTAGCAGACGAGTATGCTTGCTGCACCTGCTTGCGAGACGTCGACGAGCTGGTCCAAGGTGACAGGATGTGGAGAAGAGATACGCTGGCGGCATAGACGTAACCGGAACTTAGAACGAAATTGATCCCGCTGCCCGCTGGACGTGTTTCCTCTTGCAGGTAACCTCACCAACACTCGTCTTCCATCTGCCCGACTCGACTCGCCAGTCTGGGCTGCTTTTGCTGTTCTTTGGCTCTTATACCGGCACCATTTGGCAGCTCCCGCTCTTCCGACGCTCGTTCCCTCTGCTCAACACCGAGGCATCCTACGGTTGAGCCAAACCAGCCCCCAGAATGGCGCTCTTACATTTCCTGTCGTACATTGGCGGCTTAGCGGGGTTCTTATTCGTCACTCTATCTCTAGGTCAGCTTTTGCACTCGTCCCATTCGCGGACTCCAAGCTGACAAGCCAGCGAGCGGGCTGTTATGGCTCGCAGAACTCATAGAGGAATACTCAAAGTATGCCAAGACCATAGGCATGCGCGCGATCTATGTGGGTGCTGTCCTGACGTCCACCTTCCTTCGATTTCTGTCCTGTTCTCATTGCTAACGACTCTGACCCGCAGGGAATCATGGCGCTGCATCTGCTGCTGATCGTCACCGACTCGCTACCGATACTACCTTCGCTCTTCTCCATTCTGTGTCACGTGGTATACCTATCCAACTTCTCTTCGTCATGGCCATACATCTCCCTGACGTCGCCGCGCTTCGTCGTGTCGTGCCTCCTCGTCGTGGGCGACCACTTTATCTGGTTCTTCCACTTTGCAGCGCGGGCGCAAGAGGCCAAGAAGTACCGCGGCCCCAAGTATCGGTATGGGGGCAACGCGGTCAAGAGCGGCGTCGAAGATGCCCCGGCGTTTACGGACGTAGCTGCGTTCTTCGCCATATGTGTCTGGTTTGTGCCTCTGTTTTTGTTCCTCAGCCTCTCGGCCAACGACAATGCACTCCCATCGAATCGTGAGTCCGATCCTCCAACCACTATCATCGTCATCTGCCTCACTGTTCGATATGTTCCATTTACCCGTCGTGGTTTGTTGAGATCTGACTGTCGTAGTGGGCTCTGCTCCCGGTAGTCCTGGGCCAGGGCGGACAGTCGACCTGTCGACACCGCAAGCCGAGCTGAGTCGGCAATTACATCAGCGTCCAGCCAAGTCGCTCGTCAAGTCCGTCCTCACGCCGCTGCTATCTGTCCTGCCTCGCATGCGAAGACGGCGCAGGGACGACGAAGGCATCCTTGCGCCCCGTACTCCCGTACGTGGCAGCCCCCTCCATTCGCCCGTCATGATGCCTCAGAGCTATTTCCCCTGGGGCGATGACGGCAGCAATGGCAGCAGTGGGTCGAACCCGCCGACTAACAGCAACCACGGCCAAAACCTTTCACCCGAGGTGATACGGTCGCCAGCTCCGCCCAGAAGGGTGCAGTCCGAGCTGCAGATCGGCAAAAGCAACCTCAACCCACGCGGCGTGGCCACGAGGAACGGTCGCCCGCTGGTGCCTTCAGGAGAAGAGCCGGACGACTTTTCGTTGGGAGGCGGGACGGCGAGCCCAAAGCGCGGTAGCAGTCCGGACCCACGAATGAGTCTGGGTCCAAGAGGCGATGTGGGAGCAGTAGATGCTCCGACCGAGGTGGTTGAGAGCGGCTTGGAACTCGGGCATGGCGGCGCAGTCAAGCGGAGAGGCAAGGCAGACTAGGCGCAGAATACGTGTTAGTGTAGCCGTAGTGGTGTCGGTGCTGGTGTCGGCGGAGGTTGGGGAACTGTACGGGAAGGTTGGTGTCGGCGTCAAGGACATGAGCCATGGACTGCATCTGGTAGCGTAGCATTCTTCAATTCAGGTCGTGTACATGTAGACGTACTGCATCGCAATCGTTCGCAGTGGTGTGTATCGATGGATGTAGCAGTGCAGCATGCGAGCTGGCGAGGAGTGAGGGGGTGTGATAGTGACAGTGGCCATCGAAGATATCAGCCGCATCAGTCTGCTGAAACGCGTGGTAAAAATCGCCGACGATGAGGATCGTTTTGAATTGATCAGTCCTGATTTTCAACGTGTCGTGTCGACAATTGAGCTCGTCTCGTCAGGCCGTCGATGGAGGCTGGGGACTGCGGTATTGGCTCTGGTTCTGGCTCTGGCTCTGGCTCGGCCTCGCTAGTCCCGCCTGCCCTGCCAGCTTCTCCAGCCCTGCCAGCTTTCCTAGCGGTGTCAGATCTGCCAGCTTTCCCAGCGGTGTCAGATCTGCCAGCTTTGACAGATGGTCCAGGCGTGTCAGTTCTCCCAGAGTTGACAGGCGGTCCAGGCGTATCAGCTCGTCCAGGCGTGTCAGCGTTTCCAGGCCTGCCAGCATCAGCTAGCCTCCGCCCAAGCAGGTCGAATTCGGGCTCCATCGGCAAGGGGAAAGGCAAAGGTCGTGCCGTGGATACTACGGACGTGGGCGGGGGAGCTGGAGCAGGAGCAGGAGCAGGAGCAGGAGTTGGAGGTGAATTTGGGGCTGGAGATGGAGTAGGAGTTGGAGTTGGAGTTGGAGATGGAGCTGGAGCTGGAGATGGAGCTGGAGCTCGACGGGGACTCGGAGCCCCCGTTGACGAGCTGTACTACCGCACCTTCCGATCAGAAGACGAGGACCTGGGGGATATCGTCGCGCTCACGCAGCAGGAGCTGAGCGAGCCGTGAGTTTTTGTTTGCTCGCTGGTCTTGGTTTGGTCCAGCTGTCCGCTCGGTCCACCTCCCTGGTCCAACTCCCTGGTCTAACTGTCTATCTGGTCATCGTTCCTTCGTCCGTCTGTCCCGCTTGCTATCGTACTGTTCCACCTTGCGCTCGATCTCTCAGTCTCCCGGTCGACTTCTCGGCCGTATCTATCAACCTCAGGTGTCTATCCGGTATCCCCGTCATCCTCCTGCACCGACGTCCCTCCGCCGATGTCGCTTCCGCTGATGTCGCTTTCGTCGATGTCTTCCACCGTGCCGTTGTCCCGTCGCTGACGCGCGTGACTTAGATACAACGGTAAGCTCGGACCCTCCGAGTCCCCCTGAAGCGCAGGTCGTGGTCTGTCAGCGCTGACGAGCACAGTCTACACGTTTCGGTACTTTCTAATAGACTGGTGCGTAGATACATAGGTTTCACTAGGACGTTATTGACTTGTCGGATAGGCCGCACTTGACCATTCTTGTATGTTGTCTTTCCCCCCGTCTTCCTTCCTTCATAAGACTCGCTAGAGACCTTGGCCCGCTACCTCCTGTCTCCCCTTTTTGTCGGTCCCTCTCTCCTCTTGTCGCTCGCTCATCTCCCCTCTTGTCGGTCGCGCATCTCCCTCTCGTCGGTCACGCACCTCCTCTCGCCGCTCCTACTCCCGCAGCAAGCAAGCCATTGCTCACTACGCTAACTCCTCCAGGTATATCCCTCACCCGCCCACACCCGCGCGATAGCAGTGATCGTAAGCAAGCAAGAGTCGCATCGCGGTACGAATAGGGGATACATTGCTATGCTTTCTGTGGACGCCGCGTGGCGGCGTAGAGGGATTGCGCGCCGCTTGGTCGAGAAGGTCGTCGAGATCATGCGGTCCCGGGGAGGCCTCGAGGTGCGTCTGTTCTCCTAGCTTGTACGGGCGTATCTTCGCCTAAACTGTCATCTTGCATGGGAAACCTAGACCGGGAATCCCATATCAGATCCCTGGGCGGCGCAGCAGGAGGGCTGGTCGATGGATAAGTGAAGGGCAGGGTATGAGAGGGGACGATACGACTCCGAGCAGTGCGAGCGGCATGCACATCAGACGTAAACGGACCAGAGAAGAGCTCAATGCGACCCGATGGTAGTGGCCAAGCGTTTGGCTGACCAGAGCAGGTTGTCCTGGAGACCGAATACGACAATAAGCCGAGTCTGGCATTATACGACCATCTTGGATTTCTGCGAGAGAAGCGGCTGTATCGCTTCTACTCTAATGGCAAAGACGCGTGGGTGTTCTGTCATGTGCTCTTGTCTGTGCTCCTCGACTCATCTTCCCCTCTCCCTTCGACTTATCTTCCCCTCTCCCCTCGACCTCTGCTCCCTTCCACCTCTACATCTCTGCACCTTTGCTACACGTTCACTCTCGTCTCCAGATGCTGCCTTGCCTGTTATACGTGACTCTGACCACGCAGATTCCGCCTCATCCTCCCCCTCACAGCTAATCCCCCCGTGGAAACAGAAGAAGAAGCCGACGCGGGCCGCTGGGCTATCGGAGCCGGCTCACAGGTTGACGATGGAGGCGGTATGGGACTGGGACGGATAGAAGAGGAAGAGGGTGAGGCGGATCAAAGCGACAGCTTAAGACAGGGCGGCCGACCTCTGGCTTTTCCTGCACGTCCTCCAGACTATTTCACGTGACGCCCGTCTCTCTCAATCTCCCATACTCGCCACCGTCACGCATGCATGTCTTTGTCCGTACTATCCACTGTCCGCTGCCCACTATCCACCAACCACTGACCACTACTATCCGCTGCCCACTTCGCCACTTTGCGCTGCACGGGTGCCACTCTGAAACACTGCAGCCATCGTCATCGGCGTTTTGAAATTCTCCGCCATTCCTGACTTTTTATCCCCTTTGCGGCGGGCGGCGACGGAATCAATTCAGTCGGCGCGAGTGATTTGGCGGGGGACACTGGGAGAGTTGATTTTCTTTTCTTTTTTGCCGCTCCTCGGGTCTTGCATCCAGTCTTCATCTCTCGCTGCAGCTTCAGTTCTTGGACGTCTATCTCTCAACTCTCGACGAGAGCGATACCCCCATCCATGTCTTGCTACAGTTGCACAAAGGAGGAGCGCTTTTGAACTTCACTCGAGACTCGTACTGCCTGGAAGAAGAAAAGGGAAGAATGGATGCAAGCGATTCAAACTTTGCCTCCACCCCGGCGCTCGCACTTTTACATACGGTCGCTGAGGCTACTGCCAGCAGCAGCACCGGCGGGGGAGCCGCTCAGCAGCAGCGGCAGCCGTCGTCGCCGGAGGAATCGACACCGCACCTGAGCGATCCGGGGACGCCCCAATACCCCGACACACCGTCGGTGGACCTGCGTACGCCGGGAAAGCGGATGGATCCGGACGTGCGTGTGAGAGAAGATGGCGAGGAGGGCCTCGGGTTCGGACACGTCGATGTCGTCAGGAACAAGACCGGGGACCAGGACGAGGACCGCGACCATGGGCGGCTGCTTGCGACTGGCCTGCCACCTGGACCAGTCGAGAACGAGCAAGGCACGGCTGGGCGCCTTATGATATCAGAGGAAGCCCGCGAGACCCTCGAGTTGGAGTTTCCGGAACACGATGCATTGCAGGCCATGCAGGCTAGGATACAGCGTCTTGAGAAATCACTTGATGACCAGGAGAATGGACTATTGAGAGACGCCTTGGGAATGGTGAGTCAGCTGATCCTGCCGCATGCACACACACACACACTGCCCTCGGCAGGATGCTTCTTTGGCTTCTAGGCTGGTTTGCATTGCTAATATAACCAGCTCAAATCCCTTCTTGGTCCTGCTTTGCATCGTCTTCCCTTCTTGCATGAACAGATACAAGCGCAGCGGGAAACCATCCAGACCATGCAGCAGCAAACTCGTCTCTCCGAGCAGCTTGCAGCTGTCGAACGGTGAGGAATCCGCCATGCAATTTCCCGCGCACGGTTTGCTGACGAAGAGCAGTGATCGGCACATGGCCGAACGAGCTGGGTGGCAGGCTGAGACTCAGGCGTTACTGAGGCAGCGCGAGGCGGAAATCGCGGCTGGAGCGAGGCCGAAGAAGCTGCTAGATCTGGATGTCGGATACCATCAGGAGCTCGAGGCTGCGAACAAGAGGCTGGAAATGGATAACCGTCTGATGGCTCCCCGTGTCAGCTTGCCGTTGCAAGACGTAGCATACAGCTGATACATGTGTAGCTCGCCGATACACAGCGACAGATCGACAAGCTCGTCACGGAACTGCGACACCTGCGCTCCCACGTCGTTCTCGGCTCTCAGATGTTTGGGGGCGAAGCGAGTTCAAACGACACACCAGCTCCCCACATGCCCATTCCTTCCCATCTAAGTGAGCAGCGCAAGTCCGCTTCCCCATTCAAGGCGTCGGCGTCGCGAACCACCATGGGCGACGCACGCACCGAACACTTGCTGTTAGCAGCCCGCAAAGTCCGGGCCATGCGCCTCCAAGACGATCGGATCGGTCGAGTGCGGCTCGATGAACTGCACCGCGGCGGAGTTGTTGGTCCACTTGGGGGAGTTGGTTACTCGGAAGGATACGCCGGACAGGCGGACCTAGATGACGAAGAGTATGACAGCGATGTCTCGGAACGCAGGCCATACACGCAAGAGCAGCTGGCGGGCAGTGGAAAAGTTAAAGGCAAAGGTCAAGCCACCCCACTTCTCCCACGGAGCAACAAGAAATCTGCAAAGAAGCCTGTTCCACAGCCCACGACGCCTTCACGAAGTCGCCATGCACAGCCACCAGAGACGACACCTGGGGGAAGCAACTTTTCAGATCTTCTCCGTGCAGCGGAAATGGCAGACCGACCCACGACACCGACTCGCACTATGGGCCGGCGGATGTCTACAACAGCTCAACATGCGCCAATGTCCGCCATGTCTGCTACGAGAAGTACGACGATGACGCGTGAGGAGACGGCGAGCGAGCTGGGCAGTCCGGTGAAGCGCCACCGACGGCCCTCGCCTGCCCCTTGGGAGACGAATCGCCAGTTGGAAAGTGACCGGCCTGATCGCATCGGGTTTCCGAGTGCAGGGGGTTCTCAGTCGAAGGGAGACGACTCACAAGCGTCTGCACTGGACATCCTTGCGCAAGCGAGCTCGCTCGATGTGGCGCAGTCTCAGTCTCAGCCGTCACAGGCTCACCTTGGATCCGCGCAGCGATTCGGCGGGATGCTGGACGTGCCAGTAGCGCAAGCGCCGTCATCGCCACGCAGCAGTACGGGCTCTACTTTGGGGCCTGCTATCGACTTGCGCCTGAGCGATCCACCCACACCCGTCGCATCGCAACCAACGATTGAAGACCACCAGATCGATCCTGCGTTGACTGGACCGTCCAACAACCAAGACATCCCGGTGACGGCTACGCATCGCCAAGTATCGACGCCGCGCAACAAACCTCGAACGTTGTCGCAAACGTCTGAGATCCATACTCCCGCTCGCCGATTCTCATTTGTCACTCCCGGCCACGAGGCCCCGGACGATACTCCCACCTCGCGATCCGAGTATCTGGGGCTCGAACCTGCTCCGGGGGCATTTGCAAGCCCGACAGGAGCGGCTGTACCTGGTCTAGGAAAGTATGTGCACCTGACGAGCACTATACCAGCCAGACGGATTCGGTCACCGTATCTCAAGTGGACGGTCGAAGAGGTCAGCTAATGCGTACTTGCTTTTGTCGAGGCAAGCTGACCTACTCAGGACGAGCTGCTTGCGCGCGCTGTGGCGATGCATGGAGAAAAGTGGGATCTGGTCAGCAAGGGCGTACCGACGCGATCGTACCACCAAGTCCGCCAGCGGTGAGTTTCGGCTTTGCGTCGTGAATGGCATGGCCTCGAGGGACGTCGCCTGCCGGGGGATTTAGCCCCCGGGGATATGGGCTGCTGGGGGATGTTGGCGACGGGCGAGAGATGTGGTCTTCCGACGGCCAGGAGCCCCCAGGGATATGGAAACGGAGGGAAGCGGGTCGATGCTGATCCGGTGCTTAGGTGGCTACGCAAGACGGGCGCGTTTGACAAGAAGGTGTCTCAAGAACATTTGCAGAGCGGCACACCGCTACGGGACGCAGACGACGACGAGGAAGAGACCAGTCCAACGCCGGAGAGCAGAGGCCCTGGGTTGAAGAAACGCAAGATGCAGTGATGGCGGTGGGGCGTGGTGCGTGTGCATGTCGTCCATGGGTTGTGTATGTTCGCGACGGACATCACTTGGCGAGGTGTATCAGAGCGTATCAGCATGTAGGAGGTATCGACGCATCTTGTGATGCCATACAATAGCACATTTATGCACGTTGCTCAATACTGGCTGCATTACTCACTACTGGTTGCATTGCTCATCACTGGGTGCATTTCCGATAAGGGCAAGACGAGCAGTACAATAATAGCATGCTGATCGTGAGGCAAAGCACGTTGGATGGCGAGTGATGGATGGGGAGGCCGCGAGCGGGGGTGATGCGGTGATGCGCACGAGCACAAAGCGGCGAGGATATGGCGACATTGGGTCGACTCGGTGACCAGTACCAGTGCTTCCTTCAAGCGGGCTTGTGCCAGACAGGACGGCAGCAAGTGTGGGCTGTTGAAGCTATTCAAGCCAGGTCCAGTCACTCGGTACACTACGCCAGACAAGGCTGTTGCAGCTGTGGCCGTCGTGGGCACCGTGAGTACAGAGGTCCTTTGATGGAACACGGCGGACTTTGTTCTATACCCTGCTAGCCGGGCACGATTGTCACTCCTACGAGCCAGCTTTTGGACTTGGATCCTGGAACGACAGAGCTCGCCCAGACAGCCCTCGACGTCTCAACGTCTCAACGCCGACGCCACGTCTCAGCCGCCGACGCCGACGTTAACCCCACAAGGACGGGCAACACCGAACTCGCCAGTCGCTAGCCTAGCAGACCATCGCCTTCGCCTCGATATGCACTGGGTGTGTTTGTTCCGTTTGGCGACGTACCTATACCTATACCTATACGTCTATCTCGCTCTTCCGCCGCTGGTTTCTGCCATCCCGGCTGGAAATGCCGTGATCCCAAAGAATCAGCCGGGTCACACCCTCGATTCATCGTCGATACCTGCTGTGCCGGCTGGGCAAGGCCACAACCAACTGGGTGATCATGGGACGATCCTCAACCAACCGGGTGATCATGGAACGACCGTCACCATCGATCTCCCCGGTTCAGCGGTAAGTCCGAGTCTGAAAAAGACTCTAGCTCCGCTGTCAAGGCATGTCCGGCCGCGACCATCTATGTCGAATCAACGCTCCTCGCTGATCGCTTCTCCGCCCTCGTCTGGCATGGTCGCACCTCCACAGCCGCCGGTCCCGCTTTCGAACGGGAACTCGAACGTGCCATCCGTTCAATTGAAGAACAACAAGAGGGGAGAGAATGAGGGGGCAACGAACCGGAGAGAGCTCAAGAGGGGAGAGGAACAGCGGGGTGACGAGTCGGAACTCAGAAGCGAGGGAGAGGGGGACGGCGACGGTGACGGTGTCAGTGGCCGTGACGACCACGCGCGAATGTACAGCCAGCACGAACTTGCTCGGCTCGGCGTGCGCGGAGAGACGAGGCGGCAATTGCAGTGGGACTTGCAGATCGCTTATGAAAACGAGACGTTTTTCGATGGGTGAGCCTCGCGTGTCTCCTGAAGGAGTCTGCGTCTCCACACTCCCACCCCCCTTGAATCGCAGGCCCGTGCCCGGTGGACGCGTTTGTCGCGGAGCAGTCAGTAAGGTCACGCGTCGGTGGTTAAGAATCTGCCGTGATGAAGAAGTAGTCGTCTCGTCGTAAGAATCATCACCCTGGACATTTGAGAGGGCGATAGCGAAGAACATGTCTGGAAAAAATTGGCTGAATCGCTGCTGATATCTCTGCAGGTGGGACTTCTTCTCCGAGCCGGGTAGGTTGCCTGGTAGAAGAGTGCACCAGCGCTAACGGAGTGGCGAAAGATCCCAGTCACGGATGTGAGTTCCTCCCGGCGAGTCCGGCGGCGGCAGCTGATCACTGCAGTGGTAAAGTAAGTCCACATTTCACGCTAGTCAACATGCTGGGCCACGCTCTCTCTCTCTGTGAGGGGTGTCTGTCCCTCGGGCTGGCGGGTCATCCAATGATCGGCCGTGGCAGCGCTCGTGGCGGATTAGAGTGGCAATTGGCTCGTCGTGCGTGGAGCGATTGGCATATACCGCGTGTTGCAGTTGCGGTTGCGGTTGCGCATTGTGGCCAACGGCAGAGCAGAGGGCTGACCATATAGCTATGTCGACCACGATACGGCCTTTGCGGACGGTCTGGCGTTCTGGACCTCGTCTGGTCTGCCCGGGATTCAGGTGAGCCTGCAACCCGATGCTGCTCCCGATCCCATCTCTCCGAGCTCCCGATAAGAGGAACAGCTCATATTCCCTGTTTCCTGCCCTCATTTCCCGACTGGAGTACTGCAGTAGATCAGCCTTCCAAACATGTCATTTGCAAACGGAGTCCGTCCCCCCGAAAGGCTTCTGCCCCATATCGTCCTCCGAGCAAGAGCTTTCGCCACCCAGAACGGTCCCTCATCTGCAAGTGCCTTACTGAAGTGGTTCCCTCGTGCAGGCGGAACATTGGGCCACACTTGCCGAAGGCGTCACACGGAATTCTGTCAGGATCACGTCCAAGGCGCTCTTCGCTGGGGGGCTGTTCATCATTGACCTGGCGTTGATGCCGTGGGGCTGCGGTGTGTGGCCTGCTTGTAAGTGGAGTTTGTCCTCCCCTACCGCAAGCAGCAGAGCTAGGAATCTGGGAAAAACTTGTAAGTTCTGCGCTGAGGATTGGCAATCTAGTTTGGACTTTGGGGTATGACAAACCATGGCCCGATGCTGTAAGTGTGCCAGGTATTGTGATCCATGCTGGCGAGGGACCTTTGCTGACGGGTTCAGGGCGAGATTGACATCGTTGTGAGTGCTACTTTCAAGCTAGCTGTACTAGGATCACTGATATGGGCAGGAGGGTATACAAGCCATGACCCACAAGTGAGCCTGGCTCGGTACACCGGTCAGTGGCGAAAGCTGATCGAGTATACCATCACAGCCAAATGACCATGTGCGTCACTGGCTGCATCCTGCCTGGCGACGTCTAGCTCACCGTCTGATGCAGCCACACCACTGCGGGGTGCAGCATCAATCAGACGTCGTCTCTGTACAGCGGCACGGTGGGCGTAGGTCACCGCGTGTCTTAGACCCACGCTGCAAGCTGACGCGGGGTAGAACGACAACTGCGACTCTTCAGCGGGTGTGTCTGCGTTCACCTCACCTCACCAGCTTTCTCCTCTCACTTCTAATTATCGAGTTCTCCCTCGAGAAATATCACGGCCACCCAGACTGGAATAGGAAGGGCAAGAAACGAGCCAGCTGATGTGTGCAGGCGGGAGCGGGTGCTCGATCATTGATCCGTCGGCGTCGTCGTATGGCGAGCCATTCAACAATGCCGGTGGCGGGGTGTTTGCCGCCCAGTGGGACGGGGATGGTATCAATATGTGTGCGTTCTGCCGCTTGCACCGGACAGGCGTACTGTGACGCTGAAAAATTAGGGAGCTGGAACAGGGCGGACATCCCTTCAGAGTGAGTCCCTCCCCGTCCCTCCATTATTTACTCGGTGTCTGTCTGTGCTGGATAGCCCTCTCCTACTTTATCAGTCACACTCTCCAGTTATAAGCAGAAAGGAGAGCTGACGTGCGAAGCATCGTAAGCGAAGCGCCTTGCCCGCAGAAATGTAGGTGACCCCAGTGTCTACTCATGTGTGCAAGCTGACACGGCGGCCAAGGGGGCACGCCCGTGTCAGCGTGGGACGCAAGGACTTGCGATCCCTATGTTTTCTTCTCGGAACAGATGCTGGTCCTCAACATTGATTTGTGCGGTAGGTCGGCCTCTCCTTGCTTCACGTGTCAGCTTCAGACCAGACCAGCACAGTTACTGTACTGCAATAGTCTTCAGCTCCCGCCCCCTTGAATCTCTGTCATAGTGTGCCTAGTAGACATAATGTGTAGATTATATCAATACGTACATAGAATCCCTCACACTCCGTCTCTAGCTCAAACGTCTGCCTTTCTTTTCGAGTTGGGTCGAAGAGTGCTGTTCTTGTTGAGAAGGGGTGATAACTCACGTCTGATTCTAGGTGACTGGGCAGGAAACACTTACGCCGGTCAGTCTATCATCGTCGACCAAGTTCTGGAGATGTGCTGCTCGATGCTCATGTCCACAGCGTACCCGTACTGTCCCGGGACCTGCACACAACAGATTGCCAATCCGGTCAGTTTGCGTCCTGCCCTACAGCTATGATTCTTGGAGGTTTTCGAGTCCAGTCGAGTCCAGTCGAGTCCAGTCGAGGAGAGGAGAGGAGAGGAGAGGAGAGGAGAGGAGAGGAGAGGAGAGGAGAGGAGAGGAGAGGAGAGGAGAGGAGAGGAGAGGAGAGGAGAGGAGAGGAGAGGAGAGGAGAGGAGAGGAGAGGAGAGGAGAGGAGAGGAGAGGAGAGGAGAGGAGAGGAGAGGAGAGGAGAGGAGAGGAGAGGAGAGGAGAGGAGAGGAGAGGAGAGGAGAGGAGAGGAGAGGAGAGGAGAGGAGAGGAGAGGAGAGGAGAGGAGAGGAGAGGAGGGGAGAGAGCGGACGAGGCGGCAGTGGCGAATCTTCCATCAGCGGTGCTGACACTCACTCCAGGCAAACCTGGTAAACACCGTCATGCTCATCAACTACATCAAGGTGTACCAGCAGTCCGGCACCGTCTCCAGCACGGACCAAGCGCTCTCTAACCGCAACACGACCGGCGTCGGCGGCGCCACTAATCACTCGATATCGTCCTCGTCCTCGTCCTCCACCTCAGCCTCGACCTCCTCCTCAGCTTCGTCGTCGTCCTCAGCCTCGACGGGCGACGCGCCAAGGTCCAGACGTCCAGCAGGATTTCGCCACGCGCTGTTGTCTGGCCTCGGTTGCGGGCTCCTGCTGGCGGTCTTGTTCTAACGCGTGTTGGATGGTACGGTACACAGGTGGGCTATAGTATATTCACTCTACTGCCCATTTCGGTCCGGGCGACCAGAGCATGGGATACACGGGCTGCGACATCTGGATCAGATACTGTACATGATACATGTTCTGGCGTGGTATACATATGTGATCCGTCTCGGGTGTACATAAGCCGTCGGGCAAGGGCAGGCCCGTGCGTTTGACTCCCGACGGTAAAAAAGAGCATCATTCGACGCACCCCAGCCAGCACAAGCCCAAGTAATAGCACGACTAACACACACGCAATAATACATGCCACAAGCACAGGCAACAGCACACGACCCTCACTCCACTGCATCCCCATACATAACACTCACTCCCGAAGACCGCCGATCCCGTCCCCCCCAGAGCAGTTCCTCGCGGCCGCGTGAGAGCATTTCACATGTACGATCACTGAGCGCGTCAGCATTCATCTGGTTTCCCCCTTTCTCCCTTTCCCTTTCTGCTTTGCAGGATTGCGATCAAGTCACGGGCGTACGTCTCGAGCCTACACGCTGCATTCGGCGTCGGGTGTGGAGTGCACATGAGTGGCGGTTTGAGAGCGCGTGCACATGCAGCCCGAGACCGCAGATCCGGAGTCACGACTAGAAAGGCGTCGACTCACCAGCGCAATCATCGCATTGCAGGGCGGGCCGCTGGCCCAGCCGCTTTGTACATACCGGGCACTTGTTGGGCGGTGCAGCGATCGACCTCGGCAGGAACGCCAAGGCGAACGTGGTGGTGACTGAACACCTCAGCATCCAGCAAGAGCAGGTGGTCTGACCCATACTGTCGAGAGACAGGACGGGAAGGGGAGCTCATGTCAGGATAAGGAGGTAGGAGGTGGGCGACGAAATCAGGCTGGGATGCGCGTTGTATGACGATGGTGTGGTGGGCGTGTGTGACGATGGTGTGGTGAGGCAGCAGTATCGACAGGCAGGCGTATAAATATCTATGGCAGTGGGCACCGAGGGCACCAGGGCTCAACTCACAGGCAGACATTTTCTTGCCATTGCCATTGAGAAGCGGCGTGGCATCCTTGCTCACAAGCGTGAAGCGGTGCGTCCCCGCTCCCGCCGGTATAGCAGCAGCCTCCTCGACCTGCTCCTCCTTTCGCGCTTTGGCGTATTTGGTCTGCGCTTTCGCTTGCTCTGCATCTCCTCCAGCTCCAGTCAGACTTCCCGCGTGCGTGGGGGCGCCGGGCAAGGGTATGGCTCCTGCACCCGCGGCCGCGACAGTCACTGTGCGCTGGCGCGCAGGGCTGGGGCTCTTGGGAGCTGCGTTGTCGTCCTTCTTGATCATCTCGGACGAGGCGAGCGAGGGAATCGTGCCGATGTGGCTTGATACCGGTGGAGTTTCGGCGGCGGATTCGTCAATCCCCGGCGACGGTGAGGGGTGTGCATCTACGCCCTTGACGGTCAGAGTCGACGACGTAAGGTCCTCCCCCTGGGGCATGGCGTCCTTCAGCACTGATTGGGTCTGCAGTGGCCGGCCGTGCACGATAGCCATCTCGCTCGAGTAGGTCGACACACTGTCAGCCGCGGTGGCGAGTGAAGACGACGTCTCCCCTGAAGGGAGCAGATGTCGATATCCTACGCAGCAAATAATCGTGAGCTCGCCATCATATGCGCGCCGCCAAGCTCTTGCCCTTGAAGCGAGTCACAACCCACCTTTCATCTCGCTGGCATCAGTGTACGCGCTCATGACGCTCTCGCGTTCCCTTTCCTCCCATCGAGCTGTTCGCCATGTACCGGCCCCCGGTCTGCCAGGACCCACTGGCGTCGCCCCGTTCCCTGAGATATCCAGTGTTGCCAGAGTGACCAGGGCGTCCTCTTCTGCACGTGCAGCCACCTCCTCGTCCTCCTCTCCCGCGTTTGCCTCGCCGTCACCTGAATCCAGATCCGGCCCGTTCAGTGGCCGGTCGAAGATCGGCATCGCTCGCTTGCCATGATGCTGTACAAGACGGATCGAGCCCACATGCTCTTTCAGCTCGTGCTCGTCAAGTCTGGCCAGGACCTCTAGTTCCATAGCCCGTAGGCGCGCGAGGACCTCGGGCATCTTGGGCCGTGACGACGGGGTCTCAGCGCAGCACGCCAGCGCGAGCGCCACAAGGTCCACAGGGCAGCCAGGCGACGCTCGACGTCGTACTTCTGCAGGATCGGGAACGAACGATGGCGCCTGTCGCTATATCATTCAAACGTGTCAGTCTTGGATCCCTGGAGGTGAAAAGTGCAGGAGGGAGACTTACAGTGTAGGTGCGCGAGTCGACGAGCTTGCGGGACATGATCTCGATGAAGATGATTCCGAGCGAGAACACGTCTGTAGGGAGATCAAAGTCTTTGCCGTTGATAATCTCGGGACTCATGTATCCCTAGTTCTCAGTGTTGGCGCTGACGTCACACCACACTCGCAATAGGAGCAGTTCAACTCACATCCGTCCCGCAGTAGGTCATCCTGCGCATCTCGTCGGCATTTCTAGATGCGATGCGCGCAAAGCCAAAATCCGTGACCTTGACACGCTCGTTGGATGTGATGAGCAGGTTCTCGCCTTTGAGATCGCGATGTATGCACTGCTGGTCAGCGACTGTTGTCTGCGTTCCGACCTTGCGCATGGTGTAGGGGCCAAGGGCAAGGAGAAAGGATGGCGACGGACTCACCTGCCGGGCATGGAGATAGGCCACCGCTCGCGCTACGTCAGTCGCGAACGACAGCCGAAGCCGCCACGGAAAGGGGTATGAAGACAGGATGTACTGCCGCAGGTTGCCGCGGGGTACGAACTCTGAGATGATACTAACGTGGTTAGGCTGTAGTCATATTGGGACCGCTAAGGAATGGAGACAGGAGAGAGGACGCGGGCAGATTCGCGGCGAAGATGAGGGCAGCAGCGGTGCCCAAGCAGAACAGGGAGCAAGCTGGGGCCTGGAGGAGTGGCAAGAAGTTGGAAACGTCATAGAAGCACCACGACTCACAAGACTCGTCCGTCGTCGTCCGGAGCTTTGGACAAGCCGAGGAACAGCACGATGTTGGGGTGCCGGCACTCGCGCATGATACGCCATTCGCGCTCAAAGTACTTGTGCACCTGAGAGGTTAGACATGTCTGTGCGGAGTGCGCTCGGTGAGAAGTTGCACGCAAAGCGGAAAGAGATATTGGCCATTGCAGCCGCAGGCTGGGAGCTGGCCGAGGAGAGATTTAGAAGGAGAGTGGAAGAAGGGATTCGAGGTTCTGAGGGGGGTTGGTAGACTGGAGCGGAGCTTGGGCGGGTTTGGAGGGGCAGGAGGGCATCGCTCACATCGTACTCTGTCGACGGCAGGACCTCTTTGATGGCAATATCTATTCCGAGGTACGTGCCTGCCCATCAGCCCGTCCCATATACTCCACGAGAGGGATCACAGGAGACGAGAGAGGGGGGAGCTGGCGGGCTCGACTGACCTTTGTACACTGATCCAAAGCTGCCGGCGCCGAGCCGCTGGCCCCAGACGATATCGCCGTACTGTAGGTCAGCTCGCGAAGCAGTAGAGGTGCACGGCGTCCGGCTGAGCGCGGCGCTAGACCCAAGCGAAGCTGAAAGAGATCTGGGACGCAGTGGGGACGAAGTTGGGACGAAGTGGGGACGAAGCTGGAGCGAAGCTGGGACGAAGCTGGAGCGAAGTTGAGACGAAGCGGGGGCGAAGGAAGGAAAGTGAGAGAGGAAGACGACAGAGGGAAGATGTCAGAAGAATAATGACAGAGACGGTGCCGACGAAAGCTAGCAGCTCGAAACCTCGTGCAGGAGTCGTGTCGAGGTGACGGCCTGGCTTACTGGGATAATGTCAAAATCCATCTGTGGCCGTGTCCTGCCGTGTCCGCTGTGGTCGTGTCCTGCCGTGGTCGTGTCCTGCCGTGTCGTGCTAGGTATCGTCTCCTTGCCTTGGAGGCTCCTTTGTGTCTGCTAGTGGTCTAGTGGTCGTCTCGCGGAACCAGCGGTGCAGACCAGCTCGACGCCTCGTATCTCCGACGACCGAGTGAAGAATCGAGCAAGCGAGCAAGTCAGGTCAGACCCAGGCGGATTTGGTGTGTCGATGTCGCGAATGGCAGACGACAGATGGCAGACGACAGACGACAGTTGACAGAATGACGACAGTTGACAGACGACAGAGGATAGATGACAGAGGACAACCACAGACGCCAGACGAAAGACGCCAGACGAAAGACGCAGACGACAGGCCAGCCAGGCCAGGCTGGAACACCCGCGCCGCCTATTCTGCGTTGGTCTCGAGCAGCACCCTTGACCTCGGCGGCTTGCACATGGACATGCGTGTGCGCCTACCCTTGTATCCTTGTCCTTGTTCCTGCACCCTGGTATCTTTGTACTGCCTCCCTGCTACCTGCTGCCTGTCTGCCTGCCTGCCTGCCTGTCTGCCTGCCTGCCTGCCTGTCTGCCTGCCTGCCTGCCTGCCTGCCTGCCTGCTTGCTGTGAAAGTTGGTCACGGTTCCACCGAGTCAACCCAATCGCCAAGGGAAGCCAGAGCTCGGACCGCACCCGTAACCACACGCATGAGTAGCAGCTGATGTCTCCGTCTCGGGGTAGCGTAGTCCCGCCTGTCTAGCTCGCAGCATGGATATCCGACTATGCTCGAGCATGAATGGCTATCGACATGGACTGATGGCTTCATGGTGTATAGTGGACTACCCTACTAGAAGACCAAACCCAATTCCTGGACGTCGACGCCCGCGCGACTGATTTCTATGGCTGCCCAGCTGATTTCTATGACTGACAAGTCACGGATTTCTATGCCTACCCAGTAACTGATTTGTGATTCCAAGATCAGTACAGTGTTACGACCGCTTGCCCAGCACACCGAGACAGATCCATCTATCGATACAATATGCGTGTATGGCATGAACATTATGGACCGTCGATCGCGATTCAGCAGCATCCAGCACAACTCACGGAGCCCGCGGGAGCATACATGTGATTCTTAATCACCAACGCAGCCCATGCCTGCCTGCAGGCACCGCGCCACGACATGCACCACCATGGACGACGTGCGGCTTGGCGTATCGGGACGTGAAGTTCTCACGGCGCTGTCGCCGTGCTAAGTCGCCCTAGTCGTATTGAGCAACGAGACGAGCTGTACAGCCCACACGAGCAACGATGCGTCGTGATCTCGTGGACGGTGTGGGACGCAGCGTGCGGATCCAAACTGAAGCTGCGAAGTCGTGGTCGAGTCACGAGTCGTATTGACAGCGTAAAGGCGTAGAGTCATGAGTCTTGATAGAGTAAAGGCATAGCAGACGTAAGGACGTGAGGACGGGGCAAAGCGTAGGCCAAGACGCGGTCGATAGATGTAGGTACCAAGGGCGAGATGCGTCACACAAGCGAATGCGATCTGAACAATCGACAGGTCGCCGAGAACGGAAGACGAATAGCGACGAGATGGCCAGAGGCGGGGAAACTGAGACGGCCCACGTGCACGCGCTGCGGATGAAAGACTGGGCGGAGTCGAGTCGAGGGACCAGTCAAGTATGCGAAGCATGTAGCCTTCTATATTATATCCACAGAGCCCAAGTGGCGGTCCACGAGGAAGGTAGAGTAAATCGTGGACCGAAATTGCCAAGTCAAACATAGCCAAGAGGGGTCGCTTGCACTCGAACGAGCTGACCGGAGGGTAAGCACCCGCCCATCAGTGCAGGGCGCTGCCGCGCGCCGCTCGGCCGCGCTGACACCGCAGCCCCGCCTGCGCCACCATTGTCTCGCTGATCGTGCGGCCCTGCAACCAGTCCTCTTCCGCTGCGTCTGCAAACTGAGCGGGCATCGCATACGGGTGTTGGTGTTGGTGCGTCCGGGAGTGCTGTCTCTGTCGCACGGCCAGGCCGGGCCGTACCGGTTGCGCAAACGCCGCGTCCCCTGCGCCGACGCCCACGCCGACGCCAACGTGGTAGTCGACCCTGACGGTGGCGTCCGAGGCCATGCTCGCCTGGCTATCGCGGTATGCGCTGCCGTCGCCCTTGGCAGCGGCCAGCCTGGCGGCCTTGGGGACCTCGCCGTACAGCGATATCCAGTCGTCCACGCGCATCGCCTCGAAGCTCGCGTCCGACCACATGGAGCCGGGCGTGTCGACGTCGCGCATCGACACGGCCGAGTCGACGCGCGAGGACAAGACCGAGGTGGACGTGGACGTGGACGTGGACGACTCGGAGTGTGCAAACGGCGGGATGGAGCGGCCGGTGCCTCCCGCGGAGAACGAGGACGAGCGCCTGGAGCGGTGGAAGTGCAGCAGACCGGGCCGGAACGGCGGTGGACCGGCGTCCGCGTCTGCGTCGACGCTGTCGGACCGGGCTGGAGTCGGAGCGGACATGTCGACGTCGATGTCTCCGACAATGTCCATTGCGTCGAGGAGCAGAGAACTGGCAGAGTGCCGGCCGAGTGACGGGCGACGCTCTCCTGATGGAAAGTTGAGCCTGGCGAGTTAGCGGTGCTAAGAGCAACAGGAATAAGAGTGAACGCATGAAGAGCACAGCAGGATACGTAGCGAGGCGCAGACGGGATGGATGTGATGCACGAGGGCGGACCGCGACTCACCTGACATGCCGGTCGATGGGATCCTCCTCCCAATACCGTGCATCCGGATCACAGACCATCTCGGCCCTCGATACCTGCTTATCCTTCATCTCATCCAAGTGCCGCCGCATGCTCGCGGTGATGGCGCACGAGTAGGCTCTGATAGAGCCCGATGGCGGGGTAGCTACATCGTCAAGCGGCGACGACTCGCCGAAGCCGTCGCTCTGGGGGCTGTGCGCAGTGTGCGAAGCATAGGGGGTGTACGGAGCCGTCGAGGCCGATGACGCCGACGAGACTGAGCACGAGGGCATGTTGGGATGTTGGGTGGCCGCTGGTGTCGTAGTCACCTCTGTAGGCGGAGTGTGTGGACCAAGTGGTGTGGGTGTGCAGATGTATGTATTGTATGTATGGCCTCTTTGTGGTGAGAGTGCTGATGAATGACGTTTACCGACTGCGTCGCCTGGAATACCGGGTGGTGATTCCAGGGCAGAGCGGTGTGCCAGTCTGAAACAGGATGGCTCGGGCGCTGTTCGGCAGATGCGATGGCGAGCTAACGATGACGACCGGCGACGACGTGCACTCGCCGAGCGCTGGTGTATCTGTGCTCGTCGTTGTTGGGCAGTAGGCGATAACAGTCGATGTCAAGAGGCCGAGACCAAAGCGGTGGAGTTGGAGTTCGATGATAGCTTTTGATGGCACGTCACCAAAGGCCCAAATAGGGAGCTGTGGAAATGTCGCAGCGTGTCGCAGTCGATGAAAGGTTGGGTCTTCAGGGGGTCAAGGGGGTCCCTTTTGGTGGAGCTAGAGGTGTAGCGGATGGGATATCGAGTATGGGGATGTCCGGGATGTCTGGTTCGAGTATGGGATGTCGGGATGTCTGGTTCGTGGGTTGCTAGCAATGTTGTTGCTCTGCCAAGTCGATCCAGGACACACGTTTCAATGACGTATGGCGGCGCAGCTTATTGACGAGGGTCAAGTTGGGACCGCGGACGACGGGTTGAACGACGATGTCAAGAGCACGGAGAAGACTGAAGAGGGTGAGTCGGTGTCTGGCGACGAGGGTATGTCTGCAAGGACGAGAAGGACACAGCAATGGCAGCGGCAGGAATGACTAGCCAGTGACAAACTGGCTCTGGCGTTATTTGGGAATCACAGCATCCACATTTAGGGACGGGACAATCGATTATATGCGTGTTTAACGCCCTGGATGCTCGGTATCTACGCCGCCATGGGACGGGGAGATACGAGCAGAGCCAAACGCGTAAGAGGTACCGGGACGAGCGTAGGTTTGTGGTGGCGGCGCGTCGCAGCGCGTCCACACTGCGCCACGGGGCATTGTGGAGGTAGACGGGGCAAGGTGACAAACGCAGTGGAGGTGAGGGCAGAGGGCACAGAGGGGAAGCGGAGAGGGGAGGCGTGGATGGGGAGACAACGAGGCAAGGAGATTGAGAAGCAGGAACAGACCAGCATGGCACGGAGGAAGAAGAGCTTACGTGGCCGTGCCAGGACGACGATCGAGGAGGTTGTAGTGGCAATTAGCGGGCTCGACGTCCCACGAACGGGCAGTATCAGGCGGCGGACGGTGACGGCTCGAGCTAAACTCGCTGACGTGAGTACGTGAGAGTGAGAGTGATAGGCGGTTGAGAGGAGAGTTGAGTTGGCAGTTGAGAGTAAGCAGTTGAGCGTGATAGGCAGTTGAGCGTGATAAGCAGTTGAGCGTGATAGGTTGAGAGTTGGCAGTCGAGCGTGACAGGAGTGACGGCTGATGAGGCTGATGCGAGCGACGAGGTGAGAGGTGTGGGATGGGTGCGTGGGAGGGGGGAAGAGGAAGTGGGTGCCGAGCAGTTACTCAAGTGCGGACGGGGAGTCTTCCCGAGGCATTGAATATATACCTCTCCATCTCTGTGTTGTCGAGTACTGGATATTGCGAGTGCTTCCACGACATCTTAGCAATGACGTCGACCTGACGCGCTACGCTGGACTCCTTCGCGTCCGCACGTTGACACTCTGACACTCTGACATTCTGACGCCCGGCTGACGATAACTCACTGAGACGCGATGCAGGCTGGACGGTTTGAGAATCATTTTGCACTGAATGCCCTGTTTGGCTAAGCACTGTTACACGTTGGCACTGTGGCTCGATGGGCTGTTTGCACGTTGGCACATTTGCGCTGTTTGTCGTGCACCGCGGATAGTGGCGCTGTGCTCGGTGTGCGACGCTGGGGGTGGACGTAGTCGTGCAAATGTGTAGTAGCCGGTGTCTGCGTAGGAGTCTATGCGTAAGAGTCTGTGTGCGTGGGTGGGTAGGTAGGTGGCGTGTGACGCATATGACGCATGTGCCGTTGGTTCTGATACAAAGTAATCTCACCCCTGGTGTTGGAGGTTGAGGTGCGATGGATCCGGAGTGTGTCAGAGGGCGGCGGGGGGAAGAGGTTGACGATGGTGGCCTCGGCCACTGGATCAAGCGGCTTGCCACTGACTTTATCTGCTAGCTGTGGGTGGCTATAGCCGTGGCATGGCATGGCTATGGCTCTGCTATGGTTGTGGCTGTGGCTGTAGTTGTAGTTCGGCTACAACTGTGGTTGTGGCTGCTGTAACAGTGGCAGCTGTGGCGGCTGTAGCATCGCACGATCAAAGCAGCCACATTCATCTCACCAACCCGCCGCCACCTCTCTGGTTCGCTCGAGACCCTGGCAGCCGAGATCACCTGCAACCCAGCTCCCCGTCAAACGTCAAACCTCGCTCACCTTCACCCTCACCCTCACTTCACCCTCAGACCGGAGCCGACCTAACAGACCATTGTAACGGAGCAGACCTAACAGACCACCGGACCGGCTCCTCGAGGCCGAGACGGCCGATCGAGGGCACAGGACGGCACGATAAGGCTGATGTATCTGCGGAGGACATGATCGGCGGACACGATTCACGGCGGACACGATCCCATTCTAATGGGATGGAGATCGAAGCCGGAGTGATCAAGGCTGGAGTGATCGAGCTTACGGGGACGAGAGGTGCGTGAATGAGCTGCGGATGAGCTGGCGTAATTGCCCTCAGGACTATTCTGGGATTCCAGCGGTGATCGTCGGGCTGGATGAAACGGAAATCCGAATAATTATGTGATCGTGAGCTGCAGAATGGTGACGGTGCCAGTGAGGGGACGAGTGACGGTACACGTGAGGGGACGAGTGACGTGCCAGTGACATGCAAGTGACGTGCAAGTGGCGGTACAGGTGACTGTAGGTGGTGACGGTACAAGGGACAGTACGTGCGAGAGCGAGTGTGAGGATGAGCCGAGTGAGTGACTACAGCAGTACTCCGCATGCCTCGGGACAGCGGTGCAGTACGAGAGAGATCACACTCGATAGTGTAGAGGCAAGCACCAGCGCCCCTTCGGCATCGAGCTTAACAGGCGTCTAACCAACGCAGGCTACCAGGCTAGGTCGTTGCAAGCTACGAGCGACTAGGTACCGGCGATCAGCGCGATCGACTGCCACAGACTGTCTACGAGTCGCACTCCAAAAGATGTGCGAGAAGCGATGCATGGGACGACTGTAGACGCTCGTGACCTAGTATGGGGCTAGATGTCGGCGCTAGAGGCTGTTAGAGGTTGGAGTGGACTAGAGGTGTAGTGTTGGAGCTAAAGACTTACGATGGAAACAAGACCGTGTGGCTTAAGCCTAGGTAGCATGTGCATGTGTAGATTGCGATCTCCGTCGCCGTGTCATGGCACTGTCCACGGTCATTCAGAGGCGCTCCCCCGCCAGTCAATACAGGACCACAACACAACCACCGATCTCCAAGCACCTACCATAAATCGTAAGCGCACTCACAAACGAGCCACAAACCGTAATCCAGGTTTCAGCTGCGACACAGCTGTCATATGTTTCAGGTATCAGATCAGCTATCGGCGCACTGCTCGCTTCGCAGGTTTCGTGCCAGACTAGCTAGCAAGGAAGCAAGTAACCAAGCAACAAGCAAGTAGCAAGCAAGTAACAATTCAGCAAGCAGCAAGCTGTTCTCTGTTACACTCACCTGTCTTGTCCCACGTATCACACACCCAACTCACGCCACGCCACAACGCACACGGGCGTCGATGCCGCCACTGCGCCTCCGCACGGATGAGAGATCGAGAGATCTGCGATGCTGGACATCGCATTGCTGATTGTCTGTCTGTCTGTGTCTGTGTCTGCGACTGTGGTCTCTTGTGAGGTTGCAGGACTGCTCATACATAATATGCATTGGCATACATGCGGCGTCATGGCAAAAACGAGGAAGTGTAAATGGACGAAATGCCGGGAGGGAGGTTCAGAATGCACAGCGGAATACAGAGCGCAGGTGTCGCCTCGATGAGCATGGATAGGGACAACAGGTTCATCTGTTCCGTTATGTGATCTCTGCCATCGGCAGCATTGGGGGTGTGAGTAGAAGTCGGGACGGCGCCTGGGGCATACGAAGAGATGATAAGAATACAAGATGTACGTCGTCCGGTGGAGGTCAAGCTCCGAGCACGACCGAGTGCTCGCAGTCGTAGAATTCACTGCACCTCACCGCAGACGGCGACTAGCCAAAGCCAAGGGCCAACTGGTCGCTATGAGACCGGCTCGAGCGCTGGTGTCCGCGACGGCAAGGTTAGCGCCGAGGGCACGGCTGATAGCGAGGAAGATGTCTGCTGATAGGGATTCTACGGCAATAGAGGTGAGCTCAACGCCTCCTTCTGTCAGAGCCGTCCTCTTCTCTCGGAGACCTCCTCTTCCCTCACAGCTCGGCCATTGACCACCGTCGTACAGATGGTAAGGGGTACCAACCCACGACCTCAATTGCCCGACGGCATGGTTGCCCTAGCCCATGATCGATGGCCTCGAGTATGAGCGCTGACGGAACAGGACCTCCTCGCCAAGTTCCGTGATCCGACGAGCCACTACCACCTCCCTGCAGGGACGGCTGGCCCATCCCACGACGAGGATCACACGGGATCGCGACTTCCTCCTGGCCTCGCTGGCTCGTGCCCGCACCCAGAGCTACGACAAAACGAAGTGTACTCCCCTCTTGCCTCACGCTCAGCGTCCTCGGAGCAGCTGCCCGACTTGTCCCCGTCTGGGTCATCCTCTCTGTCGTCCCCGTCATCCTCTCTATCGTCCGCGTCATCCTCGCTATCGTCCAGAGACGATTCGCTACAAGAGTCCAGAGCGCTCGCGCAGGCGTTCTTCAAGGAAGAGGGGTACGACCCGCGAGGGACGCTCGAGTGGCCCGTCGCTTGGGGCGACTGCGATATGTTCCGGTACGCCCGCGCTTCCCAGACATCAAGGCAGAGCAGAGCAGCTGAGACGACGGCGCCAGGCACGTCAATAACGTGCAGTACGTGCGTTGGGTAGAGTCGGCACGGATACGGTACACCGAGTCGTGGGACGACGTGCTCCCGAGGGACACGATCTATGGGCTCCTGGTACGTCCTTCCTTGTCGCCTTCCTTGTCGCCTTCCTTGTCGCCTTTCTTGTCGCCTTCCTTGTCGCCTTTCTTGTCGCCTTCCTTGTCGCCTTAAGCCGTCGCCTTACGCCGTCGCCTTACGTCGTGGCCGTCGTCGTCGCCCATATTCCGCTTGCCATGTCTGCACTTCGGCTCGCGACATGCCAGATTCTATATCAGTCGGCGCTGACGAGGCAGAGCGGCACCGGGATGGGCTACATCCTACGGGACGTAGCCGTGCGCTTCAAAGCGCCCGTCACGTATCCAGATAATGTGAGTCCCTGTTCCTCCATCTATACCTTCCTGGCGATACGGTCCCGTGCAGCCGGATGCTCCTCGACCACAGCTTCTCGACGCTCACACCCCAGGTCGTCATTGCCAACAAGGTACACTCGATCGACCAGGCCCGGGCACGCTTCAAAATGGCCAGCGCAATCTGGAGTCTCCAGCAACGGCGCGTCGTCGCCACTGCCGAGAGGTAAGTTGCTCGTATCCGTCTCTGGCCGTAACCGATCTCCTCGCCCCTCATAGCCCGTCGTCCCCTGCTCTTCCTCCTCTCCCTCCGTTCCTCCATTCCTCCTTCCTCCTTCCTCCGTTCCTCCTTCCTCCTCCTCCCATCCCTGCTCCTCTCTGTCACCTGGCTCTCTATCACTGGACATGTCGCTGAGGACCAGCACCTTGGTCATGTTTGACTACGATCAGAACGAGCGGGGAACCATGAGCGACGAGTTGCGCGCCGCTCTCCAGAGCCGCATGCCCAACTCGGACGTGGACTGAATGCTACAGATGCATAATAATACAACTAGCTTCTTTGTTCCTCAAAGCTCTACAAGTCGG